>JAQPPZ010013088.1:0-669902 GCA_028583015.1 Wollemia nobilis
GGTGGTAGCCAAGATAAGATATACAAGAAATTATAGTCATGAAATAGTAATTAGGCATGGCTAGGACTGATGACTCCTTGAAATGCAGCTGAACCTCCTTCAATGCTCTGACAGGATCGACTCACTGACGTTGTCTCCTCATTTGCTGGAACTTCTATGAAAGATAGGATCCCAAAATCCTAAAATTTCCAATCTAGAAACTTCTTAGATCAACTGAACTTGGATGGATAGGTATGCCTTGATTTACTGATGGGAAGTGCTCCTAAGAAATTCTGGCAAGGGGACTGGAAAAGAACAGGTGCTAGATACAAGCGTTGCTTATGTCTCGTTGTTCCCTGGTCCGAAACTGCCTTGCACTTCAAAACTATAGTGAAGGCATCTTGCCACCTTAGGACCAGCATCCAAGTTGAAAAATTCAAGAGGTGAAGCGCAACCAATTCACTGCACATCTGCCTAGCGCTCGAAAATGGAGCACAAGTACCTGGTACACAAGAAGTAGCGATAGCGTTGAAAAATTCAAACACAAAAGCACATAAGAATGAAGTGAAAATGTATTGCACTAGAAAAGTAGAGCACAAGAGTTTGGGCCATTGGAAGGTGCATTGACACTGAAAAGTCAATAGTTGAAGTGCATAAACTTATTGTGTACTTGTCTTGTGCTCAAGAAATGGAGCACATCATCTTGATGCCTCAAAAATAGTGTTGGATTTTGATAATTCAAAAGGTATTATGCTCAACCTTGGTGTAAATCTGCTTGGCACTCGAGGAACTGAGCGCAACGTCCTAGGGTCTTCCTCTTAGGAGCTACGTTGCGCTTTGAAAAGTCAAAGTAAGAAGCACTATGAACGGGAGCACAATAGCTCTATGCTTGGAAAATTGAGCACAATCACCTCTAGCAACACTTAGTTATTTTGCATCAAAACTTAGTATTATGTGTTGACTGGTCAACATGTTGTGTGTTGCTGAGGCGAAGCGCAAAGGCATTGCACTGGTAGTTGTTGTGCTTTGACCAATCAATATACCTTATGCTGCTAAGGTAGAGTTCAAAGGTATTGCACTGGCAATTGTTGTACTTTGACCAGTCAATATACCTTGTGTTGTTTAGGCAGAGCACAAATGCATTGTGCTGGCAGTGGTCATGCTTTGACTTGGCCTGGCCAGGAAAGGAACTTGCGCTTGGGAGTTGCTGCATTTTGGCTTGAAACTGGCGTGTGCTCTTCTTACTCTTCCAACTTAGATTGTGCTTAGGGATGAAGGATACCACCCTCACCTTCTGAAATATGTGCGTCCTACATGATAAGTGAACATAAACAACTGCATAGTGCTTTAGGAGCAGCCAAGAGAATTCTGATAGTAAAACTTAGGAGAGAGAAAAGTGCATTTTGAACAATAAGAACAAAGTTTCTAGGAAGTAAAAATTACTGGACAACAAAATGTACACAATGTTGTAGAAATAACAATAGTAAATCATCTTCATTATTCTCAAGTAGCATAAAGTCTTCTCCTTGCAATAAAAATGAAAGTACTATAGATTGTATATGTTGCCCTTTAGGATTTCAAGAGTAGAAAAATAAATAAATGCATATGGAGGATGTCCATGGAAATTTATGTTTTATAAGGCAACATAAAAAAATAATTACTATGGAGGTTTATCCTTGTACTTTAAGGTTTTTTGGGCAATATTTTTAGGTACTTATTATATTATTTGATGATTTAATCATTATATTACTTGATATTACACCTCGTGAGAGGTTGAGATAACTTGAATAGTTATACCTCACAGGAGGTTGAGGGAAGTTGAATAGGTTGAGAAGAAGGTGAAGCACCAAAATTCTCTTGAGATATCAAGAGACTCCATTGTATGTACAAATACATGTACAAATTTGAGAATGTAAATATAATGAAAAACATTTTATGTTTTAATTTATTTCTCCTGCTTTCGCTTGATTTCATCATCTAGTATTAGAGAAAAGGAGAGTTTGTGTGAGGCAAAAACCAAGAGAGGAGTTGTGAGGAGTGCTATTCAAAGAAGGGACAATTGTTTCCATCCGATGACATGCCCTATGTCTATCAAAGCATAGTATATCGTAGTCTTTTATATGTTTCCCATTTCAAACAAACCAATAGGTGTGTGGTCTTTCCTGAGCATAGTTTTGTGTGTAATTTATTTTTTTGTATAGTCATGCATGGTTTACTCAACATTCAAGTGTACGAGTCATTAAACCCCTTGCTTTCCTCTATAAAAACATTTTCTAGAGTTGGGGTCGCATTGAGATGTTAGCCCCAATCAACCTCTAAAATTAGAGCAAAAAATTTAAAATGCTCAAAGTAAAATTACAACGCACACGGTATAGAGATATCATTTTGAAGCCAATAATTGAATATTTGAGAAGATGTGAGACAAAAACTTGAACTCTCATTATAGTACATTTAATGCTATGAATATTCTAGTGTAAATTTTTTTTGGGGTCCTAGTGTAGAAAGTGTAAATGTTGATTGCCATATGAAAAGTTCTTTTTCTTTAATGAATGTCATTTCCTTGATTGGGTGTGTATTTGTTGATTGGTGACTAAGTGTGACTACCCCCTCAAGCGACGAATCAATGAGGGAATGAAAACCATGAGAAAAGCGACGAGTCACTTGACCCAAGATGACTTTTTTAAGGGTGCCTTCAGTTGTTTTTCGTTGATCGCTTATGCAGTTTCCCAACAATTTGACCTATTTTTGGTGGGTTTTAACCCTTTTGTGACACATTTTGGATATGAAATTGTCAAAGATCCGTCCTCTAGTGGAGCGGTCCGGCTATGGTAGCCTTCTTAGGGAGTATTATATTGATATTTTATGGCCTTGACATCTATTTTGTATGCCAAGAATGTCAGGCACAAAGGTGCCTTTGTTCGACAATGTTATTGCTATTTTTGGGTGGGTTTGGACCCTTTTTGTGACGCCGTTTTGGGGATGAAATTCTCGAAAATCCATCCTCCCGCGGAGTGGTCCGGCTATGGTAGCCTTCTTAGGGAGTAGGATAGTGAGGATTTGTGACCCCAACATCAGTTTTGGATGCCAAGAATGTCAGGCGCAAAGGCGCCTTTGTTCGGCAAGTTTATTATTGTTTTTGGTGCATTTTGGATGCAGTTTTTGCAGTTTTTGATTTTATTGCTCTGTAATCGTCCTAGGGTGGGACGAATACCATTTTAGTAATCGTCCCAGGGTGGGATGAGTGCTAACTAGATCGCTCATCCTAGGGTGGAATGATTACAGGCCTAAAAGCCTATTTAAGGGCCAAAACTAGGTTTTGGGCTCATTTGCACTTTGTTTTTTTGGCGATTTGGAGCTGTGAGGAGGAGGTTGAGTTCGGGTAGCCGAGCGCTGTCAAATTTTCTCGGACATCATGAGTTCATGGACCGGGTCTTCAAGTGGCAGAGCCAAAGCGAGACCGGTGAGTGCTCCTTCTCATTTATTTGCCTGTTTTTATTTTCAAAAGCCGTAATATATCTGATATTGCATTTTTTCGTTTAGACTAGAATGAAAACCCTAGGTTAAACTATTTTGTTTTGTTTTGGTATTTTTTTCATTTAGACTAGGATGAAAACCCTAGGTTAATTTATTTTACTTTGTTTTTGTATTTTGTGTTTCGATTTAAACTAAAATAAAACCCTAGTTTAAAAACTGCATTTATTCTATTGTTGTTATTGTTTTTGTTTTGTCAGTTCAAACTAAGGTTAAAAACTGTAGGTAACTAACAAATTTTTATTTATCAATTTGAACTAATGTTAAAAACCCTAGGTAACTGACAAATTTTGAAATTTTTTTTTATTTATCAGTTTGAACTAAAGTTAAAAACCCTAGGTAACTGACAAATTTTGATTTTGAATTTGTTTTTGTTTTTGTTTTTTATTTATCAGTTTGAACTAAAGTTAAAAACCCTAGGTAACTGACAAATTTTGATTTTGAATTTGTTTTTGTTTTTTTTATTTATCAGTTTGAAATAAAGTTAAAAACCCTAGGTAACTGACAAATTTTGATTTTTAATTTATTTTTGTTATTGTATTAATTGTTTATTTGATTTTGTGAATGTGTGTACTGTATATTTTGTTAATGTTTTTGTTGTACAATTATTAAATGTTTTTGTTGTACATTTTTTTGCTTTAATTTTTTTAATGTTTTTTATTTGTTTTGCAGGTGGTGAAGAGTCGGTACCGTGTGTCGACGATGTTTTTGGATGCATGGGAGGCGCTGACTACGATGGAATGGGAGTGGCTTGATGCCCTTGGGCTCAAGCAGGTGACTCGGTTAGAGCCTGTGGTGGGGGATTAGGCATATCTGACTGCCTTGATCAACTTATGGGATCCCCACACCAATACCTTTCATCTCCCAACAGGGGAGATGACGGTGACTCTCGAGGATGTCTATCGGATTCTGATAGACGGGCTTCCTATTCGGACTACTCCACGTGATCAGCGAACGATGATGCTAACATGGTGCTTCGGGCATGGGGTGGAGATGGGGGTGGATAGTCCGGTGGAGAGGGCAGAGGGGGATTGCCTGATTGGCGGTATTTTGGTGTGGTGGTGGCTGGAGAAGGGCGTGTTGGGGGTGAGGCATGCATTACTGATGACCCTCATCTCCAACATGCTGCTACCCGACTCCTCAGGTGCGAGGTTCCCGTGGAACCTGTTGGAGGTAGTTTTTAGACTGGTTGAGTGTTCGACCTCAGAGCCACTGATTATGAGGTGGGGTCAGACACTACTGGCACAGCTCTATGATGAGTTGTACGAGGTCCACTTCTAGAGGTAGAGGGGGATTGGATGCAGCTACCTGTTGCAGTGCTGGGGATGGCAGCACATAGCTGTGGAGCGGCCACAGGGTTTGCCATGAACTACTTGGGCAGAGATGGTGGACAAGGAGATCGAGTATGCGGTGCTGTGGTGGAGGTCAGAGGAGCAAGGGCAGAGTCTGCGGTGGGCAGGTGTCGTAGGGCACTATGTCGATGCCTTCTCACGTCTTGCTCCAGGGGAGGTGTTCTAACGTCCATATCGGGACTGTCCAACCTGGCCTGAGGCTGGGGAGTGGCTTTGACAGGTGCATAGGGGGAGATGGCTAATAAGGCAGCACGAGACCGAGCAGGAGTACTTCTCGTACGTCCGGGTGACCCGACAGTTTGGGGTGCGCCAAGGATTTCCTAGTGAACCCTTGATCTATCGACGTCGGGGCGACGAGAGGACTTTGGCCTAGCCGATCATTGAGCCATTGGGTGAGGAGTCGGATGCAGTGATTGATGTCCCCGACATGGACAATGTCAGGGTGACTACAGAGTACGACCAGTGGTGGACGATGTGGCGATGGCGGGGTGAGGGGCCTCTAGGAGGTCCAGATGCAGCAGCAATAGGTGGGGAGGATGCAGAGGCATCAGGGGAGGGTTGGGGGGCTCCATTGGAGGATGAGGACATGGTGGAGGTTGAAGATTTTGTGGGGGATGATTTAGGGGTTCCGGAGCAGCCGGATATACAGGACGTTCCAGAGTAGTGGGTGTCGGAGCAGCCTGCCATCTCGGAGATGCCCATGCCTTAGGCAATCCCGAGGGATATGGAGGCTAGGTATCATGCTGAGATAGCATGATTGGAGGATCTACTTTGGATATGGGATGAGGAGCTCGAGGATGCTCTACAGGAGAGGGATCTCCTATGGACTCAGTTGGTAGAGCGGGAGAACGCATTGGCTACGTACCGTCGATGGGATGGGGACACCGATGTGTCATGAGAGAGGGATCTCCTATGGACGTAGTTGGCATAGTGTGATGATGCATTGGCGGCGTACCATCGATGGGAGATGGATTTGGTTCGGCATCGGATGGAGCTGGAGGCAGAGATTATCCGCCTCGATGGGCGGTTACTTGAGCTCCCTAGAGGTGGATCTTCATGTCGAACGAGAGACAACGATACTGAGCAGTTAGCATCCTCTCATCGTAGGTGGTTGGATGAGGGGGGTGCTAGTGGGTGTGATGTAGGGGCTAGCAGCAGCCACCCTGAGAGGTCCCATAGGACCCACACCACTGGGGGTAGTTCCCGTCGCACCGATCCTACGTGATCATGGTGGCCGACGCCCTAGGCTTGGGGGTTTTTGAGTTTTTGCTTTTTTTGTGAGGTCAGAGGACCGTTTATTGTAGCCTGAGGGCATTTTGATGATATATATACATGACGTTGTTTTTTTTTATTATACACTTGTCATGATTTATTGTTATTTTTATGCACATTTATTTATGTATGTATGTTTATTTACATTGATGTATGCATATGTTATGATGAATGCGAATGTTTCTAATTTATATGATATGCATATGGAATGGATGAATTGAGTTGTTGATAACTTGGCGGTGGCACCATAGACTGTATGGGATTTGTTGGCTTTCTGTACTATGTGATTGCTTTATGGAATGACTTTGCATGTGTAATTTTTTGTTTTGTATTTTTTGATGGTGATGTAATAATGGAATGTGCTACAGTTGTGTTAAAATGTAGTTAAGGTTTTTCTGAGACTCAGATGTTTTAACTAACTAGCCAAGACTATACTTTTATCTTACAAGACTTTTGAACAAGGTATGAATCGGACTTGAGTTTGACCAAGTTATTTCGCATCCCTGTGTGTGCAATTGAGTTTGTTCATGTGGTATTTGTCAGGATACCGCCAGTGCCAGATAGGCTGTCAACCAAACCTATACTGAGGATCACCTAATTAGCTCCACTAACTCCTTTGTTGTATTTAGTAAGATTAATCTGCGGTGCTATCTAGGATACCATAAGCTAGCTCATCCACATGCAAACATTGATCTCGTACACAATTTAATGTGATAGATATATCGTCATGCGGGAGGTTTGCCACCAGTGACCAATAGGCTATCCACCAAAATGGTACTGAGGATCACCTCATGACCTTTCGAATGCTGAGAGTTCCAGGGATTCAAGTTCGACTCCCTTCTTTTCTTCAATTGTATTGGGATACTTGCTCTTATATAGTGATAAAAATCATTGTTTATTTTTGTTTTTTCTTTTGAGCAAGGGATTTAGATATTGAGTGATGAGAATCACTATTGCTTGTGCTTTTTGATGTATGCACTTTGAGGGGTTTGGATATCAAACTTTGGAGTTTGTGTTTTGACTTTTGCAATTTTTTATGTTTGCAACTTTTTGAGAACTTGGGATTTTTGGGGAATTGGGTAGGGAAGATGCTTGTCCTTTTGCCAACTCTCAGCATTCTTGGGGTCATTCGCATAGGGGGATGAGCGAGATAACCTTTTCACTGTATGGTATCCTGGATTGCTTTGCAGGTTTCATCTTTCGTTTACACAACTTGGGAATTTTTTTTATGTGTTTTAACTTGTGTTGGGATGCTACATAACAAGGTGTGATCCAAGTAGAACTCTACCTTTGTAAAATCTGTCTGACTTTGTATAGTTTTTGGCTAGAAATCTAAAGACAACTGAATGGCGAAAACCCTAGATACATTAGAAGACAACTGACTATGATATGGTGAAAAATGTGACTGGCGTTTATTTTTGATGGACTATTTATAGAGTGGAAAAATGTGGAAAATGATGGAATTGCCGAGTAATTACAGTCTATGGTGCATTTGACTTGTATGATCAACAAATGTGCAATGTATGTATGCGATGCCTAATGCAGCTATTTTTTTGTGTTTTGATTTTTAAGAGTATGCATGGAAGTGAGATGCAATTTTTTTGTTATTTTTGATTATTTTATTGTTTTTGAAAATTCTTTATGGTTGGTTTATCCCAAGTGGGTGCGGACCAAGTGATTCTTTTGGATCCTTGGAGGTTTTGACCAAAGGGATTATGGGCACCTTTGGGGCATTTTGGGGTTGACCAAGCGATTATGGGAATCCTTGGAGCTTTTGGGTGACCAAGCGATTATGAGAACCCTTGGGGCTTTTGGTTTGACCAAAGGGTTTATGGACACCTTTGGGGCATTTTTGGGGTTGACCAAGTGATTATGGGAATCCTTGAGCTTTTGGTTTGACCAAGAAGTTATGAGAACCCTTGGGGCATTTTGGTTTGACCAAAGGATTTATGGGCACCTTTGGGGCATTTTTGGGGTTGACCAAGCGATTATGGAATCCTTGGAGCATTTTTGGTTGGGCTATGGCTCTCTTAAATATGGAATGGCCTCAAATGACTGATGTTCAAGGGTTCTAGTTCCTTGATTCCATCAAGAGAGGCTAGCCGGTATGTCCCAAGTCCTATTTTACTATCAATTACATAAGGACCTAACCAGTTTGCCATGAACTTGTCCCTTAGATGGGGTGACAAGTTAGAGTTTTGTTGGTTCTCTTTTAAGACTAGGTCACCAACCTGAAAGTCCCTCAGGTGAACTTTCATGTTGTATGCTTTCTTAAGTCGCTCTTGGTAGATACGCAAATGCTCGAGAGCATTGATGCGTCATTCATCAAGCAACGTAAGTTGGTCTAACCGGGCCTATCATGCAGTGTCATCATCGATGAACTCTTGCATTGATATGCGTAGGGAAGGAATTTCCAACTCGAGAGGCATGACTGCCTCGGAGCCATACACCAGCGAAAATGGAGTTGCCCTAGTGGGCGTCCAAATGCTAGTGCGATAAGCCCATAGAGCAAGTGGTATTTGAATGTGCCAATCCTTATGACTATCGATGACTATATTTTTGAGGATGGCAACTAGCATTTTGTTTGACGCCTCTGCTTGCCCATTTGCCTACGGATAATAAGGTGTCAAAAAACTATGCTGAATTTTGTACTTTGTGGTCAAAGCATGCACGTCTTTGTTCTTGAACGACGTCCCATTATCCGAGATGATCTTGGATGGAATACCAAAATGACATATGATGTTATGTAAAATAAACTCCGCAATGCGGGTTCCAGTCGTAGAGGTAAGCGGAATTGCTTCCACCCACTTGGTGAAGTACTCTGTGGCCGTTATGATGAACGTGTGATGGCCTGACGACGTAGGGGAGATCTTTTCGATTAGATCTAAGCCCCACTATGAGAATGGCCAAGCCGATTGGATCGGCTGCAAGGCCTGAGAAGGTACATGTGTCAAATTAGCATGGTGTTGACACTTCATGCACTTCCTTACATAGGCGCAACAATCTCGCTCTAAAGATGGCCAATAATAGCCCATGCGAAGAATGCGCTTTGCGATGGCCATACCGCTGAAGTGGCCACCGCATGTACCATCATGCGCTTGGGTGATCGCCCAAGTGGACTCCTACTGGTCCAAGCAATGAAGGAGGATTCCCTCGTAGCTTCGACGGTACAAAATGTCTCCTAGCAAGACATGTTTTGCCGCTTTCTGTTTGAATGATCTTTTTATGGCATGCGTCAATCCAAGTGGGAGGTTACCTAGCTTGAGGTAGTCTCTTATGGGTGTGTACCAATCCTGCTGATCAGAAACCTCGATGGTATGAACAGCCAATCCCTCTTGAAGTTCGTCCCTAGAAAAAGCTGAGCGGGAAAGAACCTGTAAGAATAGCATTGTGTTGCTATTAAGAGGGGTCGGGGAGAACAAGGACCCCTAGTTGGCGTGATTCAGACTATCATGGATTCGAGAGAACTTATCCTGAGATGGTTCAATCTAGATCAGGTGGATTCCTGGCGTTAAGTCAGAGCTTGCACGCTCCATCATGGATTGCGATAATGTTTTGACTTGAATGGTTGTCATCTCACCAGAAATGTCTTACGGGATTAGTGACCCCAAGGAGGCCATAGTGTCTACAAAATGATTCGATGATCGAGGGAGTGCCTCGATGTCGTACCATTCAAGATTTGCCAAGAATTTATCCACAAGGGCTTTGTAGGCCTGCAGAACTGGGCATTTACATTGGAATACCCCTTTCACTTGGTTGACAATTAACAATGAATCACCAAAGATGTTCAAGCATTTGATGTTCATGGTGATGGTTGTCTGAAGACCTATGAGCAAGGCTTCATATTCTGCATTGTTATTGGTGCACGAGAAATCAAGTTTAAATGATAGAGGCATTGGAGCCCCTTGCGGTGTGAAGAATACGATTCCCATGCCACCCCCTTGCTCACATTTAGAACCATCAAAAAATAGGGTTATGTCGGCCTGTGACTCAGGCTCATCAGAATCTGGCGATTCTGAGACATGGAAGACCCCATCATCGGGTAGCTCTATGGTCAGAGGTTGATCATCTTCGAGAGGAGCCTCTGCTAGTTGATCGGTGATGACTTGACCTTTGATGGATTTTTGTCCAATGAATTCGATGTCAAACTCCATCAACAACATGATCCATTTCGTCATGCGGCTACTATGATAAGTATGACTCATCATGTACCACAATGGATTCTCCTTAGACACAACATACGTCATGTTGCTCAGCATGTAATGGCATAGCTTTTTGGTAGCAAACACCACTGCCAAGCATAGCTTCTCAACGTATGCATAGTTAAGTTCATAACTGACCAGGGTGCGGCTAAGATAGTAAGTAGCCTGTTCTTTGTGTAGTTCATTTTTTTGGGCTAGCATGGCGCCCAGTGCCACCTCAGTAGCTGAGATGTATAAGTAGAATGACACTCCTGGTCTAGGTGGTGCCAATACTGGTGGTGAAGCCAAGTATTGTTTGATGTCATCGAAGGCAGACTGGCACTCGTCATCCCAATGAAATGCTACCCCCTTGTGCAATAATTTATTCATGGGTCGGCACTTGTCAGATAGCTGCGCTATGAAGCGCTTGATTGACGTGACCTTTCCCTGTAGGCTTCTGAGCTGCTTGATGGTAGTTGGGGGGAGCATTTCAAGGATTGCCTTGAATTTATGTGGATCCACCTCGATGCCTCATTTTGAGACTATGAAACCCAAGAGTTTTCTAGATGTGATGCCAAATACGCACTTCTTGGGGTTTAGTCCGACTTTGTGTTCGATGAGGCGATCGAGGATCTTGCTTAAGTCATCGAGATGATCTGGGCGCAAAAGAGATTTGGCCAACAAATCATCCATGTAATCTTCCAAAGTTTTATGCATGTGATCATGGAAGATGTATGTCATAGCACGTTGGTAGGTGGCGCCAGCATTTTTAAGGCCAAAGGGCATGACCTTATAACAAAATGTCCCCCAAGGCATTGTGAACGCCATTTTTAGTTGGTCCTCGAGATTGATACGAATCTGATTGTATCCCGAGAAACCATCCATGAGGGATAGCATTTCATGGCCCGCTGTAGCATCTACCAATGCATCGATGCTAGGCAAGGGGAAATCATCCTTAGGACTCACTTTGTTTAGATCTCAAAAATCAGTGCATATGTGAATCCTCCCATCAAGCTTTTTGATGGGCACCATGTTGGACAACCATGGTGGGTAATCCACGCAGATGACAAACTATGCATCCAACAACTTTTGTAATTCATATTTGACCATTAAGGCCACTATTGGGTGCATCTTACATAGTTTTTGCTTAACTGGCTTGACTGTCGGATCAAGCGTTAGATTATGCATGACTAGCTATGGGTCTAGCCCCGACATGTCTTTGTAGGACCATGCAAAAACCTCCTTCTTCTCTTTGAGAAGGGCAATGTAGTCGGCTTGCTCTTTGGGGGATAGACTTACCCCTAGCTTGATGATCTATGGATTCATTGGATCAGAGCCGATGTCTACGTCAGTCGTCTCCTCGACTGACATGTGGGACCCATCCTCCAACTGGTGTGGAGTTGGGATCAAGTGGATATCATTCGCTGAATTTAGATCTACGTTAGGAACTTTGGGTCCCTCTTCAGCATGGAAGATATCCTGAGTTGGTCCTGGGGTGAAATGAAGCATCTCACCGCAAGGCCAGTACTCTGATGGGGAGGGTGGTGAATTAACGTGATCCCAGTCTATGGCATCTAGGTCTAGATACAATGACCATGTTGGATCGGCTGGATTGCGGATGGGGGTGGTTAAGTCAATGGAGATCATGTTGATGAAATGATTTTGGTCTCCATTACCATGGGTGTGGTGACTCGGACTTCCTTGATGATTTTTGTGCTTCGGATCTGGCTCTGGGGGTATTGGCACAAATGGATCGGCCCTATGTGTGGATAAAAGGACAGGGTCTGCCCTTGGCACTGATAACTCTATAGGGTCTCTGGGTGGAAGGTGCTCTCTGTATGCCCAAAGTGGTGGATGCAACACTTGGTCCAACTGTGCTGGGTTTAGGTGCCACCTATGCCTTGGCCCCATGTTTAGTTGTTGAAACATGTCATCAATGTCCATGGGGTATTGTTGCTACCGCATATGATTGAGATATGCCATCTCAGTTTCATCTTCATAATCATTGTCGGAGATCCATAGGCCTTCGTTGGCTTCGACGACTATTTGCGACATGTGAGGCTCGTCCTGCTCGAGCAAATTGATCTGGTCCCATCGGGGTTGTTCCGCTCTCTATGGGGGGACCTGATTTTCTTGAGGTGGCACTTGCTCGATTGGAGCATCCAAAGGGAACATTGCCAAGAGGCTTTCTTGGTAGTCATCCATGGGGGTCACTTGTGAGTGATTGCTATCCGATTCGAAAGGGTCCCATGGTGCTACCTCATACTCTGACTCATCTTTCGAAGATCCTTCCTGACCTTGTCTATATCCCTCTTGTAAGTGAGTTCTCAAACTTTCTCCTTTCTCGATCAAAGGGAAGGGGTTGTCAAGGTCAACAAGGTGTGTTGTCAACAATGGGAGATAATCCCCCAATGTATATGTTGTGTTAGGATTGGCATATGGATCTAATGCCAACCCATCCTTGTTGCCTATCCCTAGGCCTTGCATGTTCTCTACCAAGATGTCCAGGGGTAGAGGGTGGTTGAACCCTACTCCTGACTTGTCGTATGGCATCTGATATCTTGGTTGGCAAAGAACGTGCACTCCTTGCTCATATCTGCCCAACCCATATCCATGCCAATTGCATTGGCCAAGATATCTCAAAGCGAAGTCTGGGTTGGACAAATAGTTGACGTCCTCAACAAAGGGCTCTTCATCTTCTTCTTCTTGCATGTAAGGTTCAATGCCATTATCGAGGCCCCCATATACAAAGTTTGTCTGATTTGGTGGGTAGCCTAGAGGAACAATAGTGCCGATGGGGAGGCGAGGTCTCCCCATGTCCTGCATGGACTCAAGTGTGGGTGTTGCTACAATGTTCCACACTAGGTACTCCCCCAGGCCCGTATTGGCCATCTCAATGGTGATCGTTGGTGGTTGAGGGGAGGGAATGGGAGTTCTTCCTGAGTCCACTCCATGTCGGGTGAACTAGGCATCTCGACTTCCATTCGGCTAGGCATCTCCTCGGTAGAGATGGTTGAGACTGATGGCGGTGCCTCTTCCAGGGGTTTCTTCCCATTGTCCTTCGATGTGGCCACCATAGGTGGCATCATTGGTGAAGGACCAGATGATGAAGATGGACCCGATTGGGGATTTGATGGACTTAACAATGGGGATGTATGCAGAATCAGACCCTGTTTAGATGGATTCAACTAAAAATCCAAATGTGTTGATGGAAGGGTCGATTGCGGCATCAGTTGTACCGCATTGCAATACTTGAAGGGTTCTAAGTCCATCGGGACTACATGCACTTGCCCTTCGAATGTGTACTTTAGGCATTGGTGGGCTATCGAAGGGACACACTTCATGTCCCTGATCCAAGGCCGGCCCAACAAGATATTATAGGCCATCTCACCTTCCAAGATGTGGCACAACGTAGGAATAGTCTTTTGTCCCACCTGGATGGGCAGGACAATTGTGCCAACCGTCGAGCATATCGCATCATTGAATGCTCGCAGAGTATAGGTGGAGGCCATGATGTGAGATGCTGGCAACTTCAGGTGTTTCAATGCCACTGTTGTAATTATATTACTGGATGAGCCAGTGTCCACCAACACCCTCTTATATGGAATCCCGTTGACCCACGCAATGACGTGCAGGGGTGGATCCGCCATGTCACCAGTCACTGATTTTAGTTCGTCTTCTCTAAAGGTGATGACTGGCTCGGTGCATCATTTGACATGTCCCACGAAGTTGTTGAAAGAGTTTGCTTCATGGGGCTGCAGCTCGATGGCTTTTAGTATCTCCATTAGAGCCTCCCGATGGGGTGATGATTGTTGTATGAGCTCATAAATGGAGAGCCTAGCCGACGTGGTCCTCAAACTTTGGGTAAGTTTGGTCCGAATCGTGGCCACTGGTCTAGGTGGAGGAGGTTGTGTAGGGTGTTGTTGAGGTTGTGACGTTGATGGAACCTCTCCTGTAGCTGCAGCGGGGGCAGCTATGCTTGGGTACCTCTTGTTCCTAGTCACGATGCTTATCATCCCTACATACCCCTGCATGGGGCAGTTCTATGTCACCTCATTGACTTGTAGGGTTTTTGCCTACGCATCATGGGCAGGCAAGGGGTCTTTGAAGACCTCCATCTATTGGTTGCTTGGTGCCACGGGATTATCCACCGCTAATGTCTTGTTGTCTATTAGGTCTTGCACTAAGCTTTTAAATTTCCAACATGCATAAAGATCATGTCCCTTCTGTCGGTGAAACCTACAGTACAAGTCTTCCCTATAACCTTTGGGTTTTGGCACGTTGGGGTCTACAGGTCGACTCTCTGGCAGGTTTATCAAGTTTTTCGCTGACAAACGATCAAACAAAGAGTCTTTATACTCTGTAAAGGGTGTGAATTGTTGCCTAGGGTGATGCTGCTGATTTTGCTCTTGTCGATGATTTTCTCTTTCATAACTGTCAAGAGGGACCGCCTGATAGTTAGCCTTTGGGGGCTATGTTGCTTGTGTAGGCTTAGGCATGTTTATAGCAACCTGATTGACCATAGCGGGTTTCGGTTGCGTGGTCCCTATTTTGGCATTTTTAGGCCACTCTTTCTTTCATGGCTTGGCAATCTCGCCATCCTGTATCTTGATCTCCTCAATGATTCTGGCTTGCGCCAGGGCTTCCTCAAGAGTGGCATATTGTTGCAGCTACAATAGCATGGAGATCGACCTCAAATAGCTCTTTGAGAACATTTGGGTCAGGTCGGCCATGGGAGGGAGGTAGGGTAGCTTTGAAAGCAATGTCCTCCACCGATTTCCATAAGCCACCATGGTTTCTTCCTCATACTTCCTGAGGCTAGCTAGGTCGCTTAGTGATGCCTTCTTCTTGGTGTTGAAGGTGAAGCATTCGAGGAACGCGTCCACTAGCTGATCCAAGTTACTGATGCTATGCTTTGGCAACTGAGTGAACCAATCCGAGGCAGGGCCTACGAACATGGTTATAAATGTTCTTAGCAGCAAAGCATCATTGTCCTGAATGCCAAAGCATTGGCTCAAGAATCTAGTCATGTGCTCTTGGGCATCCTCCTCCCCTCTAAAGATTGCCAACTAGGGCAGTTTAAAGTGTTCAGGGTATGGGGGTGCCGGCACTGACGGATGCACAGGGTGACTACGGAGCTGGCGTAAAGTGGGCTTTTGGGGCCCAGAAGTCTTGGTCTCCATAGACTCTAAGTGCTCTAGCAGCACTTTATATGCATCGAAATATTTGATCTCTTCCTCCTTGGTTTGTTCCCGCTGTGGGTTGTGGGGAACTTGAGGCCTATGGAGGGGTGGCCGGATAGCACCCCCTCTGCCTTGGTAGGGCATTTCAGCCCACTCTTCTTCTTGCTCATACTCCTCATAGGCTTCTTGAGGAGTTCCTGGGTGAGACCTATAAACATGGGTGGGTGCCCATAGAGGGTGCCCATCATTGTTTCTAGGAGTGGCCTCCCGCTCAGGTCTAGGAGGTCTTGGAGGCAACACTTGGTAAGGTCGTGGAGACCTATCTCGCACCAAGGGGTTGTGCCTCTCATACAGCTCTGCTCTCTATGTGTGAGGGGTTGGAACCCTCTCAGGCATAGTGTTCTAGAGCAGCTCATCTGTTTGACGCCGAATGTGCTCTTTGCTAAGGTGATACAGGTGCTCCAACTATTGTTGGTCTTGCTCAAGCTGCATGATTTGCGCTTGGTGGGTGGCATGTTTGGAAAATTCCAAGTCGATTTGTTCTACCGTCTTGAGTCTAGGAGGCCTAGATGCCTCTCCTACATATCTATCTCGGTCATGGTGATCCGAGATCTCTATAGGTCGCTTCCCTCTATCGAGGTTAGCGGCATTCACCCGAGGCTCTGGCCTCAGTAGGTGATCCTGATAGATAGCAGGTGCAGAAGTGCATTGCTCCCATGTTGTGTATTGCTCTTGAGGAATGTAATGGTCTTCCTCATGCTCCCTTTCGTATATGTGAAAGGGGTGGGCAGAGTTGGCTCGCCCTGTCTGAAGAGCCTTGTGCTCTGGATTTGGCCTATTGTTTCTGATAGTAATAAGGGGTAGAGGAGGGATGATGTAATCATGTGGCCCCTCCTTATGGACCCTATGTTGTTCTAGCACTTCATTGCATGGTGGCCACTCATAACGAGCATCTAAGGGAGCCTTCCCATTTATGTTGAGTGCCACGTGTAAGGACTCTTCCTGAAAGGGTCTATGTTGAATGGGAGTGCCCCTCGAAGGGGTGCCTCCATAGTCCCATTCTATCATGGCATGATGTGGACTATCTTGTGGGTCAGGCCACCAAGGTGGTATGACCAAGTCCTTGGGGCTATAGCGGAGGCGACTTGTGCCCCCTTGTACACTTTTCGTAGCTTCTGCCCGTGATTGGGCTTGGCTACGGGTGTACACCATGGTGGTGTCTCTCTACAAGCTATGTAGGTTTTTATCTTCTTTATGATTTTTTTATTCTACACTAAACAAAAGGAACCACACAATCAAAGAAGTGATTATCTCGTTTATAGATTAAAGGTGTGCCCTAAATCTGGTTTAGTGTGTTTTGATTTCTTGTTTTGAAAGCTTTGTAAAGAACGTGTTGTTGTACATGCAATATGATGGCTCTTATGTCTCCCAAAATGGTCGCCCCTTCAATATACCACTGCCAGGCCGTTATACCAAACCTCTCAATATACCCGCCCTTACGTGAGGGAAACTATTGGTACGCGAGAGCAGAATGGTACGTGGAACATAGGCGGTACGGAAGGGGAATCACCCTATTTTTGACACCTACCATAGAAGACTTATCCTCATGCACTGGGAATCACCCCAGCTACACTTGGTCAGCTTTCATCAGGATTTACGTCTAGCAATAGTAGCGATCGGGGTTATGTATGCAAAAATTCAAGCCAAGGTGGTGATGAAATCCACCGTTGGTCTTGATCAAGGGTTGGGGTTTTACGACCAACTCCTTGGTGTTTAAATTACCACGTGGTGTGTGGGGTTCTTTTTATTTGTGCAAAGAAAGAAAAACATGCAAGTAAAACTCTCCTATGCAAGCAAAGAAATAGGAAATGACAGAGACAAAAAATAGAAAATGATAGAGGATGCTCAGAACCCCTACCTCTTCTCTGCCCAAACCGGATGCCTCTGAGTTTCTGCTCTGAAACTGCATAGAGAGCTAATCATCCCGGGGTGGGATGAATATCATAACTGTATTCATCACAGGGTGGGACGAATGCCCATTCATCCCTGGGTGACACGAATTCCAGCTCTATATTCGTCACAGGGTGGAACGAGCAGCAGTCCAACGCTTGAAATATTGACACCTGCAAGCAAAAACACACAAATTTTGATCAAAAATTTGATCTCAAAATTAGGGGACAAGGTCCCACCGTGATCGCCACTGAAAGCACGAGGATACGGAAGCAAACAAAAGGGAAATGTAACGCTAAGTCCTACGAACGAGAATGCATGAAAAGAGGGAAAACAAATGAACTGAAACGAGATTTAAAGCAAATGTAAAAGTGCAGCCCTTTATTTTATTAATTTTCTCGAGATCGGGTTACAATACGTCTCCTCCCTTTTCAGGGGCTAGGAGCGTCGGACATAGTTTTGTTACACCACAAATGATACATTCCCCTTGGGGATCTTCCGCGTGCCCACATTGAAAATGGGTGGACCAAACATCGCCGCCGCTTGCGTGAATGCATCTATAGTTCCTTGCTGCCCCTCCGGTGTCGAGATCCTACATTCAGAGAAATAGTAAACGATTAGTAGCACCTACGGATGGAGGGAAACATGCGATCCCCAAGGCCTACGGTTAATGCATGCATAAAATAATTAAAATGATAACTAAAACATATCAGAATAAGCTAAAAATTTGATAGAAGCAAGAAAACATTACCAGGAACACACTGCAAAAGGAACAATCAAGAAATCTACCACAAATTTCTAATCGCTCCGGGGTGGGACGATTAGGACTGTCATAAAATGTCAGAAGGTGACCTCCTAAATGTCCCATCTAGGGGCCTCCAAAACACCTGCAAAGTTGGGGTTAGGAAAAATGGGGCATTTTGGAATGACCCAGAAGGTCGGATTTTGCATATTCGGCCTCGATCGCCCTGTATCCGATGATGCTCCCTGTATGTTAGTGAAAGCGAGAAATATTGAAAGCACAGTCAAAACTCATCAAAATGACATGAAATTTAAATGACAGCATATATGGATGACCTAAAATCAAATGCAAAAGAAATAGTAGGGAAATATACCATAGATTTCTAATCGCTCCGGGGTGGGGCGATTAGGACTGCAGCAGTGCAGGGGGCGCCCAGGGGCAGGACGCCCATCGTTTGGGGCTCGGTTTTGGCACCAATCCACTTGGGATGGGTCCAAAACCTCTTATGGGGTTGTGTCAGAAAATTGGGTGGGGTATTGTGGCCAAATGTTTAGGTTTTGGGTCCGGATTGCACTTCCAATAATCACCCAATAACCTCCCTTCCAAAAGAGAGATCAAGGATGTAAGAAGCACAAACGATGGGTGAGGATGTAATTCGGTAGCACTCCATTGCTCCAAATGCTCCTACTCTATTCCTTTTTTGGGGTGAGAAGACTCACCATTTTATAGACCTGAGGGTCTCTTGTGAATGAGCATGCAGAGGCGCCACTTGGCCATCATGCCTTGCCAGGGGGAAGAAGATTCCTCCCTGATTAAGGGCTCCATGATTGCCCCTATGACTGCCTCTTTGAGCTCAAAAATGCTCACTCGCACTCCATGCATTGAAGGAGGAGTTAAGTGGTGGATCTGAGCTGCCATTTGTCAAGGTTTGACCTTTTTCCCATCAAACCTGCTATTCGCCCCACCCTGGAGCGAATACTGCTAATCGTCCTAGGGTGGGATGAATACCAGTTTGTAATCATCCCAGGGTGGAACGAATAGGGAGCAGAGTGCCTGAAAGGTGCCAAATTGACCTCTGACCTTCCAAAACTATTGTGGGAGTGGTTAGGACCACTTTTTAACCTCTAGGGGCTGCCCTGGGGGCTGTGTATGCCAATTCGGTCAGTGCTTGTCGTCACATAATCGGATTGGTGTTGTTTTGGTGTCTACAAAATATGAGTCCACAAATAGTTATAGCACCATCTTCCTAATACTAGGCCAACTCTAGGGGAATATCCATATCGTTACCATGGAATTTTTGTAGGAACATGAGGATACCATGCTCTCTAAAAATTTATTCCACAATGGCATCTAGTTGGAGGATCTCTGGCTCAAATTTATAATCTCCCATGATCAAAGGATGGAAACACAAAAGGTGAAGAGGGCCATGAACATAGCGATGATAGGGAGGGTGGGGATGGAGGAAGTAGGAGCAATGATAGGGATAGAAGGGGTGGTGGGAGTCAAGATGATGGTAGGGGAAGTAGGAGCAGAGACCAAGGACCCCCTGCACTATGGGATACTCTTCAAACCACCAAGGCAAAGTGAGACCAGCAAATAGGACATGAATAGGATAGAAGCACTTATAGTAAGAATTGGTGAAATACCAAGCCCAAGGTACTCTTAAAATCTTTCCAATTTAGGAATCCAAAAGAGTTGAAATTAAGCTCTTGGGCATATCAATGTGAATTTGTAACTGTTGATTAACATCATGCTATAAAAACTTCTTTGTCCCTAACATCAACATTGGAAATAATGAAGAGGTGGACTTTGCAATGCATTTTCCAATGGAATAACTGGCATTCGTAGAGAGCATATTGAGAATTAACACACTGAAGCACATGTAGGTGATGTGGGTATACCATAATGGGACTTGAGGGATATGATTGGAGATACTAGTACATGACTAGGTATGATTACCATGTGAGTGGTGGTGGAAAATGAATAGCCTAGCATGAGGAAAAGACACAGCTACCAATAATGAAGATGATAGATTTAATGTAGAAAACCCAAGTGCAACATTGAGTGGGATTGACACCCCACCATGGACTAGAGATATCACAAGAAGGAGAAAACATGACAAGGAAAATATTATCTTCAATATTAGTGGGGGACATGGAAGATCAAAATAGCAGGTAAATGACAAGGATCAGAGAGTTGTTGATCCAAAGACCAAGGATGACCCACAACAAAGTGAAGAAGTAGATCCACATCAGCATGACATGGATCGTGAATAGACTTAAAGCAGTGAGTGATAACTGTTGGAATAACCTCCAATCAAGATTTGGGGAAAATTATTGTGCCAAATGTGAAGACTATCTTGGGATAGGCCTAAGTTGGCCATGAAGTCTATGGCTTGGTTTTCTTCATGATATGCATGTTGGATGACATGGTTGTTGATACTACGTAAGGAAATTTTTGATTCCTTGATGATATTATGGATGCTCCATGAAGGGGGGTGGATTGCTTTGAGATTGTTAATAATATTCAAGAATTCACCTTCTATGATGATATTGGTAGAGGGGATATAATTGATAATATACAATCCAAGGTAGAAGGCCCTAGCTTTAGCAAAATGATTGTATTGAATACATATATATTTAGCATAAGCAAGAAGTATTTTACCTTGGTAGTCCCTAAAGACTCTGTTGGCTCCCATGCGGCCCAAGTTATATTTTATAGCTCCATCAAATTTGAGCTTAAACTAGCCCACCAGAGGAGGGGTCCACCTATTGGTGGATCTACCAACACTAGGGTTAGGTAGGGTGGGGGTGGGAAGGGGAAAGACCAAAGAAGAAGGTTAAAAGGGCTTCCTTATGGGATTTATATCAATGATGGAACCAGTATTTTTCCTTGGTAGCAGATAGGACACAGGCTCCAATCGAAGTAGGAACTTTAGAGACATTGCGAAAGGATCTAAAGTTTATTTATTTCCACACTTCCCAAATATAGTGGGGGAGACAAAAGGACTTAAGATATGTAGCAACAAAGGGAGTGGACCACTGGAGGTATAGGTCAAGGATGGAGGAGAAGTGGGTCCACGCAATGCCAAAGGTCAAAAATATTATGTGGAGAAAAATCAGGGAGAAAGAAAAATCATGAAAAAATGTGATGAATGGATGGATTTAGAACACAAATTGTAGAGATAGCATCTATTGGGTATGGTCATTACTTTGGAAATCAGGTTCTCGATGGTGAGGATTTCATTTTGAACCACCAACCAATGGAAGAAAGAAACTTTGAGGGTAAGGTACTTATGCCAAATCAAGGGTGGTTGAGAACCATTTGTCTTTATGATCCTCCATGGTGTAGTAGGTATTTTTGATATAGAACCTCCCATCATCATTAGTATTTCAAACATGAATGTCTTCACAATAATCACTAGGAATAACATAGATACTTAGCATATTTGAGATGTCTTTGATAGCTTTCACCTATTCATCATTGATATTGTTGGGACAAATGATTTTCCATGCTTTACACTCTTGATTGATATCTAAGAAGTTATAAACTCTTTTGTCAAAGAGATTGTTAGTGATAGGCTTTATGATGGCCAAAATTGGATGATCTACCAGGGTATAGTTCAAAATCCATGGATCTTGCCAAAAATTAATTATCTTTTCATTGCCAAACTTTCATTTGATCCCTTTCTAAATGCGGTTCTTGGATTTCAATATAGAGTTCTAGAAATTAGATCCTTTAGGGAGAGAATTGTCACCTAGAAATTTATTATTTTGCTAGAGGTACTTGCCTTTGATGACTTCAATCCATATGGATTTCTCATTTATGAGGAGTCTCCAGTCTTGTTTCACTATGAGAACCAAATTCATGAGTTTGACTTTCTTGAATCTCAGGACTTTGTGCTCTTTTTTGAAGTAAACTTCATCCCAGGACACCAACATAAATATTTTATGGGTTTCATTCCTACACCACAATGAGTCTCTCTAAATCTACTTAATTTTATGGTATATAGTTGAGGGAGCTTTAAAAATTAAAAGGAAAATTATAGGGATGCTTTGGATGTAGGTTTGGACAAGAGTAGCTTTTTCATCTTGTCTAAGAAGAGCCCCTTTCCAATCTGTAAGATTTTGTGAAATATTTCAATGGTGTTGGTCCAAAGGTTGTTTGAGATGCAATCAAAGAAAAGTGGTCAGTCAAGATATATGGATGGAAGGCTTGAAATGGTGCAACCAAGAATGTAGGATATCTTGATTTGCCCACCAATGGGGGTATTGAGGAAGAAAAGTTTACTTTTCAAGAAATTGATTTTTTGCCTTATCACTTCCTCGTAGAGGTTAAGTATGGATTTTATGACCTTATATTATGGAATAGAGGACAAGGTGGCAAGGATGATATCATCAATAAATTATTTATGCAAAATGGGGTTCATAGAAGAGGCTGATTTGATTTAGGATATGGATCCATGGAGGCAGGTTACCTTAAGATCTCTTCCAAAAGTTTTAGCAAGAATAATGAAAAGAAAATGTGACAAGGGATCTTCTTGTTTGATCTCTTGGCCACTCTTAAAATAGTCAGTAGCTAATCCATTAACAATTATTAAGAAACTAGTGAAAAATATGTATTCTTTGACAAGCTTGATCCAATCAGCACGAAATTCAAACTTCAATAAGACTAAGAAGAGGAACTTCCATAACACTCTATAAAATACTTTATTCATATCAATTTTTATGTAAAACCCCACTATCGTACTCTTAGTGACATAATGGATAAGTTCATTAATTGTGATGATATCATCCATTATGAGATGACCTTGGACAGATATTCCTTAAAAAGGGTTGATAATAAGGGGAAGAAGCCCTATCACTCTGAGGGCAATGGCCTTGGCAAGAATCTTATAGATAACATTACATAAATTGATAGCCCTATAGTCATAAAGGGACTTGGCATAACGGGTCTTATAAATGAGGGCTAAAAAGGTAGAGTTGACATCTCTAGGGATTTTTTTGTTCTTCTAGACTTCCTAAGTGGCAGCAACAATGTCAATACCAATGATGTTCCAAAAAATTTGGAAGAAGAAGGTAGGGAAACCATCAAAACCTGAGGCCTTGTCCCCAACCATGGAAAATATAGCCTTTTTATTTCATCATAGGTTAAGGGATGCAATAACAAAAAATTTTGGGTAGGAGAAATAAGTTGGGGATATTGATTAGAATATTGTCAACCATTGAATAAGCATAGGATTTGTCTGAACTTAGGATACTTTCAAAATGAGCAACTTCAGACCTGATTTCCAATAAGTTTCCAATCATAGAGCCAACAACTTTAGTTAATTCTCTAATTTTTTTGTATTTGATGTGTTTGAGATTAGTTGCATGGAAGAATTTGGTACTGGAATCCCCCTCTTTTAACCAGATTGCTTTGGATTTCTATCTCCATAGGATTTCCTCATAGACTAGAATATTATACAATTCATAAAGGAGCTCCTTTTTAGCATTTCTAAGATCTAGTGAAGAATTTACATTCTAGATAGAGTCTTCTATGATTGTTAGCCACATTTGGATGTCCTAATTTTTTGCAAAGATATTTTCAGACACTTCCTTGTTCCATTACTTGAGGTTGGCTTTTATGAAATAAAGCTTCATCGTAACTTGTGTGATAAGAGGACTAGAAAAGGTCTTTTTCCACCACTCAAAGATGAGATTCCTGAGATCAGGATGACAGAGCCACATAACCTCAAATCTGAATGATGTTTTGAAATATGAAGCTATTTGGAGATCCTCAAGGAGTGGATTGTGATCAAGTCTAATTTTGGAAGGGAACAAAGTGTGGCATCACCAAAGAGATAAATTTCCTCTTTGGAAAGAAAGACCCTATCAAATCTGAGTTGGACGAGTTGATTCTTGAACCTTATGTTGCTCTAGGTGAACTTTATCCATTTGAGTTGGATGCCCATTAGTTCCTTGTTGTCTATAAAATTTGTGAATTCTTCATAGCATTTTCAAATAAATGCTTATGTTATTTTTGGATTATCTAATTCATTTTGTTATTATTCCTATGCTATCTTGCTCACATATCATTACTTTCATAGGAAAAGAAAAATTGTGAATAGTGTTTGTCATTGATTATAATTCAATAGTCATTAAAATCTTCTTGGATAAAAGTTAAATTCATCAAAAGAAGATAAAGATAAAAAGGTAAAGAGTTTTTTAATGTCCACAAGACCATAGACCATATGAGATTATCCTCATAGAGGATGTTATTTACCTAATATATATTTATCCAACCAAACTTTGATTATCAAAATATGGTATAAAACTATACCCCCATTTGAATCAAATCTTAGACCTCTTATCGAGAGTTTCTAAATTATGCTTATCCATATCAATGTGTAGGCAACCTAAAACTTTGTTAAGCTCATCAACATATTGCTAGATAGATTCGTTTTGATACTACATAATTGCTATAAATACATGTACCCATGTTTATAATGATGTATTAGGCATAAGCAATCAAGGAAAAGTTGAGCAAATGCTTCCTATGATTAATGGTATCTATGATCATCTATGATCCTATTGTTGGTGGGTTTCCATCAAAAACCAATTGATTTTGACATCACTTATTTAAAAGTGATCTTGTTGTTAGTGGATTCCAAACTAATAATAAATAAATTTGATATATTTAAGGCTATAAAATACTTAGCAGTATCAAATAAATGGTTAGTAGAAGAGTAGGATTCTAGATATTAGATCCAACTATCTAAATATTTGATATTAATATGATTTGAGAATACTATAATATTTGCATTAGTCTACACCTTGAGAAAATTGTGACTCTAGAGGAGTGCATGTGAATATTATTGGATTTTTCTCTTATGTTGATCATGGCATCTCAATCGTACCAAAAATTTTATTCCTACATTTCTCTAGGATATTGTGAATGAGTTTCTTAATACCCTGGGGCTTGTCTTTATAGATGCTAATTTTACATCTTGAATATTTATGTATAAGAATAGTGTTATTTAGGGTACTTAAATAGGAAATTATAATACCATTCTTTTAGTATCACAAGTTTGTGTAAATATTCAATGTTCAAGCATACTAGAGGATTAGTTCTTATAAATAATCATTATGGGAAAATGTAAACAAGGTAAAATTATTGTAAGATAAATGAAATATAAATTACATATCACATGATTTGCATTAAGAGGTCCATGATGTAGTGAAATAGGGTATAAATTCCTAAAATAGTAGATTACATGCAATAAGTTATAAGTTCTAGTTATATGGCAGGAAAAGGCATAATAAATTTTACTCTTAAACAATGATAAAATGTTATTCACATATAAAACAAATGTAAATATATTATAGAATACAAGGCTTATATAGTAATATTGAAAATTGAATAAAATATTACTATGTTGGATGTGGTGTACATGGGCCACATGCACACTCTATTCTTGTGTAGTGAAATTAGTAAAATAAAAGTTTAAAGACTATAGGGACAATGATAAATTATAGAGAGGAGGGAGATAAAGGATAAATAATAGAAGACACATAGGAATAATTGATCTACTACCTTCCTAAGCTATATACATTATGTACAATACTTATATAAAAGTTTGGAGAGGAAATAGTTTAGCTCCTAACTAATCAACAAATAGTTTTATGTATAGTTATCAAGTTGTTCAACTACATATTCTAAAGTTGATGCTAGTCAATAAGGTGCCAAGGGGCAAGACTGGGTAGTTGGAATTTTGTCTTTGATGCCTAGCATTGGAATGATACCTCCTAAAAATTTTGGTGTTTAGTTATGACATGATATGTTGACACCATAAACATTTTACTCTAAGTGTATTGGAGTCATTGACATTGACACCAAAACAAGAGTGGTGCGTAGTGGAAATGACATTGAAAGTAATATTCACACCATGAGTGGATATGATGCCACAAGTTTTATGGTATTAACTTGTCTTATAGAAATACCAAATAGACCTTAATACCTAATAGTTTATACCAAGGACTTGAACTATCCCTTCCTTACTTCAAGTATTAATACTATCCAAATATCATTGTGATACAATTTGCTATGCTTGGGATTCCTTCATCAACCAACCATGCATTATAAGTTTATGGAATATTTTCAAAATTTGATATCGTGATCCAATGTTGAGAAGGTAGCACTAGCCCAAATTCTAACATAAATATTTTGGCATGAGGGCAACATATATTATGATGTCCCTTATTGAAGTTGTGTGATGTCACTTTGATATTTCAATTTTATAGAAGATAGACGCTTATAATTAGGAACACTCAATAAAATTTACTTCTTGGATAAATAATAATTAGACCTTTGTCAAAATATATTGCTACTATCATAACAATAATTTATTATTGAATAAATCCCATTTTTAATGAGATATTGACATAAATGTTGGGTGATAAACAAACAAATGTATTTCTCGTTATTATAAAATACATAGAATTTGCAATTAGATATAAACATTTTGAATTGATGTTAAAAATTGTATTCAACTAAAATAAAAATATTAATGATGATTTTTAAATAATATTAGTGTTAACTAATAGCAAGTGGGTTTTATAAGATAATTGACCTTAAAAATTGCATCCACCTAAAACAAAAAAAATATATATTAATGATGAGATTTAATTAATATTAATGTTAATTAATAGTAAGTTGTTTTTATAAGATAAAATTAAAGGTGATATGAAAGAATGTGATTATTCAAGTGTCTTTATATCCATCTCAAAGTGTGGTGTACAACCCTACCCTTTTTGGGATTTGAATCTTGTACATCTTATTTAAAGTTTTAGAATATTCAACATTAAATATAATAAAATTATATTATAAACCTACAAATATGAATAAAACTTACATGTTGTTTTAGATGAATTCACCATAATGTGAATCATATTAAGTATAATTTGAAGAAGGATAAAATTATATAAAGTATGCAATCTAACTATTATGAGTTTGAGAGAGGACCCTCATTGCCACCAAGTCTAAATTATATAATACTCAAACAATGGTGTAAGGGGACATCATTATCACCATACCATATTTCAGAGCCATATTCTATATCTATATATTTATTTTATTTTATAATATGAGTAGATTTTAGTGTTGATTCCTAGCATGTGTACTTCCCCAATCCCTTAACACGAAAAGGATGATAGAAGCACTAGGGAAATAATTTTCCTTACTGTAAAGAGTTGTGAGAGCAAATTATAATGAATGCACTTGGCACATACGTACAATAGTAAGTCACTTCTCATCCATGACTAAGGAGAATTATTTTAAAGCTATATGTGGTCCCTATGCAATGCATGCTTTCAATGTTTGAAATAAATGTTTGTGCTAAAAAATGCATTCCTTTCCTTATATCCCTTAACAACTTTAAGTGATAATGTCTCTATATTTATGTTATACAACACTAGCATTAAAAAATAGCACTAACATAGAAAATAGTTTGTTCACAAACTAAAAATCAATTGGTCATTCGTATTGGGATTAACCCAAATTTCTATTCACCTAACAATATATTCCTCTATAGGTCTAAGGTGTAGACCAATTGGTTCCACCAAACCCCATAAGGTGGGCAGAGATCCAATGTTTAAATCTCAGGCCTCATCGGACTAAACACTTGTCTCCTTCTTGCTGCTTTCAACGATGTAAAAGGTTTAAAATGATCGTTGCATGGTGGTTATAGGGGTGGACTGGACGAAGATCTATGTGGTGGCTTCTGGGGTAGACATCGTAGAATACTATGGTGGCCATAAAAATCCGAATAGCCTACCTGGATTCGTGGTGGCTACCGATTCCACCATGTACAAAAAAAAAACAATATATTTCTCTATGCACTTGTTAGCATATTCTTCCATACTAAAATTAATATCCCATATAACACTCAATTTAATGTTTGCCCTCCACCTGTTCAAAAAGTAACTAGAATCTAATTTAAAATTAATATGTCTAACAAGTAGGTAGATAGAAGCTCATCCCCTTGTGTTGCAATGGTTTAAGTGACTAACCCATTGTTTTTATTATCTTGAAAAAACCCCTTGTTTTCAATAAAATTAATGTGAGGAAGATAGATATACCATAAAAGGAAGGTGAGAAAAATTGTAACCCTACTATAGTAGCTTCTTATACAAAATATAATACAAACATATATTTTATCTATGCATTTCAATTGTAGTAATGTTTGAATGTTTATTTTCCCTTTGTGTCTTTGTTTTTGTAATTGTTTCTTGTTTTCTATGTGAATGTTTACAGTAGTAAATGTTGGATAATAACAATAGTTGAAAAAAAGAAATGGAAATATAGACAGTTAAAAACGAATAAACTCATAAAACACATATGCTTAGCTCTTTATTAAAATGTGCAGTCTTATAGCAGGGTTGGTACAGTTGCATGAATATTACAATACAATGCCCAAATCTAGGAATTTAATATATGGATATTGCACAACACACCACCCAGCCAATGGTTGTTACAATCCAATGCCTAAAATTTGGGCTCTTAACCTATTACACAGTAGAGTAGCAACCCTCTACTCAATATTACCATAGGCTCAATAAAAGTAGCTTACAAAGGTTTTCTCCCTCCCTATATTAGACCAGCAATAGAACACTACAAAGTAAAACATGAACCAAAACAATAAACATGTACTACACTCCTAGGAAACATGGACTAGCCTACCCAAATATTTTACAAACGATAGACAAAAAATGTGGGCTCTAATCTCTACAACTATAGCCTGATAAGGTGGGCTATGACCTCTACCACTATAGCCTAAGAAGATGGACTCTGACCTCTACCACTACAACCTGAAAAGGTGGGCTTTGACCTCTGCCACTGCAGCCCTACATAGACCACCAATTGGATGGTGTAGTGGCCATTGATCGAACAATCTCCCACTTGGTGACTACTCCGACCAAGGTTGTAAGCCTACCTTGCCTTGGCACCAAGTAAATTTTTGTGCAACCAATGGCTTGGTCAATGCATCTATTGCATTCCTTTCTATTTTCACCTTGAGTAGCTCCACCTCTCCAGATTCTACCACTTCTCTAATGAAGTGAAACCTCACTCTAATGTGTTTAGTCCTAGAGTGAAACTTGGGATTCACTGCAAGATCAATTGCACTTTGGTTGTCACACCAAAGAGGTATTGGTCCTTGCTCAAATCCCACATCCTCACATAATAAATGCAGCCATATAGCTTCTTTGGATGCCTCTGCAACAACAATGTACTCAACTTCTATTGTAGATTGAGCAACCACTTCCTACTTCTTACTTCTCCAACTAACTGCACCACCAAACAATATGAAGATATATGCACTTGTGGACTTACCCTTATCCACATCTCCTCCAAAATCTGAATCAACAAAACCCTGTAATTATTTGTTTCTGGCTGCACCATAACATATTGCATAGTCTTTTGTCCCTTGTAGATACCTCATTATCCTCTTAACAACAACCCAATGTTGCTTACCTGGATTGGACATGAATCTACTTACAACACCCACTACATGGGCTAAATTAGGTCTTGTACACACCATTGCATACATGAGCTTTCCAACTGCACTTGCATATGGTACATGTGTCATTTCCTCCTCTTCTTGCTTGTTCTTTGGACTCATTTCATTTGACAATGCCACTCCCACTTGAGATGGAGTGTTCATAGGAGTGCTCTTATCCATTCTAAAGAGTTCAAGGAGATCTGCTATGTATTTTCTTTGGCTTATCCAAAGCCTTCTTGTCATGTGGTCTCTTTTAACTTCAATTCCCAAAAAATAATGCAATGGACCCAAGTCTTTCATGTCAAATTTCCTTGATAATTCAGACTTTGTCCTTTTTACCAACTCCTTTGAGTCACTAAGCAAAAGAATATCATCAACATACAAGACCAAAATAATGAAGTGATTTACCTTTTTCATGAAGTAGATGCAATGATCTCCATCACTTCTTGTGAAACCATGCTCAATCACATGCTTGTCAAACTTGTGGTACCATTGTCTTGGGGATTGCTTCAAGCCATAGAGTGCTTTCTTCAACTTGCACACCAAATTACTACTCCCACTTGCTACAAACCCTTTCGATTGTTGCATATAAATATCCTCATTGAGCTCTCCATGAAGAAAAGTTATCTTCACATCCATTTGCTCAATTTCCCAATCATAAGTTGCTGCCATTGACAATAATAATCTAATTGAAGCAAGTTTTGCCATAGGAGAGAAGGTTTCATTAAAGTCTATACCCTCTACTTGAGTATATCCTTTTGCCACCAGCCTTGCCTTATATCTTTCTATTGAACCATCAGCTTTGTACTTCCTCTTAAAAATCCATTTACAACCAACTGCTTTCCTATCCTTAGGCAATGGTTGCAAATCCCAAGTCTGATTTTGTTCAAGTGACCTCATTTCTTCTTCCATAGCCTTTTTCCAATGAATTTCTTCATCACTATTAAGAGCCTCTTTCACACTTCTTGGCTCATCACACATGGAAGACAATGCAAAATAACTAAAATCACTTGGTTCATAGCCAAACCTATCAGGTGCTCTTCTTTGTCGAAGACTCCTCCTTGTCACTTGATCACTTTGTTCAATTTTTGATCCTTTGAGTTCTATCTCATTTCCTAGTTGTACTTCATCATGAATAGGCTGATTACTCTCATGATTACTCTCCATAGTAGTCTCTTCTTGTTGTTGTATTTGCCTTTCATCATTAGACCCACTTACAAGTGGTTGCACCTCACGTAATGGAGTTGAAACATGAGTGACACTTGTATTTGGCAACACTTGCTGATAATTTCTAGCTTGCTGATTTTTTATTTCAGAAGTTATTCCTCGTTGTTCCTCATTTCCTTGAGTATCCAGATTTGCTTGCTTTTCACCAACAAACTCTTCCTTGAAGATGACATCTCGGCTATATGCATGGCGATGTTCTAATGGGATCCATAGCTTGTATCCTTTGATTCCTTCACCATACCCAATGAAAATGCATTTCACTGACTTGTTATCAAGTTTTCTTCTATTCTCCTTGGGAACATGCATGTAGGCTTCACATCCAAAGACTCTTAGATGTGCTATTGTGGGCTTCTTGCCACTCCAAGCCTCCTCTGGTGTCTTTCCACCCAAAACAGAGCTAGAAGACAAATTGTTCACAAAATTTATTGTATGTAAAGCTTCAGCCCAAAACATTTTGCTTAAGTGTGCATCCTCTCTCATGCTCCTTGCCTTCTCCACTAAGGTTCTATTTAACCTTTCTGCAACACCATTTTTTTGTGGGGAGTATGGTGTAGTTTTTTGCCTTGCAATGCCATGCAACCTACAAAATGCATCAAACTCCTTGGAGCAATACTCACCTCCATTATCAGTCCGTAGTGCTTTTACCTTCTTCCCTATTTGTCTTTCAACTTCAACCACAAAGACTTTGAACATATCCAAAGCACTACTCTTCTGTTTCATGAAGTATACCCATGACTTCCTTGAGAAGTCATCAATGAAAGTGATAAAATATTTGGACCCTCCCATGGAAGCCACTTCCATTGGTCCACATATATCAAAATGTATTAATTCAAGAATTTCTTTGCTCCTATATTCACTTGAATTAAATGAAACTCTTTTTTGTTTTCCCATCACACATGCTTCACAAAAATCAAATGAACCAAACTTCATACCTTCCAAACCTCGAATAGTTTGCTTGTTGCACATCTCACATAGGCTCTTCTCTCCAAGATGTGTCATCCTTCTATGCCACAACATCATTTTTGACATCTTTGTTGTTTTTATGGATTTTCCACTCTCCATTGAGCTTGTATTTGCACTACCAACATCAATAGGGACTGCATCTAACTTGTACAAGGTTCCATGTCTTATACCTCTAGCCAAGACCATGGCTCCATGAACTAACTTACACCCATATTTTCCAAAGAGAGTCTCAACACCAGCCTCTACAAGTTGACTTACTGAGAGTAAGTTCTATGTCAAGCCTAGAACATGTCTTACATCTGGTATGGTCTTGATCCTTCCATCACTAAGCTTAACTCTTACACTACCTTTACCAACAACTTCATAGTAATAATTATCACCAAGGAATACTTTGCCATAGTGACTTGCTTCATAGTCCTTGAACCACTCTCTATGTGGTGTCATGTGAAAGGATGCTCCAAAGTCTATTAACCATGCTTCATCTTGGACATTCATTGTCAAGCATGTAGCAATATACAACCCCCTTTCACTAGTTGATGGAGCTGCTAAAGATTCTTCTTTTTCCTTGGAAAGATCAACCTTGCACTCACTTTTCTTGTGCCCCTTTTGCTTGCATTTCCAACAAATAATCTCTTGCTTCTTTCCTTTTCTTGGGAATCTTCTTCTTGATTTGGACCTATAGCCATTGTCATAGAATCTATCACCCTTTCTTTCTCTACTTCATCCTCTATCCCTAACAACCAAGGCTTCTGAGTTCTTAGTAGGTTCAGAGGTCCTTCTTCTGGTTTCTTCTTGGAGCAACTGACTAATGATCTCATCCTTCTTGAGATTTTCCACTTTTGTGCTCCCACTGATTGCTACAATCAGATTGTCCCATGAGTCTGGTAAGCTACAAAGCAAACAAATATATTGTTCCCCTTCTTTGATCTCATCACCAACTGATTTCAATTGATTTACAAGAGTGTTGAAGGTGTTTAAATATTCAACCACATTTCCTCCATCAACCATTTTTAATGCATACAATTTCTTTCTAAGAAATATTAAATTCATGAGTGACTTTGATTCATAGAGCTTACCAAGATTATCCCAAAGCTCTTTTGTTGACTTGGCTCCAATAACATTCATTAAGACTGAATCTACCAAGTTCAAACCAATCAAGGCAATAGCTTTGTCATTCATCTTGTCCTAGTCTTCTTGACTAATTGTTGTTGGCTTTGCATCCTTGATGATAGTCTCCTTCAGATCTCTTTCTACAAGGAGATATTCCATTTTCAGCTTCCACAAGTTGAAATTCTGCCCACTAAACTTTTCAATGGTAGACTTGCTATGATCCATTATCTACTCCAATAGGTTACCATAGAATACCCAGGCAAGGTCCCTCACACCTCCAGAGTTTTCTCAACAAAGCAACACTTCCAATGTTACCCCAAGCTTTGATACCAATTGTTGGATAAAAACAATAGTTGAACAAAAGAAATGGAAAGATAGATAACTAAAAATTGATAAAATTAAAAAACATGGATGATTAGATATTTATTAATATGTGCAATATCATAGAAGGTTTGTTACAGTTACATGATTATTATTATGTAATGCCCAAATCTGGGTATTCAATACATAGTTGTTACACAGCACATCACCTAGCCAATGTTTGTTACAACCTAATGCTAAAAATTTGGTCTCTAAACCTATTACACAGTAGATTAGTAGCCCTATAATCAACATTACCATAGGCTCAATGAAAATATAGCTTACAAAGGTTTTATCCCTCCTTGTCTTAGACTAACAATAGAAAACTACAAAGTAAATCCTGAACCAAAACAATAAACATGGACTGCACTCCTAAGAAACATGGACCAGCCTACCCAAATATTTTACAAATTATAGACATAAAAAGTGGGCTCTAACCTCTACCAATACATCTTGATAAGGTGGGCTCTGACCTCTAACACTATAACCTAAGAAGGTAGGCTTTGACCTCTGCCATTGCAGCCTAATAAGGTGGGCTCTGACCTCTACCATTGTAGCCCTGCATAGGCCACCAATTGGATGATGTAGTGGCCACTGACCGAATAGTAATAGAGTAGTAGAATAATAATAGCTAAATCAGAGTGAAAAATTCCATTAAATTGGTATCCAATCTATTTGGTAGAGGTATTTGAGAGATTTTGTCTCCTAGCGACAATAAATCATACTCTACATGGGTAGAATATCTCTTCTTTGATAAGCAAGAATGGTAAAATAAATATGAGGGATGCAAGTAACATTGAAGAGGTATATTTCCCATAAAAACTCAGTTTTTTTATTATTTGCAATCATAGTCTAGCTATTTTGACTAATTGTATGTGTTATTATCTGATGATATTATGTAGTTATAGATAAATCAAAGATTTTTTCAGAATTTTTTTCATAAAATTGATGGATCTATAGATATTTAAGGTGTTTTATGATTCCAATATTGTGAAATATTGGCTCAAATGGAATTGTATATTTAACTAGTGCATTACAGTAAATAGATGTTAAGGTAGATCCATAGTTACAAAAAAATTTAGTTGTCTTAATGAAATAATTCTCATTATTGTACTTATCTCTATAGACTAGGATTTTTATTGTTCCAAAAAGTGCCCTAATCATATCTATTGACTTTCTCTTTATATTAATAAAAACTAGAACAACATCATTCTTCTTGGATTTTTCAAAATAACTTGAAAAATGGCCTCTAGAAAAAGTCCACTTCAGCTCCAAATCCCATGTTTTAATGGAAAAAAATAATGAATATTGGAGTGTATAGATGAAAATTTTGTTCAAGTCATAGGAGATTTGGGATTTAGTGGAAAATAGATATGCAAAACCTATAGATGCAACAATGTATAATGCATATTTTCTAATCAATAAAGCTTAATATGATAGGGATTATAATGAGCACAATGATGATATCAAATATGGAATGATCTAGCTAAAGACTAATCACTTGCTATAATAATTTATCACATTGGAAAACTTGTTTAACTCTAATGAAAATTATAGGAAGGCTAGCATTAAAGTAAATCCTTCATCATATTATCTGATAGATATGGTTGAAGGGATCAATATCCTAATAGGGATGGAGTGAACTAAGGAGGAATTACATATCTTTAAGGAACTTTACAGCCAATACAATGATGTGATTGCTTGGAGCTATGATGACCTGAAGGTGTACAATTACAGATTTATTGAGCATACCATAGACTTAGAGACTGGAGCAAAGCATTTTGAAAAATTTAGAGGCTAATAAATCTAAAAAATGAGACCATAATGAAGAATAATATCCTCAAACTATCTTCCCTATCAAACATTCCACTTAGGTAGTCAACTTGGTCCTAGGGAGAAAGAAAAATGGAGATATAAGATTGTGTTGACTTCAAAAATATGGATAGATCCTCCCTAAAGGACCATTACCCACTCCCAAATATGGATTAAATTCTTCATAATGTAATGGGACATAACTAATATTGCTACTAGACAACTTTTCAGTATACAACCAAATATGGGTAAAGGATGATGATCAGCATAATATTACATTTACAACCAAGTGGAGAATATTTGCTTACCATAGGATGTTATTTGGTTTATAAAATACTAGCACCACTTTCTAGAGAGATATAGGTATTGCATTTATAGGTCTAATAGGTAAAATAATTTTGGTGTACTTAGATGACCTGATTGTCTTCTCAAAAAAAAAATGCAAAGCATTTGAAGGTCATTTTCAAAAAATGTAGAGCATTTAGTATATCCTTCAAACCTCAAAATTCCATCTTCTTTATGCAGAAAGGAAAAACTTTGGGTCATATAGTATCCAAATATGGATTTGTCATTAATTCTAAACATATAAAGGGCATTCAATATTTTTCTCTTCCATCATCAGTTAAAATTTTTAGATCTTTTCTAGGTCAAATTTAGTTTATTTCCAAATTCATCACCAACTTCATACAACTAGTCAGTTCAATAATTAAGAGGTTAAAGGAATATTCCTCCTTTCTCTAGACTAAATAAGGGAAAAGAGTATTCCAAGATATTAAGGGGTTATCACCAAGATGCCTATTCTAATTAATCTTAAATTTTAAAAATACTTTCATCTATATATTTTTAGCATTAATGAGAGTGTGGTTGTGAGATTGACTCAAAAATATGATAAGGATGAAGAACATCTCATATCCTTCATGATCCAGGTGATCAAAAACAATGAATATAAGTTCTCTATCATCAATAAGTAGGTTTTTGCTATGATGAAGACATTAATAAAATCTAGATATTACTTGTCCCAAAGCAAAACCATAATATTTAGTGTACATCCAAATGTTAGGTTAGTTGTCTCATATGGCAATTTGGGAGATAAGAGAGTAGCATGGATAAAAAAGATCCAAAATTTTGATATAGAGATCAATTGCATGGAGCTTGTGATAGGAATATTCTTGTGTGAGAAGTTGGTCGTTGTTTGTGTTGGTGGACAAGTGGTATTTATTAAATAATTAGATCTAAAAAACTCAAATAGTTGGATGGGAGATACTAAAAGGTAAATTTTATAAGGATAATCTCCTAGAGGACTAACTATAAAGCAAGGAGATAGGTTCAAGCACAAAATTATGGACTATGTATGGATTAACAACACTCTTTTTAGAAGAGGGTATAATGGAACATTGTTGATATGTATGGAAGAAGGAATAATCAAGGACCTCTTGAATGAGTATCACAATGAGGGAGGTTGCTACTTTGCCTAGACAATGACACAAGATCCTAAGGAAAGGTTCTTACTGGACAACCATATTTATTTACTACTTTTAATGGGTGAATAGTTGTAGTGCATGTCACCTCTATAGAGATAAAAAAAAAACCTATGGATTTAGAACCGACTATGGTTATAGCACCTTTTTAGTAGTGGGTATTGGATTTCATTGCCAAAATAAAGTTGATGCCAAGTATAGGATATGACTAGGTTTTAGCAATAATTGATTAATTTACAACATGGTTGGAAGTTATCATAATAAAAGTTGTGAATCAAGAAACCATAATCCAACTAGTAGAGGTTATTATAACTAGGTTTGTAGCAACATCTATGATCATTATAAACAATACCACTCTATTTATATGGCAAAGGTGTTTCCATATCCACTAGAATATGGGTTGAGATTAAAAACTTCTTCATACTACTACCCTCAAAGGAATGGATTAGTAAACCCCACTAGTAGGAACATTATCTAAATTCTAAAGAGCATAATTGCTGAGTCTAATAGATATTAGCATATCAAGATGAAGAGCAATGTTTTTCTTAGTGGCGAATATTCACAAATTGGGCGAATATTAGCATTTTTGAAAATGCCAATTTGCAATTTAGGGGACCCTAGACATCAGCCATTTCACCTGAAATTTTTGGGTCAAATAAATTTTGAAGTGTCGATTCCTCATGCGTTGATAATAGTATTAGGTATTTTTTTTAAATTCACCGACACTCCCGCCTAAGTCGTGGAGCATTTTCATCAATTTTTTTAAAATTTTTAAATTATCCCGCCAAATTCGCTAACTATACCACTATATATAAGTAACAAGCCAAAGATAGTTTTCATTTATAACATTCAAAAAGTAAAACTCTAAAGTGAAAAGATGAACTGAAACATTCGATTTGTTGTAGATTCCATCGAACTTCATATTTTTGTACATGGATCGACATGACAAAGTTCTCCATCCAGTACAATGATTGGACATTATATCCATATAGATTGGTAGTCGATCTACTTGTTCCACCTGGACATCTAGTTCCAACCGGGTCGTCTGCTGGACTGCATATTTCACCTGAACCAATTTTTAGACTTCTTGTTAATTATAGTTTGACGACCGGCATATAATTTCCACCCGAATCGAATATTGGTCTTCTATTTCCACCCAGACCACAAGCTGGATCAACCATTCACCCAGATCGATAGCCATTTTCCTACACAAACCACCTAGTGGGTCTCTTTTCAGACGAACCTTTTCCTACAATAGGTACTATGTTTCAATTTATATATTTAAATATGTGATCCTATATTTTTTGGTTTTACAGATAATAATAGTTGTAGCACTTGTAATAATAAGATCTATTTTTTTATCATCTAATTTTTGGTTTTTCTTTAGTTGTGTTTTTATCATTTACTGAAAATAAATCAATGCTTTGTTCTCCATTTTTCCTCCTATTTTCTATCTATATTAAAACTCTTTGATTCTCTATTTCCATTAAGATCTCATTTTCTATTAATGGATTTTTAAATAGGTAAATATTGTGGTTCTCTATGGACAAAGTGATGCTTTGATTCTTGTCCACTTTGTATTAGAATTTTATATTTTTCAATATTTTGTATCTCTGATTAAATTGTATATCAAATTTATATTGATTGGTTTTTTGCTCTTATTAGTTACAGGTACTATCTCCAGAAAACAGAGTATTTTAATACACTAAAAAAATCACAATAAAGAATGACTAGAAATAGGTATTTATTTTCTACCAACCATCCATACGTTTATTCTAATTACAATATTATCTTAAGGCTTCACAGAAGTAAGATGTCTTCAACATTTTATTACTTTTCTAAATTGAAAAATATTTTCTTTACAAGTAAAATGTCACCTACTGGCGATGCAAATAAGGGGGCCAAATTTGAAAAGAGTCTCCTGAATTATTTTAGCCATTCGTTGAAATTGAGCAAGCCATCGACATCTGTGCAAATTCAAGGTACAAATTATTTTTGACTACTTAATAGTTAGGTGTATTTTTTAGTTTAAATAATGTTTTCTTCCTCAAATGGTTAGGGTGCATCTAGCCATATTTTATGATGATATAAACCATATTTTTGTTTGTTAGTTTATTTTGTTAAATTACAAAATAATTAAGAATAGTATTGTATGCTACTATGCAGAATACTATGTGGACCCTAATATGCATCCGCTTAAATATATTCATCACCAAGAGATAACTTCTAATGAAAATTCTCTTAACAATGACATCCAACAAGCACTTGAAGATAATCCTCAAAATAATATAGTTGAAAATGAAAGCGATAAATCAAATACATTACAAAATTCTTTTGAATCTACAAGCGAGAAAAATAAAAAGTGGAAGGCATCTAACTGGGCTATTGGAAGGGCATTTAAGAATTAATGGGCAGAAAAATTTCCATGGATAGAGCCTATCCTAACTAATGACAACCAAGTCGATGATAAAGTATGTAGATGTAAAATTTATAGTTGGAAATTGGGCAAGGAGCATAGGTTGCAAAATAAGATAGATACAATAGAAAAACATATTGGTAAATTTTATGTAAAATTTAAAGGAAGTGATGGTGAAATTATTAAAATAGTTAGGTGGAATGATGCATCAGAATGTATACATGTCAGATATCTAATAGAATATGACAATCACTTCAAGAAAAAACAATCTCCTGTTGAGAAAGGTGCAACAATTAAAGCCCATTTTCAAAAAATAAAAAAGATCACCTTAGGGGTAAAAGGTTTATAGTTTGCTATTGTACTTAGTATTCTCCAGAAGGGTAGATCCATGTCCAATTTTATTGATTATAAGTAGCTATTTCAGCTTGCTAGTTTGTAAAAAATTTTGAGTTGCCATTGGTCTGATCGAAGTGGTTGGAAAATGGTAAAATATCTATCATTAGTAGAGAAGGAGGACCTGAGGGAGAGAGTAAAACTTTATAGATTCATTTCATTATCTATTGATGAGGTGACGACTGTGGACAACACATCATGGATTTATATGCATGTGTATACTTTTCAAAACAATGTCAGGTAGCCTAGTTTGCTAGGATTACATAAGATGGTTGAAAATTCAAATGTAAAAAATATTTATAATATTGTTATGACTAGTTTAAAAGATATTGCGGGAATGAATTACATAGAAATATCCTCAAATTTAATGTGTTGGAGTTGATGGAGCTGTTATAATGCAATGGCATAGAAGTGATCTATGTGTTCAACTACAAACCACAATTACACCATATATGATACCCATTCATTGCATGGCTCATAGAGTGAATCTTGCATATAAAATCGTGAGCACTTTTGAAAATGTTGTGAGAGTGGAAGACCTCATTCATGAAATACATTCTTATTTTTCTTGCAGTCCAAAAAGATTTTTAGAGTTTCAATAGTTTGCACTAGGAGTCACAAAAGGAAAAAAAAAATGTTAAAAGATGTAGATACAAGGTGGATTTCATTGTATCAACCTGCACACAGAGTTTTTATAGAATATCAGTCATTAATAGGGTTTATGTACGCAAGTAGTAGAGGAGTTGATAAGGCAAAATATTTGTTGTTTTGTTTGACTAACTTTGAAACCCTATTGACGTTATGTGGTATTCTTCCAATGTTACAAGAAATGAGTAGATTGATAAAATTTTCACAAGAGAGATCCATCTATATTGTTGATTTCATAAGGATGAGAAAAAAATATGTGTTGTTATTGAAAATTTATGTGTTCAAAGCAAATTTTAAAGATCCCTTGTTTCATAGTTGGAATAAATTGACAAACGTGAACGATCTAGAAATTTATTTGAAGTTTGACATCAATGATAATATTTGTATTAACAATCGTGGAAAGTTGATACCTCTTTATTGTTTTGAAAGGCAATCAAGTATAGGTGTGGATGGTGTTGAACAAGTTCCTGTAACACACAATATATTTCATGTTGTATTACAAAAAACTAGAACAAATTTGTCCAATATAACAAAATCTTTGACAAGTGAGATAAGAGATCGGTTTCAGAGAGATTAGTTGCTTGAGGCTATGGGTGTGGTTAACCCCATGTTTTGGGGTTCTAATAGTGACTTCAATTCGATAAATGAGTTGTTTGTTAAATATATGATGAAACTTATTAAGAATTTCAGTAAAATTATGGAAATGAATGGTGCTACAATCAATGGTATACTCAAAAAAAATCTTTTGAAATAACAGTCATCACATTTTGGAAGAACAATGCTTGGGCAAACATCACTTTTGAGTAACATCCATGAGACTGGTTCCATTGCACATTTGTAGAAAAAATTGTATCCAAGTACTATCCTACAAGATACTATAAGTGAATACTTCTATTTATATGAATTATGTCAAACAATTATTTTGGGATCAGTGGAAGACGAGAGGATTTTCAGTGCACTATATTTTGTGAAATCTAAGCTTCGCAATAGGTTGGACAAAAATTTAGAAAATTGTTTGAGAATATATGTATCATTCTATCAGTTGGAAAATTTTCCCTATGACAAAGCAATTGCATTGTGGAATTTCCTTGTAGGCTAAAGGAGTGTGTTTAATATGACCTGAAAGCACGAGGATAAGAAACTATGCTACCTGCATGTTAGCAAAAGCGAGATAATGACAAAAACATGATCAAAACAACTCAAAATGATGTGAAATTTGAATGACAACCTATCTAAGCAACATAGAATCAGATGCAAAAATAATAGAAAGGAAATCTGCTATAGATTTCTAATCGCTCCGGGGTGGGGCGATTAGGACTACAGCAGTGTGGGGGGCACCCGAGGGCAGGACGCCCACCGTTTGGGGCCTGGTTTCGGCACCAATCCACTTGGGATGGGTCCAAAACCTCTTGTGGGGTGTTGTCGGCAAATTTGGTAGGATGTTATGGCCAAATGTCGAGTTTTGGTTTTGAATTTGTGCTTCCAATAACCACCCAATGACCTCCCTTCCAAAAGAGGGATCAAGGATGTGAAAGGCACAATCAAAAGTGAGTATGTAAAATGGCAGCACTTCATTGCTCAAAATGCTCCTTCTCTCTCCTTTTTTTGGGGGTGAGAAGACTCACCATTTTATAGACCTGATGATCTCTTTGGATGAGCATGCAGAGGCACCACTTGGCAATCATGCCTTCCTAGGGGGGAGAAGATTCCTCCCTGATTAGGGGCTCCATGATTGCCCCTGTAACTGCCTCTAGCACTAAAAAACACTCACTCACACTCCCATGCAATGAAGGAAGAGTTAAGTGGCGGATCTGAGCTGCCATTTGTCAAGATTTGACTTTTTGCCCGTCAAACCTGCTATTCACCCCACCCTAGAGCGAATACTACTAATCGTCCCTGGGTGGAACGAATACCAATTTGTAATCGTCCCTGGGTGGAACGAGTAGAGAGCAGAGTGCCTGAAAGGTGCCAAATTGACCTTTGACCTTCCAAAACTGTTGTGTGAGTGGTTAGGACCACTTTTTAACCTCTGGGGGCTGCCCTGGGGGTTGTGTGTGTCAATGTGATTAGTGTTTGCAGTCACATAATCGGATTGGTGTTGTTTTGGTGTCTACAGATGCCCCTTTTTGGGATGCGCTGTGCATGGCACGATGCTTGAGAAAAAATAGATAACCAAAGCACTAATTATTAGGGTTTCTTAGTAACCTAACAAAATTTTGATGCCCCAAGTATGGAAAGGGCATGCATTCTTGAATCCTTGCTTCTGACGAGCTAAGGAACTTAATTCAAGTGTTAACCTTTTTCGGTGAGGTGTTACTTGATCTTGGACATTGATCAGTCATGAAAAGGCAAAGGGCGCAACCTTTTGTCTGTGGGAACCTTGAGTTCATGATTCACGAATGCCAAGTGTTTGATCAACTTGTGATTATTGCTTGTTTGCTGCCCCAAGCAGGGGCATGATTGTCTTTGTCAATGATTCTTTGAATGCATGCCATTTCCTTAATTGGGTGTGTATTTGTTGATTGGTGACTAAGTGTGACTACCCCCTCAAGTGACGAATCGATGAGGGAATTACCTACATGAGAAAAGCGATGAGTCGCTTGACCCAAGATGACTTAGGTAAGGGTGCCTTTCAGTTGTTTATCTTTGAATGTGTGTGCAGTTTCCCAACATTTAGACCTATTTTTGGGTGGGTGTTAACCCTTTTGGTGACGCCATTTGGGGCTGAAATTCTCAACAATTCATCCTCCCGTGGAGCGGTACGGCTATGGTAGCCTTCTTAGGGAGTAGGATAGTGAGGATTTGTGACCCCGACGTCTGTTTTGCATGCCAAGAAGCAGAGGCACAAAGGTGCCTTGTTCGGCAATGTTATTGCTATTTTTGGGTGGGTCTGGACCCTTTTTGGGACGTCGTTTGGGGATGAAATTCTCGACAATCCGTCCTCCCATGGAGCGGTCCGGCTATGGTAGCCTTCTTAGGGAATAGGATAGTGAGGATTTGTGACCCCGACGTCTGTTTTGCATGCCCGAAATATCAAGTGCAAAAGCACTCTTATTGGACAATTTATATGATATGCAAATGGAATGGATGAATTGAATTTGTGATTTTTGGCGGTGGCACCATAGACTGTTTAGAACTTATGGCTTTTTGTCCTAGGTGATTGCTGTGGTAAATGACTTTTTATGTATACATGTTATTTTTTGTATTTTTTGATGGCGATGCAAGGATGAAAGATATCACAATTGGTTTAGAATGTAGTTAAGGTTTTCTGAGACTCGGATGTTTTAACTAACTAGCCAAGACTGTACTTTTATCTTACAAGACTTTTGAACAAGGTATGAATCCGACTTGTCTTTGACCAAGTTATTTCACATCCCTGTGTGTGCAATTGAGTTTGTTTATGTGGTATTTGTCAGGATACCGCCGAATGCGGATAGGCTGTCAACCAAACCTGTACTGAGGATCACCTAATTAGCTCCACTAACTCCTTTGTTGTATTTAGTCGGATTAATCTGTGGTGCTATCTAGGATACCATAAGCTAGCTCATCCACATGCAAACATTGATCTGCACACAAGTTAATGTGACAGATATATCGTCATGCGGGAGGTTTGCCACCAGTGACCGATAGGTTATCCACCAAACCGATACTGAGGTTTACCTCATGACCTTCCGAATGTCGAGAGTTCCAGGGATTCAAGTTTGACTCCCTTCTTTTCTTCAATTGTATTGGGATACTTGCTCTTCTATAGTGATAAAAATCACTATTTATTTTTGTTTTTTTCTTTTGAGCAAGGGATTTGAATATTGAGTGATGAGAATCACTATTGTATGTGCTTTTTGATGTATGCACTTTGTGGATGTGATGTCAAATTTTTGTAGTTTTGACTTTTGCAAATTTTTGATGTTTTGCAACTTTTTGAGAACTTGGGATTCTTTGGGGAATTGGGCAGGGAAGATGCTTGTCCTTTTGCCAACTCTCAGCATTCTTGGGGTCATTCGCATAGGGGGATGAGCAAGATAACCTTTTCACTAGATGGTATCCTGGATTGCTTTGCAGATTTCATCTTTCGTTCACACAACTTGGGAATTTTTATGTGTTTTAACTTGTGTTGGGATGCTACGTAACAAGGTGTGATCCAAGTAGAACTCTACCTTTGTAAAATATGTCTGACTTTGTACAGTATTTGGCTAGAAAGCTAATGACAGCTGAATGACAAAAACTCTAGATACATTAGAAGACAACTGACTATGATATGGTGAAAAGATGTGAATGGCGTTTATTTTTGATGGACTATTTATAGAGTGGAGAAATGTGGAAAATGATGGATTTGCCAAGTAATTACAGTCTATGGTGCCTTTGACCTGTATGACCAACAAATATGCAATGTATGGATGTGATGCTTAATGCAACTATTATTTTTGTGTTTTCGATTGATTGATTTTTGTGAGTATGAAGATGAGATGCAAAAGAGTTCTTTATTGTTGTGATGATTTTGAGTATGCATGGAAATGAGATGCAAATTTTTGTTATTTTTGATGATTTTATTGTTTTTGAATTTTTTTATTTTTGACCAAGCGATTGTGGGAGCCCTTGGAGCTTTTGGTTTGACCAAAGGGATGATGGGTACCTTTGGGGCATTTGGTTTGACCAAAGGGTTTATGGGCACCTTTGGGGCATTTTTGGGTGACCAAGCGATTGTGAGAATCCTTGGAGCTTTTTGGTTTGACCAAAGGGATTATGGACCTTTGGTCATTTAACGTTTAGTGATGGAGCTAGTTTGTTTGACCAAAGGGATTATGATACCTTTGAGGCTTTTGATTTGACCAAGCGATTATGGAATCCTTGGAGCTTTTGGTTTGACCAAAGGGATTATGGGCATCCTTTGGGCATTTTGGGTTGACCAAGATTTGAATCCTTGGAGCTTTTGGGTTGACCAAGCGATTGTGGGAATCCTTGGAGCTTTTGGTTTGGGCTATGGCTCTTTTAAATATGGAATGGCCACAAATGACTGATGTTCAAGGGTTCTAGTTCCTTGATTCCATCAAGAGAGGCTAGCCGGTATGTTCCAGGTCCTATTTTACTATCGATGACATAAGGACCTAACCAATTTGCCATGAACTTGTCCCTTAGATGGGGCGGCAAGTTAGAATTTTGTTGGTTCTCTTTTAAGACCAAGTCACCAACCTGAAAGTCCCTCAGGTGAACCTTCATGTTGTATGCTTTCTTAAGTCGCTCTTGATAGATACGTAAATGCTCGAGAGCATTGACGCGTCGTTCATCGAGCAACGTAAGTTGGTCTAACTGGGCCTACCATGCAGTGTCATCATCGATGAACTCTTGCATTGATATGCACAGGGAAGGTATTTCCAACTCGAGAGGCATGACTACCTCGGAGCCATACACCAGCAAAAATGGAGTTGCCCTAGTGGGCGTCCGAATGCTAGTGCGATAAGCCCATAGGGCAAGTGGGATTTGAATGTGCCAATCCTTATGACTATCTACGACTGTCTTTTTGAGGATGGCAACTAGCATTTTGTTTGATGCCTCTGCTTGCCCATTTGCCTACGGATAATAGGGTGTCAAAAAACTGTGCTGAATTTTGTACTTTGTGGTCAAAGCACGCACGTCTTTGTTCTTGAATGACGTCCCATTATCCGAGATGATCTTGGATGGAATACCAAAATGACATATGATGTTATGTAAAATGAACTCCACAATGCGGGTTCCAGTCGTAGAGGTAAGCGGAATTGCTTCCACCCACTTGGTGAAGTACTCTATGGCCGTTATGATAAACGTGTGATGACCTGACGACGCAGGGGAGATCTTTTCGATTAGATCTAAGCCCCACTACGAGAATGGCCAAGCCGATTGGATCGGCTACAAGGCCTGAGAAGGTACATGTGTCAAATTGGCATGGTGTTGACACTTCACGCACTTCCTTACATAGGCGCAACAATCTCGCTCTAAATATGGCCAATAATAGCCCATGCGGAGAATGCGCTTTGCGATGGCCATACCGCTGAAGTGGCCACCGCATGTACCATCGTGCGCTTGGGTGATCGCCCAAGTGGACTCCTGTTGGTCCAAGCAACGAAGGAGGATTCCTTCGTAGCTATGACGGTACAAAATGTCTCCTAGCAAGACATGTTTTGCCGCTTTCTGTTTGAATGATCATTTCATGGCGTGCGTCAATCCAAGTGGGAGGTTACCTAGCTTGAGGTAATCTCGTATGGGTGTATACCAATCCTGCTGATCGGAAACCTCGATAGTATGAACAGCCAATCCCTCTTGAAGTTCATCCCTAGCAAAAGCTGAGCGGGAAAGAACTTGTAAGAATAGCATTGTGTTGCTATTAAGGGGAGTAGGGGAGAACAAGGACCCCCAGTTGGCATGATTCAGACAATCATGGATTCGAGAGAACTTGTCCGGGGATGGTTCAATCTAGATCAGGTGGATTCCTGGCGTTAAGTCAGAGCTTGCACGCTCCATCATGGATTGCGATAGTGTTTTGACTTGAATGGTTGTCATATCACCAAAAATGTCTTGCGGGATTAGTGACCCCAAGGAGGCCATAGTGTCCGCAAAATGATTCGATGACCGAGGGAGTGCCTCGATGTCGTACCATTCAAGATTTGCCAAGAATTTGTCCACAAGGGCTTTGTAGGCCTGTAGAACTGGGCATTTACATTGGAATACCCCTTTGACTTGGTTGACAATTAACAGCGAATCACCAAAGATGTTCAATCATTTGATGTTCATGGTGATTGTTGTCTGAAGACCTATGAGCAAGGCTTCGTATTCGGCATTGTTGTTGGTGCATGGGAAATCTAATTTAAATGATAGAGGCATTGGAGCCCCTTGTGGTGTGAAGAATACAATTCCCATGCCACCCCCTTGCTCACATTTAGAACCATCAAAAAATAGGGTTATGTCGGCTTGTGACTCAGGCTCATCAGAATCTGGCGATTCTGAGACATGGAAGACCCCATCATCGGGTAGTTCTATGGTCAGAGGCTGATCATCTTCGAGAGGAGCCTCTGCTAGTTGATCGGCTATGACTTGACCTTTGATGGATTTTTGTCCAATGAACTCGATGTCAAACTCCATCAACAACATGATCCATTTCACCGTGCGGCTACTATGATAAGTACGACTCATCATGTACCGCAATGGATTCTCCTTAGACACAACATACGTCATGTTGCTCAGCATGTAATGGCATAGCTTTTTGGTAGCAAACACCACTGCCAAGCAGAGCTTCTCAACGTATGCATAGTTAAGTTCATAACTGACCAGGGTGCGGCTAAGATAGTAAGTAGCCTGTTCTTTGTGTAGTTCATTTTTTGGGCTAGCATGGCACCCAGTGCCACCTCAGTAGCTGAGATGTATAAGTAGAATGACACTCCTGGTCTAGGTGGTGCCAATACTAGCGATGAAGCCAAGTATTGTTTAATATCATCGAAGGCTGACTGGCACTCGTCATCCCAATGAAATGCTACCCCCTTGTGCAATAATTTATTCATGGGTCGGCACTTGTCAGATAGCTACGCTATGAAGCGCTTGATTGACGTGACCTTTCCCTGTAGGCTTCTGAGCTGCTTGATGGTAGTTGGGGGAAGCATTTCAAGGATTGCCTTGACTTTGTTTGGGTCCACCTCGATGCCTCACTTTGAGACTATGAAACCCAAGAGCTTTCTAGATGTGATGCCAAATACGCACTTCTTGGGGTTCAGTCTGACTTTATGTTCCATGAGGCGATCGAGGATCTTGCTTAAGTCATCGAGATGATCTGGGCACAAAAGAGATTTGGCCAACAAATCATCCATGTAATCTTCCAAAGTTTTATGCATGTGATCATGGAAGATGTATGTCATGGCACGTTGGTAGGTGGCGCCAACATTTTTAAGGCCAAAGGGCATGACCTTATAACAAAATGTCCCCCAAGGCATTGTGAACAGCCATTTTTAGTTGGTCCTCGAGATTGATACGAATCTGATTGTATCCCGAGAAACCATCCATGAGGGAAAGCATTTCGTGGCCCACTGTAGCATCTACCAATGCATCGATGCTTGGCAAGGGGAAATCATCCTTAGGACTCGCTTTGTTTAGATCTCAAAAATTAGTGCATATGCGAATCCTCCCATCAGGCTTTTTGATGGGCACCATGTTGGACAACCATGGTGGGTAATCCATGCAGATGACAAACTGTGCATCCAACAGCTTTTGTAATTCATCTTTGACCATTAAGGCCACTTTTGGGTGCATCTTACATAGTTTTTGCTTAACTGGCTTGACTGTCGGATCAAGCGTTAGGTTATGCATGACTAGCTACGGATCTAGCCCCGACATGTCTTTGTAGGACCATGCAAAAACCTCCTTCTTCTCTTTGAGAAGGGCAATGTAGTCGGCTTGCTCTTCGAGGGATAGACTTACCCCCAGCTTGATAATCTATGGATTCATTGGATCAGAGCCGATGTCTACGTCAGTCATCTCCTCGACTGACATGTGGGATCCATCCTCCAACTGGTGTGGAGTTGGGATCAAGTGGATATCATTTGCTGAGTTTAGATCTACGTTGGGAACCTCGGGTTCCTCTTCAACATGGAAGATATCCTGAGTTGGCCCTGGGGTGAAATGAAGCATCTCACCGAAAGGCCAGTACTTGATGGGGATGGTGGTGAATTGATGTGATCCCAGTCTATGGCATCTATGTCTAGATATAATGACTTTGCTGGATCGATTGGATTGTGGATGGGGGTGGTTAAGTCAATGGAGATCATGTTGATGAAATGATTTTGGTCTCCATTACCATGGGTGTGGTGACTCGGACATCCTTGATGATATTTGTGCTCTAGATCTAGCTCTGGAGGTATTGGCATGAATGGATCGGCCCTATGTGCGGAGAGGAGGATAGGGTCTACCCTCGACACTGATATCTCTATAGGGTCTCTGGGCGGTAGGTGCTCTCTATATGCCCAAAGTGGTGGATTCAACACTTGGTCCCACTATGCTGGGTTTAGGTGCCACTCATGCCCTGGCCCTATGTTTAGTTGTTCAAATATGTCATCAATATCCAGGGGGTATTGTTGTTGCATCTGCCGCATGTGATTGAGATATGCCATCTCAGTTTCATCTTCATAATCACTATCGGAGATCCAAAGGCCTTCGTTGGTTCCAACAACTATTTGTGACATTAGAGGCTCATCTTGCTCGAGCAAATTGATCTGGCCCCATCGGGGTTGTTTCGCTCTCTATGGGGGGACCTAATTTTCTTGAGGTGGCACTTGCTCGATTGGAGCATCCAAAGGGAACATTGCCAAGAGGCTTTCTTGATAATCATCCATGGGGGTCACTTGTGAGTGATTGCTATCCGATTCGAAGGGGTCCCATGGTGCTACCTCATATTCTGACTCATCTTCTGAAGATCCTTCCTGACCTTGTCTATACCCCTCTTGTAGGTGAGTTCTCGAACTTTCTCCTCTCTCGAGTGAAGGGAAGGGGTTGTTGAGGTCAACAAGGTTGGTTGTCAACAATGGGAGATAATCCCCCAATGTATATGTCATGTTAGGATTGGCATATGGATCTAATGCCAACCCATCCTTGTTGCCTATCCCTAGGCCTTGCATGTTCTCTACCAAGATGTCCAAGGGTAGAGGGTGGTTGAACCCTACTCCTGACTTGTCGTATGGCATCTGATATCTTGGTTGGCAAAGAACGTGCACTCCTTGCTCATATCTGCCTAACCCATATCCATGCCAATTGCATTGGCCAAGATATCTCAAAGCGAAATTTGGGTTGGACAAATAGTTGACATCTTCAGCAAAGGGCTCTTCATCTTCTTCCTCTTGCATGTAAGGTTCAATACCATTATCAAGGCCCCCATACACAAAGTTTGTCTGATTTGGTGGGTAGCCTAGAGGAACAATAGTACCGATGGGGAGGCGAGGTCTCCCCATGTCCTGCATGGACTCCAGTGCGGGTGTTGCTACAATATTCCACACCAGATACTCCCCCAAGCCTGTATTGGCCATTTCAATGGTGATTGTTGGTGATTGAGGGGGAGGGAATGGAAGTTCTTCCTGAGTCCACTCCATGTCGGGTGAACTAGGAGCCTCGACTTCCATTCTGCTAGGCATCTCCTCAGTAGATATGGTTGAGACTGATGGCGGTGCCTCTTCCAGGGGTTTCTTCCCTTTGTCCTTCGGTGTGGCCATCGTAGGTGGCATCGTTGGTGAAGGACCAGACGATGAAGATGGACCCGACTGGGGATTTGATGGACTTGTCAATGGGGATGCCTATGGAATCGGACCCTGTTTAGATGGATTCAACTAAAAATCCAAATGCATTGATGGAAGGGTCGATTGCGGCATTAGCTGCACCGTATTGCAATACTTGAAGGGCTCCAAGTCTGTCGGGACTACATGCACTTGCCCTTCAAATGTATACTTTAAGCACTGATGAGCTATCGAAGGGACACACTTCATGTCCCTGATCCATGGCCGACCCAACAAGATGTTATAGGCCATCTCACCCTCCAAGATGTGGCACAATGTAGGTATAGTCTTTTGTCCCACTTGGATGGGTAGGACAATTGTGCCAACTATCGAGCATATTGCATCATTGAATGCTCGCAGTGTATAGGTGGAGGCCACTATGTGAGATGCGGGCAACTTTAGGTGCTTCAAGGCCACTGTTGTAATGATATTACTGGATGAGCCAGTGTCCACCAATACCCTCTTATACGGAATCCCATTGACCCACGCGATGACGTGTAGGGGTGGATCCGCCATGTCACCGGCCACTGATTTTAATTCGTCCTCTCTAAAGGTGATGACTGGCTCGGTGCATCATTTGACATGTCCCACAAAGTTGTTGAAGGAGTTTGCTTCATGGGGCTGCAACTCGATGGCTTTTAGTATCTCCATTAGAGCCTCCCGATGGGGCGATGATTGTTGTATGAGCTCGTAGATGGAGAGCCTAGCCGATGTGGTCCTCAAACTCTGGGTGAGTTTGGTTTGAATCATGGCCACTGGTCTAGGTGGAGGAGGTTGCGTAAGGTGTTGTTGTGGTTGTGACGTTGTTGGCACCTCTCCTGTAGCTGTCACGGGGGCAGCTGTGCTCGGGTACCTCTTGTTTCGAGTCACTATACTGATCATCCCTACATACCCCTGCATGGGGCAGTTCTGTGTTACCTCATTGACTTGTAGGGTCTTTGCCTGCGCATCATGGGCAGGCAAGGGGTCCTTAAAGACCTCCATTTGTTGGTTGCTTGGTGCCATGGGATTATCCACCGCTAATGTCTTGTTATCTATTAGGTCTTGCACCAAGCCTTTAAACTTCCAACATGCATTAAGGTCATGTCCCTTCCATCTGTGGAACCTACAGTACAAGTCTTCCCTATAGCCCTTAGGTTTTGGTGCATTGGGGTCTATGGGTTGACTCTCGGGAAGGTTGATCAAGTTTGCCACTGACAAGCGGTCAAACAGGGAGTCTCTGGACTCTGTGTAAGGTGTGAATTGTCGCCTAGGGTGACGCTGCTGATTTTGTTCTTGCCTCTAATTTTCTCTGTCATAACTGTTAAGAGGCACCACCTGATAGTTAGCCTTTTGGGGCTGTGTTGCTTGTGCAGGCTTAGGGACGTTTATAGCAACTTGATTGACCGCAATGGGTTTCTGTTGCGTGGTCCCTATTTTGGTGTTCTTAGACCATTCTTTCTTCTTTGGCTTGGCTATCTCGCCATCCTGAATCTTGATCTCCTCAATGATTCTGGCTTGCACTAGAGCTTCCTCTAAAGTGGCATATTGTTGTAGCTACAATAGCATGGAGATCGATCTCAAACAGCTCTTTGAGAACATTTGGGTGAGGTCGGACATAGGAGGGAGGTAGGGTAGCTTTGAAAGCAAAGTCCTCCATCGGTTCCCATAGGCCGCCATGGTTTCTTCCTCATACTGCTTGAGGCTGGCTAGGTCACTTAGTGATGCCTTCTTCTTGGTGTTGAAGGTGAAGCGTTCGAGGAACGCATCCACTAGCTGATCTAAGTTACTAATGTTGTGCTTTGGCAATTGAGTGAACCAATCCGAGGTAGGGCCTACGAACGTGGTGATGAATGTTCTTAGCAGCAAAGCATCATTGTCCTGAATGCCAAAGCATTGGCTCAAGAATCTAGTCACATGCTCTTGGGCATCTTCCTCCCCTCTAAAGATTGCCAACTGAGGCAGTTTAAAGTGTTCAGGGTAAGGGGGTGCCGACACTGACGGATGCACAGGATGACTACGGAGTTGGCGTAAAGTGGGATTTTGGGGCCCAGAAGTCTTGGTCTCCATAGACTCCAAGTGCTCTAGCAGCGCTTTATATGCATCAAAAGATTTAATCTCTTCCTCCTTAGTTTGTTCCCATTGCGGGTTACGGGGAACTTGAGGCCTATAGAGGGGTGGCCGAATAGTGCCCCCTCTACCTTGGTAGGGCATTTCTGCCCACTCTTCTTCTTGCTCATACTCCTCATAAGCTTCTTGAGGAGTTCCTAGGTGAGACCCATGACCATGGGTGGGCACCCACGGAGGGTACCCATCATTGTTCCTGGGAGTGGCCTCCCGCTCAGGTCTAGGGGGTCTCGAAGGTAGCACTTGGTAAGGTCTTGGAGACCTATCTTGCACTAAGGGGTTATGCCTCTCGTACCTTTCTACCCTCTATGTTTGAGGGGTTGGAACCCTCTCAGGCATAGTGTTGTGGAGCAGCTCATCTATTTGGCATCGAATGCGCTCTTTGCTAAGGTGATATAGATGCTCTAGCTGTTGTTGGTCTTGCTCAAGCTGCATGATCTACGCTTGGTGGGTGGCATGTCTGGAAAATTCCAGGTCGATCTGCTCTACCATCTTGAGTCTAGGAGGCCTAGATGCCTCTCCTACACATCTATCTCGGTCATGGTGATCCGATATTTCTATAGGTCGCTTCCCTCTATCGAGGTTAGCGGCATTCACCTGAGGTTCTGGCCTCAGTGGGTGACCCTGATAAATAGCAGGTGCGGAGGCGCATTGCTCCCACATTGTATATTGCTCTTGAGGAATGTAGTGGTCTTCCTCATTTTCCCTTTCATAAATGTGAAAGGGGCGGGCGGAGTTGGCTCGCCCTGCTAGAAGAGCCTTGTGCTCTGGATTTGTCCTATTGTTTTTGACAATAAGAGGGGGTAAAGGAGGGATGATGTAATCATGTGGCCCCTCTCGATGGACCCTATGCTGTCCTAGCGCTTCATTGCATGGTGGCCACTCGTAGCGAGCATCTAAGGGAGCTTTCCCATCTATGTTGAGTGCCACGTGTAGAGACTCCTCCTGAAAGGGTCTATGTTGGGTGGGCGTGCCCCTCGAAGGGGTGCCTCTATAGTCCCATTTCATCAAGGTACGATGTGGACTATCTCATGGGTCAGGCCACCAAGGTGGAATGACCAAGTCCTTGGGGCTGTAGCGGAGGTGACTTGTGCCCCCTTGTACACTCTCCATAGCTTTCGCCCTTGATTGGGCTTGGCTACGGGTGTACACCATGGTGGTGTCTCCCTACAAGATGCGTAGATTTTTATTTCTTTTTATGATTTTTATGCTACACTAAACAGAGGGAACCACACAATCAAAGCAATGATTATCTCATTTATAGATTAAAGGTGTGCCCTAAACCTGGTTTAGTGTGTTTTGATTTTTGTTTTGATAGTTTTGTAAAGAACGTTTTGTAGCAAATGCAATATGATGGCTCTTATGACTCCCAAAAATGGTCGCCCCTTCGATATACCATTGCCAGGCCATTATACCAAACCTCTCTATATACCCGCCCTTACGTGAGGGAAACTATTGGTACGTGAGAGCAGAATGGTACGTGGAACATAGGCGGTACGGAAGGGGGATCACCCTATTTTTGACACCTACCATAGAAGACTTATCCTCATGCACTGGGAATCACCCCAGCTACACTTGGTCAGCTTTCATCAGGATTTACGTCTAGCAATAGTAGCGATCGGGGTTATGGATGCAAAAATTCAAGCCAAGGTGGTGATGAAATCCACCGTTGGTCTTGATCAAGGGCTGGGGTCTTACGACCAGCTCCTTGGTGTTTAAATTGCCATGTGATGTGTGGGGTTCTTTTTATTTTGCATAAAAGAAAGCAAACATGCAGTAAAAACTTTCCCTAAGCAAGCAAATAACCAGAAAACAGAAAACAGAAAATGACAGAAGGTGTTTAGGACCTCTACCTCTTCTCTGCCCAAACAGGATGCCTCTGAGTTTCTATTCTAAAACTGCACAGAGAGCTATTCATCCCTGGGTGGGATGAATAATAGAGTTGTATTCATCATAGGGTGGGACGAATGCCCATTCGCCCCAGGGTGGCACGAATTTTAGCTCTGTACTCATCACAGACTGGAACGAACAACAGTCCAACATTTGAAAACTTGGTACCTGCAAGCAAAAACAAGCAATTTTTGATCAGAAGTTTGATCTCAAAAATAGAGGACAGGGTCCCACCATGATCACCACTGAAAGCATGAGGATACGAAAACAAAAAGGAAATGCCAAGATGCGATGTAAACGAAACTAAACTTAACGCTAAATCCTACGAACTGAAATGCATGAAAGGAGAGAAACATAAACGCATTGAAACAAGGTATAAAAGCAAATATGGAGTACAACCCTTTTTATTAATATGCTTTAGAACCCAGTTACAATCCGTCTCCTCCATTTTTAGGGGCTAGGAGCGTTAAATATGTTCTTGTCACATCAACAGATGGTATTCCTTCTTCCGCGTGCCCACATGTAGAATGGGCGGACCAAACATCACCGCCACTTGCGTTGATGAGTCTTGACTCCTTGCTGCTCCTCTAATGTCGAGATCCTACGTTCAAGGAAACAGAAAATAGTCAGTAGCACCTGTAGATAAAATGAAACATGCAATCCCCAAGCCTACGATTAGTGCATGCAAAAAATAAATAAAACGATAACTAAATAGCATCAGAATGATCTAAAAATTTAACAGAAGCATGAGGACATTACCAGGAGGGCACTACAAATGGAATAGTCAGAAAATTCACCACGGATTTCTAATCACTCCGGGGTGGGACGATTAGACCTACAACAAAATGTCAGAAAGCACTGTCCCAAATGTCACATCCGGGAAGCTCCAAATCACCTACAAAGTTGGGGGTTAGGTAAAATGGGGTATTTTGGAAAGACCCAGAAGGTCAGATTTTTCCAATTCGGCCTCTATCACCGGGAATTTGATGATGCTACCTGCATGTTAGCAAAAGCGAGAAATGACAAAAACATGATCAAAACAGCTCAAAATGATGTGAAATTTGAATGACAACCTATCTAAGCAACATAGAATCAGATGCAAAAATAATAGAAAGGAAATATACTACAGATTTCTAATCACTCCAGGGTGGGGCGATTAGGACTACAGTAGTGCGGGGGCACCCGGGGGCAGGACGCCCATCGTTTGGGGCCCGGTTTCGGCACCAATCCACTTGGGATGGGTCCAAAACCTCTTGTGGGGTGTTTTCGATAAATTTGGTAGGATGTTATGGCCAAATGTCGGGTTTTGGTTCCGGATTTGCGCTTCCAATAATCACCCAATGACCTCCCTTCCAAAAGAGATCAAGGATGTGAAAGGCACAAATCAAAAGGTGTGAGGATGTAAAATGGTAGCACTTCATTGCTCAAAATGCTCCTTCTCTCTCCTTTTTTGGGGTGAGAAGACTCACCATTTTATAGACCTGACGGTCTCTTTGGATGAGCATGCAGAGGCGCCACTTGGCAATCATGCCTTCCCAGGGGGAGAAGATTCCTCCCTGATTAGGGGCTCCATGACTGCCCTTGTAACTGCCTCTAGCGCTCAAAAATGCTCACTCACACTCCCATGCAATGAAGGAAGAGTTAAGTGGTGGATCTGAGCTGCCATTTGTCAAGATTTGACTTTTTGCCCGTCAAACCTGCTATTCGCCCCACCCTGGAGCGAATACTGCTAATCGTCCCTGGGTGGAACGAATACCGGTTTGTAATCATCCCTGGGTGGAACGAGTAGAGAGCAGAGTGCCTGAAAGGTGCCAAATTGACCTTTGACCTTCCAAAACTATTGTGTGAGTGGTTAGGACCACTGTTTAACCTCTAGGGGCTGCCCTGGGGGTTGTGTGTGTCAATGCGATCAATGTTTGCAGTCACATAATCGGATTGGTGTTGTTTTGGTGTCTACATGACCAATATGGAAGATGATTATGCTTTCAGTGATAAAAATTTGGAGACACAGATATCCATTATGCTTCATAGTGATGCAAAATAAGCAGAATATCGTTTGTTCAAGCTACTTGATTTGTGATTTTTTTAGTATTATATTTTTTCAAGTATTTCACAATTTGAATTCATTTGACATCAGATTTCACAATAGAGATTCTGGACAAGCTGAGCATTGTTTGTTTCAGCTACTTAATTTGTGATTTATCCAGTATTGTGATTTTTCTAGTATTTCACAATATATTGGAATTGATTTGATATCAGATTTCACAAAATTTGATTATTAAGAAGTTTTCATGTTCTGCTCTTTGTTGTTTTTGAAATAGGTTTAATTACCTTTATATCATAGTATTTGTTTGTTTCCATGACCTGAATTGTAATTTTTTACAAGTATTTACAACATTGATTAATATGAATTTGTTAGTTATCATTTTCATCTATAAATTTTTTACAAATATTTACAACATTGATCAATATAAATTTGTTAGTTATCATTTTCATTTTCAATTTGAATTTATTTTTATTTGTTATCACAAGATTACTTCATCTATATTAATTGAAACTATGATTTATAAAACAACATCGTCGTTCAAATTATGTTTTATGATTTATAACATAGCATTGTCTTTCATATTTGATTATAAATGTATGAGTATTATTGTTTTTGAAATGATTTCAACTACATTCATATTGATTTTAACTGCATTCATATTGATATTGAGATTATAAATAGTTAAAATCATTTCAAAAACAAGAAGAGCATTCATATTTTTTTTGGTAAGTAACAGAATATTTACAGCGGGTTTTTTAAACAGGATCCCAAAACCTTAGTTACATCATAAGCCTAGGCTGAAATAAGTACAAAAAATGGGGCTGCACCCAAAGGCAAAAATCTGGGGCCCGGGGCCCTGGGCCCTGATGCCTACAAAAACACCTAGAACAAACAGCAACAAGACTTTGGCTAGAAGCCACCAAAACCAAAAAATGCCACCACCCAACGTGCAGAAGCTGGCCGACAGTAAACCAGTGGGCCCAGCGGCCGTCCCGGGCCAGAACGGGGCCCCTCGCCGGTCAAAACTACTCCCTATCGGGGCCGTCTCCTAGCCTATGTCGGAGCTCAACCAGGGCAGTGGCAACGGAGGAGGCTGCTTGGGCAGCCGCAGTCAGAGAGCCGATAGCCGCGTCAAGGAGGGCTCTGATAGCCAGATTCTGCATTCTACTGCCTGACTCGGAGCTAACATCGGTGGGCTCTAGGGCTTCCTGATTGGTCCTCTTGGCACTGCCTACAGCCCTGATTCTGCCAAGGGAGGGGCCTATGCGGGCGCCCCCAGGGGTCGGGGCCCCACCAGTGCCCTGGGCCGGAGTCCTGCACTTTTGGGTTGGTCTGCGGTGCTTCGGGGCAGGGGATCCTATAGGCGAGGGGGACTCCTTAGAAATGGAAGCAACAGGGGAGCCAGCAGGGGAATTAGCCACCTCGGGGGGGACAGTAGATAGGGGAGGAATGCGATGGAGCTACGGCTAGTTGGCCAGAGCGTGCCTGTATAGCACAACCATGAGGCCTTGGTGAGAGGGCCGAGAATGGCTTTTGCGGGCACGATCGATGGCAAGACCCAGGGAATACAACAAAAAATGGGGAGTGCTGACCACCGTGGCGCCTCGGAGGTGGTTGAAGTAGCTCAGGTGGAAGCTAAAAAGCCTCTGGTCCGGGTCGTCGCAGGTAATGTATTGCATTACCGGGACGATGGCCTCATCAAAGGGGGCCGGGAGGTTGGATCGAAATAGGTTTGCCTTGTCCCATTGCTGCTCCGGGAAGCGGGACAGCTCCTCCTCCCAATTATGCTTGTCCCGCCTGACTACACGCCCCTTTTCCTCATGGTGGAGCCCTGTAACCTCAGTTAAAAAATCTTTGTTAACTTTAAAATGAAGCCCCTTGATCGTAACCTCGCCGTCGATCCACGAGTCCAGGAAGCATTGGGTGATCTCGTCATCAGCTCCAACGAATTTGCTGAAGAAGGGAGTGAAATGCTTGGCGTTGGAAAAAAGCTTGGCCGACTCGCTCAGAGAGAGCATGGAAGGCTCGATGAAAACACTTTTGGCAGCCATGGGGCAGGGGAGGGAGGGGAAATCAGACCAGAGGCACGGGGGCAAGGAACAGGGGAAACAGACACAATGGGAAAACTCAGCGCACGGAGAATATAAAACCACATCGGGGCCCAAAGAAGGGGGGAGCCACCGACATCAGGAATGGGCGCTCGAGGTCGGGTGCGACATGAGGGGGAAGGGGCTGAGGGGTGCGGCTATAGGTTGCCATGCGGGGCAGGGGGAGGGGCCACTGCCAGTGCGCCAGGTGGTGCAGACTGAGCGAGGGTGCGGCTTGAGGGAGCAACACGAGATAAAGCCATGAGTGGGCTGACATGGCATGGGGATCCGTCCTCATAGTGATCGAGGCAAAAAATTGGGGAAGGCCGACGAGGAGACAACCTTGGAACTGCCAGAAGTGCCAACCGGGCAATGCAGGTCCACGTCAAAAATAGCCGAGCTTCTGACATGGCCGAGCAGTCCTGCCACCACGAGGGAGATCTGGGAGGCCAACAGACTGGCAGGAGACGGGCCTGAGTCGGGCGACGGGGCGCCACAGGGACCTTCTGTCTTCTAGAAACTATGCCAGTGGAAATATGGGGCCCCGACACGGGGCGAGTTAGACACCAGGGTCCTCCACATTGCTAGGCTGATCTTGCATGATAATGTGAACCAGAGCTTCAAGAAAGTTCGTGGTCCAGGTAGTGAAGGCGTCAGCAGAGATGGCTTGGTTCGCCATGAAGTCGGCCGCCCTGTTGCCTTCTCTGTACACATGTCGAAAGCTATGATCGAGGAATCCCTGAAGGACGAAGAGGGCTTCCCGGATGAAGTTGTGGATGCGCCAGAAGCAATTGCCCGGACTGCGAGCAGCTTTGATGATGACTTGGGAGTCACCCTCGATGATGACTCATGAGGGAGACTCCCTGAGGGCGGTCAGCCCGCTTAGCAGAGTTGCTGCTTCGGTAAAGTTGTTAGTCTGGAAGCCGAGCGGAGCAGCAAACGCCAAGATCAGGGCCCCATGGCAATCATGAATGACCCCACCCGCCCTAGAGGGCCCGAGATTGCCTTTAGACGCACCGTCGAAGTTGAGCTTAACCCAGCCGGGGGGGCAGACCACCTGGTCAAAGATCGACGGGAGGGAGCGGGGGGGTCCGGGGGGGAGCAGCATGCCGAGAGAGGATAGGAGAGTGGCTTCGCCCAGCCATCGGGGTGCCTCGGTCAAGGGGGTGGATCGGGAGTTCTCAAGGGCGAAGGTCACAACCTTGGTCGCAATCCACTAGGGGGAATGGGCCGGGGAGGAAAAGGCTCTACTGTTGTGCTCAAGCCAGAGTTGCCACAGCAAGTGGGGAAGGCAAGAACTCCAGAGGAAATGGGTGAAGGGATGGGCAAAGGGGTTGGGCCATTGCAACAGGAGGTCAGATAAGGATTTGGGGCCCACCCATTGGATGGAGAATTGGGAGAGGATGAGGCCCAAGACTTCAGACGAAAAGGGACAGTTGATAAAGAGGTGGTTGGTGGATTCCCAGGCATCACAACAAAGGTAGCATCTATTCAGGATCTGGAAGCCCCTCTTGATTAGATTCTCGATCGTCAGAATCTTATTTTGGATGGCCGCCCAAATGAAGTGGCTGATTTTGGGGATCAGCTTCTTGGCCCACACCTACCGGGTTGGGAAGGGAGCCTCGTCGGGGACTCTCTAAAAATTGTATGCAGATTTGACAGAAAAGACTCCGCTGGGAGTCCCATGCCAAACGCATCTGTCGTTTCCTTCGAAGGACGGGATGACAGTCGTATTGAGGAGGCCCTGGAGTCTGGCAGCTTGAAGCGGGTGCCTGGGGTCCAGGATGGGCATCCAGGTGGCACGCCCCAGGTTCTAAGAGAGATAGGCCGCAACCCTGGGACCTCTGTCCGCCAGTCCTGGTTTGAGAATGAGGAGCTCTCTATCGAAAGACAGGGCCTCATCCTGGATCCATCTGTCATCCCAAAAATTGATTTTGGCTCCGTCCCCGAGGATCCATCTGCTCCCTTTCTGGATTATGTCTTTGGTGGAGATCAGGGACTTCCAAAAGGCTGATCCATCTCGGGGCTGAGAATCACTGAGGAAGGGATGCCTATGGTAGTATTTTCTATGCACAATGCTGACCCACTCATCAGGGGTGTTGGTGTGTACCTTCCAGGCATGCTTGGCCATGAGAGCCTTGTTCATGGGAACCACTCGTCTGAGCCCGATCCCTCCCTCAGCTTTGGGGTGGCAGACCAGGGGCCAGGAGACCAGGGGAATCCTCTTCTTGTCTTCACTTCCCGACCAAAGAAAGCGTTTCTGAATTTGTTCGATATGTGCTGCAATGGAGGCCGGGATTCTGAAGACCGACATGAAGTAAATCGGGATGCTTTGCAAGACTGCCATCAAGAGGGTGGCTCGGCCAGCCTACGAAAGGAGGTGACCTTTCCAGGGGGCCAGCTTCCTCTAGATCCGCTCAATCACCCCGCCCCATAGGGCCCTGGAGGACGCACCTGTGAACAGGGGGAGCCCGAGATACGAGGATGGGAGGGAGCCCGGGGTGCAGCCCAAAATCTGCCCAATTTTGATCTGTCTAGCCAAGGGGGTGTGGATGAAGAAAATCATGCTTTTTCGGAGGTTGATTTTCTGGTCGACCGCCTCCTCGTACAAGGTCAAAATATGCTTGAGATTTTTGGCTTGGGGAATTGAGGCAGAGGTGGCAAATATGGTGTCATCCATGAACTGCTGGTGGGACACAGGGGGTAGGCCCGGCGTAGGCCTGATGCCTAAAATGAGACCATGGGACACAGCGCCCGAGATGGTACACCCCAGGGCCTCAGCTAGGATGATGAAGAGGATCGGGGATAGGGGGTCACCTTGGCGGAGGCCTCTGGAGCTGGGGAAAAATCCGGCAGGGGACCCGTTGACGAGGATAGAGAACCACGGGGAGGACACGCAGTTACTAATGAGCCTGACCCAGGAAGGGTGGAACCCAAACTTGAGGAGAACCTTGGACAGGAAATCCCAGTTAACTCTGTCAAAGGCCTTGTTCATATCGAGCTTGAGCAGAAAGGAGGCCTTTTTGGATAGGACAACCGAGTGAATGGCCTCGTGCATGATGATGATCCCGTCAGTGATCAATCTGCCTTTGACCGAACTACCCTGACAGGGGGCAATAATCAGGGGGAGGATATGCTTGAGACGAGAAGCCATGGATTTGGTCAGGATTTTGTACAGGACATTGCACAGGCTAATGGGGTAGAAATCTGAGAGGGATCGGGCTGCCTGGGTCTTGGGGATCAGAGCTATGAAGGTGGAGTTGATGCCTCTGGGAATGGATCGGGCAGTCTGCAGGTCCCGGATGGCAGCACACACTTTCGGCCCAACAATGTCCCAAAAATATTGGAAGAATCGAGGGGGAAACCGTCCGGGCCCGGGGCCGCCTCAACCTTCATGGAAAAGGTGGCCGCATGGATTTCAGAGTCAGTTAGAGGCTGTAGCAGCATCTGATTTGCCATGGCCATGATAGAAGATGGGATGTGCTCCAGAAGGGAGTCAGCCGCATCTGGGGACATGGGGGGCTGTCACCCAGGAGCTCCTGGAAGTAGCGGGAGGTCTCAGCCCGGATTTCCTCTTCTTCCTTGATGATTCTGCCATTGCTGCCCACCAGCTCAGCAATTCTGTTGGAGCCCCTGTTCTTGAGAGTCGACGCATGGAAGAACTTAGTGTTGGCATCGCCATCTTGGAGCCACAGGGCTCTCGACTTCTGTCTCCAAAAGATTTCCTCCCGGGCCAGGATGTTATGATACTCGCTGAGAACAAGGCGCTCCTCATCCCTGAGCCCCGGGTCTTGGGAGCCAGCTTGAAATCTGGCCTCGAGGGCTTCAAGTTTTTCTTTGAGAGTAGCTTTGTTCTCGAAGATATTGCCAAACACCTCCTTGTTCCATACCTTGAGTTGGTCCTTAAGGCATCTCAGTTTATGGAAGATTTGCTCAGCGGGTCGTCCAGGGACTAGGGGAGCCCACCAGCTCCCAACCTAGGCCCGAAAGTCAGGGTGATGCAGCCACATGGACTCAAACCAGAAAGGCCTCTTGGGGGAGGGCCTGTGATCGGTTTCAAGGAGGAGGGGGCTATGATCAGACCCGATTTTGGGGAGGGCCAGTAGGGTGGCATCAGCAAACATAGGCAGGGCTTCCTTGGACAAGAAAACTCTATCTAGTCTGACCTGGATATGATTTGCTCCCACTCTTCTGTTGGTCCAAGTGAACCTGGCACCCTTCAGGCTGACGTCCATGAGCTCGTTAAGGGCAATAAAGGCACCAAAGTCCTCCATGCTCTTGCCCTGAGCCGCTGATCCCCCGCTTTTGTCAGAGAGGAACAGGGGGTTGTTGAAGTCCCCGACCAGGATCCAAGGCAGGGGGCGAAGGCTTCTCTCATCGAGCTAATTTCCTCCCATAAGGCCACTTTCTCGATGGGACTGTTAGGAGCGTAGACGTTGGACAGAATCCATGAGCGTCTTGACTTTACGTAGTGGACCAACATGTTGATGATTCTGGGGGACGAAGATATGAGTCTTCCTTCAAAGCACCGGGGGTCCCACATGCACAGTAGACCCTCGGCTGAGCCAGCCGTAGGGGTAGACAGGGACTCGCAGTTGCGCCAGGTAGCTTGGGCTACACGTCGAGCAACAGCCTCATCTATTTTGGTTTCCTGAAGGAGGAGGAAGGATGGACGGTGATCCCTACGGAGTTGGCCGAGGATCCTTTTCTTGGGGGCCCCATTGAGGCCCCTGATATTCTAGGTGATGAGCTTCATTTGACACCCTTGAGGGGTCACTTGCCCCCCTTCCCGAAATGAGCGGGGGGTTTGGATCGATTGGCATCCGCCTTGGAGAAGCTTGCCCCCACGTCAGATAGAATTGCCTAGGAGCCATTGGCTATGTCATCTTCAGTGATCCTGGTCCGCTGATCGCCCAGGGAGGGGCACCCTCACTTGAGTTTGCTGCCAAAGTCTATGGCAAAAGACCTACTCCGGGTCATCTTCGGACTGACTTCGTCGGCCCCAGACGAAGAGCTAGCTTCGGTCTCTTCATTGGACTTCTCAGATCCGCACTCCAAGGGAAGCCCAACAGGGATCGTCGGGAGGGCCGGGAGGGGGTCCAGGGAGGTGCAGGGATGGGGGGGGAAAGGAGCCCCCGGCCAAGGGAGCCGGTGGGGAAGAAGGCCTGGGCAGCTCGCTTGCCGCGCAAGCAGGGCCCTGCGGGGAGGGGTTCGAAGCGGGCTGGGCAGAAGAGCCTGGGATCAGGGCCACGGAAGATGACCCAGGGGAGGGAGCAGCAGAGGGGGAAACCTGGGGGAGGTCGCCCTCCAGACCGAGGTCCATGTGAGAATCCTGAGGGGCCGGGGGGGGCCCCTTGGTGGTCCAGGCCTGGGATCTGGGGCCGTCGTGGGGGGGCCCATGAGACGGGGCCCGACCAGATTGAGAAGGGGGTTTGGGGGGAGGGCCTTCCACCTTTTTGGAAACCAGGCATTGGTGGGAGAGGTGGCCCTGAGTGCTGTAGGTAGGGCAGAAGGCGGGTTTGTTTTCATAGATCAGGGGCTGGCTCCAGAAGAAGGACCCAGAGGAGATGGTCATCGAGGATGGGAGAACGGATTCGAGGTTGGCGTTGACGCAAAATCGGGCATGCACCATCCGGGAACCTGCCTTGGTAGCAGGGTCAAAGGCCACCAGGTCCCCGATCGACTGAGCAATGAGTCTGAGGACGTCTTCATGCCATAGATGGAAGGGAAGGTCTGGGAGCCAAACCCAGACCGAGGCGAAGTTGATGCTTTGGGTGTTGGGGTGGAAATCAGCTCCATACCGCCTGAGGAAGAGGCTCTTACGCCCCAAAAACCAGGGCCCGCCCGATAGGATCTGCTCGACATCCTCACTGTTGTTTAATTTGATGATGAAGAAACCCTTGGTCAGGGCAACCAGCTGGAGGTGCCCGAAAACCTTCCATTTGGTAGCTGCCCACCTACAGATGGTTTCCATGTCAGGACGCCCTCCCAGGAATTTCCCTACCAGGGAGGCAGAAGAACCAGCTACCAAGGAGGAGTAGACCTCATCCTGGATAGAAATGTGAGTGCCCTCGAGGGAAAGACCTAACCCCGGGGCCCAAGAAGGGGCCCTGGAGCCCGCCAGGATCTGCTGATAGGAAGGTTTGAGCCCGCCTGGGACAAATCCCCACTCAGGAGCAGGGGACTGATTCCCCAGCCCTACGCTCGCATCGAGGCTGGCCTGTGGGCCAGGGCCCAAGACACCCTGGCCCCCAAACGGATCACGAGCAGACCCATCCTCTGGGCCCGTCGGGGGACCTGCAGACCTAGGACCAGGCCCTGACGTGCCTATCCCCGACCCCGAGCCCAATCCCGACCGGGGCCCTGCACCAAGCACTAAACTAGCCCCCAACCATGCTCTCGCTCCTGCGCCTGCTCTCGCTCCTGCTCCCGCCATCCGTTCAAACTAGAAATCTAGAAACATAGTTTTCCAAAAGTAGGGTAGTTTAGAAGCCCCAAGAACCTAGCTCTATGGCCAATCGTAGTTGTCCCCTCCGGGTATACCACATGGCATCAATCACAAGGGGGTTGAATTATTAATACATCCACAAATTGGGCATAGGGAAAATGGAGCCTTGTCGGCCTCTACCAAAGACATAGGACATTTACCAGCTATGCCTACATATCCAACATGGTGGAGGCAGTGGAAATGGAACCTGGGTCGGCCACAACCAGCACCCAGGGCATTTACCAACTGCTCTACACACGTGGATGAAGAGCATTCATATTAACACAAGAAGAGCATTCATATTGATTTTATCTAACACAAGTAGAGCATTCATATTGACACAAGAAGAGCATTCATATTTATCATTTTGGACAAGAAGAGCATTCATATAGATTTTAACTACATTCATATTGATTTCAACTGCATTCATATTGATTTTATGACACAAGAAGAGCATTCATATTGACACAAGAAGAGCATTCATATTGATTTTATGACACAAGAAGAGCATTCATATTGACACAAGAAGAGCATTCATATTTATCATTTTGGACAATAAGAGCATTCATATTGATTTTAATTGCATTCATATTGATTTCAACTGCATTCATATTGATATTGAGATTATAAACAGTTAAAATCATTTCAAAAACAAGAAGAGCATTCATATTGACACAAGAAGAGCATTCATATTTATCATTTTGGAAAAGAAGAGCATTCATATTGATTTTAACTGCATTCATATTGATTTTAACTGCATTCATATTGATTTTAACTGCATTCACATTCATATTGAGATCATAAACAATCAAAATCATTTCAAAAACAATAATATTCATATTCATATTCATATTGCCATAGACAAAAAATGCATCAAAATATTATAAACAGGAAGAACAACAAAATTAAAGAGGATACAAAATTTGTAAATTGCCTTTTTCATATATAGATTTAAAATATATTATAATGTCTTTAGTTGTTCTGAAAAACAACACAATTTTCATGCAACATGTAAATTTTTCAAACTGCTTTTGACATTCTGGATTCTCTGTTGATGTTTTTCCTAGACCTGAGGTTTCTCCTATAACTGCCTGTTCTATTACTTTTTCTACATCTTCTACACCAGGCATTGACAGTGCTCTGGATCTGACTAAAATTTCTTGTCCTTTCTTAAAATTTTCCAATAGCCCAACTTCTTCTTTGGTGGGATCTTGAAGCACTTTCAAACCAGGATTTTTCTCCAGTCCTTCCCTTATCAAGAGATCTGGATCCACTTTAAGTTTCTCCCGCAAATATTTTTTGAGAATGTTATTATCTCTTACTTTCTGTTGGGTTGTTCTCTTCATAATAATGGTAGTTTCCAAAAATTTCTTTGCAGCCTCTATGTTGACTTGCATGCTCTGAACCTGTAATTTCAAATTTTCAATATTTGACTGCAAAAGAAAAATATATAATTTAGTAGAGTTATATGACATAATTTAAGCAACTTCAACAAGTTTATGACATAAGTTAGTAGATTTAGCAAAAGAAAAATATGCATCTAAATTCTCACCTTGGCCACATCTCTTGTAGCTAACGCAACTTCAACAGTTTTCTTGTTGAAATCCCATTGGTTATAGTACGCTTGAGCTTCAGCATTGATATTCTCAATTCTATTCAACATGATTTTTCAAACTTCATCATCGTATGAAATCCTACATGTCACTAATCCTAAACCGGCCTGCTATAATAGACCACTAAGCTTCTCTAGTTCATTCTCATAACGAGAAAAAAGAGTCTCCCTTCTATTAAAGTTTTTATAATGGGCATTTATTTGCTTAATAAGCACTTTAGCCCAAATTTCCCACTGTTTCATAATTTGTAAATATTTAAGCACCCTCTCTTGGAGGGTTGCTTCAATACCATCACTCATAGAAGATTGAATATCAAATTTAACTTTGTCATCCTCGGATTGAGGATGACAATGGGCTTCCATTGTAGGAGCGGATACTATTTGCTCAGTTGTTGTGGGTGCTTGTTCTTCTACCTCTGCATGTGGATCTTCAAGCACATATGTCACCTAAAAGCCCTTAATGTTTCCTTGCAAAAAAAATCATCATCAAGTGAAATATTATCTAATCCAACATTTGTGGTTGATACCTCTAGTACTTGAATTGTGTTAAATGAAAAAGTGGGGAAAACACCCCATAATATTGGTTGCATAAGTATTTTACCCCTTCCACGGGCCATATTGATTTTCCCTCTCATTTGTTGCACATGTGGTTGTTGTTGTGGTGGTGGTGACCTCATGACTTGCTACTCTGGCTTCTCACATTTTTTTTCTTGATAGCCACATGACATTCAAATAAGAATTTGCCAAAATTATTTTCAAAAAAAAAATTAATAATTTCAAGAAAAGAGAATGATTTACCTAACGACGATTGGATCTCATGTACAATGTTGTGTCTAGGGGTTGTGCGCAATTTTGAAAATATTAAAATTTTAATAAAAATTATTATAATTTTATGTCACACACTAAGAAAAATACTCATAAAATATTTAAAGTGAAACTTACATGTAGGATGGTTGATATAACTAGATTCAGGTCTATGAGAAGGAGGAGTAACCTACTGTGTATATTTTTTTGGCCTCGATAATGGTGATGATTTTGATTCATTTTCTTCATAATCACCACATGCCTCATGCATGTGACCCCTTACACCAACATCCAATTTTTTAGTTTTGGTCACTACCTTTATCTGCAATCAGGTGCAAAACAAAACTAAAACTAAAAACAGAGCTAAAATATATTAAAAAATGGATGTGAAATATGGAATTACCCTAAATTCCTCTGAACTCATACCCAAGCTCAGCAGTGTGGGATGCAATGTTGTTGGTACTTCAGTATTTTTTAAATCATGAAAACTTTTATAAAAAAGAGCTAAAATAAAGTTAACGTTCACCACAGTTTTGAATTCCTTTGTCCCAACATCGTGCAACTATGTTCTGATGTGTTCTAAAATGTACATGCATGATTCAAACTATGTGCCTTGAACAATATGAACAATATAGATCAATGCCTATAATGGAAGTTCTATTCTTCTAAGAAAAAATAGTATTTCTTGTAAGAACTCAATAATGGCTTTCAAATTTTTTATTTTCAACACAACTGTTTATTAAGCCTCTATTAGAATTAGCCACAGAAGCTGCATCAAAAAAATAGATGAAAAAATGTTAAATTTTGAACAATAATAGAAATAATTGACAAGAATTATACCTTCAACTACTTTCCAAGGAAGGTCGTATTCACTCTCCAAGTATTTTTATCATGTTTACCCATAGAGAACCTTGGAGACACGACATGGAAACTCTTATGTGGAAGTTATGTTAACCTCTGTATGTCCAAAGGTGTGATGGTGAATGACACTTGTTTATTCCAAAATATAACATTCACTATTGCATGGTCATGGTCATAACCATCAATGATACTCTGCAAAATGTGCTTGCCGGTCTTGAACTGCGACATTGTTAGCAAGTATTACAAACTTGATGTAGAGAGCCATGTATTGTCATAACCCAGGATGGTTGACAAATCTATCATGGTGGTGCAAGTAGCATTCTTGAAAACCAAATTTCTAATGGCAGTTTTATTAGACGTGGTATGATTGACCATTGTTTGATAAAGTAAAAGGAGAAACATGATTGCAAAGAGTGTGGGGTGATGGTGTATTGGGAAGAGTTTGAGAGCAATCACAAAAATGTAACCGAAAAATGACTTCTCGATGTCTATTTATAGATAGAAATGATAGGATTTGGACATGTCGTAGAATGTCATTCGGTATGCACTAAGGCTAATTGATAAACTGACACATGGTAGGGTAAATATTGGTTTAGTGATGGATTTTACTTTCCACCCGATTGGTATCTCAGACTTTGTTTTCACCCAATCTATTTCTAGGACCTTGGAAATCACCTGATTTGTTACCTGAACTATGGTTACCATCTAGGACATTTTTCGGTCAATGGTTTCCATCTGGGTCATTTGTCAGTCTATGATTTACATATATTCCACTATTTGTACCTTATCTTTCGCCCAACTCATTAGCTAGTCCTCGAATTCCACCTGGGCCATTGGCTGATCGTGGATTTCCATCCAAGCTGTTACCCGGTTCTTAATTTCCACCTGGGCCATTGGTCGTACTTTGATTTTCACCCAGCCCGTATCATCGGTTCTTGCTTTCCAACTTATTGGTCACCGGTCCATGTTTTACACCTGGTTCGTATCCTAAATTTATATATTACCTGGTACAAAATTGGGTTTGTGTTTTCACCCAATCCATTCCCGGATTGTGTTTTCCTTCAGTTCACCAATTTTTTCCATTTTTTTTTCAAAAATTAAGATAATTCACCATATCCTCCTACATGAGGTTGACCTCGATTTGCTAGGGATTCGCAATGGATTCAAAATTTTTTGCAAGGATATTTCAGGTCCGACACTTTATGCATAACCCTGATGAAGAGAATTGTATAATACAATAGGATGACCCGTAATGCTTTGATTGAAACGTATTAGTATAGGTTGGTGTTCAAGAGGGAAGTGGTGTTACCCATAAACTTAGAACTAGCTTCACTCCAAATGCCTCAATTTTTGGAACTGAAAGATGCAAATATTCTACCATTACAATACCACCTCAATGCTTTACTAATGTTAGAGTAAAAAGAGAAAATGCCTTCCAAAAAATCATTCACCATAAAAAAATAGTGAAAAGGTGGTTTGATAAGAGGTTGAAAAATATCCAATTCAAATAAAGTGATCTAGTGATGAATTGCAATGAAAACTGGATGAATCCTAGATAACATGATAAATGTGACTCATTTGGAGTGTACCCTATCAAATAATCATGATTTAGGAACCCAATGGCTACAATTTAACCACAATTGAAGGAAAGTTATTGTGCATCTTAATTTATGGGTAGCACCTACACCCTAAGTAGTCATAGAAAGAATAAAATCACTTGTAAAATATGTACATAATATTTTCCCATGTTTTTTTCCACTTCTTCTTGTTCCCTTTCCTAGCCTTCAAAAAAAATCCCCCTCCTATACTAGGTGAAAATCTCAAAAGAGACACCTAGTCCCCTTCCTCCTTAGTTCTCTTTCTAATAGGAATCCGCTAGATAAAATATGGAGTTGATAAAAATAGAGTAAAATAAATTTTAATTTGCCTAAGTCTATTGTCCATCAATTTTCTAAATATATCAACAATTTTCTAATTGATGGAGTGACATCATTTGAGTTCCATCAAGTTGTTGCCAAAGAACTATTCAATGATTTGTTGTATCTAATAATTCATTATCATCAAAGCAATCATCCTAACCTTTATTCGAAGGTATTGTCTACCAATAATTGATGTGATTAATCAAGCAATGCAACATCACACTAACTGAAGGCTAAAAATCCTAGCACCTAAGGAAGGGAATAAAAACTAAATGTTGATTTATCATTGTTGAAGATGAAGAGATGATAAAGGAATGGTATCACTATGATTTCATCCAAAACTTTCATAAATCATTGATCAATCCAACATGAGTTTATTTTATGACAAGGACTTATGATTTTACATGTGCGAGGGTAGAAAAATAGAAAGTTATAAATGGAGAGGTTAAAGGGGAACATTTCATTATTCATATATATGTTTGAAACCCCAAAAATACCTATGTTCAAAATCCCTAGGCTCGCCTCAAATTCACCATAATATTCTTATATATTATTGTCCTTATTTTTCAAATAGCATATTACATTTAGTTACCATTGCTAGAATGGAAAACCACTTCATTAAAAAATTTGGCACTAAATCTCTAGTACAGTTGAGACAAATCCCTAGAAAAGGGAGCCACCTCTAGTCTCGTTACCTCTGTCTAAAGAAATTGAAAACCAATGTATGCACAAGACTACTATAAACTCTACCTCAATCACATTCTCAAATGTATCCACTATTAAAGCTAAAGCAATTTAGGGAGGATGCATAAAGAACATTGTTAGTAATTGCATTCATGATAATCTCTTAGTCATACCAGTTCATTTGAAATGAATTCTTTGGCATGTTATTGATTATCATGTTGGTGACTAAGGACCCTTGATTTCTTTATTGTGCTACCTTTTTGGCCAAGGATATCAGTCTATAAATGGACCATTTTGAGAACTCCAAGGTGTTCAACTACACTTCATACCTAGTCTGGCTAATCATGTACTAGAGAAAAGAACATTGAACTAGTCAAACTCAATTTAATAGGATAACCCCTCCTATCCTTTTAGGTAATAAATATTCCCTGCTCCAAACATTACAAGACCTCACATAACTTTAATATAGAGGTGTACACACTTATCATGAATCAATTGGAAGTAAAGTTACCCAAAATATCTCCTACCTATAGGGCTTTAGTGCGAGATAAGGATAAGGAAATTGGATATTTTTACCTAGGGATATATTCCTCAATTATAAAATTGTATAACTTCTCAAAATAAGTATTCAAGATTCTAGCATTCATACCAAACTTTATCTTTATGTTGGAGGTGGTCTAACAATTGGACTTGATTGACAGGACTTTTAGAAAAGGCCAAAAGAAAGTTAGTCTATTTGACCATAACAAGAGCTATCTAGTAGTGACTCCACTAGTAAGATGATGATTTGAAGATAATTGGAGGTTAATAAATTGTGATGTCACTATGATCAGGGATCGATGGGCCTATAATTATAATGCGAAGTTCATGGAGATGTTGCTTGTAAAGAATATTCAAACAATAAAAATCCATAAAAATATATTTGAGCTCTATAATAGAAGGAACTTGAATGAAGAGAAGGTAGAGGATAATATAGATACCTAAGAAAAATATATAATAGATCGTAAGAAGCAACTCTTTCTATGGTTTTATTTTTATAAGGAGATTTTGGCCTATGAACAAAGATAAATTTGTCATGATTATGACCTTGATACGTGCATTAACCACTAGACTATTAGAATGTTGATGGGCTCTAACCATAACTGGAGCTTGAAAAATGTGTATGCTTACATAAGAATGAGCTATTAGAGAGAGTATCCTAAACTAAAGAAAAATCTAAGGCCTATGATGGGGTGCTTCAATGAACAATTCTTGTTAATATGTGATGAATACCACCTATAAGAGGTAAATTTAAAAAAATAGAGCAACTACATATGCAAGATCCCCCTCTTAAGGTGTTATCCATCCTAGAAACAATAGCTACTATTATTTAGGAATTATAATATGTAGCTAAAGAAGCCTACATCAAAGGCTAAATAGAAGAGTTAGGGTCCCTAAAGTCCACAAATAGAAAAGGTAAGAAATTCGAGTATAGAGTTCTACTAGAAGCATGAGCATAGGGATAATTGGAAGAGGTAACTTATAAATGGAAGAGGAAGTCATCTTGATGATAGTACCCTAGAGGTTTTGACTAGTTAGGAAATGGAAAATATAGAAGCTACTACTTTTGAGGTAAGAAAATAAACCATAACAACTTTTTTCATAATTTATTTTTTTATTCCATATTTTACCATCTCCATGTTTTTTCCTTTCATCTCTTAACTCTCTCCTTCCTCTACTTCCCTTTCTTTTGTTGCATTTCCATTCCATATACCATAGGTATTGCCATAACACTTACGAACACCATACACTCCTTAACTTATGGTACAACTATGGCAATTTTGATCATAGTTATCACCATATTAGTGTCATTATTTAGTTCATCCATAGAGTTATGACCTTCACATTGTTTCATCCACTTTGTCAATCTCTAATTCACTTATCACCACATAAACCATGTATGCATCAGCTTCATACCCATGGTTGATCCAAACTTCTTCCTTATCCGTATCATCATCCACTTTCATGTCCACTACATCACCTCCATAACTCACATTACCATCACTAGAATCCTTCAATGAACCACTAATAAGTAGGTTCCAGCACATCAAGTTTTGTAGATCATGGGAGTTGACACCCAAGTGTAGAAATAAACTCATTCAGTGCCAACTCTGACTAGAGACTTGGGAGCTACTGAAGGTCATTCTTATCCTATATTCACCATAAATTATTTTTCAATACAAGTCTTATTTACACCCTAAGAAGCACGTATGGACATAGTTGAGGATTACCTACAAAAAGTACAATTGGACATTAATCAAATATCTACATTACCAAAGAGGGTATATTGGCCCTAGGAACACAAGTAGAAATAAAGAAAAATGATCTTGTTTATATAATCTAATATGATTTGTCCTTCATTTATAGGTCAGTAGACCTTATGGATAGCTAAATTTGTAAAAACTTGATGTGCAAGAGATCATCCGTTCAAACCTTATGGTCCCCCATTCTTTTCTATTTGGATGATGTTGACCTATTATTGATGTGGTGAATGACATGGTACCTAGGTGATTATCAGCAAATTATTTTGCTATATACAAGATTCTATCCTATATAAAGTTGATAAGAGGTGTAAATTCTTGTATGCATACCCAATATCCTATTCAATCAATAGTAGACTAGGAACAAGGTGGTATTTTTTATTTGATAGCATCATCACACGTGATACCCTCATACTAATTGTAGATGGTTTTATGAAATTTGAATTTTGAATTCAAATTTTAGTAAGTTTACTACATGTAGGAGTAAACATTTGGAGGCCATAACTTTTGCATACATAAGTGTTTTAAGCCCTTTTTTCAAATCACACAATTTTTCATGTTTCTTTCAATGGTTGTAGTTGTTTTGTTTTATTCTAGAAATAAAATTGGGCAATTTTATTGAAGCATTATGGACCACATATGTCACATTTGTTCAAGAACCTATTACAATTTTGTAGAGGTTCTTTTGGCTAGGTTTTGGATTATTATCATAAGGTATGTCTTGTTCCTATGGGTCCCTTTCTAATCATAGGGGATGTTTAGTCAATAACATGCTTGTTGCTTGGTAATTCAAGTATTTTATTTTGAGATTGAAGATAAATTAATATTGCATATTTAAGATCTTCTCATGGTAATATTAACATCTCATATCCAAATTATATATTCATGGCTTTATATTTGAGGAATGGTGATCGCGTTCATGTACTTTTTGTACTTTTGACAAGAGAAAATAATAAGAATTATTCATCCTAATTAGTGGATAAACTTGACAAATATCATACCTAACATCTCCTCCTCTTTATAAAGTAGTTTACACACCAAAGCCATGGACTAATAGAAATCATATATTTACATAACTATGGTCTCAAAACCACATAAACAATAAAAATTTGGACTAACAACATCACAAATTTATAAAACCATGGTATCAAAACCAACCTACACAAAAATTATATATCCAAACAAAAAAAACATTAATACCTAATAACCAATAATTAAATAATTACATAAATTATTTTTAAAATCTTTTTATACATAGTCCACTATCCAAACCAACTATATTTAATATCCACTTCCTTCAACTATCCAATTACTTGCAAAATTTATTTTTATATATATATATATATATATATATATATATATATATATATATTTATTTATTTATTTATTTATTTTAGGATTGTCTATTTGCCTTATTGTCAACCAACCATAATGGACATATATTTTTGCTTCTATATAATTTATTAAAACATAAGTTACCATCTTTGTAAGTATATTTTTTTAAATCATAGGGGAGTCCATAAAACCTTTATCAAATACCCGATTGGGCTATGGTGCCGCTATATAACTATGTTATATTAGTCCATTTATCCCAAATTAAATGGATTAAAAATGTAGAAAACAAATTTTATTTTATTAAATTTATTTTTTAAATCAAAACTAAGGTAGAAGTACTTAAAGTATTTTTTAAATTAATATAATTAATAAGCACATATTATTATATTAAGAGATACTTTATTATCCCAAATTGAATAGATCAAATCCTAGAAGGGAAATTTTATTTTAATAGATTTATTTTAATAAATAAAAACTAACATATAAGTTTTTTTTCTTTTTAGTTAAATATAGTGTTTTAATAAGCTTCTTTGCATGCATTTAAAAATCATAATAAGTTATGCGGGATTGAAATGAGACTCACCTATATTTTTTGTGTAATTAGGTAAATAAAGAGGTGGGTTTTTTTGTATAGGGTCCCCAAAAATTATTTACAAAAATATTTCAGACTTTATCAAAAAAAAACTAAAACATATCCCCAACAAAACTAAAGAATTATTAATTTCTCTCTTTTGCTTCTTGAAAAAAAATTCTTGTCTACATCATTCACAAAATACCAATTGGTCTTGTTTGAATGTCCTTTCAACCGTTCTTGTACCACATTATTATTACCTCTTAATTCATCATTATTAGGCATCATATTATCTTGGAAGCCACACCCAACACTCCCATTAAGCCATGCCTAGCTCATCATTGCCTTCCACCTCATCATGGAAAAGTAATTATAGTAATTTTATCATTTATTTCTCCTTTCCTGTGTCTAGGGGTTGATAAACCGAATAATTCTCACTTATACAGGCCTTCACAAAAATTCTAAGATTCCTGTCCTTCCACATAGTCTAAATTAGATGTGGAGGGATGAAGATCCATAATTCATTTAGTATCTTCCTACTTGAATTCCTTTTCCATTGGATTAGGAGGTCAAGGAGGCAAGAATTACCCATTGAATTCTCAAGTCATTCCACAATCTACTCCAAATTATTCTCACAAAATTACAGTGTAGGAAAGTTGATCCACCGTTTTTCTTTTTTGTAGCATAAGATACATCTATTTAGAAATTGAAAACCTCTTTTCTACAAATTATCTAAGTTTAAAATATTATAATGGGCAGCAGTCCAACGAAGTAAGGATATTTTCTGGATAATCTCTTTACCCACACCTTTTTTCTATAATTGAGGGCATCCATCCATTGTGGCATCATTTAGAAGTTTAAAGACAAATTTTACTTTGTATTCACCTCCTTTATCTCCTTTCCATACTAGATTATCTTCTTATCTAGAACTCTCAATTTTTTATTTATTAGTTCTTATCTTACTACCTCCAATTACTTATCTATTTCCCAGTTTAGAACCTCCTGAACATGCCATTGACTTCCTTTCTCAGTCATTTTGAGCTAGTCACTTACTTTATTTTCTTAACTAGTCATTACCCATTGTGCTCCCTACTTAATATCCTCATAATTGATCAATGGTTCCTTTCTCAGTCATTTTGAGCTAGTCACTTACTTTATTTTCTTAACTAGTCATTACCCATTGTGCTCCCTACTTAATATCCTCATACCTGATCAATGGTTTTTTCCTTAACCAAGCATCCTCCTAGAAGAAGACTCTTGATCCTTCTTTGACTTCCCATAACAAACGATCCCACAAAACTTCCTAATTCCTACCAATCTGTTGTTGCCATTGCACAACCCACTCCACTTGGGGACCCACTTGAAATTTTTAATTTTTGATGAAATTGTGATTTAGAACTAAGTTTGCTTGCATCCATCTTTTTTACTCTTTGCTTGCTTTGAATGTTTTACAAAGGATTGAGCTTCAATTGTACTGGTTTTATTTGAATGATTTCAATGAGAAAACATGCACTCTCGGTTAGATTCATTCTTGCCACCAAGGTCATTCAAAAATTTTGAAATTTTAGATTCAAATATTAGTTCTTGATTTATGAAAATGGTTCCCAGCAATTAAAAATTGATGAAATCCATTCCGGAGGATGATAATCATTTCTAGCATGTAGAAGTCATTGTTAAAATATAAAATAATGTATGAAGTTAATATGCAATACCGAACCCTAAATTTTTATAAGTGTGGAGATAGCCAGAGATAATGTGCCATACCGGCAGAGTGCGGGGAGATACAAAATGTCTGGCAAACTTTCCGGAGATTATATTCAATGTCTTTAAAAAAAAATGGTTAAGTCTTTGTACGACCGAAAATAATGTACCCTACTAGGGTTCAAATGAGTGCAAAATATCCGTCCCATGCCGAAAAAGCAAGTTTAAAAGATTTCTAACTGCAAGGATGATCAAAAATAATTTACCCTACTAGAATCCGGAGTGGTGCAAAATGTTCAGCACATGTCGAAAAGCAAATTTAATTTTTTTCTTTTTAAGTATTAAGGTGACTGGAAATATTGTACCATGCGTCGACCCGGAGAGGTATAAAAGGTTTGGTAGATCAAAATATTTGTCTAAGTATAAAAATATACCGAAACATTCATGTTGCTAATGTCATAAAGAATTAAAATCAGGCAATAAAAAAATAGGCATCCAAACATTTGAGCAATTTTACTTGGAAATTAAAATGTGAAATTGGGTACTCCAAGGTGAAGGTAATAAAGCCCGATCACTACAGAAGTAAAACCCGGCCATTAAAATTACATCCGGTAAATTGAAATGACAATTAAAATTAGATATGGCAAATGGAAATCAAACCTCACGATGAAAGATGAATTTCAAGATATTAAAAATTTGACGGACACTCTAATTTGATAAGAGAAATGAAACCCTGCAATGGAAAAGCATATCCAGTAATGGAAAATCAAATCCAGCAATTAAGAGTGAAGTTCAAGAAGAAAACCCAAAAAATGGAAAACAAAGATCAACACTAAATAAAAATCAAAACCGGTAATTAAAAAAAAGGGAGACCATCCAGTGATTAAAATTTGAATTCGGCACATCAATTAGACAAGGGCAACAAATCCAGTAATTGAATAATGTACCCGATGAATCGAAATTAAACTCGGTAATTAAAATTGGCATCAGGCCATTCAAAGTTAAGTCAAGATATCATAAAATTTTATCCAGCATCAAAGAAGTGAACATTTAAATATTAAAACTGGTAATCGGCACATAAAAAAAAATAATGCTTAAGATGTAAGACCTGACAATTGAGAGCCACTCAAATTTATGCTCGCATGATGAATGATATTATAACGGAGGAAAAGCATGATTTAAATCTAGGAAATAATGCATTGTTTCAACAATGAAATTCATTTGATATTGAAAATAAAAATAAAGATCAATAAATAAAAGAATTAAAGGTGCGATATTTTTCTACAAAGCTATTTTAAACTAATTTCCTCTTTATTTCATGATTTACAGGCAACAGAACAAGAAAATAAAAGCCAAGGGAAATTACAAATGATACAGTGAATTTGGACCAGATCAAAGTACTCTTAAATGCATGACAGCTCAGCTAGAAAGATACATTAAACTTAGATTGATTCTAGATCACTAGTGCATGATAGCTCAGCTCATCTGGAATGTGACGATTCAACTACCTAGTCTTTAGGAAGATCAAAGGTTGAAATTGAAGATCAGATTCTGAAAGAAGCATAAAGTGACACATCATCTGCGACAGCTCATCAATACAACTATAGACTACTAAAAATATAACTATAAAGCACTAAAGTACAACAGTATAGTGCTAAAAATTTAAAATTGTAAGGCTATAAATAGCCATAGAGACCCTATTCCAAAGGGTCAAATTCCACTTTTAGTAATAGGATTGTTAGAATTTTTGCTTTCCTTGTAGATGGGAGGATATTTGCACCCTTGACATTGTACCTTGGAGATTTAGTTTTGTAATCATATGATGTTAGCAAATTTGAGAATGTAATGATTGAACATCTTTATCAATGCAATATACTGAAATTCTTGGTGTGATCTGCACATGCTGATGGTGGTTGCATTTAAGTCAATTCTAGTGTGTTGTTTCCTTTTCCTTTGAATATGGCATCACTTTAATCTCAGATTGTGCAAAGGTTGGTTGAGTCAAAGTTCGTTTAAATTCAAATTTTGTTGTTTTAGTAGATTCAGTTTAAATCTTCAAGGATTCAATGGCTTGTTTTATTTTTTCCTTTAACCCTTTTCTTTTAAATTTTCTTTGAAATTTGGTTAGTGTAGGAGTAGACTAGTGGAATTTCATTTCTGAAGCTCATTTTATATGATATATTTTTACAAGTCTCAGAATATACATTGCTTTATGCTATAATGATCATGATTATAATGCAATCTATGATAAGAAGCGTTTATATTTTGATGCTTATTTGAACAATTAAATCAGCTTTATGTGTCTTAAATCCTAGACAGTAAATTTAATACTCACCCTTGTAATAGTTATATAGAACCCTGAGTTATCTATCCACCTTCTATTTTTATTTTTTATTTAAGACTTGAAAATAACACACCTTATCACCCGAACCTTGGGGTATCAATATTCACTTTCAAAAGAGAACAATTATTGTTCTAATTGTTGGTGTATATTGGCAATTGGGTTGATGTATCACTCAAAAGGAAATGGTGCTAGGAGAGCCTAAAATCTGTGATTCCTTGTTACTATAGGTTTGAATAGCTTAGTAGCCTAGAGCTTACAATTTAATTGTTAAATATTACTTGAATATGAGTAACGTTCTTAATTTCTTGAATTCTAAAATTTCTTAAATTATGCTCTCATTCGTTTATATATCGATCCATTTTTCACTCCATTAAGTACACCTATGGTAGCATTTGCACCTTGGTTAGGTGGCAGTAGCCCATTGAGTATCCTTGGACCAGCTCATGATATGTCAAATAATGTAGAGAGATATTTGTAGAGGTACAAACATGATGGAGCTAAAATAGTTGAAGAACATATTCAAGCATATAAATATGCTTTGATCAAATTGCAGGTTGAACATGAGGATGTTACATGCAGAATGATTCCCCTTACTCTTGATGAAATAACATATGACTAGTATATCATTTTACCTGCAAATTCTATCACTTTCTGGGTTGAATTAGAAACAGCTTTCATTAATCAATTCAAACTACCCATAGACCTTACTATCATATATCATCATTTTACAGCAGCTAGAATGGAGCCCAATGAGCCTCTAAGGCTATTCAACACCAGATTCTATAAATTGTATAACATGCTGACTCCACCCTACATGCTTAATGTTGATGCAGCCATACAAATGTATTTTAGAGCTTTATATCATCTTCCATCCATGTTTGTAAGGAGATATCCTTATATTACCACCCTACCCATGGCATGTAGTGAAGCTTTGACTATGGAACAACAATTAATACCTCAAGGTTTTAGAATTGGTCAATTACCTTTGGTAGGAGAGCCAGCTACATTTAATCATGTTTCCATGATTAATCAAGCTCTTAACCAAAAGATATCGATGTTGAATACTCTACCATATACAAATTTTAATCAACCTTATAATCTTATTACCATCCCTACCCACCCTATCGCTCCACCATATTTAGATAATCAATTTACAACTCATAAGAATACTTAAACTAATGTGTGAAATGCACCTATATTTTTAAATACTACCCCTACTCAAAATATGCCAATATTCTTAAACACTACTCCTAATCAGAACATCCCAACTTTTATGAATGCTACTCAAAATCAAAGTATACCCACTTTCTTGAATCCCACTATATCTACAAACAATGTAGCAACTCAGACTATTGCAGGTCAGAATAATAATCCTAATTGCCAATTATATAATCTACAAATATTAGTCCAAAAACTTAACAGTGATATGGTTCAATTATATTTGATCTTAAATAATTGGTGTAGAGTGCATTCCACTACACAACATAGTGAAAATTATTATCCTGAGATTAAAACTGGTTTAGATATACTTTAAAAAGAAATGGAAAACATGGAGATAATACATAATAAAGATAACACTAATCAGGCAAGTACTAGTAATGAAATGGCTTTAGTAGTAGAAATATTTGAATCCTTAGAAGGAGATGAAGAAGGATATGAGGGATTCTTAGAAGAAGAAGTACAAGCCCACATGCAGTTCAAAAAAGGGAACCATGATTATATGCTTAGAAGCAAAGGTAAAGCTCCTCTCACTTCTTCTACTCCACTAAATAATATCATTGTTCCTCTTGATATTCACGCCAATAATAATCTTAATCCACCTAAGGCTAATGTCCCACCACAACCACACAAGGGTTTAAAACTGGATAAACCTACATATAATATTGTGGATAATTTAAAGAAAATAAAAGCAAACATATCCTTGTTCAAAGTTTCCTAGCTTACTGACCAACAAGAATTGTTGATTAAAGTGTTTAATGATTAAAACAAACTTGAATCCAAGGAAACCATAAATGCCCAGTTTGTATCACAAAAAGACAAAGGGGAAGCTCCTCCTTTTTTCTTGACTATTAGAAATGTAGGTAAGAATTTGCACAATTTTCTTGTTGATTCAAGAGCCTCAAGTAACGTCATGTTGCATGTTGTTTACCAAAAGTTGATTCTGAATTCTACCCCTTCTAACAGAGTGGTAGTATAGTTAAATAAAACAGAATTAAATGTGGTTGGTGTGCTCAAAAGCATTCATATAAAATTAACATCAGAACCCAAGATCTAGCAGTACATAGACATACAAGTAGTAGATATCCCAAAAAAATATGGAATGTTACTTGGTAGAGATTGGTTCAAAAATCTGAATGGATATATGGCCACTAATTTTTCTCACATGTGGTTGCCTTGGCGAGGAGTTGCAAATCAGATTAGAATAGAAATAAAACCCAGAATTAAATAGCTCATCATATATTACAATAAGACCAATGAAGTCTTTTATAATGAATCAGAACTAGAAGTTTACACTCTCGAAACCAAACAAACCGTAGATAAGTCTAAAACTGAGATACCACCCCATAATTAAAATAAATATGAAAATCTGGTTTGGACTCTTAAGTTTAACGGATCTAAGTCTAGCCAAGGTAGTGGAGTAGGAATTAACCTAATTAGTCCTAAAGGAAAATCTTGTCTAGCAGCATACAGATTATTGTTCCCTTGTACTTGCAATACTACAAAATATAAAGTATTGATATACGGACTGTAATTAGCTCTAAGAAATAATATCAAGTGCTTAAAAGTGCTATGAGATTTTGAGTTGGTGTTTAAGAAAATTAGAAGCCAATATGTATACCAAGATAAAATTTTAATCCATTACAAAAATAGAGTGAGAGATTTAATTGATGAATTTCATGCTTTTAACATTAAATTAATTTCTAGAAAGAGCAATAGAATTGCATATTCATTAGTTGTGGCAGTGAGTACACTGAAACCTATGGATAATAGAAAACTGAAGAAATTTTTCATAGAATTAGTAGTCTGCCCATCCATACCTGATAATGTGCAAAATTTCCAAGTGTTTGAAGATGACAAACATGTTTTTATTTTGTTACTAATTTTAATATTTTTGAAAATCAGGTTATTGATGAAGAAGAAAGGATACAAGATAAAGCAGAAGAAAACCACAAGGTAAAAATGAAAATAAATTCAATCCCCAAAGGTATGGTCTCTCTTTAAAAACTGTTTGATATTGATTATAAAAGTAAGAAATACAGTAAAGTTTCATTTCAAAATAATGCATGTGATACTATCAATATAGGGACTGGTTAAAATTTACAGAATGTGAGGGAAGAAAGTAGAGAGGGGAGGGCTCTGGTCCCTCCCCTGCTCCCCCTCCCATGGCTCCTGGTTCCTGCCCAGTCCCTGGCTCAACCCAGGTCATCCCTCCCGGGGAGTGGTTGTTTGCAGATGATCTCCCGGGGGAGATCCTTCTCCACTATCTGCGCCCCTCTCGGCCGGCTAGGGTTTCCTTGGTTGCTTTTTCGGACTGGTGCTTCCCAGGGATCCCTGTTTGGTTGGGGATCCCTTCCCTTTTTCCCTCAGGCTTCCCCCTGGGGCTTTTTTGCAGGTTATTCGCATGGATCTGGTCCCCTGCATTTCTCGGTGCGGTGGAGGTGACGATTTAGGTTTTGGACAGCTTCCCCATTTTTCTTGTGAATCCTCGGTGGGCTCTGTGCTTGGACGGGATTCTTGGTCCCTCGACGGGCTCTGTGCTTGGACAGGATTCTTGGTCCCCGCCGTCGGGATCCTCTTTTGTTTTCCCGAGGCGGGTTCCTTGTGGTGCAACTCTCTGGTCACTTCTTGATGGGTTGGATCCTCTCTTTGCTGGCTGTCGGCTTCCTACAGGATGGCTCTCGCTGAACTGAATGTTTTACCGGTGGGCGGGATGGTTTCTCCACAAGGCGGGATCCGCCAAATCCGTCGGTTTTCCTACAAGGCGGGATCCTTTCTTTTCTGCTGGTTTCCCGGATGGCGGGATTTCCCTGTTGCTTCCCGCTAGGCGGGACTGTTTGTGGTGGTTTTGACTGCTTCTCGCGAGGCGGGATTTTATTGTAATGGTTTTTCTATGCTTCCCTCTCGGGTGGGATCTTATCGATGGTGGTTTTTGGCTACTCCCCGCTGGGCGGGATCTCCAAAACTACTTTCTTTCTTATTTGTTTGTTTCCCGCTAAGAGGGATTGTTTCATGCTTACTGTTACCATTGGGCGGGATTTCTATTTTGGTGTTCAGTTTCAAGGGATTGATGCCCTAGGCCCATTGCTTATGTAATCAGGTTTTGGGATCCTTGTTAAAACCCGCTATAAATACAAACACTTATAACTATCAAAAAAATTTACAGAATGTGTTAATAGGAAAAGCTTGCACTAGTCAGGAAAAAAAAGGAATATTACAAGCGCTTAAAGACTACGAAGATGTCATAGCTTGGAGATATGAAGATCTGAAAACATATAATCAAAAAGTTATAACACATACTATCTCATTGAAACCAGAAACAAAGCCATTTAGGCAGAAATAGAGACCTGTTAATCCATTGTTAGAACCCCTTATCCATAAAGAAGTCCAAAATATTTTATATGCATGTATTATTTTTCCCATTAGACATTCCACATGGGTAGCTAATATAGTACCTATCTACAAGAAAACTAGAGAAATTTACCTATGTATTGATTTCATAAATATTAATAAGGCTTCTTAGAAAGATAATATCTTCCATAGATTATATTTTGCAGATGGTAAATGGATCTAAAATGATGTATTTCTTGGAAGGATATTCTGGATATAACCAGATTATGATAGACCCTAAGGATAGAATGAAAACTGCATTTACTACTAAATGGAGCACCTTTGCTTATAGGAGAATGCCCTTTGGATTGATTAATGCAGGTGCTACCTTTCAAAGAGCAATGAATTATGCCTTTAGAGATCTAATTGGAAAATGCATAGTCATCTATGTTGATGATATCCTTGTATTTTCAAAAAAACGTGCCAACCATGTCAGTGATTTAAGAAAAGTATTCCAAAAATGTAGAGAACATTATATTTTATTAAATCCTAAGAAATGCATTTTTGGAGTAACTAAAGGAAATATTTTGGGTCATGTCATTTCTAAAGCTGGTATTTTAATTGACCCTGAAAGAGTAGAGGCAATACAGAAAATCCCTCTCCTAGGAAGTAAAAAAGAATTAATATCATTCTTTGGAAAGATTAATTTCATTAGAAAATTCATCTCAAGAATTGCTGAAATAGTTAGACCACTAAACGATATGCTCAAGGAATATGCTAACATTACTTGGATTTATGAAGTCCAAACAACCTTTCAAGGAATTAAATATGCTATATCTAATGGTCCAATTTTAGTAAGTCCAAATTATACACAACCATTCTATATTTACTCATTCACTTCTAAACATTCAACTGCCAGTGTCTTAACACATAAAAATGAAAATAAAAATAAAGAAAATTTGATAGTCTTTATGAGATCTCCGCTAAAATATGCCCAACTCAAATATACGTTTATTGACAAACAAGAATATGCTTTAGTAAAGGCTATGAAAAAATTCAGACATTATGTTCTACATAGTAGAATATTTGCAATTGTGTCAGATCCAACTGTTAAAACCATGGTAATGCAGAATGAATTAGGAGAAAGAAGAGGCAAGTGGATGATAACTTTGAATGAGTTTTATTTAGAAATACAACCTATGAAAGTGGTTAGAGGCCAAGGCTTAAGCAAAATATTAGCTGAAATAGATCCTCAAATCCTCTGCCAACAATATTCAGTGGATGATATCATAACTGATGAGTGGTATAAAGACATAGTGTACTACCTGCTCAATAATAAATGCCCGGATCATTTCAATGTTACTCATATAAGAGCATTACGTCTAAAGAGTGTCAACTTCATGATCAAAGCAGATATACTGTATAGAAGAAACCATGAAGGAATTTATCTCAAATGCTTAAACAAAGATGAAGCTACTTCAGTTCTCAATGACTTTCATAGAAAATATGGGACCGAACATGGTTCAACGAATGCCACTACACATCAAGTATTGATAGTTGGATACTACTGGCCTCAAATTTTTAAAGATGCCCATGGCCATGTTAAATCCTGTCATACCTACTAGATTGTTGCCAATAGAGAAAGAAATACTTCTATGCCTTTGCAACCAATATTTGAGACATGTCCTTTTACCTAATGGGGATTAGACTTTGTAGGAGTCATAAATCTAAATTCCTCAGTCTATCACAAATACATTTTAACTGCAACTGATTACTACACTCGTTGGACAGAAGATCAAGCCATCAAGAATTGCACTACAGATATTGTGAATCTTGGAAGAACACATTGTCACCAAATTTGGAATACCTTATTCTTTAGTTTGTGATAATGGTTCAGCCTTCACCTCACTTCAGTTTGCAGAATGGGCTTATGATAACAAAGTGACCATAAAATTTTCTTCTAACTATTACCCATAGGGAAATGGTTCAGTTGATTCTACCAATAAAAGCTTACTGAAAATAATCAAGAAAATGCTAGAAAGAAATCTTAGAGATTGGCACAATAGACTCAAGTATGCCTATGATAACAAAGTGACACTATAGTTTATGAAAGACTATTGTAAACTGATGATAGAGTAGAAGCTAGGCTCACCAACTTGATGAACTTAGATGAAAAGAGAGAGGATGTTCTACAACACTTTAGTAAGCACTAAGGGATAGTCAAAATATGGTTTGATAAAAAAATCTAGAATCAAAGCCTTCATAATTGCTGACTTAGTGTTATTGTGGGATAAATCACATGAGAAGAAAGGAGACCATGATAAGTTTGATAATCTTTGGTTAGGTCCCTACCAAATTTCTAAGATACTTGGAGAAAATACTTTAGATTGAAGAATCTAAGTGGAGAATACATCCCTTTGCCTATCAATGGGTAATTTCTAAAGCATTACTTTCATCCCTAAGATGGTGCAGTAAAACAACCAGTGTACCATAGTTTTTTGTTTCGATGTACTTCCTTTTACATTGTTGTAATACAGTTTTCATTGTTTGTTTTGTTTTCTCTGATTTTGAAGTTCTTTTTTCTTTTATTGTTTAGTATTTTATGTGTTTTGTTTATTTGAGATTACTTATTTAGTTAGTTTATTTATTTTTGTGTAAGTTCTTATTTGTTTCATATTTTTGCTTCAGTTTCATACTATCTTTCATTTTTCTTGAATTTTTACAAGTGGATTCATGCAATTACAATTGATTTTTAATTCCTCTAAAGGAGAACGTGCTTGTGTAACTAATGATGAATTACTTGTCTTGAAATTATATGAGGCTCATTTAGTTTTATTCTTTGTTATGGGGCTAAAACAAATAAAATGGAAATAATGTAGCTGAAGTTGCGCATTTATTAACACATTAAAATAATACTTAGGTCATGAATATGAAATCATATTGGGTTGATGATTAGGTGAAAATACATACACTCTGCTTTTAGTCTTATAGACCCCTAACCCAAAAGCACTCTTAATGCTTACAATTTATCAAAATGTTTCTTGAATAAGAAGGAAATATTAATAATGAAGTGAACTAAAGTGCTTGGGTGATTCAAATAATCTCTAATATCTACCAGGGATATGGATGTCTGGTTGTTAGTAGAGCAATGTTTAGAAGGGATCGAGGTCATCTCCACTAGGGCTATAGACGCTTGACTGGCAATGGAGCAATGCAAAGACAAATCATTTTTTATGAGTAACATCTTTAGTAACTTAATCTCAAACCAAGTGATGAAATTCTAATTGATTTAGGGATGGAAATGAATGCACTAGTACACACTTTAAGCTGAAGCAACATGGGATATTCATTTTTAGTAAAGTTTGTTTAACCCCATCTTAGAATATTATCAAATTATTTACATTTTGCTAGTTGAAGTTTCATCTATTCCAAGTTGGGTTCTTTATCCAACTAGCATAGTTGTCATTTGTTGTTGTCATTGCACAACCCACCCCACTTGGAGACCCACTTGAGATTTTTAATTTTTAAGAAATTGTGATTTAGAACTAAGTTTGCTTGCATCTACTTTTTTTAGTTTTTTCTTGCTTTGAATATTTTACAAAGGATTGAGCTTCAATTGCACTGGTTTATTTGAATAATTTCAATGATAAAACATGCACTCTCCATTAGATTCATGCTTACCACTAAGGTCATCCAAAAATTTTAAAAATTTAGATTCATCGACAACTTTAAAATATTCCATGATTTCAAAACCCCTAGCATTCCAATGTAATAAAATTTCATTCCATGCATTCAATAATTAACTCTGGGCGTTCAAAGATTAGTTTTGATTTATGAAAATGTTTCATGGAAATTAAAATTGATGAAATCTATTCCCGGACGATGATAATAATTTCCCGGCATATAGAAGTCATTCACCAGCAATGTAATGATTATTTCCAAGTTATAATAGTGTATTTTAGAATATATGAAAATTAATGTTGGACAATTGAAATTCATTTCCAAGCATACATTGATCATTTTCGGGAATATAAGACATAAATTCCGGTTTATTGGAGTTCAATTTATAGTATGCAAAGTTCTCTTTGAGCAATGCAATTTTGATTCTAAACTATGATAATCATTTCTGAACACATTTGAATCAATTTCATGTTCATCGAGAATCAATTTCAACTTGTAATTCATTCTTGGGTGATACGAATTCATTTCTAAGCTATTGAAATCATCTTAGACAATGGGATTTATCTTCGGGGAAACCAAGAATTAGTCTTTAGGTATTTAAAATCAATTTCGGGAAGATGATAATCATTTTCGCCACTTAAGACAGCCGGATATGATGTACCATACCCATACTCGAGTGCGGGGAGGTACAAAATATCCAGTAAACTTATCAGAGATTATATTCGACTGGAAATAATGTACTCTATCAGGGTTTGGGCGAGTGTGAAATGTTCATTCCATGCCAAAAAATAAGTTTAAAAATAATTTACCCTACTAGAGTCCGGAGTGGTGCAAAATATCTTGCACATGGCGAAAAGCAAATTTAATTTTTTTTTAAATTATAAATGTGACCGAAAGTATTGTACCATGCCGCAACCCGAAGAGGTACAAAATATTTGGTAGTTCAAATCAAATATTTGTCTCAGTGTAAAAAAAATACGGAGGATGAATGATATTATAATGGAGGAAAATCATGATTAGGAAATAATGCATTGTTGAACATTGAAATTCATGTGATATTGAAAATAAAAATAAAGATCAATTAATAAAAGAATTAAAGGTGTGATATTTGTCTACAAAACTATTTTAAACTAATATCCTTTGTATTTCATGATTTACAGGCAACATAACGAGAAAATAAAAGTCAAGGGAGATTACGAAGGATATAGTGAATCTGGACCAGATCAAAGTACCCTTAAATGCATGACAACTTAGTAGAAAAGATACATTGAACCTGAACTAATTCTAGATCACTGGTGCATGACAACTCAAATCATCTAGAATGTGATGATTTAACTACTTAGTCTTTAGAAAGATCAAAGGCTGAAATTGAAGATCAAGATTAGAAAGAAGCACAAAGTGACACATCATCTACATATAGCTCATCAATACAATTGTAAACCACTAAAAATACAACTGTAAAGCACTTAAGTACAATTGTACAACGCTGAAATTTTAAAATTGTAAGGCTATAAATAGCAATGGAGACCCTATTTCAAAGGTTTTGATTCCACTTTTACCAATAGGATTGTTAGAATTTTTGCTTTCCTTGTAGACAGGGTATATCTACACCCTTGATATTGTACCTTGGAGATTTAGTCTTGCAATCACATGATGTTAGCAAATCTGAGAATGTAATGATTGAACATCTTTATTAATGCAATATACTAGAATTCTTGGTGTGATTTGTGCATGTTGATGGTGGTTGCATTTGAGTCAATTCTAGTGTGTTGTTTCTTTTCCTTTGAAGATGGCACCACTTTGATCTCATATTGTGCAAAGGTTGGTTGAGTCAGAGCTAGGTTGAATTCAGATTTGTTGCTTCAATAGATTCAATTTAAAGCTTCAAGGATTCAATGGCTTGTTTTATTTCTCTCTTTAACCCTTTTCTTTTAAATTTTTTTTAAAATCTGCTTAGAGTAGGAGTAGATTAGTTGAATTTCATTTTTGAAGCTCATTTTATGTGATATATTTTTACAAGTTTCAGAATATACATTGCTCTATGCTATAATGATCATGATTATAATGCAATCTATGATAAGAAATGTTTATATCTTGATGCTTATTTGAACAATTGAATCAGATTTATGTGTCTTAAAGCCTAAACAATGAATTGAACACTCACCCTTGTAACAATTATATAGAACCCTAAGTTATCCATCTACCTTCTATTTTTATTCTTTTGATTTAAGATTTGATAATAACATACCTTATCACCCGAACCTTGGGGGATCAATATTCCCTTTCAAGAGAGAACAATTGTTGTTCTAACCATTGGTGTATGTTGGCAATTGGGATGATGTATCACTCAACAAAAAATGGTGCTAGAAGAAGGGCCTAAAATCTTTGATTCCTTGTTACTATAGGTCTGAATAACTTAATAGCCCAATGCTTATAATTTAATTATTACAGATTGCTTGAATATTGAGTATAATTCTTAATTTCTTGAATTTTAAAATTGCTTAATTTTCACTATCATTAGTGTTCATATATCATATTACTTGATTATTAAAGTTGGAACCTAGGGTTATTATCACTAGGTCTAAGGCCTCTAAAAGTGATACTAAATTTCATAGTCTTTCTCCTCCTAAAAGACCTAAAAGAGGTAAAGGTCAGTCAAGCACTCTTCCTCCCATTAATACTTCATCCCAACCCATCACACTATATATTGATCCATTTGTCACTCCATTAAGTACACCAATGGTAGCATTTGCACCTTGGTTAGGTGGTAGTAGTCCACTAAATATACCTAGACCAGCCCATGATATACCTAAGAATGTAGAAAGGTATTTACCTAGGTATAGACATGATGGAGCTAGAATAGTTGAAGAGCACATACAAGCTTATAAAGATGCTTTGATTAGATTACAGGTTGAACATGAAGATGTTGCCTGTAGAATGTTTCCCCTTACCCTGGATGAACTAGCATATGATTGGTATATCAGTCTACCTACAAATTCTATCACTTCCTGGGTTGAACTAGAAACAACTTTCATTAATCAATTTAGGTTACCCATAGACCCTACTATCATATACCATCAATTTGTAGCATCTAGAAGGGAGCCCAATGAGCCTCTAAGGCTATTCAATACCAGATTTCATAAGTTGTATAACAGGTTGACTCCACCCTACACACTTAATGTTGATGCAACCATACAAATGTATTTTAGAGCTTTAGATCCTCTTACATCCATGTTTGTAAGGAGAGCTCCTCATATTACCACCCTACCCATGGCATATAGTGAAGCCTTGATTGTAGAACAACAATTAATACCTCAAGGTTTTGGAATTGGTCAATTACCTTCACTAGGACAACCAAGTGCATTTAACCAAGTTCCAATGATTAATCAAGCTCTTTACCAAATATGCCAATGTTGAATACTCTACCATATACAAATTTTAATCAACCATATAATCCTATTACCACTCCTACCCATCCTATTACTCCACCATACTTAGATAACCAATTTACTACTCATAAGAATATTGAAACTAATGTGCAGACTACACCTACATTTTTGAACACTACCCCTACTCAGAATATGCCAACATTTCTAAATATTAATCCTAATCAAAATATCCCAACATTTCTAAATGCTACTCAAAATCAAAACATACCTACTTTCTTAAATCCCACTACATCTACAAATAACATAACAAATCAGACTATTATAAGATAGAATAATAATGCTAATTCCCAATTAGATAATCTACAAAGATTAGTCCAAAAACTTAGCAGTGATATGGTTCAATTACAGAAATAGGTACCTCAGAATCCTCCTCCCAATAATCCACCTCAAAATAGGAACTTCAATTTCCAAAGAGTCAACCACCAATGGAATACACATCCAAACAATGGGGAGTACCTAATCCAATCACCAATCATCCCAATACTACTACCAATCAAAATCAGGCTAATACCATAGTCAATATTTTAGATTTAGCCTTAAATAATTGGTGTAGAGTGCATTCCACTACACAACATAGTGAAAATGATTATCCTGAATTCAAAACAACTTTAGATATACTTCAGAAAGAAATGGAAAACATGGAGATAATACCTAATGAAGATAATACAAATCAAGCAAGCACTAGTAATGGAACAACTTTAGTAGTAGAAACATTTGAATCATTAGAAGGAGATGAAGAAGGATATGATGGATCTTTAGAAGAAGAAGTACAAGCCTACAAGCAGTTTAAGAAAGGAAATCATAATATTATGTATAAGAAAGGTAAAGCAAAAAAAAATTATATGCAAAAAATAAGCCCTCTCACTTCTACTCCACCTAATCATATCATTCCATTCCTCTTGATGATCAAGCCAACAATAATCCCAATCCACCTAAGGCTAATATCCCACCACAACCACACAAAGGTTTAGAACAGGATAAACCTACATATAATATTATGGAAGATTTAAAGAAAACAAAAGCAAACATATCCTTGTTTGAAGTTGCCCAACTTATTGATCAACAAGAACTATTAATTAAAGCATTTAGTGATCAAAATAAAATTGAATCCAAGAAAACCATGGATGCCCAATTTGTATCATGAAAAGATAAAGGGGAAGCCCCTCCTTTCCTCTTGACTATTAGAATTGTAGGTAAGAATTTGCACAATTATCTTGTTGATTCAGGAGCCTCAGGTAATGTCATGTCGCATGTTGTTTGCCAAAAGTTAGGTTTGAAACCTACCCCTTCTAATAGAGTGGTAGTGCAATTAGATAAAATAGAAGTTAATGTGGTTGGTGTACTAAAACATGTTCATATACAATTAGCATCAGAACCTAGAATTCAATAGTACATAGACATACAAGTAGTAGATATCCTAGATGGATATGGAATGTTACTCAGTAGAGACTGGTCAAGAAATCTGAATGGATATATGGCCACTGATTTTTCTCACATGTGGTTGCCTTGGTGAGGAGTTGCAAATCATATTAGAATAGAAAGAGAACCTAGACTTAAAGAGCTCATTACATATTATAATAAGACCAATGAAGTTCTCTATAATGAATCAGAATTAGGAGTTTACACTCTTGAAACCAAACAAATATCATATAAGTCTAAAACTAAGATATCACCAAGTAAGCAAAATAAAGATGAAAATCTGGTTTGGAATCTTAAGTTTGATGGATCTAAGTCTAGGTAAGGTAGTGGAGCAGGTGTTGAACTAATTAGTCCTAAAGGAAAATCTTGTCTAGCAACATATAGATTGTAGTTTCCTTGTACCTACAATACTACAGAATATGAAGCATTGATATATGGACTACAATTAGCTCTAAGAAAGAATATTAAGTGCTTAAAAGTACTAGGAGATTCTGAGTTGGTGGTTAAACAAGTTAGAAGCCAATATGCTTGCCATGATAAAAGGTTAATCCATTATAGGAATAGAGTAAGAGATTTAATTGATGAATTCCATGCTTTTAACATTAAACTGATTTCTAGAAAGAACAATAGAATTGTAGATTCCTTAGTAGTGGCAGCAAGTACATTGAAACCTATGGATAATAGAAGACTTAAGAAATTTTTCATAGAATTAGTAGCCTGCCCATCCATACCTGATAATGTGTAAAATTTCCAAGTGTTTGAAGATGATAGACATATTTTTGATTTTGTTACTAATTCTGGTATTTTTGAAAATCAGGTTATTGATGAAGAAGAAAGGATACAAGATGAAGTAGAAGAAGACCAAGAGGTAAAATTAAAAATAAATTCAATCCCTAAAGGTATGGTCTCTCTTGAAAAACTATTTGATATTGATTATAAAAGTAAGAAATATAATAAAGTTTCATTTCAAAATGATGCATATGATACTATAAATATAGGGACTAGTGAAAATTCATAGAATGTGTTAATAGGAAAAGCTTGCACTAGTCAAGAAAGAGAAGGAATTATACAAGCTCTTAAATATTATAGAGATATCATAGCTTGGAGCTATGAAGATCTAAAAACATATAATCAAAAAATTATAACTCATACTATCCCATTGAAACTAGAAACAAAGCCATTTAGGCAGAAACAAAGACCTGTTAATCCATTGTTAGAACCCCTTATTCAGAAGGAAGTTCAAAAGCTCTTAGATGCACGTATTATATTTCCCATTAGACATTCCACCTAGGTAGCTAATATAGTACCTATTCGAAATAAAACTAGAGAAATTCACCTATGCATTGATTTTAGAAATCTTAATAAGGCTTCTCAAAAAGATAATTATCCTTTGCCTTCCATAGATCACATTTTACAAATGGTAAATGGATCTGAAATGATGTCTTTCTTAGATGGATATTTTGGATATAACCAGATTATGATAGATCCTAAGGATAGAATGAAGACTATATTTACCACTAAATGGGGCACCTTTGCTTATAGGAGAATGCCCTTTGGATTGATTAATGCAGGTGCTACTTTTCAAAGAGCAATGGATTATGCTTTTAGAGACCTAATTGGCAAGTGCATAGTCATCTATGTTGATGATATTCCTATGTTTTCAAAGAAATGTGCTAATCATGTTAATGATTTAAGAAAAGTATTTCAAAAATGTAGAGAACATGGTATTTCATTAAATCCTAAGAAATGCATTTTTGGAGTAATTGAAGGAAATATTTTAGGTCATGTCATTTCTAAATATGGTATTTCAATTGACCCTGAAAGAGTAGAGGTAATACAGAAAATTCCTCTCCTAGGTAGTAAGAAAGAATTAAGATCATTCTTTGGAAAGATTAATTTTGTTAGAAAATTCATCTCAAGATTTGTAGAGATAGTTAGACCACTGAATGATATGCTCAAGAAATATGTTGACATTACTTGGACTTTTGAAGCCCAAGCAACCTTTCAAGGAATTAAAGATGCTATATCCAATGCTCCAGTTTTAGTGAGTCCAGATTATACACAACCATTTTATATTTACTCATTCGCTTCTGAACATTCAACTACTAGTGTCTTAACACAAAAAAATAAAAAAAATAATGAAGAAAATCCAATAGCCTTTATGAGCTCCCCATTAAAATATGCCCAACTAAAATATACAATTATAGATAAATAAGCATATGCTTTAGTAAAGGTAATGAAGAAATTTAGGTATTATATTCTACACAGTAGAATATTTGCAATTGTGCTAGACCCAACTGTTAAAACCATGCTAATGCAAAATGAATTAGGAGAAAGAAGAGGTAAATGGATGACAACATTACAAGAATTTGATTTAGAAATACAACCTATGAAATTGGTTAGAGGTCAAGGATTAAGTAAAACATTAGCAGAAATAGATCCTCAAATCCTCTACCAACAATATTCTATGGATGATATCACAACTGATGAGTGGTACAAAGATATAGTGTACTACTTATTGAATAATAAATGCCCAAATAATTTCAATGCTACTCAAAGAAGAGCATTACATCTAAAGAGTGCTAACTTCATGATCAAAGCAGGTGTTTTCTATAGAAGAAACCATGAAGGAATCTATCTTAGATGCTTAAATAAAGATGAAGCTACTCAAGTCCTTAATGACTTTCATGGAAAATATGGGATTAGACATGGTTCAGCCAATGCCACTACACATCAAATATTGAGAGTTGGATACTACTAGCCTCATATTTTTAAGGATGCCCATGCCCATGTTAGATCCTGTCATACCTGCCAAATTGCTACAAATAGAGAAAGAAATGCTTCTATGCCTTTACAACCAATATTTGAGGCTCATCCTTTTGCCCAATGGGGATTAGACTTTGTAGGAGTCATAAATCCAAATTCCTCAACTAATCACAAATACATTTTAACTGCAACAGATTACTGCACTCGGTGGATAGAATCTTAAGCCACTAAGAATTGTACTACAGATGTTGTCATTCAATTTCTTGAAGAACACATTGTCACTAGATTTGGAATGCCTTACTCTTTAGTATGTGATAATGGTTCAGCCTTTACCTCACTTCAATTTGTAGAATGGGTCTATGATAACAAAGTGACTATAAAATTTTCTTCTAACTATTACCCACAAGGAAATGGTTTAGTTGAGTCTACCAATAAAAGCTTGTTGACAATAATCAAGAAAATCCTAGAAAGAAATCCTAGAGATTGGCACAATAAACTCAAGTATGCTTTATGGGTAGATAGGACAAGAATAAAAGCTTCAATAGGTACATCACCTTATCATTTGGTATATGGCCAAGATCCTATCTTTCCCACCAATTTGAAATTGTTGACACTTCAATTCATGAAAGATTACTTGGAAGTTGATGATAAAGTAGAAGCTAGGCTCACCAACTTGATGAACTTAGATGAAAAGAGAGAGGATGCTCTACAACACTTTAGTAAACATCAAGGGATAATCAAAATATGGTTTGATAAAAGATCCAAAATTAAAGCCTTCAGAATTGTTGACTTAGTATTACTATGGGATAAAGCACATGAGAAGAAAGGAGACCATGATAAGTTTGATAACCTTTGGTTAGGTCCCTACCAAATTTTAGAGATACTTGGAGAAAATACCTTTAGATTGAAGAATCTAAGTGGAGAAGATATCCCTTTGCTTGTCAATGGGAAATTTCTAAAGCATTACTTTCATCCTTGAGACAATGCAATAAAATAACCATTGTACCATAGTTTTCTATTTCGATGTACTTTCTTTTACATTGTTTTGATACATTTTTCATTTTTTATTTTGTTTTCTTTGATTTTGAAGTACATTTTTTTATTGTTTAGTGTTTTAGGTGTTTTGTTTATTTGATTTTACTTATTTAGTTAGTTTATTTATTTTCGTGTAAGTTCTTGTTTGTTTCATATTTTGGCTTCAGTTTCATACTATCTTTCATTTACCCTGAATTTTGACAAGTGGATTCATGCAATTGCAATCGACTTTTGATTCCTCTAAAGGAGAATGTGCTTATGTAATTGAGGATGAATTACTTACTTTGAAATTAGGTGAAGTTGATGATTAGTGAATCAAATTATTTGGTTTTATTCTTTGATTATGGGGCTAAAACAGATGAAGTTGAAATAGTGTAACATAATGTTGAAGCTTCACATTTATTAACACATTAAAATAATTCTTAGGTCATGAAGATGAAATCATCTTGGTTTGATGATTAGGTGAAAATACATACACTCTACTTTTAGCCTTATAGATCCCTAACCCAAAAGCACACTCAATGTTTGCAATTTATCAAAATACTTCTTAATCAAGAAGGAAAATATTAATAATGCAATGAACTAAAGTGCTTGGGTGATTCAGATAACCTCTACCGAGGCTATAGATGCCTGGCTGGTAGTAGAGCAATGTCTAGAAGGGATCAAGGTCATCTCCACTAGAGCTATAGATGTTTGACTAGTAGTGGAGCAATGCAAAGGTAAATCATTTTTTATGAGTGACATATTTAATAGCCTAATTTCAAACCAAGTGATGAAATTTTGATTGATTTAGGAATGGAAATGAATGCACTAGCACACACTTTAAGCTGAAGCAACATGGGATATTTATTTTTAGCAAAGTTTGTTTAACCCCATCTTAGAATGTTACCAAATGATTTGCATTTTACTAGTTGAAGTTTCATTTATTTCAAGTTGGGTTCTTTATCCAAAATGCTCAGGAGCATTTTCCAATAGAGTCACCATTTGTTGTTGCCATTGCACAACCCACCCCAATTGGGGACCCACTTGAAATTTTTATTTTTGATGAAATTGTGATTTTGAACTAAGTTTTCTTGCATCCACCTTTTTTACTCTTTGCTTGCTTTGAATGTTTTACAAAGAATTGAGCTTCAATTGCATTGGTTTCATTTGAATGATTTCAATGAGAAAACATGCACTCTCCATTAGATGCATGCTTGCCACCAAGGTCATCCAAAAATTTTGAAATTTTTGATTTGTCGACAACTTTAAAATGTAATAAAATCCATGATTTCGAAAACCCTAGCATTCCAATGTAATAAAATCTCATTCCATGCATTCAATAATTATCTTTGGGTGTTCAAAGATTAGTTCTTGACTTATGAAAATTTCCCAGCAATTAAAAATTGATGAAATCTATTCCCGGACGATGATAATCATTTCCCAGCATGTAGAAGTCATTCACCAGCAATGTAATGATTATTTCCAAGTTATTATAATGCATTTTAGAATATATAAAAATCAATGTCGAACGTTTGAAATTCATTTCCAAGCATACAATGATCATTTTCGAGAACATAAGAAATCAATTCTAGTTTATTGGAGTTCAATTCCCGGTATGTGGAATTCCTTTTCGAGTAATGCAATTTTGATTCCAAACTATGATAATCATTTCCGAACACATTTGAATTAATTTCAGTCCATAGAAAATCACTTTCAACCTATTGTAATTCATTCTTGGGTGATATGAATTCATTTCTAAGCTATTGAAAGTCATCTTAGGCAATGGGATTTATCTATGGGGCAACCAAGAATTAGTCTCTAGGTATTTAAAATCAATTTCGGGCAGATGATAATCATTTTTGCCATTTAAGAATCATTTCCGGATTAATGAAGTTTAAGTCCGAATATTAAAAAATCTAGGCAATGAGCTTGCATCCCCAGATTTTAAGAATTTGTTTTGGAGAATTAGAAAATCAACGTTGGTTAACAAGAAAAAACATTCACAATGTTAAAACGTAAAATATTCGAATTCGATATGTATAAAGTTAATATGCAATACCGAACCCTAAATTTTTCTGAGTGTGGAGACAGTCGGAGATAATGTACCATACCGGAGTGCCGGGAGGTACAAAATATTCAGCAAACTTACCGGAGATTATATTCACTCTTAAAAAATTTGGTGAAGTCTTTATACGACCGGAAATAATGTACCCTACTGGGGTCGGGTGAGTGCAAAATACTCGTCGTATGCCGAAAAGCAAGTTTAAAAGTTTTCCAAGTGCAAGGATGACCGAAAATAATTTACCCTACTAAAATCCAGAGTGGTGCAAAATGTCCGGCACATGTCGAAAAGCAAATTTAATTTTTTCTTTTTAAGTATAAAGGTGACAGGAAGTATTGTACCATGCCGCAACCCGGAGAGATAAAAAGATTCGGTAGTTCAAATCAAAATATCTGTCTAAGTGAAAAAAATACGGGAATATTGGTGTTGCTAATGTCATAAAGTAAAATCTGGCAATAAAAAAACAAGCATCCAAACATTAGAGCAATTTTACTTGACAATTGAAATTTGAAATCCGATACTCGAAGGTGAAGGTAATAAAGCCCGATCATTACAGAAGTAAAACCAGGTAATTAAAATTACATCTAGTAAATTGAAATAACAATTAAAATTGCATCTGGCAAATGGAAATCAAAACTCGCGATGAGAAATGAATTTTAAGACATTAAAAATTTTATCGAGCACTCTAATTTGGCAAGAGAAATGAAACCCAGCAATGGAAAAGGATACCCGACGATTAAAATGAAACTCGGTAATGGAAAATCAAATCCCACAGTTAAGAGTGAAGTTCAAGAAATTAAAATAAAATCCAACAAATGGAAATCAAAGATCAACGGTAAATAAAAATTCAAACCCGATAATTAAAAAAAGGGAGGCCATCCGATTATTAAAATCGGGTAATTGAATGAATCGAAATTAAACTCGGCAATTAAAATTGGCATCCGGCCATTCAAATTTAAGTTTGGATATCGTAAAATTTTATTTGGCATGTAGATAAATAGATAGGTATTAACATTCAAATATTGAAACTTTAAATCTGGCACACAAAAAAAATAATAGCTAAGATGTAGGACCCGGTAATTAAGAGCCACTCAAATTTACGCTCGGAGAATGAATGATATTATAATGGAGGAAAATGCATTGTAACATTGAAATTCATGTGATATTGAAAATAAAAATAAAAATAAAGATCAATTGATATTTGTCTACAAAACTATTTTAAACTAATCTCTTTTGTGTTTCATGATTTACAACAGAACAAGAAAATAAAAGCCAAGGGAGATTAGGAAGGATATAGTGAATCCAGACCAGATCAAAGTACCTTTAAATGCATGACAGCTCAATAGAAAAGATACATTGAACCTGGACTGATTCTAGATCACTAGTGCATGACGGTTCAGATCAACTACCTAGTCTTTAGGAAGATCAAAGGTTGAAATTGAAGATCAGATTCTGGAAGAAGCACAAAGTAACACATCAATACAACTATAGACCACTAAAAATACAACTATAAAGCATTGGAGTACAACTGTACAATGCTGAAAATTTAAATTTATAAGGCTATAAATAGCCATGGAGACCCTATTCCAAAGGGTCGGATTCCACTTTTACCAATAGGATTGTTGGAATTTTTGCTTTCCTTGTAGACGGGGGATATATGCGCCCTTGACATTGTAGCTTGGATATTTAGTCTTGCAATCACATGATGTTAGCAAATTTGAGAATGTAATGATTGAACATCTTTATCAATGCAATATACTAGAATTATTGGTGTGATATGTGCATGTTGATGGTGGTTGCATTTAAGTCAATTCTAGTGTGTTGTTTCATTTTTCTTTGAATATGGCACCACTTTGATCTTAGATTGTGCAAAGGTTGGTTGCATCCAAGCTGATTTAAATTCAGATTTTTTGCTTTAGCAAATTCAGTTTAAAGCTTCAAGGATTCAATGGCTTGTTTTATTTTTCCCTTTAATCCTTTTCTTTTGAATTTTCTTTGAAATCTGATTAATGTAGAAGTAGACTAGTAGAATTTCATTTCTAAGCTCATTTTATATGATATATTTTTACAAGTCTCAGAATATATATTACTCTGTGCTATAATGATCATGATTATAATGCAATCTATGATAAGAAACGTTTCTATTTTGATGCTTATTTGAACAATTAAATTAGATTTATGTGTCTTAAAGCCTAGATAGTGAATTGAATACTCATGCTTGTAATAGTTATATAGAACCCTAAGTTATCCATTCGCATTCTATTTTTATTTTTTATTTAAGACTTGACAATAACACACCTTATCACCCAAACCTTGGGGGATCAATGTTCCCTTTCAAGAGAGAACAATTATTGTTCTAACCGTTGGTGTATGCTGGTAATTGGGTTGATGTATCACTCAACAAGAAATGATGCTAGAAGGAGGGCCTAAAATCTTTTATTCCTTGTTACTATAGGTTTGAACAGCTTAGTAGCCTCAAGCTTACAATTTAATTATTACAGATTGCTTGAATATGAGTATATTAATTTATTGAATTTTAAAATTGCTTAAATTTTACTATCATTCGTGTCCATGTATCATACTTCTTGACTGTTAAAGTTGGAACCTAAGGTCAATATCACCAGGTCCAAGGCCTTTGAAAGTGATACTAAATTTCATAGTATTTTCCCTACTAAGAGACTCAAAAGAGGTAAAGGTTAGATAAGCACTCTTCCTCCCATTAATACTTCACCCCAACCCATCACACTATATATAGATCCATTTGTCACTCCATTAAGTACACCCATGCATAATTTACACCTTGGTTAGGTGGAAGCAGCCCATTGAGTATCCCTTGACCATCCCATGATATGCCAAAGAATGCAGAGAGATATTTACCTAGGTACAAACATGATGGAGCTAGAATAGCTAAAGAACACATTTAAGCATATAAAAATACTTTAATCAGATTATAGGTTGAACATGAATATGTTGCTTGCATAATGTTTCCCCTTACTCTAGATGAACTAGCATATGACTGGCATATCATTTTACTTGCAAATTCCATCACTTCTTGGGTTAAATTGGAAACAACTTTCATTAATCAATTCAAGCTACCCATAGACCCTGCTATCATATGTCATCAGTTTGTAGCAGCTATAAGGGAGCCCAATGAGGCAATTGAGCTGATGTATCACTCAACACAACCCATTCCAAAATACAGACCCATTTAGAACTTTTTCCACTCTTAGAAAGAAGTTGGAGTTATCAAGATATTTTGCTTTACAAATATAAGTCCATTCAGATCCTTTATTTTGGCATAACTTCTAGCCCAATTTTCCTCTTAAGGTTTTACTCAAGACTTTCATTTTTCTCAATCCAAGTCCACCCAACAATTTACTTTTGCAAACCTTATCCCATGCAACCAAGGACATTTTTTTCTTCTCCCTCATTCATGACCAAAGGAATTTGCTACATATTTGATCAATTTGTTTTGCCATGATAGATGGCATTTTGAAAACTAGTGCATTGTAGATAGGTTGGATTTGGAGTGTTATTTTTATCAACTGCAATTTACCTGCTTGACTCAATGTTATTTCTTTCCATCCAACAAGCTTTTTACCAATTCTATCCAAAATCCTATCCCAAAAGTTTACTTTTAATCTTCCAATAAATAAATTGATGGCAAACTGCTAATCTGACATTTCAAAATCTCAACAATTTTCTTGTCTCTTTTCTAGAGTGTGAAGAAAGAATACTTTAGTCTTCTAGAAATTTACCTTTTGATGGGAAGCAGTCTCATACAATTGAAGTACCTTCATTAACTCCTTAGCCTCTTGAACCAATGCCTTTCCAAGCAAGATGGTATCATCTACAAACTGATGATGAGTCATTGTTTCATAGTTGGGACCAGGAAGGATGCCATATATATTTTTCTCCTTTTTATAGCTTTGATAACTTTTCCTAATGCTTCAACCATTAAAATGAATAGGTAAGGGAAAATTGGATCTCCTTGTCTTAATCCTCTCTGTGCTAGGAAGAAACCAATTACTTCCCCATTGATCAAAATAGAAAATCTAGTTGTTGATGTACACACTTGAATCCATCTCCTCCACTTCTCTTCAAAACCAAATTTCTCTAGTATCCTATCTAAGAATCTCCAATTGACTCTATCATAATATTTTTTCATGTCAAGCTTAAGTAGCATTCTTGCCTCCTTTCTTTTATTGATCGAGTGGAGTGTTTCATGCATGGTTATTATTCCATTTGTTATTTGTCTACCTATATTACATTATAATCACAAAGTAATATTATAACAACTTTATAATTATGCATGTATTATCCATGTTGAGACATCCAAGTTGGTATATCTTTGGGTTTTCATCAAGAAAACCCAAGTTTAAATCATGAGGATGGCCTCCATTGTGCCCCTAGTTGTACTTTGCATCCTGCTTCAACAAAGAAAAAGAAATGTGTGTATTCCTTGGCAAGACTTGAACCTTAGTTTACTCCTTGAAAGTTAAGGAATTTAACCATATGAGCTAATGTCATTTTATTTAAATGTTAGGAGTTTACCCACAAATTTAATCTTGATTTAAAATGTGAATTCTTTACTCTCAATAAATTGCTCTGAACCCATGGACATATACACTAAAAAATCAATAAAATCAATAGAACTTAGAAGAATTAAACAATTTAAAAAATTTACACATATATTCTAAAAATGTTAAAAACAAATATATTTATAAATAATCTTAACATAAAATAAAAATAAACAATAATATTTAATATTAAAATTATGTCAAATATATTACGGTAAACAAGTTATATATATAGCTAGTTAGTTAGTTAAATAGATATAGCATCTACAAGGACAAATAACCTATGGGAGAATGAGGATTCTTAAGAAACATAATAAGCTATCTTACTTGTTCCTTTAAAAGAGACAATTTTATATGAAAATTCAAAGTTTAGATATCATTCACTTTTTTTAAAAGATTGATCTTTTGTTATTGATCTTGCTAATATATTCTTCCATATCTTTTTTATTAGGTGGAAAAGAAGAGGCTTTGAAAGGATCTCCAAACCTTTTACATATTTACAAATCAAACCAACAAAGCGGTCCTAATGGAATCCATGAAGAGAAACACAACAAAGAAAAGGGGCCTAGCCCATACATACATACAAAATAGAAACTATTAAAATCATGAAATAAAAATAAAATGGGATGCCAGAGATCCAAAAACCTAACCAACCAACTCAATATCCTTCAAGAAAAGAATATTTGAGAAATAGGAAACTAGTCCACCTACTCCAGACCTCCCTCGGGAGAGGTCTGATTGCTCTTGAAGTATCTCACCATCTAGGCAATATCTTCCATGTAAATGGTTGTCATCTTAATGAATCTAGTAAGGGAGGATATAAGGTCGATCGTCATCATCCAATTCATCTCAGCATTTTTAAGGGGATCACGAGCCCACAGAAGGTCCTCACCTAAGCCTGAGAAATTGCCACTTTTCACCTTGGCCTTTTTCCTGAGCTCTAGACCAATATCTCCAAACTTTTTAGAGTCATAAATGACTTGGTTTATTTTTTCATCATTATCCATTTTGAATCTCAGGTGCTTCGAGCGTTTAGCCTTATACTCACAAGCTTTGGGGTTCAGTTGGATATCCATCTTCATAATGTTGCCTATGGGAGTTTTCACATCCACTTTCCCCATCGAGGCTTTAGGGGACTTCAAGACCTCCTTCAACATGGAAGATTCAGTCTTGTTATCCCCAAGCGAGTTGGAATCCTCCTCGGTGAACTTCTCAAAAGAATTTTATGAATTCAATGAGGACTCCTTGTTGTTAGATTGTTCTAAGATACAATCAACATTAGTAGCAATTTCTTGAAACACAAATCTTTCATGACTAATCCTATCCACCTTATCATCGTTCTTAGTTATATGGTCGAAGAGAAGCTTCAAAAAACATTTATGAAATGGGTTGGAGTACTTACCATGCTTAACTTGATCCATAGTATTTTAAATGGAGCTAAATAGAAAAGTAGGAATGTTCATAAATTTCTTCCTACGCATATGATTGAAAAAGGCAAAGTGAAATATTTTCACTATAGTGGATTTCCCATCAGGAGTGAAATAGTCCATAAACACCAACACCACCCTATCCCATAGGGCTTTCAGGTACTCCTGAATATACCCATTCTAGCACTTTGTCGATGCTCGCCTTTGCCTCTAAAAAACCAGACTTCTTTTTCTAAGGAGTGCTTAGCCCTATTAATGCATTCTCCAACAATTGGGAGGCTATCTTCAGAGATGATGGGGATAGAGATGGTGAATTCTATCTTCTTCACCATAAATTTTCTATTGACCCAAGAGAAAGCCATCTACTTAGTAAGCTTTGTATCAAACCCATTGAATTTCCTAATTAGGAACATCAATCCTCCTTTGTCCAAAATTCTCTGAACATCAACATCAAGGGAAACAATGATTGGTTCAATTCCTTTTAAGTCCCCAGCCATATTCTAGAACTCTACTCTACTAAGTACACCAAGGCTTCTAACGATGGATAAAAATTAGAAAATTATAGCCTAAGACAGATTGCATTTGTGTGAGCCAAGAATATTTTTCCCTTGGGTATAAAAAATCCATTTTTTCCTAAAAAAATCCTTTTGATAAGGTGGGTATGCCACACAATCTAATTCTTTGTCCCAAAAAATATTCACCACCTCACAACATTATAGGAAGAACCATCAAGAATAGTCCTCATCCAATGAGAAATCTAGTAACAATTATCATGTGACCAAAAATCAAGATGAAAGATTTAGAAATTAGTACTCTAGCGTCAGTAGAGAATGCAAGGTTTTGTCATCATAAACGTGACATGACTCAAATTAAACCAAGGGAAAGTAGTCACATGGACACCATGCCACATCACCTCCTAATTGTTAGTAACCAAAGGAGGAAATAAACTCATGAGAAATAGAAGTTCCATGTTGAAAGGGCATAGATTACAAATATTAGAATCATGAACAAAGCAAGGGTACTCCATTCTAGAAGAAAATAAAAATTATGAAAAACCAAACTCGAGAAGAGGAAAATGGCAAGGCACGACCTATTGGTGGTAATATACCATGTCAAAGACATCATGAGGCATACACAAAAATTATTATAGAAGAATTTCAAACAATGCTAACTGGACAAAGGCCAGAACACAAGGGACACATACACACTCACCACATCATGAATAAACCAGCATACAAGACCATTAGGTGTTTGACATTTTAAAAATAGAAGGTAAATAGGGAAAGGAGGGACCTTAAACCAACAACAAAAAACCTTCCACCTGAAAGGAGTGTTGAGAAAATTCCTGCCAAAAAAATATGAATTCAAAATCCAAGAAGGACTCGCATACGAAATTGAACTCAGGGAGGAATTAAGAAAGGAGTGAGGACTTTTAGACCTATAATCTTTTACAAAGGCAAATAGGGGAAAACATCTTGAAGAAGACTCTAAATAAAATGTTATCATTGAGGATTTCATTATCACTTCTCACCAAGAAAGTAAGGTCTTGAGGGAAGAATTCTTTCTAGATAAACATTCCTTCATTTTGAGCCCCAAAATTGGCCAAGAAATCAACAGACTTATTGCCTTCTCTATAAATATGCTTGCATTGGGAACTCTCAAATTTTCTTAGGAATATTTTAGATTCTTCTATTATATTTTTAATGTTCCAGCTGGGAGAATAATGTTCAACAAGGATATTGATTATGTTTAGAGAGTCCCCTTCAATAATGACCTTATCAAACTCCATTGAATCAAGTAGGGTTAAGCCTTGGAAGAGGGCCCTAGCCTCAACAAAATGACTAGTTTGGAAACCAAGGTTCTCAGCAAAGGCTAGAACTATCTCCCCTCTGAAGTTTCTAATAACTCCTCTAGCTCCATCCATCCTTGGTTTTCCTTTAGACACTCCATCAAAATTTAGTTTAATCCAATCCAAAGGGGGAGGACTCCATTTGGTTTGGAGTCTAAGTGAACTAGCTTGAGGAGGACCATGAACACCCATGGGTAGACCAAGCCTAGCAGAGAGAAGATTCAAAGGGAGAGTCTCTAAAGGAGGAAAAGGATATGATGGAAATATTTTTGATAATAGAGCCAAGAATTCTAAGCCCAACAAAAGTGGAATTACTAGAAAGATCATTAAATGCTCTAATATTTCTTTCTTTCCACACTTTCCAAAATAAATGAGAGAGATAGAACCTCCACAAGGTATGAAATTTAGGGCTAAGGGATAAAAGGACCAATGCTCAAAAAAATCTCAAGGATTTCGAAACCACCCAGTAGACCCTCAAGGTTGAATGAAGGAATGAAAGGATTTTCAGGGAGAAGGGGTACTCCAAGAAGAGATGTTGGGTATTATTCCACCTTTTTATTCTTTTTTCTTCAATCAATTCAAAAATAGAATTTACCATTATTGTTGTCCTCTTCAATTGTCGTGATCATCCAATGCAAAGAACTATATTTGCATGGAGTGCACAATAGGGAAGCTTCGAGAGCATAGGAAGTGGCTCAATTAGACTGCATCTAGATTTTTTTACAAGGTTGACTCCTTTTAAGATGTGATCTTCGGTACTCTCTTTCCTAAACTGACCTAGCTATTGGGTGCATAGGGAAAAGGAAAAGAGAAAACTTAGAAAACAAATATAGTGGAAAGAAAAAAGGATTCTCTACTAACCTAAGCTAACCAAGGATGATAAACCAAGATCATGATAAGATTATTCTACACAATAGTGGGATAAATAAGTGTGTGAGTCTAATGTGCTAATAGCTCAAAGTTGAAATTTTCTCTTCTCAGCACACATAGTTAAGCACAAATTGCACATACAATAAATAATACAAAAATCACATAGTCACAATCTCTTATATATGCACATAAACATACATACACACAAGAAATAGGATAGAAAAATCCAAATAATCATGGCCTCTAGTATATATGTTTGTGTGTGAATATGAAATTTAGAAATTATACCAAAAGTGAAGGCTCGAAATCTTGCTCATAAGACCACTCAAATTTTGGATCCAAACTATTATACAAAATAAAATGAAGGAGCAATTGCATACAAAGCTTGAGGCTTGAATAAGCAACTAATCGATCCTTACAATACCTAAACTGATACTATACATAGATAAAATAAGAAAATTTTCCTTCCAAAACTTGTACATAAGCCTCTAACAAAGCTTCTTTGTTGCTTCTTTAATTTGATCCTTCTCAAGTTGTCTTTAGTTCTTTGTGTCATTTGGATTTGGAATCATCAATTTTGAGTTGTTGAATATTCAATTGCCAACCTAGGAATTCTAAAAATGGATTAGGAACATCCTTTCCAATTAATATTTTCATATTTAATATTGTTGCTATTGGAGTTGCCATGTTTTTGCCTTCAATAGGCCAACCACTTTCCTAGTATTACTAAGACTAATTGATGCTAATAGATGATCTTTAACTTTTCTCAATTATAGATCATTAATTTAGTCACCTTTCGATAGCTTATGCATCAATCACAAAATATTATAATCTAGTCTTATTTCTTGTTGTCAATCTATCATATCTAACTGCTCTTACTTTGTTGGATTTTTTTATACTATGCCCTTATTCTTAGAGTGTGTTTTCCTTCTATCTCTGAAGTGATGCAAGTTTTTGATCTTGACATGGATGATTCTTGGAACTTTTACCTACCTTTCTTTATCGATCCTTTATGAAACTTATGTGACTCAGTTGGAGCTTTGTCTAAAGGTATGTGGAACTCTTTTTTCAAAATCCTCTTAGTTGATCTGATTGTCATAACTTTATCCATCTTTGGGATTGTATTTACAATTTGCAAGCCAACAGTTAAAATTTTTTTCTTTCCTTTGTTGGAACTTTTTTATTTTTGATATTTGAATTTTTTTTTCTTCTCGCACACTTCAAAAAAATTTCCATCTTTTGAGAATTGGAACTTTTGACGCTTCTTGATTATCAAACATTTTTCTTCCTTCTCTCAATTAGAGCTTTTATGAAGTGGCACTAGTCGCTTGGTCAAAAATTTCATTTGTATTTTCTTAACACTTTTATTCATCTTCTACCTTTCTTGCTTTTGCTTTAGTCTTCTTCCCAAGTTCTTGTAAGGCAAAAAATTTTAAGTATAAAGACCATCCTAAATATTTGCCAAAGGATTGTACCATTACAATTTTGCTCTACTACCTTCCATCGGAGTTATTCCAAGACCCCATTCTATCGAACCTTTCTCAGAGAGGTGTGAAAAATTATTCATGGTGTCTTTATGGTTAATAGAACTTCTAATTTGAAGTGCTCCAATCCCGATCTTGCACCTCTATAATTTGCTAAGTGTTGAGATCCTCTCAAAGATTCATTGGTGTAAGAAGCTTAATCGAATGAACCCCTAACAAAGCATAAGGAATTATCTGCTACTTGATATTGATAATATCCCATGGTGTCATAGTCAAATTATTTATGGGGAATTTCTCCTAATGAGATTTTGCAAGTCTCGATCAATCTCCCACAACTATTGAAATCTTCCCACCCGGATCTCCCAATGATTGTGTTTTATGTGTGTGGTGGAGAAATGATGGATGGGTGATTAGGAATCATAAACCCAAACAAACATGGAATCTAACTCAATTTATGAGTTTTTCTGCAACCGTTGTATGTGCAAAACCTCCACCAAAGCTAGAGTCATTTTAGTTATCACCAAAATGGCTCATGGGCTACTACCAATGGTAGGGTTTGATTTAGTTGTCATCAAAATGATAGGCCATTAATAGTTAGGATTTAATAACTAGCATGGCCCTATAACCCTATTTTTTTACACTCATTGTTAACCTTTGGTGATTGCTCCTTGACGACTTCTCAATACAATTCTCCTAGCAGGTAGCAGAGCTCCAAGAAAATTCTATTTTGCACCTAGATCCAAATCAGCACTAATTAAAATCACCCCTTATTTTATGGATTGTAGTGATCTTTCACTACAATTATATTAGCATAATTATTGTGAATATCATTATAATATTTTCATTCTAATATAAAGTGTATCCATTTTCATTGCCCTAAAATGTAATAGGCACATATTATTTCTCATTTCTCCTAGGGTATCTTACATATATCTACTTCACATATAAGTTGATATTAGCTAGTCGCCAATTAGGCTATAAGAATATTTGCTCTCTATTTGATATTTGAATCTATATATTATTTTTTATGTCTCTCATATTAGAATTTGAACATAGCAAGGTAGTGTCCTAAATTTTCCCTTACATAGACTTTTATATCCTTGTTTAGGAATTTTATTAAATTAATATCCCACTTATTCATCCATTTGGCACTTTGTTTCATCCTAATTTTCTATTTTATGTTGAACTCATATCCTACTATAACCTTAGGCTTGTTTATATCCATTTGTTTAGAACTTTTTTAGACAACTTAGAAGATAAATCATTGTGGCTACCTTTATAGTAAAATACTTGTTTTTTCTAGGAGAATTTCATATAGAACTCAAGATTTTATTTTTAATTTACTTGAATTTAAATCCTTTCGGATCCTCTTTAATTACCTCCATTTCAATATCAATGTACTATTATCCCATAAGAGCACCATTAGCACTACTAGTAATCCAAATAAGACTCAAATATTCTTTCAATATTATAACTCATCCTCCCTACATCTATTATGCAATATAAATAATGCTCTCCAACCTCTTATTATTCTTTTCAATATATCTATTATCAACTAAGTTTGCTATTGGAATCTACACCAATTTATTTGTACTCTATTATTTATTATGGGAGACCCCATTCAAATTAGAAGCTTACTTGTTTACTTTTATTTTGGTTGGTAAGAGACACTATCTTGATTTATCTAATATTCATCTGCATATCAAATTTTGTCTAGAAATATTCTAAATGCCTTAAATGTCCTCTTAACCCTTGTGTTGTCCTCGTAATAAAACTAAGATAATTTTCATACAAAACTAGTTTCACCATATAAATGTTCAATTGGACACCTTTCAATTCACTTACATTTAACCATTATTATAACTTATCAATATATAGGACAAAAAAATTCAAATATATCTAACATCCTTATTAACTCCTATATCACTTCTAAAGCATTCTAAGAGACCTCCTTATATTCTAATTTTGGCTTGGACCACTTCATAGGGTATATAGATTGTTGTCTTATTTTTTTTGGTATGCCTAATTCTTCCATTCTAGTCCATAGTTTTCTTCTAGGTAATATGTCAAAGGTCTTCTTGAAGTCAACAAAATAACAATATGCATCTTCTTTTTACTTCCCATATTTTTCAATTATATATCTCAAGCTATTAAGTTTTACTTCTTTTTAGACCAAATGATAAGGACTAAACCAATAATAAAGGTATACCATATACTAAATTTTGAATCATCAACACCACTTAACCATTTGGTTTATATGTAGCCCCATAATTAGTTGATCCTCCCATTATAATTAATTGAAAAGCTATGAGAATTTTAAATGTACCAAATTATACTCTTTGTTGCTTCATAATGGTTCTCATGATCCTATTATATAAAATTAGGATATTAGACCAATAATAAGAGAAAGGTCCACCCTACTCTTATTCAAGTACATACATCAACCAACCATAAATTAAATTAAAGCAGGATCAATCTTAGTTGCAGTGCACTGTACCTAAAGCTTGACTCTAAAGTAAAAAAAATAGAGACCTAGTCCATGATATTTCATGTGAAATGTGATGGTCTAGTGCACACCTAAGATGATAAAGGAAATTTAAGAAAATGTTCAAGAAAAATAAAGACTAAGGAAATAAAGAAGTAAAACCTAATCTAACCAAATGGAATTACCATGTAAGACTTGACTCCACATGGGTGATTGGTTATTTATTACATCCATGAAGATGAGATCACCTATATATAGAATAAGAATAATAAATTCGTATATGCAAAGTGTAGACATTAGAATGTGAGTGGAAATGAGAAAATTTATCTCGAGAATATTCATCGATGTATTTTTCTTCTTGTAAATCACCAAGACATTCTTCACATCTATCATAGAATATTTTAATGGTATTACGTTTAAAGGAAAAAGTATCAAAATGGAGTTTGTCTTGGAAAAAATTGAAGAACCCTTTGAATAAATTGGGATATTTTACCTAAAAGAAGCATTTTGTCACTAGTTATACCTTTTTATAGTCATATTAGAATATTATTTGGTAAAAAATATTCATTTATGACATATAAATTATCTTCTTGTTAGAATATGAATAAGATCTTAAGTGGTTTTCTTACAAAGAATGACATTTTCTTTAATAACAACTTTCCATTATGATTATTTTTTCTTGTCCATATTTTTCAAGGTCTAAAACCTCTTAGTCCATATCATTAAGAGTAGTGATGACACCGAGAATATATGTTTGTGTTGAGTAATGCTAGGAGTAAGTCCCATCAGCACAAGTCCCACTTATATTAAAATGTGTTTTAGCATATATAGTCTTGACTAATTTAGAAATACATATATGTAATAAGAGTAGGTGGTAGAGGTGATGTTGAATGTTAGGTTGGATAAGAAATTTGAGGAGTGAAAGGATATTCTCTAATCTCACTAGATGAAGAAAAGTTTTCAAAATGATAATAACAAATTCAAATATAAAATGAAAGAAATCATTGGTTGAGAAGATGTTAGTACACATATTTACAAATGTTCTTAAGATTAGGTAGCCTATTTTAAAATAAAATCACAATATTCTAGGTATAAGGATGGGTATCAAAATTTTACAATCTTTAAAATAATTAACAACTTTGCAACAATTATTATTGAAATTTAAAGCTTTATGGTTTTGTTGGTCTAAAAAATGGTTTATGGAACATATATAGGAATAAATTCCCTTCACCATTACTTAAGTGTATTTTTTGGTATTTTTATTTTTATTTCTTTTATTTTTTAAACTTTAAGAGTAGTCATTATAAAATTGATAATATTGAATCCTCAAGACTTTGTGCAAATATAGTGCTTCTTTTATTGACTATAAAAAGAGTAAATTAACTTTGGGTTTGGGTAAAATCACAATGATTTTCAATTTTTTATATGGAATTGAAATAATCCCCACATGTATTACATTATGAACACATTGTGATATTACAACTTAGCTATTATGCATGTATCGTTTGGCAAGATTTGAACCTAGGTCTCCTTGAAATTCAAGGAATTTAACCAATTGAACTAATGTTATTTGATGGGTAAAATCACAATGATTACAAGAGAAATAATTTAAAATAAAAATAATCTAAAATTAAAAGGCTCATTGAACAATTTTCATGTCTAAAATTTTGAATTTATTGAATTAAAGCAAGGTTTTAGAAAAAATACCAAATGTTAAATGTGCATTCTTTGCTAGTTGCTACAAATTATCAAATAGAAAGATAAATAGAATACCAAGGGAAATAAATTTTATCTTGTATTAATCCTTAGAGTTTTGATACAAAAACCATATTTTTTTCATATGAGAAAATCTTTAGGTTAGATGAAAATGCCAAAAAAATAACCTTTTCTTTATCAAATTTCATCTATTTCTATCATGAGAAAGTAGTTATTACTTTCAACTAGTTGCAAATTTTAAAATAATGACCAAGCCTTGTTTCTTCTTTTTCAAGCTATAAGTTGTAGTATGTATGACACCAAACTATTACACGACTCTAAATTCCAAAGGTAATGATGGATCTCTTATGACCACAAAATTCCAAGTGGGCTCTTCACTTTGTTATCCGTAGTGCTTACCATTTACTACCACATGTCTTGAATCTTGTCTTGTTCTAGTCAATGGCCCTCATTTCAATTATTTTGACATATCTAGTCAAAATTTGGGTAATAATTTTCAATCAAATTGAAAAAATAATTTTTGTATGCTTCCTACATGTACTCCATCTCAATAGTTATAGTTTTCTCTCCAATATTTTGTGCATGTTTCACAAGGTTCACTCAGATTAAGATTGACTTATTTATTTCCTTAGTCTTTATTTTTCTTAAACAGTTTCTTAAATTTTCTTTATCATCTTAGGTGTGCACTAGACCACCATATTTCACATGAAATATCATGGACTAGGTCTCTCTCCTTTTTACAAATGTGTCAACTTTTGGATTGATTTCCCATTCTTATCGTAGCTCTTTTTGGGATATTATTACAAGTAATCTACAACGCACGTTTCTTATCTTCAAAATCTTAGATGTCCAAAGCTTCTATTATTTGTGGTAATGATGAGGATTTCTAGGTGAGTAGATATATGCATTGTAGTCCAATAGGATCATATGACATTATAATAAATGGGGATTATGTGGCATGATAAGGAGGATCACATGGAATTGTGATAAATGTGATGGATATCCCGATCACCTATACTTAATATTTTTTCCTCTATTGGTAATTCTTTGTGTTTTATACCTATACAAACCACAAAACTTGTCTACTTGTTTTAGATAAGTTTTTTTTGTTTTTTGAAAAAAATTGAAAAAACTTGTATTAAAACAAAGATCAATTACAATTTGGGAAGAGACTTTTCCCAGCCTTAGTCAGAGAGAACACATGCTTACAACAGTAAAAGAATATTTGCAATGGAGCCAAATCTCTTTAACCATTAACTAGCTAACACGGGGATCGATTTGGTCTGTTGATGCAACATGTCGCGATATCGCGACACTTTTCTCCTTTGGCCGCGAAAATGCAACATGTCTCGATATCGCGACACTTTTCTCCTTTGGCCGCAAAAATGCAACATGTCGCGATATCGCGACACTTTTTCCTCTTCTGGCCGTGACGTTGCAACATGTCCCGATATCGCGACACTTTTTCCTCCTTCTGGCCGCGACGAAGCAACATGTCGCGATATCGCAACAGTTTTTCTCCTTAGGCCGCGGCATTGCAACATGTCGCGATATCGTGACACCTTTTCCTCCTTTGGCCGCGACGAAGCAACATGTCGCGATATCGCGACACCTTTTCCTCCTTTGGCCGCGACGAAGCAACATGTCACGATATCGTGACACTTTTTCTCTCTTGGCCGCGACGAAGCAACATGTCACGAAATCGTGACACTTTTTCTCTTTTGGCCACGACGAAGCAACATGTCGCGATATCAAGATAGTTTTCTCCTTTGGCCGCGATGAAGCAACATGTCGCGATATTGCGACACTTTTTCTCCTTTGGCCGCGACGATGAAACATGTGATATCGCGACATGTTGCACCGTCGCGGCCAAGGGAGGAAAGGTGTCGTGATTTCGCAACATGTTGCTTCATCGTGGCCAAGGGAGGAAAGGTGTCGCTATTTCATGACATGTTGCTTCGTCGCAGCCAAGGGAGGAAAGGTGTCACGATTTTGTGACATGTTGCTTCGTTGTGGCCAAAGGAGAAAAAGTGTCATGATATCACGACATGTTGCATCATCGCGGCCAAAGGAGAAAAATGTCGCGATATTGCGACATGTTGCATCGTCCCGGCCAAGAGAGAAAAAGTGTCGCGATATCGTGACATGTTTCATCCTAGTGTTAAATAATGCTCATTACATCCCAATAGTTGTAACATATAGATCAAAATTTGGTATTGTTGCCAATTTGACCACTTGTATGTGTCTTATCATTTAGTTATATGTCTAATCTTCTTTCCTTTTTTTATCAACTTCTTTATTATTTCCTCTTTCGATCTAACACCATGGTCTATGAGGGAGTGCTTGTTGTGCCCTCTTCTACTTCACAACTCTAAAGCACAACCCATTTAGACTCATTGTAGATCTAGGAAGTTAACATGGGAACCATGCTCTAGATCCTATTGAAATTTATGTAATTTGAACTTGTTTAGGCCAAGGTCAAATGTGTGATGAGGTGCATATGAGTGACATTTATATAGCCTATGAGCATGTGATTGTATAAGCCTACAGGCATTCCTCATTTGTGTAAGCCTATGGGCATGATCATGTAAGCCTACGAGCCCCTTTTATATTTCATCCTTAGTGGTATTGGTTAACCCATATTTATGGATAACCTTCACTTAAAAGGATAATTTATTATTATTCTATGATGAGGTTAACCTTAAGGTCAAGTTTATGTTAGCCTAAGGTTACCCTCTCATTGAGATTTTATTATCACTATAAACACCCCTTAATGAGGATCCATTTATATAAGAAGTGTGAATAAAATGGGATATATTGGGGTGTCCATAGGCACCCACCTTGTACTTCTTGTCATCTCCATTTGTTTTTTTATGTCATTTATTACTGCTATCTCTTAATTACATTCTTATTATTTTCAACATGTGACTATGGTGAATGAATGGATTTGAAATGGTTCTAAAAAATATTATAAATTTAGGCATGGTATCAAAGCAAGATTCAAAGTAGTATCACTCATTAGCAAAAGAATAAAGCATCACATTAGCCATTAAGGGCAGCATTTCAAGTTCCATACACCGAGTAGTATCATCGAAAGGTATCTTGTAATTTTTACTTCCTCCCATACACCAAGTAAGGAGTGGCATATTGGAACAATATGTTCTTATCACAGAGGATGGCATTGGTTCAAACCACTAGTAGTTCTTTTTTCTTCACTACTTTATGACTTGAGACCTACAATTAAATTTACCCATATTTCTTTGTTCACATCTACACCTACAATGCAATGGTTGGGCCACTTCCTTGAAACTTAAAAGACTGTGATTTGATTCCTTGTTAAGCCATATTTTTTATGCATCTCTCTATGCAAGATGGTTATGGCCTTAGGGAGAAATTGCTCCTTTGGACTCAATGCACTAAGTGGCATTATGATTAATCTATTTTCTTGGATATGGAAGAGTTTAACTTGGCATATGCATAGGTATTCCCTTTTTTGTAAAGGTTAATAGCTCAATACAAATACAAATAAATGCAAATCTACTTTCATTTTATCGTATATATGATGTGTTGCTTAGTGCCCTTGATTATTCGTAGGGGTCTTAGGTCCGAACCCTATCAGCTCTAAAACCCTTCTAATTTTATTTTACTATATATATATATATATATATATATATATATGAAAATATGAGTGAACAATTAATTATAAACAGTTAGGTGTTGAAATTTGATTTGTCAATGGAAGAGCGTAGAATCCAATCAAGTGACACCAAATGGAGATTCTTGATTCGACAAAAAAAATTAAAGGTTTAACAAATCATTTTTTTTTATTTAAGTGTTATTTTTATCAAATCTTCCAGAGGACATTACTTTTACATACAAAAGCATTTTCAACCTTTTTTTCTATATTACATTATTTTTTGAGCTTCGCATAGTGGTAACATCAGTTTACAAACCTATTACAAATATGTTTAGAGTTTTTACAAATTGGGCTCCCTAGGGTATGTTACTCGACTGGATAGAAAAAATTATAACATTTGATCAATTCAAATGGCAATATTACTTGGAAGCAAAAATATATGGTTCATCTTCAATAATATCTCAAAATGAGATCTTAATGATCATGAACTCAATAATATAAAGGAGGAAGCTCTTGGACTATTATTAATGTTAGGGGAACCAAATGTACTTTTCCACATCAGAGAGAAGATTGTTCATGTTGACGTATAGAATACTTTGAAAGGTCTCTATGGAAAAGTAAGTTCTAGTGAAGTTAATAGAATAGAAATTGAGCTCTCCAATATCAAAATTTTAGATTTTAGTAATGTCGGAGACTATATATCTCACTTAAAAACTCTAAAATCTAATATAATTATGGAAGGATATAAGGTAAAGAGTGATGAAAAGTATGTCAAATATATTAGTTTCAATATTTCTCCTCCTTTTCATACAATTGGTTTGATTCTCTATGTGAATGCTATGACTCTCAAATAACCTTATCTATCCCTCTTGAAGGACTTCTCAAGCTTTTAATCCATTATGAAGTGATAATGAAGAATTATGGAGCTCTTTCTCATACACAAGCTCATCCAAAAGACTTCAATTCAATGGAATCTAAGGCTTAGGTGCCTAAGGGAAATTTTAAGGTTTCAAAGAAGTCAAACATTTGTGAATATTATAAAAGGGAAGGACACTCCATCAAGAATTGCATTACAAGACTAAAGAATATTGAGACACAATTCTTGAGGGCTAGACACAATCTTTTAAATAATGAATATGGGGATGAAAGAGAAACATTAGAGGCCCACTAGAGTATTAATTATAAGGCAAAGGTGTTACATCTAATTCCTTCTCTCCTTGGCCCTCTCATATCAAAGTGTGGGGGTGTTGAAATTTATTTAATCTAATCTAGTATAGAGCAATGACAAATGTGTTATGAGGTGCTTATAAGCACCATTTTTTTGCCTACATGCATGTGATTATGTAATTATATAGTCATTCCTCATTTATGTAATCCTACGAGCATGTTCATGTAAGCCTAAGGGTGACTTTCATAATTCACCTTTAGTCATATTGGTTAGTTCATTTTATAGATAACCTTCATTTAAAAGGGTAATTTATTATTATTTTATTGTAAGGTTAACCTCAAGGTTAAGTTTATGTTAGCCTAAGGTTAACCTCTCATTGGGGATTTGGTATCACTATAAATACCCCTCAATGAGGATCCATTTGTATCATAAGTATGAATAAAATGTGATATATTGGGGTACCCACAAGCACCCACCCTATACTTTTTGTCGTCTTCATTCTTTTTATTCATGTCATTTATTATTGCTATCTCTTAATTGCATTCTTCTTCTTTTCAACATATTATTGTGGTGAATGAATGGTTTTGGAATGGTTATGGAAAATATTGTAAATTTGGACAAGATCTTGATGTGAATTATCTAATTTATGTTAATGAAGGTTAATTCTACCATGGCATTAAGGTTAACTTATCCATCCAACCAAATTGGAATCTTGGAACTCTTATGAGTATATTCAAATAAAAACTCCATCTTATGAAATCTTGAATATCAATCATTAGATTAAAAGGTTATGCAAGTTGTATGCCCTCAATATTTCAATAATATCTTATTCTATTATGCAAGCTCAAAGCATTGGATTTATTAAAGTGAACTTATGACTTAATCTTTATAAAGTTAAACTTTAGTCCTAGGTTGTTTATAACATTCAATAAGCTTAGGTGGAAGTTTTTTTGGTAATCTAAGGCTCTAAATTAGCGTGGCCTTATGCTTCTTTCTAGATTGGTTTCAAAATACATAGCTTGTGCTTGAATGTTCATTCATTTAAACGTAAATGATAGCTTCAAGCTTATTTGGGAGACTTTACTTACACTTCAACTATGTGAAATAACTTAAAATATTTTAGCTCAATTGAGATTGTATGCTTAAGCATAATTGTAGTTTGAGACTTAATCAAAAGGCTTTACCTTATGTGAGATATGGTATTTAAGAGAATTTTGCATTTCAGATTTCATAGTCGTAATAATGTAATTTTCATTGCATCTCTACAAACCCCAAAAAAATTATAAGTGCAATAACCAAAGACAGCCATAACTTTATGTAAGGTGATTTTTATTCATTATGAATGTCATTTATAAATGCATTTTTGATGATTACATCACTAGGATTTGATACAATGAAAGTGAACACAGTCAAATGATACTTAATGTTGGTTTGGGTTTGTATATCTATATATTTCAATAATAGTAAAAATAATCTTAACCTTGGGCTACATAATTTCTAAAATAATACTAATAGACCTATAAGTTGCATAAAAATAATACATTGTGATAAAGTATATTAATTTTTAATTTCTAACTTTGAGAACCCATGCAATATTACATAATCCAACATCCCCTCAAGCTTGAAGGAAGAATCAAGGCAAGATTACATTTTGACATAAATCTAATCACATTACCACCTACAATAAGTATCTACCAAAGTTGTAATGCTCTTTATTAAGGTATTCAAATCCAATCCCATCATTGCTACTAGATTCAAGGATACTCCCATTTAGGGATGACAAATCCTCTCCTTTTTCTTAGGAATCTTAAACTTTTGCTATCAATACTTTTCATTTTCTTTTTAAACTATTTTCAATAATGCCATCACTATGGGTGTTATTAGTGTTTTACTTGCAAATATTATAGATCTTCAAAGTATAACATATTATAGGTCCGATGTGTAGACCAATTGGTTCAACCAAACCCCATAAGGGGGCCAGAGGTCCAAGGTTCAAATCTTGGGCCTCGTCGGACTGAACGCTTGTCCCTTTCCTGGTGCTTTCAGCGATGTAAAAGGTTTAAAATTATTGTGGCATGATGGTTATAGGGGCGGACTATGCGAAGAACTATGTGGAGGCTTCTGGGGCGAACAACGTAGAATATTGTGGCGGCCATAAAAGCTAGACAGCCTTCTCGAATTTGTGGCAGCTACCGATTCCACCATGTGAATTAAAAAAACATATTATAAATGTCAATCTTCAACCCTCAGCGTTCTCTATTTGGAAAATATGTTTATGATAGTTTGTAAGGTTTTGTAACCTTTGTATTTCTTAGTATGTGTATAATCATATTTGACTAAAACAAATCTTCCATCTTGTAAGATATGCCTGAAATCTAAAATAGTATGTTGTCTTCTCAATATGAGGTAAGTATGTGAAAAATCTTAGTGCACTCCAACCATTGTCATTTGATCAAATAATTGAGTTAAAGGGGCATACCCTCAATGCTACCAAATGTTATAAGGTGGGAAAACTCCAAGAAGATGATCTAACTATTATATCCATCATGGTCTACCAATACTAACCATCATGGTGTTAGTGAGAGGAAGCCATGAGTATAGAAACCCCCTAAATTCACTCTCCAATATGAACATAAATAGTTAGAATATATATGATTTAACCACCATAATTACTAGGTTTCTATTCATTACTTGTGCACAAGTACTTGTAAGAATCGTAACCATAGACTGTATCCTTGGAGATTATGCTCTTTCCTACCTAAAATCAAGATATTAGCATGAATGCCTAGATGTAAACTAGTGTTCTTGTTGACTATCTATTAAAATGTAAAGATAAAGCAGCTTTGATAACCTCAATACTAATATCCAAAATCACTCCAATTGGAATTACGCATACAAAAATATCTTCAAAACTCTTATAAGTAAAACTTAAATATTGATGATGTTCATAGTAATAGATAATCCTTTGTCCATGGTCCAAATATTCTTTGGATATCATTACTCTATCATCCATTTCCAAAGATATTTTATTGATGGTAGTGAGTTTCCCTTTGTATATACCCTTTTATTAAGTACAATTACTTTTTATCTATAAGGATGCCTTTATTGCTCATACTTCCTTTAACTATCCCTATTTTCTAGTGGAGAATGAATAATCATATATGGGTTCATTAAGTAAGGTCTTTATTCCCTCTTGTTCAAAAGAAATCTTGGTCTTAATAAAACCAATACTCTTCTTTAATTTTAATGAAAAATCAGATCCAAAATAGCTAATCTTCACTCTCTTTGATATTGTCTAACATTTAATAAAATTATTAATATCTTATCTATTACTTTCAAACCCTACAACTTTAGTCAACCACGCTTCCTAAGAAACTCGAAGTTTGAAGTCCATTGTGTGAGTCTTATCCATCCCCAATCTATCTAAAAGCAGTCCTATACATTGCAAAGTTTATTGTAGGTATCATTATCAATAGGAGTATCCTCTCCAATAGTCGTAGAATTTGTCTTCCTTTAAAGAAGAATCTTACACATCATGAATTGACCCAATTGATGTTGAGGCATCTTCTCTTCTAAAAGAAAAGTTAGCCAAAACATCATCAATAAAGTACTAGGTGTCTCATAATCATGTTTATTATAGGCATAGGAAGCATGAGAATCTTGACCAAAATTAGTTTTCAAACTCACGCTATTTTGTTAGTTTTTTTAATTCAATCTTGAGCATCATGATGTCTTCTAAATGTATACCACTCTTTAAGAAAACTCTACTAGGAACAAATATTTCATCATGTGGAATTTTAAAACCAATGCTAAAAGCTCTACAAATTTTATCAAAAATCAATTCCTTTATCACCCATAAGGTTAATTTTGTATATCAAAGAAATATCTTTCAAACCATAAATTTTTTGTATTGGAGATTTATTTAGAAACTTGATTTTTTCTTGTTCTCTTTTAATTGTCTTGAATTTGTTGTATCTAGTATTATAATTTCAAACACGTGATTATCTCTGTGTTTAGAACCTCTATGGTCCTTCCCATGTTTAGAAGTCTAGTTACAAGAGTTTGCATGCCTTTGTGACCCATCTTCTTTATCTTCATATGCTTTTGCATGTTCTATAACTTGCGTATTTTTGAGTTCCTAAATAACAAGAGATATTATTGAATTATTACATATGTTTATCCATTAGTGTCGAGGTTTACTTTGGTTGGGTGGAAATATTTCCTCATCTACTATGCTTGATCTCTGTAGATTGCTTGTACTTGGATCTAAAGCTTCAAATGAGTTTGAAGCTCCAAAACATTTTTCATATTCATATTGTTATTTATGGTGTATGCTCTATTAGGTTGGACCTTTGGTTCCTTATCCTTCTCTTAATATGGTAGCTAGCTTTCATATTGTGTATGATCTATCAATGTGCTTGTTCTTTACATTCTACTTATGAATGATTTTGATTGGATGAACTATTGTCAAGTGATCAACTTGATCGTAAATTTAACAAGAAATGTGATTTTATAATATAATGGTTGTTCTCCAATTGTTCCAACTATATGCAAGAGAAATTAGCTCAATCCTAATTTTTGTACCCAATGTTCAGGCAAAGTCATGCAATCTAGCACTACCATTATAGTGTAATCTCTATTGAATTATATAATCGCGTAACACTTCATGAACAAGCAATGAGTTTATTAACCAAAGTTCTTTATAGATGAGTTTCTTCTTTAACTAAAAAATGGCCATTAAAATGTTAGCTAGAATAATCAGTTGTTTAGATATCTCACTTGCAATTTTGCAACCCTTTCCAATGTGTATATCTCATGAATTTTTAGATCAATGCCTTTTCCAACAAGTACCGTGGCCTTTATTTAAAGTGCTCCAGCAAGCAATGGGTCTATAGAGTCAACCAATTCTTTAGTAATATTTGTTGAAATACACAATAATTTCCCTCAATTAATAGAAGCAAACTGTTCACCCAACTCTTATACAAAAAAGCATAAAAAGACAGAAGAAGAGGGGAGACAATAATTGAGGGGCACCCATAGGTACCATAAATATCATTGTACAATTTGTGGATTAGACTACACAACACCAATGAATAAATGAGGTGTAAAGGGAATGTTTCTAGCAATACCAAAACCCCAATTACATCCTAAAGTTTAACCTTAAAAATAACAAGTGTGTTAGAAAATATAACAAAATTATGTGCAAGCAGAAAAACACAATAACACAGGAAAAAACAGTAACACAGATTTTACGTGGAAAACCTGCAATGTGCAGGAAAAACCACGGGGCAATGGCAACTTGATCTTTTATTGATTTCGGCAGAATTACATTCAATCATAATTTACATGCAAGGGGTCATTCCCCTTTTATAGAAAAAACAAAAATTGTTTGTTTCCTCTTCCAAAGGAAGAGTCCAAAAACTGTTTGTTTCCTCTTCCAAAGGAAGAGTCCAAAAAACTGTTCGTTTCCTCTTCCAAAAGGAAGAGTCCAAAAGACTATTTGTTTCCTCTCCCAAAGGAAGACTACAGAATATTGTTTGTTTCCTCTTTATAAGTTGCACCACCATGCACCTCTCTGTTGAAGAACATTGGAGATCTGGATATTGACTTCACCTCCTAACATTCTCCCACTTGAAGTCGATATACAGGAATTCTTTGCCTATGTTTTTCCATCCAAGTGCCAATTGCCCAATGCTGCCCTTATCACATTTTCAGCAAGCCCAGAGAAGTTTTGCACCACTCAAACTTCTTTGTCTTGACCGGCTTAGTAAGCATATCTGCAGGATTCACTTCAGTGTCGATTTTCTGCAATAGGATCCTACCTTCTTCCACCACATTTCTTATATAGTGGTACTTGACATCAATGTGTTTCGTGCGATCATGGAATGTTGGGTTCTTCACTAGCTGAATAGCACTTTGGCTATCACAATGCAACATAATTTTCCCCTGCATTACCTTGAAGTCACCCAACAATCGCTCTAGCCAAATTGCCTCTTTGTTGGCATGAGTCGTTGCAATATATTCTGCTTCAATGGTTGATAAAGCCACCATAGACTGCAACTTAGAAGCCCAACTCACAACTCCACCAGCAAGAGTGAAAGTATATCCTGTAGTGGACTTTCTCCCATCTCTATCTCCACCATAATCAAAATCCACAAAACCTTTAACTTGCAAACTATCCGATCCGTAGTAAATAGTAGCATCTGAAGTGCCTCTTAAATATCTAAATATCCACTTCACCACATTCCAATGCTCCTTACCAGGATTTGCCATGTACCGGCTAACTACTCCCACTGCTTGGGCAATATTCGGTCTGGTGCTCACCATGGCATACATGAGGCTTCCTACTGTTGATGAATACGGTACACGAGACATGTTTGTCTTCTCTGCTTCTGTTCTAGGACACTGGTTGGAAGACAATTTTAAGTTTGAAAGAAGTGGGGTACTAACTGGTTTTGCATTCTACATATTGAAGCGTTGCAGAATCTTTTCTATATATGACTTTTGACTTAACCAGATCTTTCTTCCTTTTCTGTCCCTGTGTATCTTCATCCCTAAAATTTGGTTTGTTGCTCCTAAATCCTTCATTTCAAATGTCCTAGCCAACCGAGCCTTAAGATCAATGATTTTCTTCATGTTGGGGCCTGCAACCAACATATCATCAACATACAACAACAAAATAATAAAATTGCCATCATCAAACCTCTTATAGTATCCACAATGGTCGGCTTCACTCCTGCTGAAACCTTGGCTCTTCATGAAGGTGTCAAATTTCCTGTACCACATCCTTGCCGCCTGTTTCAACCCGTACAAATATTTCTTCAGTCTGCAAACCAAATGCTCTTTGCCTCTTTCCTCATAGCCCTCAGGTTGATCCACATAAATCTCCTCCTCGAGATCACCATGCAAGAAAGCAGTCTTTACATCAAGCTGCTCCAGTTCTAAATCCTGTGCAACTACAAGTGCAAGTAGAACTCTAATAGTAGTCATCTTCACAATTGGAGAGAAAATTTCATTAAATTCAATACCTAACTTTTGCACATAGCCTTTTGCCACCAAGCGAGCTTTATAGTGTTCCAAAAACCCATCGTTGTTCTTCTTCACTTTGTACACCCACTTGTTTCCAACAGTGTTTCTTCCAAGTGGGAGATCCACAAGTTCCCACGTTTTATTCTTGCAAAGTGCGTCGATTTCCTCCTCCATGGATTTCCTCCACTTTTCTGCGTTCTCATACTCTCTAGCTTCCTGAAATGAACTAGGCTCACCATCATCAGTTAACAAAGCACAAGAGGACTGATAAACATGAGAATACCTTTTCGAATACTTTTGTGGACGTGTAGATCTTCTAACCCAATGATCTTTTGATTGTGGCTCTTGGTCTTGTGATTGTTGTGGTTGCTCTACTTGTTCTACTTGTTCTGCATGCTGGTCAAAAAATTCAACATGATGGTCAAAAATTTCAGCATGCTGATTTTCATTTTCATCTTCGTTCATGTCTACTTCAACTGGTACAACATTAGGTGTTTGTTGTACCTCCTTCCTTTGCATGGATTTTTCATCAAAAATAACATATCGGCTAATAATTACCTTGTGGGCAGTAGGATCCCACAGTCTATACCCCTTTATTGCATCTCCATAGCCGAGAAAAACACATTTGCATGACTTCGAGTCAAGTTTGGACCTTTTTTCTTTAGGCACATGGGCAAATGCATCACAGCCAAAGGTACGCAAATGAGAGTAATCAAATGGCTTACCACACCAAACCTCCTCTGGAATTTGTCCATCCAACGCAGCTGTAGGTGACCTGTTAATGAGGTAAACAGTTGTATTAACAGCCTCTTCCCGGAACCTTTTATCCAACATGGATGCACTGAGCATGCTTCTTGCACGTTCCATGATTGTGCGATTCATTCGCTCAACCACACCATTTTGTTGTGGAGTATATGGTATAGTCTTCTGGTGCTTAATTCCTTCCTGCGTACAAAATTTATCAAATTCCTTGGAGCAATATTCACCCCTATTATCTGACCTTAGACATAAAACAGGCTTGCCCAAACTTTTCTCTACTCGAGTTTTGAACTCTTTAAATTTCTGCAAAGCTTCCAACTTCTTCAGAAAATAAACCCACACTCTCCTAGAATAATCATCTATAAATGTCAGAAAATAGATGGCACAATTTAAGGACTAAGTGGGGACTGGTCCAAATATATCCGAATGTATAAGTTGCAAGAAAATCGAACTCTTACCAGGGCTTGCAGTAAACCGAGCCCTCTTTTGTTTACCAAAAATACAGTGCTCACACAAGTCTAAATTGCAAGACTTAATCCCAGAAAGCATAGCTCTGTCATGCAGAATTTTCAGACCTTTTTTGCTCATATGGCCTAGGCGTTGATGCCATAGCATTATTGCATCCTGAACTGAAGTTGCTACTACTACATGGTTCGTCATCGTATCACCGCATAAACGATATAGGGTCCCATAAGATTCTCCCTTTGCTACTACAATAGCACCTCTAGTAATTTTGCAATAGTCGTTACCGAAAGTGACAAAATACCATGGCTTATCCATCATCTTGATTGAGAGCAAATTCTTCCGCAAATCTGGCACATGTCGCACATCACATAACATCATTTCTCTACCATCGTCCACCCTATCCTTATGTCCCCTCTTCCCACAATTTCTAAAGGGTGATCATCACCCAAGTAGACCTTCCCACCACTATATGGCTGATATTTGTCAAACCAGTCTCTATGAGGAGACATGTGGAAAGATGCACCCGAGTCCAAAACCCAGGTATATAAAACAGATCTGTTGTTGCTGATACGGGAAAGCCTCACATGTTGTCGTCTCTCCAAAATTTACTGTACTGCCTTCAGCTGAAGGCTGAAATTGGTTTTCATTCTTTTTTTCCTTTTTTAACTGCCAACAATCCTTCTTTGAGTGCCCTGGCTTCCCGCAATGCCAACACTTCCCTTTCAGCTTTTGTCCTTTAGACTTAGATCTGGACTGTGATCTACTTTGTTGACTCTTCTCGAAAGATCGACCTCTCACAACTAGGGCTTCATTGGTTGAGGGTTCCAAAGACGTTTCCCGCCTCAACTCTTCTGTCAACAAAGCGGCTACCACATCATCAAAAGTTAGAGCTCCTAATGATGAATTGTCGATGGTCATCACCAAATGATCCCAAGTCTCCGGGAGGGAACAAAGTAGGTTGATAGCTTTGTCCTCATCCTCCATCTTCACATTAATTGAAACTAGTTTACTGATGAGGGTATTAAACTCATTCAAGTGATCTGCCACAGATGAGCCCTCCTTCATCCTTAGGCTGTAAAGCTGTTTTTTCAAAAAAAAACTTATTTGTTGCAGATTTCGTCTCATACAACTTTTCAAGCTTCTTCCAAAGGGCTTCCGCGGTTTTTTCTTCAACAACATTGAACAAGACGGAGTCCGCTAGGCATAGACGGATTGTAGAAACCGCCTTCCTATCCAACATTGCCCACTCCTCATCTTTGATGCTGCTTGATTTACTCGAGACCCCTTTCAAGGCTAGGGCTTGGTCATTTTGAACCAAAAAATCCTCCACCTTCATCTTCCATAGGGCGAAGTTCCTACCATCAAACTTTTCAATCTCAAACTTGGTTACACTTCCAGTCATTGTTGCAGCTCCCACTCGCACAAAACCCTAGGCTCTGATACCAGATGTTAAAAAATATAGCAAAATTATGTGCAAGCGAGAAAAACACAATAACACGAAAAAAACAGTAACACAAATTTTACGTGGAAAACCTGCAATGTGCAAGAAAAACCACGGGGCAATGGCAACTTGATCTTTTATTGATTTCGGCAGAATTACATTCAATCATAATTTACATGCAAGGGGTCATTCCCCTTTTATAGAAAAAACAAAAACTATTCGTTTCCTCTTCCAAAGGAAGAGTCCAAAAACTGTTTGTTTCCTCTTCCATAAGAAGAGTCCAAAAAACTGTTCGTTTCCTCTTCCAAAAGGAAGAGTCCAAAAAAACTACAGAATATTGTTTGTTTCCTCTTTATAAGCTGCACCACCATGCACCTCTCTGCTGGAGAACATTGGAGATCTGGATATTGACTTCACCTCCTAACAAAGTGGACTTTATGTTAATTACAACTAATAAATAGAGTTTAACCATAACAATGTTGACCATGGCCCATTGGACTTGCATAATAAAATATTACAAAATAATAAGTACTTAGGGCTATTCAATTCATTGCACAAAGTTGGACCTGAGTATAATTTCAACAAAATTATAACATTTTTACCAAGTAGAACCAAGCTATGATTTCTTTCCATCTCATAACAAATGTTTAATTTCAATATTTTCCCTTGATATTTCACCTTCAAACGAGTCCAACTGTCCAGCAAAGTTTTAGGCCATGAGCCCCTCCTTGGCATAAAGAACAAGAAATTCCACCCAAGACATGTTTGGATCTATTATTTGATTTTGGTGTCACCTAGAAAAGATTATTTTTGTGGTTTCCGAGGGTTGGGAAGGGTCATGGGACTACACTACAAACTAGATATTGTTAAATGTACCACCCAAAGGCAATACACTATGTTATCACAAGCACGTAGAAATCCTTTGACAAAAAAAGAGCAGTTGTTATATTGGTAATGTTGCAAGCCTTAAATTTAGGAAAATATTTAATATTCATATTCCTACTTAACTATTTATCAGTATGAATTTTTTTGGAACTACCAAATAAACTTGGTTATACTCCTAATTAGACAATCATCTCCAAACCAATGATCCTACTTATAGCTTAGGATGACTACTGCTAGCTGAATCAAAAACAAGTAAAATAAGCATTCACAATTTGAAGCGTGGTTCTCCATGCCAACTATCATAGTAATATGGGATTGAAATTGAGAGTACCTGATTCCTACAAAAAGGAATGACCTTACAGTTTTCCATGCCAAGTATAATGTCATTGCATTAAAGGCAGTGACATTGAAATTATCTCAATAGATGTAAAAATAAATCTGCACTTGAGATCCTTTCATCCAAAGAAAGAATGGCAAAATCAAGATCTGCCAGGTTCATGGCAGTTCTTAGAGGTACATAGAATCAAAGTTGTTGTAAAGCTGTATTTATCTTATAGAAAATTATTCTTATTCATAATTATGTCATCCACACTAATCAGTTGATCATATTTTAATTTCCACAATACGGTAACTAATTACTGTTTTTAATTCAAAACCAAGCAAAGAACAATCCAGGTAAAAAATAATATAATGTGCACAAAAATTACAATAACCATCAGAGTCCCAAATGCTCTGCCTCTGAAAATTAAAAAAAAAGATACAACCTCCTTCTGTTGGGAGTATTGTACAGCATGCAAATGATGGATGAAAGGGGATTCCACCTAATGAATCGCATTCCCTTGGTACCGAATGGAGCCAAATGGAACAAGACCGCCCTCTTTGTGCTGCTGTAATTTTATGGATATGATCGATATCCTGACAATGCCATCACGCAGTTCTTAAAATACAAGCATGCAGACATGATGGCATGAACAGGATATTTTTCCTTCCTTTGCCTTACCCCATCACGGTAACAAGCCAAAAATCAAAGTAGCTTAGAATAAATTACAGATAATATATTGGTTACACTGAGACAACTTGGAAAAAGAGCAATCTGCCATAAATCAAGAAATGTTTTTTTGGGGTATAATAACGATTTTTGCTGGTAGAGGGACTTTCTATACTAGTTCAAGGCATCTTCACTATAATCATCTCCATTTTCTATGATTTCTGACTCTTCTGTCTTAGCAAACAACTCTTCTGTACTGAACAAGCCTTGAAACATCTGTACAAGCGATAAAAAGAGGATAGCCATTAATATAGAAATCTTAATTTCTGTTATTCTACAGGAAACAATCTAAAACATTCTGAATAGACACACAAAAAACAAAGATAAAGAGAAAAATGGAAAATGCGTGCCACAGAAACACATTTACCTTTGTTGTGGATGCTACAAGCCCCCTATAATCAAGTGTCTCATCAGGCATGCAGCATTTTATTACTGGACTTGCTGAATGCTCCGAATCCTACCAATATTCAAGACTTTGATTAGCTCCAATGAATTCTATTACATGGGGCCAAAATACTGCTATCCAACTAGATACAAACATCTCAGAGACTCCATTCATCAGATATTTGAAAGAACTTAGTTCAAAAAAGTTTAGAATTTAATACCCCCTGTAAATGTTGAACAAAACTTGTAAACCAGAGCAAAGTTGGTTTTCGCTGCTCTGACACATTGTCATTGACAAAAGATGGTGTCTCAAATGCAGGTGTCATATCAGGAATTTCATCAGGAAGTGTGAAAAGAGAATTCATGGTTGCCATGAGTACTTCCTTTCCTTGTGCTGTATCTGAACATAATGTTGAAAAATATACAACAAACCTGAGACAGAAAAATGACATTATTAATACATCTTTTTGTAGAAAAGTAACTGAAAACGATTCACCATGCAGGCACAAATATAATATTGCGCCATAATATAGAACACCACCTGAAAAGATGATGGTACAGTAGCACAAAAGAGAAACATGCCACTGAGTTGAAAGGATAAACCAAATGAATACCACAAAAGTACAGATAGGTTATTATCCATGACTAATGTAGATTTTATATAGTGCAATTCAATCAGCGATAAAGTTTTGACTCGAGTCTAATGTGAAAGAAAACCATTTTTTAACAACGACAATGTTGACAAAGTCTTTCACAATCGTCTAATGAGTGATAGGTCTTCCATAATCATCCAATTAGGGGGATGGCCCTTGGCAAAACACTCGGTAGTTATCTCCAACAGAAAATTAGGATACTTTCTGAAGGGAGATGATTCATATAACATTCCTATTGTTGGAAAGTTGATTGTATCCTTGGTTCAGAAGCTGAGAACATACAATGTCAACATGGAGAAAAGACTAAAGAACAAATGGAGCCGAACCTATCATAAACAGAAAGGTGCTTCTGACATCTCTTGTTATTAGCCTACTGTTCTGCAGCGTTTTTTGCTTTTTGATATCATAATGGCTATGTAACTTGTCTATATGTAGCAACTAGTGATTTCATTTTATACAGGCCAGAATTTGCTCTCCTCTGTTGCAATGTAGTTGTACATTTCACAAATAATATTATAGAAGATCCAGATTTTTTTCCAGTAAGGTTTAGAGTTTGAAGCAATATCGCTTATTGTTCTGGTTGTTATGCCAATAATTAATGAAAATAGATTTTCCTGGCAAAAAGAATTAAAAGAATATTTTGAATTTTCATAGGTCACATCTGTACTATGAAAAAAGTACCCAACCGTTTCACCCATGCCTAGGGAAGCTTTCCCTAAGCATAGGTGCCCAATGGGAATGAGAGATTTCCCTTGCCCAAGACTGTCAATAGTTAAAATGATTTGTGTGCTTCCACCATATGCACAGGGAGCACACTCCAAAATCTTATAGCATCCAGCTGAACCACACTATGCAGGGAAAAATGCAGTGACTCCCTTGTTGGCATATTTGATTTTCAAGCACTAGTGTGTTAATCTCGTTATAGTTACTCCTAGCATGTAGCATATATCCAGTCCCAATATATGAGTAAATATTACGTCCCATTCATGATATTTAGTGTCATAGGATATGGTTTCATCTAAATTATTTATGCCATTGAAAAGTTATTAAGTTATCAAGTTATCACAATATCTGAAGAATTTTTATAATTGGTTATAAAGTCTAATTTAGTTGATAAAACTTGCATATTGAGATGAGAAATATAAGATAATTCTACTACTGTCCACAGATGGCCAAAGCAGACCAATGAGACTCATTGAAAATAAATGTTACAATGCACTGTAGTAACCAAAAAGTACTATGAAAATAATCTAAATTAGAATAAGAATCTAAACTACACTAAAGTGGAACAGCTGTATGGCATAAAATTAAAGCCTTGAGGGTCACCCAAAATGGGTAAACCCTAAGATACTATAAGTAACTATGAAGAGAGAGCTAGAAATCAAGGTACAACAGAGATAGAAAGGAGCTCCAGTGGCCCCAAGCGCCAACATTAATCTATAGTGGAATGTAAACTAGAAGCAGAGCCATTGTCATCACCAACTATCCCAAAAGAGCTAACAGGATCTAATGATTCTCCTAAGAGAATGGCCAGGACTAAGAGGGCCTTGGTGGATAATCCTGGGAGGACATAGAGTTCAACCCCTCAGGATTCTTTGAGCATCCATCCCTGGAGACAATAGAAGAGGACAGGAAGAAACAAGGATCATGTTGATTGTAACAATATGTTTGAAGAAACAATCTTTTTGCCTTTATAAAGCCTGATTGTTAAAGTCTGACAGTGCTGTTAAAAAGGCTGACTGTATACTTAAATAGCAAAACTCTAGACATTGATGTCTTCCTAAAGCAGACAAGTATTTTACATCACTGTCTAGTTTACTTAACAGAAACTAACTACCCATAAGGACAATCAAAAATGGTTAATGTTTGAGAACATCTTCAACAATTTTTGTTTAATCGAGAGTTACAATATTGACCCAAAAGATAAAAGAATGTATGACTCATCCCCAGTTTCTTCAAAAAAAAGACTTTGAATTTGTTGATTTTGATTGGTATATAGCTAGTATGCTTATCCCATTGTCACAAGCCCCAACGCAGGAAGCAAAGAAGCAAAGATTGTCATAAGCCCTCATGTGGCAGAAGATACTTCTATATTGTTACTGTGTACCTAATCGTGTGTCAATGTAATATTTTCGAGACCCACATAAATGTGTTTTTTCTATCCAACCTATCCAAATAAGCATTACAAGAGGCTGTTTAAACTAATGTATCAATTGGAGTTACATTTATGATGGTGTTAGACGGAGCTACACAAACCCGTGTAGTTTGTTTGGCTGTAAAAATACAAAACATCCAACTGCTCTATGTCCAAATATATTTAGGGATGTGAATCCTGCCATTTTAAACAAACAAGATCAATACTTTCTTCTTCCTTTCATGTCTTCCTCCGATCTTGGATTGATGGGTTTGATTCCAATCAAAAACCCAATATATTACCCTCAAGGATAAGGAAAAAAATCCACATGAAGTGCATTACCCAAATCATGCCTGAAGCAAAGAATTCACAAATGTTACACCAACGATCTCCATACATGACAAACCTTTTTGAGAGTAGCAAATCTTAGAATCTCAAAAAAAGAAGCTCCCACTATAAATTAAACAAGTTAAATGGACCTGTAATGTCTACAATGTAAAAGGTTGTGGGGATTCAATACCTAACAAAAACATTGTTAAGAAGGGCTCACCCCAACCAGTAACAGCCATTCATTTCCCGTCTAGAACCTGCCACCTTAAAACAGTAACCAAGGTATCATTTCTGATGCAGGAGCATCTGGGTGAATGGGCTATCCCACATTGCCAAAAAAAAGAAGCAATAAGCATTTGGGACGTCCTACCTGCCTTGGTTGGATCAGCAAAAAGAAGATGCTGCAGTTGGAACGGCGAAAAAGCCAGCTGTACAAAGGCGACAGCTTCCTTTTTTTACATGCAAGACATCGCCTTCCCACATGCAAGGCAATCATGTGAAGCGGCATGATCCAATTGGGTAACTGAAACGCATGGACAATCATTGCGATAGTTCACTTTAGTTAGTTAGGCGTTAGTCTCTAAATAGAATGAAAGTTGTATAAAGCGGCCCAAGGGCAGCTGTAGAAAGCAGTTCATTGGTGTGATAGAATCTTGGAGTCCAAGAATAGGTAGAATAGCGTAGTGCAGAATGTGTGATGGAGGTGTGAGTGAAGCAGCTGAGGCCACAAGACTGTAATTGCTATTATTTTTGGTAAATCAAGCTACGTGCGAGAGTAATTACATTTTTTCCATCACTTGTGCTTGTTGTCTCATTGTCACTGTAAAACCAGCAGCACCTGTTGCGACTTGGAGCGACTCTGTTCTCAAGAGTGGGGCTTCTGTAGAGCATGTGAGCGAGCTAGGCTGCCTGGAGGTGTAGTCTTAATTGGTTTCCACGTCCAGGACTGCATCAATTTCTGTTTTGGCAGAGCACACAAATGGCAAACCACAAGATGCAGCTCCTTATTTCACCCTATTTCCCCTCATAGGAATCTTGTACCATAAAGAAAATAAATTGAACAAAAGATTTGATCTGATAATATCGAAACCAATAGAAGAAATAACCTTCACAAAGTAAGAAAAGAGTCTTGCACAATGACCCAATATGAAAAATGAAAGGAGGAAAAATATTTACTCTTAAGGTAGGATTTCACTCCACAACATTCCTCAAGGAAAGAAAAACTCCATAGACTCCTTCAATAAGGGGATACAGTACAGTTGGAAAGAAAAACTGCATAGCCTTCTTCAATAGGAGGATACAATACACTCCAAGACATCTCCTCCAGTGACTAATGGTGCCCTTTATAAAGCAAAATAGGAAAAAGACTTCTCCAACAAGGTAAACACTAATATTGTCCCTGTAAATTGTACCAATACTCAAGGTATATAGCACATAGAATATCACACCCTAACCTAATATTACCACTCATTGTATTAAACATATAGGTATATAATGCGCCATATAATATCGCCTTCTGAAGCGTGCTGACATCAAAGTATAGGATTAAACCCAATGCTAAAAATAGTATGCTGCCTCATAGTTGCATGCATACAACTAGCAACATTTTTTATCTTCCTTCCATCCATATATTACTTTAATTAGTTGATGGTACCCTCTAGAATTCCTTCTCCATTGACTCCATGTATTCTCACGCAATTTTTCTCTCAAAATGAGATGTCATTATATGCCATGTTGCTGCTCCATGTCATGTTCCATTGATTGTTGTCTCTCAATGTGGCGCAATGTCAATTTGCCTCGGTTTTCACAAACCTGACCTCATATTTCATTTCTTTTAAGTCTTCAACCTCATCTTCAATATGTTTTGTAGGCTCAACTCCAAAAAGGGTTTGTGTTGCTCTTACATTCAACTATATCTTCCTTTTTTTATTTTTTATATGAATAATAGATTCATCTTCCTCTCGTGTTATTTTTTAGAAATGGGACCTTTACATGACAACACACTAGGTCTGACATATCCCTCTGTCAAGAAGATCCTAGATTTAGTGCTCAATTACCTCATTCTCAGAGACCAACCTGCAGGATGTTAAAGCACTAAAATGCAGCAAACCGGATATGAGGTCAAGAGAGTGTTTCACCAGGAAGTGGAGTACAACTGTAAAAGCCAACTTGAACATATAGACACTAGTCGAACGATGAATGAGTTGATTTTGTTAAATGAAATATGCACAGTGCAATAGAAGATATGTGCACTGTGGCATAGGGCTTGTGCTAGTTCTAAAGCTTGATCATGGTCAAAAGAAACTAATGTGAATGATTGATCAACTTGCAATCCTATTTTGCACAAATCAAAGAGATCTGCATCTTTAAAAGAATTTCAAGGATTTCATAGCACTGCTTACCAATGCAAAGGATGATGCATTGCAGTTTAGACTCGGGCTTTCTCTCCCAGGGTTACAAGTGATAGAAAAAGGCATCACAAACAAAAGGAGCCAAACTGCAAATGACTTCATCCTTGACTTGATGTATGGATTCCTGGACTTGCGGTACCAGTTGACACAGAATTCCTTGCCATGTTGAAGCCAGACTCTTTACTTTGTCTGCAAAATGAATCTTTTTGCTTATGATTAGTAATGAGGATATAGACATGAGTAGTATGGACTTCAAACTCAGGTTTACTGTCAACAAAATAGCCTTTCATTTTTTATCAGGTGATGTACAAAAGGGGATGCAATTTGTGTTTGTGCTAAGAGTATTAACTGCAGCATTTATGACCAACGCGTCTACTGACTTATGATGACGAAACCATTTCCCTGTTTTTCATTATGCCTTCCTTAATGGGTCATTGCTTATTTTGTGTTGATGGACCCTATAGTCATTATTGGGTTGAATAGTTATTGATCCTTTATACTCCATACTTTGTAACAGTGGTACTAGAGGCCCCACTTATTCATGGATTTAATGTTATATGTGGCTGTACATTCATCTCAGCGTGTATTGGTTATAAGCTTTTTCTAATACCTTAAAAAGTTCACAATGTTATAGAGAACCCTGCTATCATGACAAATTTATGGATGATTCTAATACCATGTTAAAACAAAACATAATGCAAAAGATAAATAAAATCATGTTATACAATGATAAATGAAATTCAAATTTGACACCATTTTATGGAACACTATATGCATAAATAGTGGTGCTTATTTTCATCAACTTGATTCCTTAAAACTGTTTACCTCAGCCTTAGTTCCTTTCAACAACATACAATTAACTATTCATCTTCATCAAATATTTATTGTAAATGCAATATTTATACATCAAACCTTACATTTAAAGAACACCTCAAATCAAACAGTAGAAAATGTGGAACAAAGACAAATAAAGAGAGAAATGTGAAACATTTGAAGATCAGAGCACTATAACAGAATCATTCAGAGTATAAACTACCAGGAGGGACCATCATAGAGACCAATATGATGTCAAGATATCTAAAAGGGTTCTAGTTCAGATAAACTCTGAAGTCAGACACAAAAATGCAAAGCTTTACACTTATAGGCCATTCAGGACAATTTTATCTAAATGAATGTTCATGAATTTAGATCATTCAATTTAGAATAGCAGCATACTAATTCCATGTAACCACATTCATGCTAGGTTCTAAAGCTTTGTTGTTCATGCACAAATCTTGGACTATCTAATCCACACCACTTTTTTGAACCTTCAGATAAACTATGGAGTCAGAAATGCAAAAAGCAAGGTTTTACACTTACAGGCCTTACAGAGGAAATTTGTCTCAATGAATGTTAATAAATTTGAATTATTCGTTTAAACCTAGCAGCATAATAATTCTATCTGATTTAATTCATGCTACGTTTTAAAGGTTTAATGTCCATACATAAATCTTAGACTATCTAATCCACTCCACTTGAACTGACCTCTCAAAATGTTACTTATTGAGCCCTGTACTTAACAGTTTACAAGGACAACATATTGTTTCCTTCTTAAGTATTAGTGCACATCAATAAAGAGACTAGCTTACTAGGATTATGGACTTACATTCCTTTTGGGCATACTGTTGTATTGCTGCCTAGCTGAAGTGCTCGGATGGTTGTTTTCTGTGTTTTGAATATAGCTGAAAAACCAAATAAATGGGATATGCTAACATCAGTGAGAATATAGCAGCTCCACGCATGTTTTAAGGCAAATAAACTATCTTTCCTTATACAAATATATGCATGATTTTAGCATTAAAATGTGAACTAAAACAAATAAATACAAACAGATTTAACAAAACAAATAAATGGGATATGCTAACATCAGTGAGCATATAGCAGCTCCAAGCATGTTTTAAGGCAAATAAACTATCTTTCCTTATACAAATATATGCATGATTTTAGCATTAAAATGTGAACTAAAACAAATAAACACAAACAGATTTAACAAAACAAAACAAAAAAGAAGAAAACACCCAAAGAAAAGATCACTGGAGTTTTAACTCTAAACATTAACATTAATATTGTCAAAATGAGATTACATTCAAGTGAATTACAAATAAAAACATCACTTGTAAATTGTGATCTTTATTTGAATACAGTGAAGTGATTAAGAAACATCCATCCAGCTCTAAATCAAGTACAAAATAAAACACTAGGAATAGATATACTTTAAAGATATAGCCATTATTGGACTAAAGAGAACGTCAACAGCATGACTCAAATAGAGAAATGAGAACAAGAATGTTTGAAAGGAAAACATTAACAGCAAGAATTGCAGGTTCTGTTGGGAAGTTAAATGACAAATTCACCTGAAGACTTTTCCTTCTATCAGCTTTTAAAATGAGCAGTAGTAATATGCAATTTGCAGGAACAACAAGACTTAACACAAAAGGAGGTGGTGTGAACCACTAGAATATTATAATTACAGAATTTTCAAAAGGAAAAACTACACTAGAGGAAAGACATTAAATTAGCCTCCTTTCATCAACATATATATATTTTTTTAAGAAGGCATAGCAAAAGCTAAGCAATTGACATTGGAAATGAAGTTTGGTGTAAAAGGAAAACTGCGAATAATGCTATAAAATTAATGGATTTGGTAGAGAACAGAGACATGAGAGGATAGGGAGGACAATTCTTACATCTAGGAGGGAAGACCACCAATACTGTTGACATGTCTGGCTTTAAAGACTGATTTGTGATGCATATACTTCTTGCTATTTTCCAAGATACCTTGCAAGGATAGCAAGTGATGGGATGTGGCATCTGTTCCATCCTTGCAGTGATATCCTTAGGAAGTGTCATAGATGCATCTGATGAATCTCGTAATTCTAGTAAATCTTCTGACTCGGTTTCCTTGCATGTGAACTCCTCCGATGTTGAGGAAAATTCATTTGCAAGGCCAATGGAAGAGTTGACAACCACCTTATCACTAAACAAATATTGACCAGATGCTGTCCGTATCCCCTTGCAGATTCTACTTTCCTACACATTGGTGCATTAAAGACATTATAGTGAAAATACAAAAATGATGACAGTATAAAAATGCACTTGTCAATAGAACAAAACTCATACAATCAACAAATATCTAGTCTTGCATGAGCACAAGAATACACGAATGTCAACTATTTATTAGCCAAACACTGTATCTAAAATGTCAAATCCTGTCAACCCTTTATACATCAAAAAATTTTGAACCATGACTTCGTTAGTAGAATTATATCAAGAAGCAACTTGTATTCCACCTCCTGCTCCTATATTAGGCACTTGCACAACTACCAACTACCTTTAAAAATGACACAATACCTATTATTCTCATCTAGAAGACATCCCTTACTTCATTCTAGAACAGAACCATGTCAAAGGACAGGTTTAAATGCTGGTAGAGCTGATCCTAATATCTACTCCACCAGCATTGGTTGGGGATCCAAGAATGGAAAAGGATCATTAATCCATATCATCTCATGTATCTTCCTGTGGAAAACCCTATCCTACTTCAACATAAAGCCAAGACCAACATCTCGTACCAAAATTTAGTCTGCCAAAGGCTAGGTAACAAGAGAAGGTAAAGCCTTTTGTTTAGGCTTTTTTAATGAAACTATGCTCATACCTTACCAATAAGCAAACCAGTCACTGGCATCCGAAGCACCTGTAAACAAAATATCTTATGAGAAGCCAATAACCAATGTTTCATGGAAGAGAAAAAAATTTACTCTAAACTCTTCCAAATGAAAATCAAATAGCACAGACTTGATAATAAAAAACAAGAGAACAAAGAAGAAACAAATGAAATGGCATTCTTGTAGGGCTGAAAAACAACCAACAATGAAGCTAAAACACAAAAGTAAATAGATCAACAATGAGAGACTAACATCGAATGGCATTAGCTCAACCAGTTAAATTCCTTAACTTTCAAGGAAGAAACCCAAGTTTGAAACTTGTCAAGCGATACATGCATAATATCCAAGCTGTTGTAATCCCACTATATGGTCATGATATAATACGGGTGAGGCCCGTTTCAATCCCATATAACCAATTTAAAAACAAAACAATGAAAGACTCCAAACTATATATTCTACAAAGGAGGGAGAGACAGAGAGAAGGCAAGGGGATGGGGATATCAAGCCAAATGATGTGCATCTAAATATAGAACTTAGTTCAAACTTCAAATGGTGGTAAGTGATATCAAAAACAAATCATATTTAAAATATGAGCAGATGTGGAAAGGCCATCCTCAATTTGTTGATATGACAGCACAAATGAAATTCTTCAAGAAACGGTATGTTGTATACACTTCCAAAACAAATTAAATCAATGACATCTAAATTAAAAGAATGGAACAAGAACACCTTTCAGAAACATTTTTGGGTAGAAAGAAGAACTAAAAAAGAAACTATCAAAATTCCAAAAAGTTGACCACAATAATCCAAGCTCAAAGGAAAGGGAGTTGCTTAGTGAATATCATAATATTTTAAGGAAGAAAAATTTTGGAAATTAAAATCAAGACAGACTTGGTTAAAAGGAGATTAAAACACAATTGTTTCATAGGATGGCAATAGTATAGAGATCAGCATCTAGAATTAATAGAATTAAATCAGTAGAAGGGGTTTGGATTGAAGACCAGAGCGAAATCAGAAAGGAGCAAGGTTTTTTTACCAGAATATTCTAAGATTGGGGGAGATTGAAGTTTTTAATGGTAAGCTACTGCAAGAAGTACCTTCAGTTATAACAGATGAAGACAATAGCAAACTGATGGAGCCTATTACTCTAGAAGAAGTTCATTCAGCTCTTTTCTCTTTTGATAAGGATAAATCCCTGGGTCCGGATGGACTCTTTCCAGCATAACTAGGAAATAGTTAAGGATTCTTTATTGGTAGCATTGGAATAATCTAGGGTAAAACAGTATATATCTTATAAAATAAATGCTGCATATCTTACCCTGATTCCAAACAAGGATGTAGAATTGTTTGATTTATTCAGGCCCATATTGTTTGATTTATTCAGGCCCATAAGCCTACATAATATGGCATATAAGATAATGTCCAAAGTGATGCCAAATAGGTTAAGACCACTATTAGAAAAAATAATTTCAGAAGATTTAAGGAGGATTTGTGAAAGGGAGAAGATTCTGCACAGGATCGTAGTAGCTCATGAAGTAATGCATTCAACAGCTTCTAGAAACAAGAGAGCAATGATCTTGAAACTTGATATGAATAAAGCCTATGATAGGGTTAAATGGGATTAGAAAAGTTTGGATTTGGGAAGAAATGGGTTAGATGGATTAAAGCTTGTGTCTCTACAGTATCTTATTCAGTGGTGGTCAATGGGATAGTAATAGAATCATTTAAAGCCAACAGGGGTCTTAGTCAAGGAGATCCTTTGTCACCATATCTGTTCATTATTTTGGCAGAGGTATTGGGAAGGAACTTGAAGAAGGCATACAAAGAGGTATTGGGAAGGAACTTGAAGAAGGTATACAAAGAGGTATTAGGAAGGAACTTGAAGAAGGCATACAAATATGGGTTAATAGGTGGACTTAAGGCTAGTAATAACAACATCACCCATCAACAGTTTGTAAATGACACAGCCCTTTTTGAAAGGGTGGGGAAAAACGAGGCCAGAGCTTTGAATAACATATTAAAAGAATATGAAAGAGCATCTCGGAAGAAAGTTAATAGGACAAAATCCATAATTTACTTCCTAAACATTCCCTCTAAAATCAAAGCAGGGATATGCAGGTTACTTCAAATGGAGGAGGCAAATTTGCCAGCAACATATCTAGGGATGCCCTTATTTTAGGGGAGAATGAGGATATAATTATGGAATCCAGTTATAAGTAAAGTTCAGAATAAACTACCAATATGGAAAGGTAGATGGTTATTGTTAGCAAGAAGAGTGCAGCTAATTAAATTAATCTTACAGGCCATTCCAACATATTATATGTCCTTGTATATTATGCCAAAATTGCTAGAAAAAACTTTAATCTATATTATGCAATTATTTTTGTGGTCAGGATTACATGATAAAAGGAAAGTTTCCTTTGGTGAAAACAAGCAAGGTGTGTGATGATAATACTAGGGGAGGTCTTGGTTTAAGAGTTCTTACGGATGCAAACTTAGCTCTAAGGGAAAAAGTAACTTGGAGACTGTACAAAGACTGTCAAAGACAATGGGCAAGAATTCATCTAAGTACGTTGAGCCCAATGACCCAAGCTTAATCTTTACCGCATTCTCACTACCAGATGGTTCTGCACTATGGAACGGTTTAAAAATTTGAATTGAGCTGGTGATTAAAGGTCTAAGATGGGTGGTGGGAACTGAAGAAAAAAAATCTATTTGGATGGATACTTGGTGTGATAAAAGACCACTCAATCTAGATCCAATTTTGAAACCATGGATGAGATTACTTCAAGACAAAAGGTGATAGGGTTTCAAAAATTATGTACAAGGATCAGGAAGGAAGATACAAATGGAAAGAAAATTTTTTACAAGTATACTGAACATTGTTGCTAGGAGGCAGTTGAGAAAAAAGATAACAACGATTATTCCATGGAGATCCAAGAATAAGCTGATTTGGGAGTTGAATAGCTCAGGTGAATACATAGCAAGAAGTGGATATAATGTAAAGCACCAACAAAATAGGAATACCACAAGAATATGGAGAGATATTTGGGATAGCCCGAGGATTCCAAAAGTCAAAATTTTGTATGTCTAGTAGGTCATAAGAAAATTTTGTGGCCCCTCACAATGTGTTCTATGTAAAAAGGAGTAGAGTATAGACCATCTCCTAGGACACTACTCAATAGTCTAGGAACTATGGCAATGGATTCTTAATATGTTTGGTAAATGCATGGTGATAAATGACAAAATTGAAAAATGGTTAAAGCAATGGAAGAGCACTTTTAAAAGTGAGGCCTTATAAACAATCTGGGATACATCGAAAGATACAATACTTTGGATTGTAAATCCGGAATGGAACAGAAGAATAATTAAAGGAAAGGAAAGCAGTTTAGAGGTAATAAAAAGGAAGATTTGTTTAGCCATAAAGGAGTCTACACCAGCTCTATCAACTCACCCAATCCCTAGTCTTAAAGTCATCAATTGGAATTATGATGGTGAGTAAAGGAGAAACAAAAAGAGGGCAAAAAATATAAAGTGGAAACTACCGAAAGCAGAGACAAATAATGAAACTGAAGCTTGGGCAGCTTTGGAAGGATTAAAAATATGCATACAAATGAAATGGATCAAAATATGGATGGAAGGCGGTTCACTAATAGTAATAAATGCAATTTTGAGGAAAGCAAAGGCTCCATGGAAGATAACAACAATGATTATTTCAAGGGGATCCGAGAATAAGCTGATTTGGGAGTTGAATAGCTTAGGTGACTACACAACAAGTGGATATAATGTAAACCACCAACAAAATAGGAATACCACAAGAACATGGAGAGATATTTGGGATAGCCCGAGCATTCCAAAAGTCAAAATGTTTGTATGTCTAGTAGGTCATAAGAAAATTTTATCTTGGGGAACATAAAGAAAAGGGGTTTTCATGGTCCCTCACAATGTGTTCTATGTAAAAAGGAGGAGAGTATAGACCATCTTTCTAGGACACTACTCAATAGTCTAGGAACTATGGCAATGCATTCTTAATATGTTTGGTAAATGCATGGGTGATAAATGATAGAATTAAAAAATGGTTAAAGCAATGGTGGAGCACTTTTAAAAGTGAGGGCCTTACAAACAATCTGGAATACATCGAAAAATACAATACTTTGGACTGTAAAGCTGGAAAGGAATAGAAGAATAATTAAAGGAAAGGAAAGCAGTTTAGAGGTAATGAAAAGGAAGATTTGTTTAGCCATAAAGGAGTCTAAACCAGCCCTATCAACTCACCCAATCCCTAGTCTTGAAGCAGAGAGCCTTGATAGATGGAGTTAAGTCATCAATTGGAATTATGATGGTGAGTTAAGGAGAAACAAAAAGGCAAAAAATATAAAGTGGAAACCACCAGAAGCAGAGTTAGTCAAATTGAATTTTGATGGAGCTTCTAAAGGAACTCTAGGACCAATAGGGGGAAATGAAATGAAATGAAATGAAATGAAATATTATTAATGTCCGCGGTGGGCCAAAATAAGACCCAAGGGACTATAAGAAGGACAATAATGACTGCCAACTAGCAAGCTAAAAAGCCCAACAAAGAAAAGAACTAAGATAAATACAAGACAAAACCCGACAACCGGGCCAAAGAGAAAGGGAAAAGAAAAGGGAGAGCAGAGGGAGGGAGGGCTGTAGTCCAGAAGAGACGAGTGCACGCCAAGAAGAACGGAGAGAGAGAAGGAGGGGGGAGGGAGCAGCCCAGGAGGGGCAAGCTCCAAGGACCCCCAGAAACTAAACTCTCCTAACAGTCGAGGCCGAAGTACTGGAGCTAAAGAAGTCCCTGATATGTCTCTGACCAGCGCTAGTTCGGAACCCTGACAAACTGTGGGTGCGTTGTCTAGTGACCCTGCTTCCGTCCGAACTGGATGATGTGGGGCGTTTCCGTCCGGAGTCACCTGGTCCATCGGAGCTAGTGAAGTATGTTGTGATGAGCCGATGTTGAGGAGGGTGAGATCCATCTGGAGGAGAACTTTTATGTCGTCGAAGCTGAGTTATCTCCCTAAGAAAGAGTGCGAGACACCGCTGGTCCGGGTATCTAAAGAAGGTAGAAACAGATCGAGAGTTGTCCCTGAAAAGGCAATGGAATCTACCCCGGATCTCATAATAAATGGGACAACAAAAAATAAAGTGATGAAGGGTTTCAACTTCACCCAAGGGGCAAAACAAGCAAATCCGCTCCTCCCTCGGAAGATGGTGATCTGACTCAATCCGGAGTTGGTGAGAACACACCCTGAGTTGCCCAATAGTGATCCGAAGACTATGCATTGTGTGTTGCTGAAGGTATTGTGGAGGAACTATTTTGCCCTCCTGTATCTGTAAGAAGTGCTCATGGTAGAAAGACAACTTGGGGGAAAGAGGGGCAACAGGAGAGATCCAAGTGCATCTGGTGTACTGGAGACTAACATCCTTCCGGATCTCGTGGAGCATCCTCTCCTTACTAAGCCGAGAGGGGGGGAGAACACCCAAAGAATAAGGGGGGAGCCTGTCTATCTGTATCTGAATGCTGGCCAGGAGGGCAGAAACCTGAAAATACCAGCTCCTCCGGCCTCCCCGAGAACTCGGAGAGAGTTCCATCGAGGAGCGAAGGGCGAGGTAAGGGTACCGCCTGCAACCCTCAGGGGTATCTCCGAAAGTACGGATCCTGTGAAGATAACCGATAATCAGGAAGATAATCTCAAGTTGGAGAGGAGAAGCCCCAAACTCTGCCAGAATAATAGAGCGGGGGACTGTGCCCTTGCAACGAATGAATCGTCGAAGAAAGAGTGTCTGGACTCGTTCAACCCGTGACCACTCAGTCGGGCCAAGACTAGGACCCCAAACCACTGACCCATAAGTAATAGTTGGCTTGACCAAGGCATCAAAAATCCTCATCTTCACAGGTATATCCTGAAAATGTGCTTTGAAGCAATTCCTCTCTAGCAAAGACAGAGCTGCATATCCCTTACACACCCGGGCCTGGGCGGCGGGTTTCATACTAAAAGTGGGACCGGTGAAAAGAACCCCCAAGTACACATAAGAGGTGGTGATCTCGACCTCCCGACCTTGGAAAGAGAAGTGGAGATGAGATAGAGCCTCTTTGGTAGTATTGAATACCATAACCTTGGTCTTAGAAAGATTCACCGTCAACTGTCTCGAGTCACAAAAAGCGGCAAGCTTGTCCAGATGGCGTTGAAGCCCCTCAGGGGAAGAGGCCAAAAGAACAACATCATCAACAAAGAGGAGAATAGAAATCAGCACATAGTGAAGAAGGCAACCATCCTCTGCGTGAGCGTTCTCCTTAATAAAAGTCTCAAGCTCGTCGATGAAGATCCCAAAAAGTGTCGGGGAAAGGGGGCACCCCTGTTTCACTCCTATGGTGCTAAGAATACTGTCTGAAAGCCCTTGAGGGGAGCGAAACCGACCTTTCACAGTCTCATATAACCGTGTAACCGTTGTCAAAAGTTGCCCAGAGATGCCAACTGACCGAAGTCTCTCAAGAAGTAAATGTCGAGGCACCGTGTCGAAGGCTTTCCTGAAGTCAACAAAGCAACAATAAACCTTCGAGGACTTGGAACGCGCCTCCTCAATAATAGCTCTGAGGACTAGAATGTGATCTGTGGTTTGGTGATCTTGCCGAAAACCAGCTTGGCCAAGAGCCCTGAAACCCTCCTCCTCCAACCTTCGGGAGAGAAGCACATCCAATGTTGTGGCATAAAGCTTGGCAAAGATATGCCCAATCATGATAGTCCTGTAATTATTGGGTTCATGGGGATCACCTGCCTTATGAATGGGGTGAATGATATGCTCAGTCCAAGAATCAGGAAACCCAGAACAGACAGAGAGATTAAAGAGATCAGTGAGGGGCCCAACAAGAGGGTCAATACCATGCTTCAGAAATTCCGCCTGTAACCCATCCAAATCTGCTGCTTTGCTCGTACAAAGTTTCCTGATAGCCTGCCTGACAAGACCAGTAGAAAAGAGGTGGCACGAAGAGGGGGGAGGGAACAATAATAGGAGGCTGATTAGGGATGGTATAGAGGGAAGAGGCATGAATGGTCCAAGAGGAAAGGTCGATCCCATGAGTAATCCGATCACGGGGGAGGATAAGGCACCAAAAGGATTTAGGAGACTGCTGAAGGGAGTGGATAAGATCAAGATCAAGGGGAGGAATAATCAAAATTAATAGGGGTGAGATTTTTTCTCATTACATTTTCAGTAGTGGAATTACGACAAATAATGAAACTGAAGTTTGGGTGGTTTTGGGAGGATTAAAAATATGCATACAAATGAAATAGAACAAAATATGGATGGAAAGCGGTTCACTAATAGTAATAAATGCAATTTTGAGGAAAGCAAAGACTCCATGGAACATACAAGAGATCATTGTGGAAATACATGACCTTGCTAAAGAGTTTGAAGAAATCAGGTTTACACATACTTTAAGGGAAGGGAACTAATGTGCAGATAGGCTAGACAATAGAGGGGTTTTAATAAAATAGAGAAAGTAGTAAATTTAGCTGAAGCTGACAAGAAAAATCTGAAGGAAGCAAATTCAAAATAATATTCCAGAGTATTACAAAATATTTCAAAAAATCCATTTATAGATCAATGCATTGGAGGAAACTAATAGTCCAGATTTGGTAAAGCGGACTATAATTTAGTGAAGCACGTAGAAGTTTTGTATGCTGAACCAGAAGAAGATGATATCAGATGAACTTCATGGCTGAATGGATTATTTGAGTTGTTAGTTGTTGGTTGGATTATGAGATAGAGTATGGATTGGAGCTTTCAACTTTTTGAGACTGCTAAACTATTTATTAAAATAATACCATTATGATTTGTTAAAATGTCATAAAAATATGAATGAGATTCATTTCATAACTCATTAAAATGAAAAAATGTTTCTTTAATTGTTTATTTGGCATTAAAATGAATTCCACTTGTATTATATAATGACTCATAGCTTAGTTATTATGCACATATCCCTTTATAAGATTTAATCATAAACTTTCAACTTTTTGAGACCGCTAAACTATTAATTACAGTTCTTGTGGTTGCACTTATTGCTTCAGGAAGGAAACTAACAGTCCATAGCTGGTACAGCGGACTATGATAACACGAAGTTTTGGAAATATTACTCTACTAAGTTGCAATGAGTAGACAGTAGAGGTGGATTTTTAGTATAGTGAAGGCTGCTGCAAGAAAAATGTCAAGAGGAAGGATGCTGAATTCTAGAATATTTGTAATTACAAAGAAAAATGAAGAAGATTCAGAAATATGAAAATGAAGAATTCGGACTTTTTATGAAAAAAGATGTAGATATCTAGCTATAGCAACACAATTGAGATCAAAATTGAATCTGTTTGTAAACTCTCAATCTCTAAAGGAGAGAATTGTGATTTGTCAAGAGTGGAAGACCTGAGTACAACCCCTTTTTCTCCAACAAAAAAATATATATTTCTTATTGGAAAGAATGCATTTAATAGATCAGTCATATACAACAATAAAAAAGCATAAAGGAATTAGAGGATACTTTGTGATTGACTCCACTAATTGAAAAGCTCTGACTCTTCAACAATAATTATTCTTCAGGTTTTGACAAGTTTTGATAATTGCTCGTGATTGTCTCACCAAACTGCCATTATATGAATGAATAATCTTCAACAACTCAATTACACAACCCGCATATCCAATGTATCAAAGGCAAACATAATTGTAAGAATAGTAGCTTTATTTGAGGTGTACACCAAAATAAAGGACAAGTTTCACTGATAAATGATCAATGCAAGTGATCCTCAGATGGGCATTGCAAAACTCCACACCATTAACCCTATTAAAGTTTTTGTATTCCAATATGGATCATCAGGAGAAAAATGTAATAACTAATAACTAGGTGGACTCTCAATGACTAGAGAAAAGTGTGACATACAACAGCAACTTTAGCATACTAAATGCTACCATTCTATAATATCAGATACTTTCTTGGCATGAAAACTCTTGATCAACATTGAGACAAGAATGCTTGATTAATATGAGCACCATATGCAAAGTATCTATATCTCACACCCTAAAAGTATTTTCATAATTATTAGAATATGAAACAGTAAAAGCTTTGTCCTGATATTTTACAACAGGTGGTAGAAGCATCATTTTTTCACCATATTGAAAGAGAACATAACCCTTGTTAAGAAATCCTACAGGCACACCTTCTAAAGAAATCCCTAATTAAGTTTAGGGAGTTATCCACTTCAACTACATTCCACATGAAAGTCAGGACAAGGGCTAAAGATGTTTTTTATTCAGAGTATCAAAAACTATAATATTTGATTTCCTTAAATTGGCTATTAACCTATAAATGTCAAAGAATGTGCTTAGAGCATCTTGTTGTAGAAGAGAGCCTACAAGTAATCTTGTTGTAGATGAGAGCCTACAAGTAATCTTTGACGTCAAGTAATCTTGTTGTAGATGAGATCCTCTAAGTATTTTTCAATCTTCCATAACAAAGATAAGGACCTTCATATGGTTGAAACTTGTGTATAGTTTCCTTTCAGAAGAAAGACCAATGTTCGATGAATAGCAACTCCCATGACAATCCAAAGTATAAATAGATCTTATGGTCATTCATAATACTTACGTAAAGAGCTCCTTTAACAGCAGCTGTTCGGCAAAAAGCTTGAGGCAGCTCTGCTTGGCCATAAACTGGATATAAAAATGCTCCTGATGCATTAACAAACCTGCAAAATAAGATATGAATGCACCTCAGTCAAGTAGATGTTCTAACATAAAAATAAAGATGGATCCTATACATACATTTGTTGGTTTGTATCTTTTTGTAATTTATGCATAGATATGAGGAGACAAGAACCTGCATTTTAAAGAGTGCATAAAAATACTGCTGCTTTAACATAAAAGTTTAGAAAAGGACCATATATCTCTTATGCTTAAAAAATAGCATTAAGCAAACAATACCATTTCTAGCACTCACCTCTCAGATTCAGGAATGTGCAGAAGGTTGGGCTTATTCAAACAACAAAAATAAAGGTACAATAGCTACAACTCTGTTAATTGGAAATCTATTTCATGGATGCAGGAAACATATGTTGGTTGAGGACATGTTCCCTTGAACTAAAGAATGACAAAAATGCATCAACTATCAACATAAAAGCACTTTGCAATTTGGCAGCAACATCAATTTACCAACTAGGTGCATCTTATAAAATAAAAGTTACCTGCCAATAGATGATAGATAGAGAATTAAACTTTCAATGCCATTCTTTGTTGTAAGAACTGTGCTTGGTCCCTGTGATTCATCCTCCTGATCATGATCAGCCAGAGCTATGGCATACAAAACCATACTGCCAAAAGATCAAAAGGAACACGAAATATTATTTTTTTTAGTTGCAACAAAGAATTAAGTATATGATGTCCAAAAATGCATGAAAACTTGAAAGCATACCAAAGACATCTGAACTAAAGCCTCACAACAAAACAAAGTAAACAAAGAAGATGCAAAACATCTCAAAAGACAGATTATATTTTATCACCACCAATATAGCTCTTTATATCATATGAATTCAGTCTAATGTATTTATTATCAGTGTCAGTTTTGCTATGCCCATGAACACTTATCCACTCTGAAAAAAGGCATTTCTCTTAGTGGATATGCACAGCATGCTGACCAGGAAACAGGGAAACTTGAAGTAATGAGAGATTTCTTCGATAGTATTAGCAGAGAATCCTCAAACTTTACAATACAAAAAATGCTAACATCATACACTGGTAGCATAGTATAGTTGGCAAAGCTTTTACATTTCGCAACATAAAAAATAATAAGAATTATATTATAGATAAAAATTTGAGAAGAACACAATGATATTAATAGTACATAAGATTTTGAGTGCGAGCCAGGAAGAAGCAGGAAGCATGAGCGGGAAGTAGGAAGCAAAGTGCAATCAAGGAGAAAGCACCACTTCTTCTTGTTCCAGATCTTAGGAGAAACTCAAAAACTAAAGGATTCATGTGAAGAAAATCTAGGTAACATGGCAAGAAAGTCATTTTTTAAAGTTCTTACTGGAAGTAAGGATGCCCTAGTTGGAAGTATGGATGCCCTAGTTAGCAATAAGAGGAAGAGTGAATCTATGGCAAACCCTATCTAGGTAGCAGATACTACACCAGAAGTGATTATCAAGGATGAGATGATCGAGCATGATATAATGGTTCTTAAAACCAGAGGGTTAATATGTAAGTTCCATGGATACTGGCCAGGTTTTTCTGAGATTCAAAATTGGATCAAGTGGAAGTGGGGATTGAATTCAAATTACTCCATGACTTTTCTTCCAAAAGGATTTTTCCTCATTATCTTCTCTAGTTCAGAAATAAGGGATAAAATAATGGATGGAGGCCCTTGGTTTAGGGGTAAAGATGCATTATATTTAAGACCATGGAGTGAGAATTTTTCTATGGAGACAGAGACTATTAAAAGGCTTTTGATGTGGATTAGGCTTTTTGGACTTCCTTATCAACTCATCAATAAGGAGGTTTTGAAGAATATTGGCAATACTCTAGGCGAGTTCATCCAGGAGGGACCAACTACTAAGGAGAGAAGGCATGTTGTATACACTCGAATATGTGTTGCCATGGATATTTCAAAACCTTTACCGCAGTCCATTAGGATTAAATCTGAATCAAGAGAATGGGATCAACAAGTGGATTATGAAAACATTGCATTCCGATGTCGTAAATGTCATGAAACCAGACACATGGCAAGAGATTGCAAAGTGAAAATGATGGAGAAAGAGATGGAAAATTTTGGGCATGAGGCAAACTTCAATATGAAACAAGGAGATCATATCATAGGAGAAGCTGGGTCAAATCAAGGATTTTCCACTCCTAAGAAAGTGGCAAGAAAAACCCTTCTACATCATCAAATGGCAAAGGCCATTATAGTTCACTCGAATCAACCATTAGAAGAAAAAAATGACACAAGGGATGAGGAAGTACAATGCACAAGTTCAAATACAGGAGTTAAAGGTGCGAAGGAAGATGGGGAGGCAAATTTTAAAGCGAATGAGGTGAAGGAGGTCAAGGTTAATCCAGGTAAATCATCTTCATTTTCCTCAAGTAGCATAAAATCTTCTCCTTGCAATAAAAATGAAAGTAGTACAAAGTGTATTCATTGCACTTTAGGGTTTCAAGAGTAGCATAATAAAGAAAAGCATATGGAGGATATCCAAGGAAATTTAGGGTTTCCAGGGCAGCATAAGAAAGTAATTACTATGGAGGATCATCCATGCACTTTAGGGTTTTCAAGGCAACATAAAGAAGAAAGTGTTTATGAGGTTATTCCTTGCATTTCAGATTCTTTAGGGCAACATAAATCTTTAGAAGATAAGTCTCATTATGAACAATATGGAAAAATAGAAGAGATTGATGAAGATGAAAGTGTTGGTGGGAATGGAAAAAGGAGAGGAAGGTCATCAAAGCATGAACAAAGAGAAAAAGAAACTCAAAGGGATATCGATTTGGGAAGCCAAATAAAAATATCATAGGTGTTAACAAGAAGTGGGGCTAAGCCCACTAATAAAAATAAAAAGTGATGATGATGAAAATGATATCATGGAATATTAGGGGTATGAATAAGACCCTTAAAAAAGAATTATTAAGGAATTAATAGGTTGTTATAGTCTTGAGTTTATTTTAATACAAGAAACAAAATTAAGTAGTGAGGAATGTAAGGATGCTTTTAAAAAGATTTGGAAGATGGGTGATTGTCTAGCAGTTTCTTCTATAGGAGCTTCAAGTGGTATTGCAATAATATGGGACAAATACAAATGGGATGGGCAATTGTTAGAAGCAAAAAGTAATTGGGTTGCTAGACTATTTTGCAAGAAAGAGGAAAACATCAAAGTTGGGGTTATAAATGTATATGCTCCAACTATAGTTACTCCTCATGAAAGATGTTGGAAGGACCTTAGCATATTTTTGTCAAACACAATGATGATTCATAATTGTGATCTATGGATTCTTGGGGGTGATTTCAACACTATTCTATCTCCTTTGGAAAAGAAGGGTGGTACTCCAAGATGGTCTAAATCAATGCAAGATTTTGCTTCATTTGTCAATTCAAATGGCCTTTGGGATGTTAGTCCTTCAAGTTTTCAATATACATGGGATAATAGATGCATTGGGCAAACTCATATAGCAAAAAGATTGGATAGATTCTTATTATCCAACACATGGTTGCAAATAGAGTATACAATCTCTTTAAATATTTTATTGCGAGTAGGATCAGATCACAAACCCATTCTTTTGACTTGTGATTTACCCAATAATGGTCATCCAAAGCCATTTTGCTTCTAGTCTATGTGGCTCCAAGACCCCGATTTCTTCCAGATGGTTATGTTATGGTGGGATGAAGCAAATTTTGAAGGATCATATGTATAAGTTTATTCAAAAGATGAAATATTTAAAGGAGCAAATGAAGATTTGGAATGCCAAATCTTTTGGTAACATTTTTAAAGAAAAGAAAGAAATTGAATCCAAGCTCAAAAATTTACAAGAGATAGTAGAAACTAATGGAATGGATCAAGATTCTTATATGAAAGAAAACAATTACTTTATTATTATCATAATGCATTGAAAAAGGAGTCATATTGGTTCCAAAAATCTAGGGAGAAATGGCTCAAGGAAGAAGATAGAAATAAAAAAAAAATCAGCTACAGCACAAGATAAGCTTTTCAAAAATTATGGCAAACAGGTTGAAAGGCATTCTAGATTGTGTTATCTCAGAGGAACAAGGTGGTTTTGTTCATGGTAAACAAATTCTCAATGGTATAATCATTGCATAGGAGGCCATACATTCTCTTTATTCTATGAAAAAACTAGGTATGCTTATGAAATTAGATATGAACAAAGCATATGATAGGGTTTCCTGGAGTTTTCTACATGATATTCTCAAAAAGTTTGGTTTTGATTACAGTTGGTGTGAATGGATTAAATGTTGTTATAGCACTACAAAATATTTTATTTTGATCAATGGTTCTCCTACTGGTTACTTTAAGTCATCTTGTGGACTCCACCAAGGTGATCCACTATCTCTTTATCTATTCATTATTCTTGCAAAGGCATTAGGGAGAGCTTTCTCAAAGGCAAAAATAGAAGGAAAAATCAAAGGTATTTAGGTTGCAAAAAATGGTCCCTTTGAATCTCATCTCCAATTTGTTGATGATACTTTTATTTTGGGCCATCCCTTAATCAGTGAGGCCATGGAGTTTAAATCAATATTATCATGCTATGAGAAGGCTACTAGACAGTTGGTTAATACTACAAAATCCAATATTTTTTTCATTAACACTGCCCTAGATTTACAACAAATTATTGTGAATATTTTAGGGTTTAAAATTGAAAATTTTCCATCAACCTACTTGGGTATTCCTTTGTCTCATAAAAGAAATAAAAAGGAGCTTTGGGTCTCTTGTTTGGATAGAATGAAAGCTTGTTTGGCAGGTTGGAAAGGTAAGTTCTTAACCATGGTAGGAAGGCTACAACTCATAAAGACTACATTGCAATCCATCCCTATTTATATGATGTCACTTTCAAGATTGCTAGTAGGTATAGCATCAGAAATTGATAAAATTCAAAGAGACTTTCTTTGGAAAGGATGTGAGGAAAAATTTAGGTTTCCTCTTTGTAAGTGGGATAGGGTTTGCAAAGGAAAGAATATTGGAGGAGCAGGCTTGCAGAATTGCAGACTTATGAGTTTGGCCTTAGGGGCAAAACTTGGGTGGAGATTATTCAGAGATCAAGGAAAGAATTGGGCAAAAATATTACTTCAAAAATATATAGGTTCTCTTGATGCAATGAAATTATTTAGGAAAAGAACCCTACCCAAAGGATTGTCAACATGGAACTTCATATCAAATAGTTTGCAATTGATAAAGAAACATATTAGATGGTCAATCAATGAGGGGAATTATGCAAATTTTTGGTCTGATGCTTGGTTGAAGCCTTATCCTCTTATTTCTGACTCAAAATGGCAACCATTGGCTCAGGCATGCCTAGCTTGTAAAGGTCCAAAGGTCAAAGACTATATTAATATGAGCAACAACTCTAGATCATGGATTTCTATTAGTAACCTGGTTGAAGGAGAGGAACTCAAACAAATTGCAGATGAACTTCAAAAGATGCTTCAAGAGTTTTATTTGCCAATTTTTACACAAAAGGATGAGTTGGTTTGGAATCTATCAAAAGATGGTGGATACTTAGTCAAGTTGGGATATGAGGATTTAGAGCAATCAAAATTTCCTACTCCCAAATATTTTCCTTGGAAGAATGTTTGGTCACTAGAGGCTCTCCCTAAGGCCTCAACATTCCTTTGGTTAGCAATTCAAAGTAAGATTCTTATAGAAGAGAGTCTACAAAGAAGAGGATATCATGGACCTTTCAGATGTGCCTTGTGTGAGAAGGATTTAGAAACATCAGACCATTTACTTCTTCATTGTCCCTTTGCTCACACCATTTGGGGTTACTTTTTAAAAAATATGAAAATATATTGGGTAGCTCCATCAACATTGAAAGAGTTGATGAAATGTTGGATTAATTATTTCAAAGCTAAAGCATTATGTATTCTATGGAGGATTGGCCCTGCCATTATTTGTTGGAATTTATGGCTTGAAAGGAATAATAGAATTTTTAAAAATAAATCTCAAAATCATGCCCAAGTTTGGAACCGTATTATTGCCTCTCTTGCAAAATGTTTACAAATATGGTGCTCATCATGGGAAGTCTCAAGTGCAAAAAAAGAGGTGATAACAACTTGGTTACAAGATTTGAACATACATGGAAGAGTCATCTGCGATAATGGCATTAAAACAAAGGATCTACTTCGATCTACGGTAAAATGGAAATGTCCAGAAATTGGGTTTATCAAAATTAATTTTGATGGTGCTTCTAAAGGAAATCCGGGAAAAGCCAGTGGAGGTGGCATTTTTCAAAATAATTAAGGTAAAATTCTCCTCACTTACTCAAAATCATATGGAACTTCAACTAACAACTATGCATAGGCTAGGGCACTTCTTACAAGGATTAAAATTGCAATAGAAAAAGGATGGAAATATATTTCAATTAAGGGGATTCACAAATTATCATTAATGCTATCAACAAAAATGGATGTGGGGATTGGATAAAAAATAATATTATTGTTGATGTTCATCATCTATTATTGGAGGCAATCTCTTAGAAATGTGAGCATATTTATAGAGAAGGAAATCGAGTAGCAGATAATTTAGCCAATCGCAGTGTTGATCTTCATCTTGGTGAAATTCAAATTTTAGAAGGCAACTGGCCAAGTAAGATTTTATCTCTTAATCAAAATGATGTCAAGGAGCTGATTGTGGAAACATAGCACACTTTGAGGAAGTTGAAGAATATATTTGATAGAAAAAGAAATGAAAATTATTTGTGATAAAAAGGCATGTTGGATATGGTTTAATTGACCTAACAGCAAATGTAATATTTTGGTATTTTGATGGGAGTGGCCCTCAATAGAAGCCATATATAACTTATTAAAAAGAAAAAAAAACAGTACATCAGACATGCTCAACAGATTTGTTGATAAACAACTAAAAAGCAACAGGCGAGATCTACAATGGTTGACTTCACTCACATAAAAGTAATAAACGCAAGCCAGCCAATACTATAGTAATCAAAATTCAAATATCATATGTCAAGCCTAGACATAATACCATCCGTGCATTGTATTCAATCAAAGTCATAACCTTGTACTGGGGAATATGGGTCCTTAACCAAATAGCTTCAGTTTATTGCATTCAATGTTCTTAAAGCTGGAATAAAATTGGAAACAGGCTATACTTTAAGAAAACCTGGTCTCATCTTAACACAATATAATTGAAACCCTCAAAGAACTGAAAAGCAAGTTATAAACGTTTAACTAAACGTGAAAAACTTTCTTTATGTTGGTTTTTCTTGAATTTTTCTTTTAGCCTCCTCTTTCTTTTACATGGCTACCCATATATAGGGCTTAGACAGATGAATAAAAACTCAATTTACTATGAGCCTGTTCAAAGGATCAAAACCCACCCAAATACACAATTAAATTATAGATATTGTGAAGTGAAATGTTTCCTTGCTTTTACAGGGGATTTATTACACCCAAGCACCACGCTGGCTTGGATTGGACCTGAAAAATTATATATATACACGTGTACACACCACACATAAAATGCAAAAAAGTTGCTAACGATGAGCACAAACAAATCATCCATGTAACATGAAAAATAAAATAAAAAAATTGGCAAGAAAAGAAATAATGTTCTTCTTTGGTGTATTGGGGGCTTAAAGAATAAAATGACCATTTCTTCAACACTAGAGAACCTGGACGGTTATTCAAATTGGAAATACGTTTTCACCAATAAGTTACAAACTTTTGGTGAAGACATTTAATAAGATATTCAAGAATTAAGATATAATTTAAAATAATAAAAAAATATTTAATTATAATGATTAAAGTTTACACAGTTTATGAAGGGTCTTCGTCCTCTCATACTGAATGAAGTCTGAATCTTAAACCTCTCAAAAAAAAAAAAGGCCAAAACCCTTACCACTACAACAAGCTTGCAGCTATTTTTTTTTTTTCACCTAAGTTAACACATGTTTTTATAAAAAATCCTAATCCCCTTATACTAAATGGGATTTAAACCTTAAATCTCTCCGTTAAAAAAAAACCACTTAAAACTACACAATTAATATAAATAATTTTTTTTTTTAACTAAAAAACAAAAAAACTACACCATTCAATATACATAGTAAAATGTTTTTTTCCATACTACATCAAAGGAGTCTTCTTCCCTCAATGGTCATGCAAGGTTGGCTTTAACCTAGAACAACATGACCTTAAAATACATCAACCTTTATATGTCATCATATGGCGAGAGTCACAAATCCAACCAAACTTGTAATTTGGTTGCTAATTTGATAGGAAGGGATGTCAATAAACTTAGAATAATGAAATTGCATATTCAAACTCTTATAAAAGGTTTATAGTTACTAACTAGGTTTATACTTATTAATTTAATTATTTAAATTTTTTTATTTTTTAAAAATAGATTTAAGTTTAAATCTTATCAAATGATATATGTATAATTATAAACCATTATACTATATAATTACGACATAATAAGGGTGAACCAGTTTCAATCCCACTTAACCTAGTAAAAGTAAAATAACCCAGTAAAAAGCAAAATAAAGTAATTCTTAATATCTATAAAGTTTTAGGTCATAAAAAATAAAATAGTTCTTAATATCTATATAAAGTTTTAAGTTATATGAAACAATGCCCTTATTCAAACTATTTATATACCATCCATACTGAAATATAACATACAACCTAACCTTTTAAATTTAACCTAGAACCTCTAATTTAAAGTTTCAAATCCTTAACCAGACCATACAAGTTATAATTTGTTCTCGATAAAACAGGGAATAACGCTAATAGTGCTGAAAAAAATCCCTAAAACCCTTGCAAAATGCAAGAACCAGAACTAATTGAAACGAATACAAAAATCGAAATTCAAAAGAGAAGCAAGCCAGTGAAGGACTCAAGCAAAGGGTGCTAGAAACTGTACTGTACGATTTGATAGACGAAGGAAGCCGTTGCTGATCCAGAAAATCCACGAACCGCCCCTCCAAGTCCTTGGCGCCCAGACCCTCCCCTCGACTCTGTACGAGTTTGAAAAACCTCATGAGATGCCTCTTCTCAGCCAAGCTCAGCGTCCGGTCCTGAAAAATGCTCGCCCTCGAATCCGGCACCGGCGCAAGCCCGTGGGCCCCGGAAAACATAAAAGTCCCCTCCACCGACTTGAACTCCAAATAATTGCTGGCCCCGGCCCTCAACAGCAGGTCCACCATGGGACCGCCGCAGAAGGCCGCCTTGGGCCCAGCGATGTCCAGACAGAAGCTTCTGGAAGCTCCTAGGGTTTCGGACCCCAGGATTTTCAGCTCAAAGTCGGAGTAAAGGTTCACACCCCGTAGGGTTTGAAGGTCCAGCTCTTCCCCGTCGGGGGACCTCGCGGGCGAATCGGTCCCGTCGATTGGGGGGGTAGTGTTTGCAGGATGGAGACGGCCCTCGGATTCGGCCCACTGCGTTAATTCGTCGAGGGAGAGGGTAGTCCAGTGGAAGCCGTAGAAGGGGCAGGGGTCCACGTGGAGGACGCTGCGGCCTGCTGACGCGGCGGCAGCGGCGATAATAGACTCCTGGAGGCCCGTACCCACAACGATCAGGTCAAAGCTCGCGGGTTCGATCTCCGGGAAGTCCTCCATTGCTGACAAAAAGATACACACAGCAACACAGGATCAACTAATACACAGCAAATATTAGGGATATTTATACATTGTTTATATTCTAGCGCAGGATCAATTTCTGTGTAAAAAAATTCTAAAGCAAGATCAATTATCAAATTCTGTGTAAAAATTAAAGTTGGAACCAGATAAGGCAATTATAAACTTACAAAAGCGGTGTGCAGAGGACAAATATTGTGTTGGAACTCTGTCGATTGAAACATAAATTAGAAGCATAAAACTACCAAAAAAACATATAATATTGAATCACATTCTATGAAAAATGTTTTGCTGAAATGCATGGATCGAGCCAGAGATGCATAAAAAATACAAAAAAACATCTTATATTAAATCAAATTCTATGAAAATATTTTGCTGAAATGCATGGATCGAACCAGAAATTAGAAGGCATAAAAAAAATTAAAAACACCTAATGTTGAATCAAACTCCACGAAAAATATTTTGTTGAGATTGCAAGGATAAATAATAAAAAGCCTAATGTTGAATCATACTCTATGGTGGAATCAAAACTGGAATTGGCAACGAAAGCTTACTTAAAATCTTGTTTGCAGAGAAAAGAGCTTTACTCGAAGTGCGTTGTGGGCTTCTGTCAGATATTTGGGATTTAACAGGAAAATATTTGAATTTTGTAGTATTCCGTTTCTGTTTCCAGATGCTTTCCTTCCAGCGTGGTTTTAGAATTTCTGTCCTGATGTGTGGGTGACTTTTATATTTTAATATGACTTTACAGCACCGTTTGGATAAAAAATAATTGGTTTGCATTTGATTGTTTAAACTTCAAAGCATTCGATATATTTAATGTCAATTAGGTCTAACCTTGGGTTTTAGCTTTTAATACAAAATTTTCCTCAAGTTTTGTTTGGTGGGGCGGAGTTTTGTTTCGTTTTGTTTCACGGAGTTTTGTTGACTTGGAATAATTTTTTTTTTATTTATTTATTATTATTTGGTTAGTGTAAGAAACTTTTACGATCAATGTATAGGGTTGAGGAGTCTCCTCTCAACCATGATCCCTTGTAAAACCGAGAGCTATGCTTATCAATAGGAAATTTAACACATAGGGAATTTAACACATAACTACCACACACCCACCCCTCATACACTCTCTCATATCGCGGTTTGAACCTTGGACATCCCGAAGAAGAACCAAAGTTTGAACCATTACACTAATAACAAAAATTATAGCCAAGCATATATTTATTTTTTTTTAATTTAGCGAAGCTATGCTTATCAATAGGGAATTTAACACACACCCATCACACCTACCCCTCACACAATCGCCACGTCGCAATTTGAACCTTGGACCTCTCGAAGAAGAGCCAAAGCTCATACCGTTGCACTCACAACAAAAATTATATATATATATATATATATATATATATATATATATATATATATATATATATATATTTTTTTTTTTTTTTTTTTTAATTTAGCGAGTGGCGTCTGGTCCTGATTGCACTAGCATTATCAACTAGGTTTTGGGTACCGAATGTGATGTGTGTTTGGTAAGGTGGAGATTCGAACCATGGACCTCCCTTGGAGGATTGTCCTACCTATAGCATACAATGGACCTCCCTTGGATTGCCCAAATGGTGCCTGACCCTGACACAGCATTATCAACTGAATTTTGGGTATCCGATGTGAAGTGCGTTCAAACCATGGACCTCCTTTGGAGGATTGTCCTACCTGCAACACACCATGGACCTCCCTTGGAGGATTGCCTTACCCAAAGCACGTGGCTAAATCAATGAGTTTACACATGTTTTTATAAGGGATCACGGTCCCCTTATACTGAGTGGGGTTTGAATCTTGGACCTCTCAAAGAGAAGCCAAAGCAGTAAGCTTATAGCTACCAAGCATATATTTGCTAGAAACATATTTTTGTGGATTATATGATTTAGGGTAAGCATTAATAGTTATATTAATAGTTTGTCATATTTTAAATAAAAGGTTTAAGGTGGAGTTTCGGTGACTTTTAGTTAATTTGAACAGCAAAAATTATGGTCAAACATATATTTGTTATAAACATGTTTATGTAGATTATATTGATTTAGGGTAAACATTAATAGTTACATTAATAGTTTGTCATGTTTTAAATAAAAGGTCTAAGGTTTGATTGAATAGGATGGTTGTTTTATACCATGTCACGTCGGGTCGACAATAACGAGATGAATAGGTTAGTTGGGCGCCTCCTTTGTGGTTTGGATCTTACACTAGCAGTTACTAAAAATAGTGGTTTTTACCAACTCTCCTATGTACAAAAAAAAGAACTTTAAGTATTGAAGTTACTAAAAATAGTGGTTGTTACCAACTCCCCTATGTACAAAAAAAAGAACTTTAAGTATTGAAGTTTTTAACCAAGAAGTTTTAACAAAGTGGAAATGAGGGTAACTCATGATGAAGAGGTCAAGGGTTTGAGTCCTTACATTATTGATATTCTCTTTTATGGTCTTAATTCTATTGTATGTATTTAAAATATGTTTTTTATTTTATTTTAAGTTTAGCACTTTTGTTTTTTATAGACATGATAGTCGCATATGTCTATTTGTGATATGGCAATAATGAGCCTTGAACAAATAGAATGGATGATCACCTTTCGTTTACGAAGCAGATTTAATAATAAGATTGAAACTTTTAATAGGAGGTTCAACTTTCAAATCCAATAAAGATGGAGCTATATACCATACTTTTTAACCAAAGTTTAGCTAAATAAATAAACAACATTGAATAGACAATATATTCTCATATGTCTATTTGTCATGTGGTAATACAAAACCTTGAACAAATAGAATGGATCACCTATTATTTACAAAGTAGGTCTAACAATAAGATTGAAACTTTGAATAGGAGGTTTAAGGTTCAAATCAAATAAGGATAGAGTTGTATACCATACTTCTATAACCAAAGTGTAGTTAAATAAATAACATTGTCTTTGATGGTTGTCTTGTACAATTTATATGATATCATGGACATTAAAAACTATTTTACCTTTTTTACTTTTTAATAGAATCAATTGTTTTACTTTACCTTTTTCACCTTTTAGTAGAACCAATTGTTTTATGCTTTGGCATTAGTTATTTATGTTGATTGAATAAAACTAAATCCTAAATCTTCTTGTTAAAACCAAACTACTTTACCCTCTTTATCTTTTTATTAGAACTCAATTTTTAATGTTTTGACATTAGTTCTTTATGTTGATTGATTAAAACCAAATTTTAGACCCCCTTGTTAGAACTAAACTCCTTTACCTTTTTTACCATAAGAACCAAATTTTTAGGATTAAAACCAAATTTTATATCCCCTTACGAGAACCAAATTCTTTATACTTATGGTTATATATCATCATCACATAATACATGATGAGTTGGAAGGAAACTAGGGTTTGGGGTAGCATTTCTATGTGACTAATGCATACATTACTTGTGCATGAAGAAAGTTGGATGTAGGGCAAGTTGGAAGGGACCTAGGGTTTGGGGTAACATTTCTCTGCAACTAAAAGCGGACATTATCTATGTGCAAAGAAATGTCTTTGGGTTGAAGGTAGACATCCTCATGAAGAGAAGTTTAGGTTGATATACCTATGCATGGAGAAAATTTGGTGCAACAAAATTCACTGGGCTAACACACTTTTGAGTACATAGCAATGCCAATGTATGCTTTTGTCACATATGTTAATATAGCCATGGATATTTATAATGAGTTGATTGGAGGAAACGTAATTGTATGACTAAGGATGGAAGGGGGAAGGGTTCTATAAGGGAGCAATGGATAGAAGAGAGAGGTGAAAACTAGAGGTGGAGAGGGTTTCAAAAGGGAACAGTGGTGGAGAGACTAAACAAATAAGGGAGTTAGAGGACAAAATGACAATTGGAAAGAAGAAAATAGAATGGTGCCTAAAAGCTAACAATTAAGCAAACAAGGATAATTGATTGATGACGCTCTGGCGATTTGGCGTTTTGGCGGGAATCTCTCTGTGCAGGCGACAGGCGCTGTTCTTGGACTCCCGAAGCGTAGGATAATCCAGGCCCTCAGGTAGTTTTCTGTGTTGTTCTATTTTTGGGGTTTTGAAGGATCGTTTGCCGCTTCTGGAGGGCCCAATGGGGTCTCCTCCAAGTCCTCTTTCTGGGAGAAAGAGCTCCTATGCTGAAATGCTTAAGGACAATCCTTCGTCATCTAATGGCGAAGCACAGAGAAATACTTTGAATATGATGCTCAAGAATGTTGGTAAGGGTTTCGCGGCACATCGTGTCAATGGTTGCCTTCCACAATCTGCTTCAAGACCTAAGATTGTTATCGAACCAAAGTTGGTAGAAGACACAATTTTATACAAAGCTAATCATGATTTGATTTGCAAATTCATGGGTATACGACCAACCACTGAATTTCTTGCACACGTGGGTCGAGACAGGCCGGGAGCCCCATGGTGAGTATTCCCTTTGGTTTATCAGCAACGGGTATTTCATCGTTAGCTTCTCTTCCTTAGCTGATAGAAACAGGGCGTTTGAATCGGAGAAGAGAAACCATGGCCCGACAGGGTTATTTGTCCAACCCTGGAGAGTGGGATTCGATCCCCGCATTGAACCCACGGCTGTCCCGGTCTGGATTCGGCTGTACGCTCTGCCAATGGAGTTTTGGGGGGAGCCGGTCTTGGAAATGATAGGCAACTCCCTGGGCAGATACCTGGGCGTTTCAAGGGATACTATAGAAGGTATCTCTGGTGTCTATGCTAGAATCTGTGTGGAAATGGACATCAGTCAACCTCTACCAGCAGAGGTGGAACTGGAACTGGCAGAGGTATCCTGGATCCAACAGTTAGACTATGAGGCACTGCCTTTTAGATGCAGAGTCTGCCATAAACATGGGCACTTGGCCCGGTTTTGTCCAAACCTCTTGAACTCCAAAACGGAAGCCCAGAATGGTATGCCAAATCGATCCAGAGAGGAAAAGTCTTCTTCTGCTAAAGAAACTTCTAATACTCCTCAGGGCAATGAGGGTCAGAAAGATGGCTTTGAACGAGGCCAAGCGAAGGAGAAAGCCGAAGAAAAATGGTAAGGAGCAAATTCAATCTAAGCCAACTAACAGATATGAAATCTTTAAGTCATTAGTGGATCAGGAGGATCAGAATATGGAAGGTGTAGATGGGAATATTGAGACCCATAACCTTCAAACTCATGTCTCTCCTTCATCTCCTCCTGTTTTAGAACAGGTGTTTGTGCCCTCTGAGGTATTGCCGTCAGAAAATGCAGGGACACTGATAGTGCACTCCCAAGCGCCGCCAGTAATTAATGACGTTAGCATGGGAATTGCGAGAAAAAAATAGAGAAAGGCCAGCCACAGGTATCTCTCGGGTAGAAAAGAGATCCAAAAGCGCAACACTCAAGGAGCGGGCGAGAAAGTCAAATAAGGATCGATTGCGGCTCAAGGGGATAAAGCCGATCAATGGAGGATCGGTGAGGACTATTGATTCTTCTTGCTCTCAAGGTTTTCAATGATAATACAATCTTGGAATGTTAGGGGTTTAAACAGTGAGAACCCATCAATCTGTTGTTCAAAGACTCTTAGGAAAATGTAAAACAGACTTCTTGCTTATTCAGGAAACAAAAATGTCTTTAGATATTATTAGTAAAATAGTTAATAGAATCTGGCGGGGCGCTGGACATATGGATGTGGCTGCCCAAGGAGCTTCAAGGGGGATCGTCACTCTCTGGAATCCTTTGGACTGGACTGCAGTAGAACATATAGCTTGGAGGGGTGTCCTTACATCTCACTTCAGAAATAACTTCACGACAGAACATGTCTTAATCACTAACTTTTATGGGGCCCAAGACCTAGATGGTCAGAGGCTTCAATGGAAAGTTGTTCATAATATGAGGTCATCTAGAGAATACCTAGATTGGATTATTGCGGGGGATTTTAATGCAAAGTTATCTGCTCGTGACCAGGGAAGGTGGCTCCCCAATTTTGGATCCTGGGGACCGGCTTCGATTGCCCGAGTCCAAGCCTTTCATTTAGTTGATGTTCAAGGCCCTGGATCCTATTTCACTTGGACTAACAAGAGGCGGGAACCACACAGCAGGAAGGTCAAGTTAGATCGGTTTCTGGTCTCTGAGGAAGCTTTTGTAAAATGGAATACCAAGTTTCAGATTTTGGAGGGCCCTGTTTCTGATCATTCCCCCATTTTGCTGGAGGGAGGGACTTTGATAGAACAGCATCACAGGCCTTTTAAATTTGAGAATTTTTGGTTGCAAAAGGAGGATCTTCGTCAGAAAATTCCACAATGGTGGGAAGCAGGCCGTCCTCCTTTTGGGACAGCAATGTTCAAATTTCATAAACAACTTCACTATGTTAAACTTCAAGCTGAAACAATGGAGGAAAGAAAATAAGTCAGATTTTCAGCTCCAAAGGGCCCCCTTGATGGCCAGATGGGAGGAGGTTCAGAAACTCTTTAGGGAAGGAACAATTATTGAGCAACTCAAATCCGAAGATGATGCCTTGCGCAAAGCGGTTGAGGCCATTGATAACCAAGAAGAGACATACTTGGAAACAGAGGGCAAGAAATACTTGGATACTAGAAGGGGACAGAAATACCAAATTTTTTCACCGATCAGCTTGTGCTAGGAGACAGCTGAACAATATGGAAGCCCTTAAGGATGAGAATGGTCATACCTTGGATACCCTTCCTGATATGCACCAACACTCAATTGATTACTTTTCTAAACTTTTCTTGAAAGTATGGAACAGGATCCTTGAGGCTCAGTTTGAAGTTCTTAATGTCATTCCTGCTATCATCTCTGAAGAAGAAAATCAGGCCCTGCTTAGACCCATTGAGAGAAATGAACTGAGAAATGTGGTCTTTGGTATGAATATTGGTAAATTTCCTGGCCCAGATGGCTTTCCTATTGAGTTTTTTCAAGCCTTTTGGGATACTTTGGGGGAGGATGTTTTGGGTATGTGAGAGGAATCCAGAATCAATAAAAGAATGCTCAGGGCTATTAATCATACCTTCATTTCTTTAATTCCAAAAGGGGAGGAGGGAACTCAGATCTCGGATTTCAGACCTATTGCTTTATGTAACGTGATTTACAAAATAATCACCAAGACAATGGCTGAGCGGCTTAAACCACTTCTCCATAACATCATCTCTCCTGAACAAGGGGGCTTCATTGAGGGAAGACAAATCTTGGATGGGGTGATTCTTGCCCAGGAGGCTATCCATACTATGCAAAAATCGGGTAATAAAGGAATGTTTATTAAATTGGACATGTCCAAGGCTTATGACCGGGTGGAGTGGAGCTTCTTGTCAAAAATTATGGCAGCCTTTGGCTTCTCCCGAGACTGGATTGATTGGATCATGAGTTGTGTGTCTACACCGTCTTATTCTGTTCTTATCAAGGGTCTTCCCTCGCTCCCTTTCGGAGCCTCTCGTGGCCTTCGTCAAGGAGACCCCTGCTCTCCCTATCTTTTCCTCATTCTGGCTGAAGGATTAGGCAGACTCTTCTTGAGGAGAAGGCAACAAGGCCTGCTAACTGGTGTCAAGGTTGGAGAGGAAACCTTGACCCATTTGCAGTTGTGGACGATCTTTGGATTGGTTGGTGTGGCCGGTCTCGGGGAAGCCGAGAGGAATCGAGAGATACTCTTAATGTTTACCTTAGGGCCTCAAACCGGGTCCTCAATGACGAGGAAGTCTAAAGTGGTCTTTTTCAATCTTGACCAAAGGCTGCAGGATAGAATTATTGAGATCCTGGGATTCACTAGGACTTCTCTTCCAATTGTTTACTTGGGCGTTCCCCTGCATTTCAAAAAACTAAAATTAGATATCTGGAAGGATCTATTAGAAGGTATCAAAGATAGAGTGAATCACTGGTCCCACAAATGGCTAAGCTATGGGGGTAGATTAACCTTCCTGCAGTCTGTTATTCAGGCTATGCCAATCTATAAATTCTCTATCCTGGCTGCCCCTCATTCCATCTGGAAAGAGCTGGACAAAATGGCTAGAAAATTTCTTTGGGAAGGTGCAAACGGGGAGAAAAAATGGGCTCTGGTTGGGTGGGATAAAGTTACCCAGCCTAAGAATAAAGGAGGGCTGGGCCTGAGAAGCGCTATGCTTAATAACAGAGCCTTGGATGGAAAACTATATTGGAGGTGGATTTCCCAGCCAACCTCCCTATTCAGTCGACTCCTATCCAGCAAATATTTGGGCCCTGTCCACCCTATTGAAGTGGGTCGCTTCCCCCTGGATGTCTCTGGTTCCTTAGTGTGGCAGACTCTCAAGCTTGGATATCAAGTCATAAAAGACCAGATTTTTTGGAAAGTGGGAAGCGGGGATAAGGCTCGTTTTTGGACCGATTCTTGGGACCAGTACCCGCCCATCATTGCTATGTTTCCTGAATTACAGCCAATCAAGTCCGCCATAGAAGCCCAGGGATGGATCCGCATCGAAAGCTACTTCAACACCAGCCATTTGGGGGAGTATACATTTAAAAAGTTTAAGAGGTGGGAGGAGTGGCCAATAACAATCCCTCCAGAGCTGGCACCCATCTTGAACAAAATCTTGTCTGAAAGGTTCCTTACTGGGAGGGATGAGGAGGATGAATTAGCCTGGGGCTATGGGAGCCTTGGGGTCTATTCAGTTAAGGATGGTTATGAGCAGATCCTCCCTGCGCCTCCCCCGCATTCTTTTCCGGTCCAGGATTGGAGAAGGATTTGGCATCCCAAGGGCTGGCCGAAAGTGAATTTCTTTGCCTGGCAGCTCATGCACAATGGAGTTCTCACCTTTGACAAGCTCAGAAGTAGAGGAATCATCGGTCCCTCTCAGTGTGCTCTGTGTCATAAACATGAGGAAACTGCTGATCACTGATGTTCGAGTGCCCTTTTTCGCATCAGATATGGAAGCGTTGGTTCTCTCAATATAAATTTCAGGCAAATGGTGATTTAAATCGTGCCAAAATTTGGGAAATATGGAAAAGGGGCAGATTTAAATCTACAACTCTCCGTATTGGATGGGAGCTCGGCTTTCTCTTCATTTGGTGGCAAGTTTGGCTGGAGAGAAATGCCCGGATCTTTAGAGATACTTTCTCCTCGACTGACGGAGTCTGGCAAGTCATTTGGAGTAAAGTTATAGAAACTGTGGCCATCAATGTTGATGAGGAGAATCAGGTTGGTCTTGGGCTTTCAGAGGAGGGGGTTGAGGGTCCAGAGAGACAAGATAGAGAATGCTGGAAACCTCCCCCAGCAAGCTGGATCAAGATCAATACGGATGGGGCTGCAAAAGGCAACCCAGGCAGTGCGGGTATTGGTGTTGTCTGTCGGGATCATGTTGGTTCGGTGCTCTACTGGGAACTGTAGGGTTTGGGCAGAGCTACAAACAACGAAGCAGAAGCCATTGCGATCAAGTCCGCTTCTATTTGGGTTGTTAAGCAGGGTCATAGGAGGATAATTATTGAATCTGATTCACAAGTTCTGGTCGGCGCTCTTGACTGCATGCGAAACTTCTCCTCGAAAGCCTGGAGGCTGCAGATTTTGATTTCCCAAATCAAGGATTTATGGAGGGAGTTAGATGATGTGATCCCGGTTTATGTGAGACGAAATTTGAACAAGGTGGCTGACTTTCTTGCAAAGATGGGCGCTGAGAAAGAGGTAGGAGTGCAGCTGCACAGTGACATGCCTATGATTGATGAAGTGATTCGGGTAGGTTTGGAATGATCCCTGCGTCAATGAGTAAAAAAATGGCTAAGGTTGGTTTTTGTCGCGATTTCGCGACATGTTGCACTGTCGCGACCTCCGCTGGTAAGTTGTCGCGATTTCGCGACATGGTGAGCCAACACGGCCTTTGGCTGGAAGATGCAGCGATTTCGCGACGTTTTTGGCGAAGGGTCGGCAAGGAGGAAAACCGTCGCGATATCGCGACCATTTTTGGGAATTGGAGCACAATGCATATTCCGTCGCGATTTCGTGACCTTTTTGCTGTTTGGAGGATGCAAGGAAAAACCGTCGCGATATCGCGACAGTTTTGGCAAACTGGCGCCATATGGAAAACTTGTCGCGATATCGCGACACTTTTGAAGACTGGGTGCAATGTGAAAAACTCGTCGCGATATCGCGACAGTTTTGAGGTTTGGGAGTTGCAAGGAAAACTTGTCGCGATATCGCGACAGTTTTGGTGAACTGGCGCCATCTGGAAAACTTGTCGCGATATCGCGACACTTTTGATGACTGGGTGCAATGTGAAAAACTCGTCGCGATATCGCGACAGTTTTGGGGTTTGGGAGTTGCAAGGAAAACTTGTCGCGATATCGCGACAGTTTTGGCGAACGGGCACTTTCTGGAAAACTTGTCGCGATATCGCGACACTTTTGAAGACTGGGTGCAATGTGAAAAACTCGTCGCGATATCGCGACAGTTTTGAGGTTTGGGAGCTAAAAGGAAAACTTGTCGCGATATCGCGACACTTTGGGCAAACTGGCGTCTTAAGGAAAACCTGTCGCGATATCGCGACTCTTTTGCCGACTGGATGCAAAATGGAAAATTGGTCGCGATTTCGCGACACTTTTTGTGGCTGGGTGTCGAAAGGAATTCTTGTCGCGATTTCGCGACACTTTTGGCACGTAAGAGGCTTTTGGAAAAACTGTCGCGATATCGCGACCCTTCTTCGGCTTGGGCACCAACTGGATAATTCGTCGCGATTTCGCGACACTCATGCTAGATGGGCGATTTGGAGAAATCTTGTTGCGCTTTCGCGACCTTTCTGGAGTTCGGGAGCTCTTTGGATTTTTGGTCACGATTTTGCGACACCTTTGTTGTTGGAGCGTCGGAGGGAGGTGCCGTCGCGATTTCGTGACCTTTTTGGCGGTCGGTTGCCGAGGGCTCTGGTTGTCGCGATTTCGCGACATGTCGCGTTTTCGCGACTAGGGGCGCCTCGGCGGTCGAGACGGGGGCGTGATTTCGTGACATGTCGCGATTTTGCGACATGTCGCTTTTCGCTGCCCTGTTGGCTTTTGTGCTCTTTGTTGGTTTGTGCAGACTTTTCTGCTCTGCTCTTGTTGTCTTAGTGTTTGCTCTTGGCTGGGATGTGCTTTCTCCCGTTTGTAACTGCTCTTTGTATTAATACAAGTTTTTCATTTTTTCAAAAAAAAAACAATTCAGCAAACAAATGATTGTAAGGAGCCACGAGATGAAGAAAGGGCATGCAGTGAAGATGACGACTAGAAGAAAAATGAAGGAGATGAATTGGGATCCAATGGTAAAAAGCTTATAGAGTAGTCAAGTTTTTCAAAAATGACTAGAGTAGAAAACCTAAACAATTACAAAACAGATGGAATATTGGCTCAAGACATGTTTATAGAACATGATGGAATGAAGAAGTAGAAGTGATATATTATACTGAGGGATGGGATGAACATTCAAAGAAGTCAATCTTTTATTCCCAAGAGGAGCTTGTGAAACTCTGGAATAAAAGGACTCAGGATTCCATAAACCATACCCTCAAAGAAGTGAAGGGAAGTAGAATAAAAGCAAATATCCCAAACACAACACTAACCCAAGGCCAGGAGTTTTTAAATTTAAAACCCTCTTATCTAAATAAGGAAATAGGAAAGAGAAAACATTAGATCAAAAAATGAAAGGGAATAGTTGAAATGGTGGTGGGGGAAGATTTGATGCTCTAATAAGTCTTGTTATTGAAATATAAAGCTCTAGTAGGAAGGTCCATGGGACACTTGACAAAAAAAAAACTCCTCATGATTGGATAAGTCAACATGATTGGAGTTACTGGGATATCTCCTAACATACCATCTAATGACAAAAGGCTGGATAGGTTTTGTTTTCCAGAATGCAAATGATGCCAAAACTATAAAAAATGGAATTTGGAGATGGGGTCATAGTTTTCTTTTAGGTTTGATCCTCGCTTCGAGAGAATAACCACCCAACCTCTTTGGGTCAACTTACCTGCACTACCACTAGAATATTGGAATGAGAATATGTTGAGGGAGATAGGGAACTCTTTGTGAGTTTTTTCTTGAAGTGGACTAAAAAAATTTAAATGACATTCAAAAATTTGTAGCTCAAATATTAGTGAAGATGGATCTGTATCTAGGATTATCTGAGAACATGGAATTTGTAACAGGATGTTGGTATCACACACCATTGTTAGACTACATTAGAGTTTCCTTTTGATGCAGAATTTGCCAACAGTATGACCATCTCAAAGAAAAATGTAGAGCAAGAAGAAGCAGTAGACATAAAAATATTAGTTTGAGATTAGTTTTGGAGGACTAGATAAACAATAGTCCTAGAATAAGAAGGATATAAGATAGTGTTTATCCCTTAGCAGGGGAAAGTATGAAGATAATGGAGGATAGACAGGGAAAGAGATCATGTAATAGTCTCTCTTTAAGATCAATTTAGAAAATAAAAAGGAAGAAGAAATAAACCTCTTGGATAACCTTCCCCTCTCCAAATAGAGGAAAAGGAAGTAAAATAAGGAAATTCCCCATCAATTTCCTCTCCCTCTGGTCCCTCGTTTCAATGTAAGGTTTTGCCTAGTAAAGCATATAAGAGCTTTGGGAAAATCCAAAGAAGACATTGTCAAAGTCAAGGTTCTTTGGTAGGTAGAATATCCTATCTAAAAATAGCCCCAAAAAGAGTTAAGAAAGAAATTATATCTAGTAAACAAAGATCTGTTTATGGTGTACTTAAAGCAAGATAACCCTTTGAGTTAGGTAATCCATTATTATAGTCTCTTTGAATATTAGAGGATTAGGGGCTCCTCATAAAAAAACAACCCTAAAAAAACTTATTAATTTTTAGAAGCCTGATTTTATCTTGTTTTAGAAAACCACGTTAGAGGTATGAAAGACAACAACTATATTTAATTCAATCCTACCAAGCTCTATCTATTGGGCTAGAATCAAATAGAAATTTAGGGGGGATTGTCTCAAAATTGAAATATTATTTCCAATTGATTGAAAACTCCTTCATAAAAGTAGGATTACTATCAGAAGTCCACTCCAAGGAGTTAGGAATAACAATAACTATAGTAAATATGTAAATATGTATGGTCCATATGGATATAGGTAAGTTTTTTGGGAGGAATTTTTTGGCCAAGATCTTATAAAAAAAGGAGAATTTAGTGGTGGGAGAGGATTTAAAATTTGTTACAAAAGGAAGTGAAATATGGGGAGAAGAGGCTAGAATGAACCCACCGACTGAATTTTCCCTTCACAAAATTTAGTGTTGGACTATGTGATATAGAACCAACCAAGCTTGCTTCTATATGGATGAAAAATCGGATTGGAAGACATGGGATATCCAAAATATTGGATAGATTTATAGTTTCAAAGAAGCTTATAGCTTTCTCTGATAAGATGAGAACATGGATAGATCAAGGGGGAGGGTCAAATCATTCTCCAATCCTTTTACAACTAGAAAAAGATGAGGATAAATCATTTAGCCCTTCCAAATTTAACCCCACTTAGCTGAGGGGTAAAGAATTTTAAAACACAATAAGAATAAAATGAAGGCATTATGACCCAACCTTAGAAGAGACAACCATGTTTTAGTTCACTAGTAATCTTAGGAGAATAAAATTAGTCACATTAAGTCGAGCCAAAGCAAAATACTAGGAAGCAAAGGTAGGACTTACTAAACTTGAATCTTCTCTAAATCAACTTTTTTTTTAAACAAAAAACCAAGATTTCTATTGATGGAAAATACAAGTACAAAGCAATTCGGGGAGAAAACTAATTCTCACACCCTACATGAAAAAAACAAGCACTACAAAGCATTCATTCTGAAACCTGGATCATTGTGAATTGCTCATTGTTCAATCTCACTCCTTCATTTGCCTGTTTGTCTGCTTCAGAATTCAGACTTCTTGGAATATGGACAATTTCCCATCTCTAGAATTTTTCCAATAGCTCTTTCACCTCCTCATAAGAGTCATTTATTAACTCATCCTGTGGAGACCATAACTGTTTCATGATGTTGACAACCAACAAAGAATCACCTCTTATAACCACATCCTTCAACTCAAATTGAATAGCAATTCTCAGTCCCCGAATTAGGCCTCTGAATTCTGCAATATTATTTGTGTTGCAGCCTAATCCTTCTTTGAATAAGATTTTTCTTTTTGTTGGGTAGAACCAAATAATTCTGCCTCCTGCACCCGCTTGCCCTGGATTTCCTTTGGAAGCTCCATCAAAAAACACGTGTTTTTCCTTTGTCAAGATGTATCTTCTCAACTGCAATTGGTTCTGTGATTTTTCTAGTCAACTTATCCTTGTCTAGATCTAGCATCTTTAGAATTCTGAGTTCATATTGGTTCCAAGAATCCTTGGAAACTACCATGCTTCTTTTCTAGGCTCTGAATTGTTCCCCCACAGCTCTCAAAATTTTCTTCCAAGTTCCTTCAGTTGTGACTGTTTCATTGTTAAAACAGACCTTGTTCCTACAGAGCCAAACATTCCAAAATGTATTTATTAGAAGCAATATCCATACACTTCGGATGACCTCATTACATTTGTCATTGATCACCACACTATTCCATACAACCATGAAACCTTCTATTGATTGTTCGGTCAAAGCAACATTGATGTCTTTGTTGCACAAGATTGCACAGTTAGACCACAAATTTTTTATGAATGGACAGTGAATAAACACATGGATACATGTTTCATTATTTTCTCTACAAAGGTAGCAGATTGTTGGCCCAACGTATCCTCTTTTTTGTCTATTTTCTCCAACTAGAATTGCCTGTCTGATCAACAACCAAGCAAAGAACTTAGATTTTGGAGTGGCAACAAAACTCCAAACCAACCTTGTAGCCTTTTTAAAGCCTACTAACTATCCTCCCATTTGTTGAGCTAACAGGGCAGAGTACCCTCTCTTAACAGTATATGCCACCAACCTATCCTTTTCAACCCATCTAACAACATCTTCACCTTTCCTTAAAAACACAGGTCTATCTTTTAATAATATTAATAATTCCATGTAAAGATGATGGAGGCGGGTGGGAATATTTAGTTCTTCAGTTGTTTTCCAACTCTGAGGATCTGTGTCAAGCAACACAACCCTTCTGAGGTCTTTAACTCTGTTGTAGCCTCTATTCCTTAAACCTTTAATAATTTGAGCCAGATCTCTATGTTGCACTATTGGAAATTTTCTAGAAAAGGAATTAGAGAAAGCATCTATCTCTCCCTCCCTGATTGCCCAAGAACAATTTGCTTTAAATAGTTCTAGACCTTCTAGAATGTGTCCCCAAATTTTTGTTCCTTTTCTACAAGGATTCACTTTGAATAACAGGTTTTTTGAAGGACACCCCGCACCATACTTGCTCAACAGGACCTGAACCCAGAGACTGTTTGCATTCTGAAGCATCCGCCACACCAATTTTGTTGCTAGGGCTTTGGCCATAAGGTATGGATTTTTAATACCTAATCCACCTTCATTTTTAGGATAACAAACTGTGGACCACTTTACCAAAGGTAATTTGTTCGATCCATCTTTCCCTCCTTTCCAGAGAAAATTTCTCATTTTTTTCTACTTCTTGCATCACCGATTTTGGGGCAGCCATCAGAGAAGACCAGAATATAGGTAAAGAGGATAGCACTGATTTGAGCAATGTGGTTCTCCCAGCCAGATTTAGGAATGAAGAAGTCCAAGAATCTATTTTGTTGCTTATCTTCTTTAGCAAGAAATCCTAGTCTGCATATTTGGTGACATTGGAGGATATTGGGACTCCTAGGTACCTGAAACTTCCTTTGGTGTTTCCCAATTGGAAATTCAATACTCTTCAAATTTTATTTTGGAGCCTAATGTTGTTGTTATAAACAAAGACATGGCATTTTCCATAGTTCATCTTGCCTCCTGAGGCCATTAGAAACACGTTAAGGATCTCCTTGCAAGCTTTGGCATTAGAAATGGAAGCCTTGCCCATCATAAGAGTATCATCAACATAGAGAGTATGATTGATAGATCTGACCTTTGAGGATATTTTTACCCCTTCTAAAAGCCCTTCCTCTACTTTGGCTTTGATAATTTTGCTAAGACAGTTAGCCACCAATGCAAATAAATATGGGGATAGTGGGCATCCTTGTCTAATCCCTCTACTAGATCCAAAAAAACTTGTTGGACCTCCATTTATAAGGACAACAAACTGGGGACTATTTATACATGCATGGATCCACTTGATCCAATTCTCACTGAACCCATATTTCTATAAAATTTTGAGAATAAATATCTGGTTAACTCGGTCATAAGCATTGGCCATATCCAGTTTTAATACCATTGACTTTTTCTTTCCATGTTTAATTGAATGCAATGCTTCCTGAGTCAAAATTATATTATCAAAAATTTGTCTGCCTACAACAAAGGCTCCCTGCTCCTCTGAAATCAGATTTGGCAGAATGCACTTCAATCTATTTGCCATTATCTTTGCTATAATTTTATAACTTGTGTTACAAAGAGATATTGGTCTGAATCTAGAGAAGCAAGATGCATCTCTATATTTTGGAATAACTACCAAAAAAGTGGAGTTAATGGCCTTGAGGATCTTACCCGATTTTCTTGCTTCTTCTACCACTTCCAATAAATCTCTTTTTAAAATTTCCCAACAACTTGTGTAAAAATTGACTTGGAACCCATCTGGACCAGGGGCCTTGTCCTTTTTCATACCTTTGACTGTGGTCCACAACTCTTCCATTGAGATCTCCTTTGTTAACTCTCTATTTTGCTCTTCGTTAACCACCTTGTCTATGTATTTTAGGGCTTCCTCTTGAGCTAGAGTCCTGTCAACCGGTTCTTCTTGTAAAATATTTCCAAAAAAATTAAGAGCCTCTGATTTGATGTCTTCCAAGTCTATCATTGTATTTCCATCCTCCCTCTGAATACTTTTTATGTAGTTATGATTTCTTCTTTGGAGTATGGACTTGTGGAAAAAACTGGTGTTCTGATCTCCCTTCTGTAACCAGATCATCCTTGATTTAAGTCGGTATAGCTCTTCTTCTTGATCCTAAAATTTTTCCAACTTTGTTAGTAACTTTTGTTCTCTGCAAGACAACTCTTCCTTGTTCCCTTCATCCAATATTGTTTTATGAATTTCCTCAAGTTCTCTGTTCAAAGTTTCTTTTTCCTTTTCCTTTATTTTGTGTGTCTCTTTTGCCCATTCTTTTAGCTTCAACTTTATCCATAGCAGTTTTTTGTGAAATCTATACATGGTTGTTCCATGTTTCGGTTCACCTTCCTGCCACCACCTCTTAATTTTTTCTAAAAATTTTGGGTGTTCAATCCAAGTGGGGTTGAACTTGAAGGGAACATTCTTTGCAATTATGACTTGATCTGCCTGAAGAAGCACTGGCCAATGATCCGAGTGAGTTCCCCTTAAGGTTCTTGTTTCTATCACCTTATTGTAAGAAAACAACTCCTCTGAGATTAAAAATCGATCCAACCTCTCTGATATTGCCTCTCTCCCAATTCTTCTATTTGTCCAAGTAAACCAACCTTTTTTGGGGTGCAAATCTACCAAATTGAACTCATCCATACCATATTTTATTAAACTTCTAATGTGATCTTGTGAGAAGACTCCCCCTTTCTTATCTTCAGGATCCAATACAGTATTTAAGTCTCCTCCAATGATAACATTTTGATTGTTATCTTGTCTGATTTCACTCCACATGGAGTTCCAACATAGTAACTTGGTTGCCGCTGAATTAGGGCCATACACATTATAAAGCACATAAACTTTAGGATCATTTGCTAACTCAAAGCTGATTTTTATCCAATTCAGGTCTGTTTTACTCTCTTTTACCTGTACATGTTCTTTGGACCATAAGAGGAAAAGACCCCCTGACTATCCACAAGCATCAATCTTCAGGAAGTTACAATATTTCCACACCAGTCTTGCAATTCTGTCAGCTCTATCTGCTCCTAACTTGGTCTCTTGAATGCATACTATCCACGGTTTTACCTCTAAGATCTTGTTTTTAAGGATTTTTTATTTTTGAGGGGTTCCCAGTCCCCTCACATTCCATGTCAAAATATTCATTTGGAGGAAGACTTAGCCTTGGCCAGAGGCATCTTGTCTATGCGCTTTTGACTTCCATTCTCAATATCCTCTTTAGCCTTTGTATTTCTTGACTCTACTTTTTTTTCTACCTGCCTTCTTCTTGCCTGTCCCCACATCTAAATCACAAGCTAAGCACTCTTTTGTCCCTGAGTCTCCATATTCTGAATTCTTTGAGTCTGAATCTAGTGGTGTGCCTTTGCTTTTAGCCACTGATTGAATAAAAATATTTTTATCTACTGTTTCCAAGGTTGAATATGTTGTTTTGAGATTTTTGTTCTTTTTGGATGAAGAATCTCCAATTTTGATAGGGTACTGAAGTGGATCTGTGTGAATGGAGGAGCCCTGAGAAATGACCCCACCTTTCATCTTTGATGCCCCTGCATTATCTTTTGGTTCTCCTTTTGATGTGATAGAATCTATATTATTCAACTTTAGAGTGCTTTGCTCCTTGGAGATCGATGTGTCCAATGAATTATTTTGATGATTAGAAGGCTGACAGACTTTTGTTTCCCCTTTATACTTTGAGACCTCATTTGTAGAATGGACTTCTTGCTCGGTTCTTTGGTTGTTATCTCCTTGTTTCAAAGGATTTCTAGATTTAAAAGTGCCTATTTCATCAATATTGGGTAAATATTTAGCAGTGTCTGAGATTACCTTTTGGCTCCCTTCTTTGATTTCTATGTTTGTGCGTTGTTGCTCTCTATTTCCAGAGTTCAGAGCCTTTGTTGGAGAGATCGGTGAAGTAATCTCCTTAGCCAAACTTTCCACTATCTTTTCTTGATTTAGGATCTCGAAAGAGTTATGGAGAGTTGTTTGGTCCTGGTATTGAGCTCTTCTTCTTGGATTATTTCTTCTACCTCTAGCCTATGTAAAACCATCATTATTTTGTTTATCCTGAGTTTCCTGTGGAGGATTCAGAGGGTAGACTCTTGCGAAATGGCCATATTCATGGTATTTTGTGCAATTGAAAGGAATACTTTCATATTCCAATTTTTGTGAATATTCTTTAGAGTCATTAATTTGCAAGCTTATTGCCTCCGGTAGACCTTGGCTCAAATTCACCTTTACACATATTCTTGCATAATCTGCCATTGACCTAGATCTAGTCCTCTCTGAGATCTTAACAAACTCGCCTATCTGGTTGCCAATGCCTACCAGAATATTTTCATTCCACCAAAACCATGGGAGGAAAGGGATTCTAACCCACACAAGAATTTTATCTGGTATCTCTTCAAGAGGATTGAATTCTTCGAACCAGTGGTTCATGTACAAACCAGTTGATCCTGAAAACCATGGACCCTTGTCAAAGATTACCTCTCTCTCCTCTGGCGTACTAAAGATAGCTAAGAAGTAACCTCTACCCACTATAGAAAGCTCAATTTGGCCTTTGACATACTGATCCCAATTCTTACTTACCCACACTTGGAGGTTTCTTGGCGCAGGCCAAATGTTAGAAAATTTACAAATAAGAGCAGAATTTTTAAGCCTTTGAACTTCGAGATTAGCCTTCGAGGAGTGGATTTTAAGCACCGAAACAATGTTTCTCTTTTTAATAAAGCTAGATAAACTTGAGATTGTTGGACCCATACCTGGGATTGAATTTTTAGGGTTGGAACCAGTCGCTCCATCTACAGAGGGGAGGGGTGGAGCCCCCCCATCTGGTTTTGCATCGGGCACCTTTCAAAACCAGAAGCTAACTTGCTTCCTGTGAGGATGAGACCTGCTACCACACTATCATCTTTTATCCTCTACCTGCACAGCCCCAGAAACCCTAATCTCCCTATGCCCTCCTCTTCCTCTCCTCTCCTCCTCGCCCTAAATCAAATTTATAGTACCAAAGATAACAAAGTTTTTTTAGATAATGAAATCATGCAAGTCAAAGAATTGAAAAAAAAAAAGAGATAATTGCTAGATTGGGGGAAGGCAAAATGGAGAATGAAAAGCAAGGCTGAAGAACACAAGATTATACTAAGAGGGGGATGAAAAATATAAGGCCACTTTTTACTTTTCTTTCCCAATCAATATTATTTAATGTATAAATAGCAATATCAATAGCAGTAATCAAAGCAATGCATAAATCACCACACACAATAGAGACACCAATTTAACGTGGTTCACCCAATGTGGGCTACTCCACGAAGAAAATATTTCACTAAAATTTTCTCAACAAATCTCTTGGGAAACCTTTCTCTATTACAATTTTTATGGACCTCTATCCAAAGGAGACACCAATCCCCTAATTAGGTTCATGGATATTTATCCATAGGAGAACTCCTTTCTCCTCTACTCTGGTTGGTGATCTTCTAGAAGAACTGATGCCTCCACTACACTGGCTTATGGATATCTATCCACTGAAGACTACTATCCTCACTCAGAAGACCTATCCTCACTACCCTGGATAATGGATCTGTATCCACTAGAGACTGCCATCCTCTATAATTTATCACCTCCAAAGCTTACTCTCAGCTTTGTCTCAAATCTGCACTAAACATAGTCCTTCGATATAGCACAAATCTTCTCAATATCTGTCTATGGTCTAGCACAAACCTGTCCTCAAATCTACACCAAACTCTGTCCTCAAATCTACACTAAACATAGTCCTTAGATCTAGCACAAACCTGTCCTCAATATTTGTCCTCAAGCCTTAACACAAAGCTTGACTTAATCACAAATCAACTCTGCTAGATCTACCCCAAACCTTAAATCAAAGTTTGAACAAATCAATCAACCAAATCCACTCACAAGTCTTCTCAAAGACTTATCTCAAATCTGCCTTGTAAGCTTCCATAAATGCTCACACTAATCTATCCACAAGTCCTCTATAGAACTTGTCCAATCTGCTCAACAATATCTATCCTCAAATTTGTATTGTAAGCTTGCACAAAAGCTCACACCAATCTGTCCACAAGTATTCTCTAAGACTTACCTCAATTTTTCTCAATAAGTCTTCACCAGAACTTGTCCAATCTCATAGAAACATATAGAGAATTGTTAGAGACTCAATATGCTTCACACTCACAACAATGCTCAAATACTTTCACTCTCTCTCTCTCTATTTATCATAGAAACATATAGAGAATTTTTAGAGACTCAATATGTTTCACATTTACAAACACTCAACCTCTTTCTCAAATCAATTCAGAATATGAAATAATTTGTTTCATAGAACTAGAACTATCATTTCAACACTTCCACTTGACTAGGTTCAACCAAATCTACTCAACCAATCACTCAATGAAACAATCCTTGCTCACAAATTCTAGTCCAAGCATATGAACATTCACTCAATTATTTCCAATCAATGCTTATAAAAAAATCTCACATAACAATGATACCCATGTTCTTTCACAAACCCTAGTTCAAGATAGTTCACAATTTCACATAACAATGATACTCATGTTCTTTGCACAAACTCTAGTTCAAGCATATGAAAAATTTACTCAATATTTCTAACAATGCTTATCAAAAAATCCTTTTCACTCCAACTTAGCATTCACAACATCCAACAATTACTCACTAGGAAGATGTGCCCATACCTTTTGTTTTATGAAGAAAATGACCTCAAAACCTATCTTAAACACAATTTTCTTCTTTGCCAGTTTCAATGGTTATATGAAAAAATATCACACTAACACTCTCAGAAATATTTCTTAATTACAAAAATAATAAAACTCAAATACACCTTATTACTCCTTTGAAATTAGAAATCATCAAAGCATACATAAAAATTAATTACTCAATTACTCATTAAATCTCCAATCTTTAATTAACAACCTCCAAAAGTCAAACTCTCAAAAATAATGTTGCCTATCCTTTTATCTCCCTCAAATACTCAATAATCAAATTTTTAAAATAAACTTTATAACCCTTCACAATATTTAATTTCCATTCAACCTTAGCAAATTCGAAAGACCTCATACAACCTTGGCAAATATTAATGCCTACCTTTTATCTCAAGCAAAAGGCCTCGATGGGTTTCGAACGCAAGACCATTCCCAGTTGAGCGCCTTATCGAGGCACTAGCCCACAAAGTGGGCTATGAGCCTCCACACGAAGGGGAAGGCTCAAGCCTTCCTCTTTTACCTTTTCAATCGGTGCGATGCAAAATAAAACATATTCCTTCCTTGAAAAACCAACTCGGTGGATTTCGAACCCTTCTCTCCTCGCCTATCGTACGTCTTAGCACTACCCATTGTTTCCAACTACGCTACACAATGTTGTGCGAAGACAAAGGAGCCCTGCTCCTATTTGTCTTATCCTCTGCTGCCAAAAGCTTTCAAAAACGTGAAAAACCTTTCCTCTTCCTTGCGCACGAGTCTTTGGAGTTTTCAATCAATAATTGCATGGGGGTTTTTGACTAAGGTTCTTGCCCTCTTTTATACACGAAGGCCAATGTCATAGAAATGTCGACACCTTATTCGAATTTCAAATTTGAATAAATTAATAACCTTTATAACCCAACCTTGGGGTTATTTTAATTAACATAAATTAACTTTATAATTAAATTATAATTAATCTATAATTAACTTATAACTTTAGAAAATTAAATTAATTTATAATGAAATTATTTAAATTAATTTATAATTAATTTAAATCTCCCTTTTTAATATTATAATAAAATATTATGATGTTGTTTTGCTTGGGCCTCTTCATTGCTCTTTGAACCTCATCTAACCACCTGAAACTAGATCTGACCAACTGAAGGCAGACTTTCCTTTTGCACTGATTGTAGAACCGTTTCTTCTTGCACTGCTCACTGAAACCGACTCTTGACATCAATGACAACTCAATTACTCAAAATGTCCAACAAAGGCTTTGTAACTAGAACAGGGGGATGATTTTTTTTTTTTAATTATGCAAAACAAAAGAAATATACAAACACATATTGGGAAATTAAAGAGGAGAATAGAAACACTTTGAAAACATTTCAAGAGTTGTCACCATTAATATTAAACTATTTCAAAGACTTGTATGAAGATCCAAATAGAGCAAATATAGTAGAGACAATCAAATTAATCATGAATCTACCCAATATGGTCAATGGAACAAAAAGAAGATTTTTTCTCAGAAATCACCAAGGAGGAGTTACTTCAACAATCATATTATTCCAAAAAGGGAAAAGTTTAGGTCCAAATAAATGGAAAATATTTTTTATTTGGATTTTTATGAATTGTTGGAGGAGGATCTTTTAAAATTAGTAGAAGAATCAAGGATGAAGGGATAATTGCTAGGATCCATAAACTCCACTTTCTTGACCTTCATTCCAAAAAAGGACAATCCAAAATATTTTAGAGATTACAAACCTATCTCTTTATATAATACCCTCTATAAAATCATTGCTAAGAGAATTAAAGGGATCTTCTCAAATAATTTTTTAGAAGAATAATTTGAATTTTTAAGTAAAAGGCATATTCATGAAGCAATAGGGGTAGCCCAATAAGTACTATATTCAATAAAGATAAGGAAGCAACAAGCAATGGTAATAAAATTGAATCTAAAAAAAGCTTTCGATAAAGTAATTTTGTTATACACCAGACCGAGCCTAATTCAAATTGGATGCAACATTCCCTTTGTGAATTTGGTGATGGGATATATAAATTTAGACTCTTTTGTTGTACTTATCAATGGCTCAATTGCCAATTTTTCAAGGCTTTTAGAGGTTTGAGTCAAGAGTGTCCTCTTCTCCTTTCCTTTTTATTTTGGTAGCAGAAGGTTTGAGTAGACCAATCAGAGAATAAAAAGAATAAGAAATAATAAAAGGTATAAAAATTGGTAACTCTTTGAAGGTTACCAAGATGCTCTTTGCAAATGATATTTTACTTTTTGGAAATGGGACATTGAAGGAAGCCTTAAAGAATATAGTTTTGGACTTATATTGCATGAATATAGGAATATAAATATATCTACGAAAATGGATATAGCCTTCAATAGGTTTTAGCCGAGGCAAATAGAAGCAATAATGAGAACTTTTGGTTTCAAGCAAGTAAACCTTGATAAAGGGATAAAATATTTAGGCTTTTATATAGAACCTAATGACTATGGGTACCATTACTAGATCTAGCTAACACCAAAACAAAGAAGAGGACCGTCCCCTAGTTCACTAGGTGGTTATCATTAGGGGTTTGTCTTATGTTAGTGAAATTAGTCGTGAAAGCCATCCTAGTCTATCGACACTCCTTGACTTACATTCCCATCATAATAGTAGAGAAAATAAGGAGGAAGTGTTTCCAATTCCTTTGATCAGGGAACAAATAAAATGATGCAATAACATTAATTAAATGGAACATAATAGTTAAACTAAAATCAAATAGAGGATGGAGCCTCCATAATATATATAATTTTTGGAAAGCTTTAGCAACAAAAAATTTGTGGAAATTGATAACCAACCAAGGATTATAGCATAAAGTAATTCAAGAGAAATAATTAAGCACCTTGTTCTTTGTAGATTGGATTAGACTATAGAATAAATCAGTTTCAAAAGCAACAATTATTTGGAAAGCACTAGTGAGAACTTTCCCATTAGTTGGGAATTTCTTGGCATGGAAAATAGGAAATGGAAAGGAAGTAGGGATAGACAAAGATAATTGTCTATGCAACAAAGGAGAACATCAACTTTCAAAAAATATAATAGATCATCTCCATAGCCAAGGAAATATGGCATTGGTGTAGGAGGTATCGGTAGAGAGCACTAATTTATGGAAACAAGGATGGCTCATAGTAGAAGAGCTAAGACTAGGAGGAAATTAAACACATTTGAAATGATTACACAAAGGAACTAGAAAGAGCAAATATACGACTAAATCAACAAAGATACTTCTTGATATGGTCCAAGAATCTAGAAAGTGGGAAGTACATAGCCCAAGAAAGCTATAAGACAAGCTTTGACAACAAAAATGAGGAAAAACTTTAGTGGTGGAGTATAATATGGAAGGCAAAAGTTCCCTTAAAAACTAGAATTTTTTCTTAGTTAGCTCTAACAAAAAAACACTAACATTCGATTTTTTTCAAATTAGGTCTTGGTAAGAACCAAGTTAGTGTGTCATGTGCAGAAAGGAAGAAGAAATAATGGACCATCTTCTAGTTCATTTCCCTTTTGAAAGAGAAGTGTGGAATTCAATTATGGCTTTGACTTAAGGGAAAGGGCATTGGCCTGCTAGGAACCTTTTGGATAATATACAATAGTGGTTCAAAGAAAGAGGATTAAAAGAGTATAGATGTATCCCTTTGACAGTGCCATGGGGTTTATGATTGGATTATTGTTGTCTAGAAATGATAGGATGCTTGAAGGTAAGGAAATTCTAATGATTCAGGTGCAAATGTTGATTAAATCCATTTTTGAAAGTCTAAAAATCTTCCCAAAACCAAAACTAAGTAGGCATATAGGAACATTAACAGTGGATCCTATGAATCCATGGGCCTTCTTTGATGGAGCTTACCAAGGTTGCCCAAGCAGATGTGGGGTAGGGGAAACACTTAAAAATAAATCATAAAATCACTTTCAAGGTAGGTTCGTGGGAAGGTACAAATAACATCACAACATGGAAAGCATTGATACTCTTGATGAGAATAACAATGGAGCAAGGAATTACAACTTTACAAATATACAAAGATTCAAAATCAATGATAAGATTGGCTACAAATCATGTTAAAATGAGATTTTTTTCTCCTTAATCCTTTCTATGAGCAAGTGAAATTATTAGAATCTTCTATAAAACAATTCATGTAAGTACATCTATAGGGAACAAAATGTAGAAACAAACAGTCTTTCAAAAGATGGTTTGAAACTTCTAGTAGGCACATGGTAGAGGGAAGAAGTGGTTAGAGGACTTATGGTTTCTTCACAATCCTCTTATCAAGGATCATATCAAAGATCTATTAATAGAAAAAAAGGGTTTTGAAAGGGACCTTTATTCTATCGAAAGAAAGACTTTAGAATAGTGTCAATCTTTAGAATGGAAACATGAGTCCTCAATTTTGGAACATAAGTAAGAGTTATTCAAGAACTATGATTGATCAGGAAGTTACTTTTGCTTTCCACTTATTCATCGTATTATTAGGATTATGTTTCTAGATTTTAAGCTAAGTATAGGACATTACAACATGGAGGCCAACACTCCTTTTAGTTCAATTTAGACCAACTACTAGATGGGATGTAACTAATATTTCCAAGGGTTTCTTCATACCTGTAGCATTGTAATTTTTTTCAAAATTAAAAATGAAAATTATAGATCTTTTCTAAGGAAAAAATATGTCATCATCACATAACAATATTATAACAACTTATGCATATACACTTTGTAAGATTTGAACCTAGGTCTCCTCCTTGAAAGTTGAGAAATTAAGTCGATTGAGTTAATGCTATTTGATAGATTTAGGTTAATTTTAATTTGTTTTTAATATGTATAAACAAGATACTATGTGAGGACTTTTACTTTTTTGGACCAATTTTTTTATATGTTCTTACACTAGTTCTTTATGTTGATTGATTAAAATCAAATTCTAGATCCTCTTATTAGTACCAAAATAATTAGACTAGTGGAATAGATCCATTTATGATTAGGTGTATTTTTAATTTATTTTTTAAATAATAATTTAGTCTTAAACTTTAAAATAAAAATGTTTGATATTATATTTGAATTTAAATGTTATATTTTAATAAATATTTATAATACATATATTTTAATATTATAATTTATAATCAATAATAGAATATTAATGTAATTAATAATAATATCATATTTAATCAAAGGGTATGAATTTAATCAATTAAATTCCTTACGAAGGAGACTCAAGCTCGAATCTTGTCAAGCCATATATACATAATAGTCATCCCAAGGGGACAATGCAATGGTTCGGGCTTTGGCTCTTCTTCGGGAGGTCCAAGGTTCAAACCGTGGTGTGGGCAAGTGTGTGAGGGGGTGGGTGTGTGGTGGTTGTGTTAAATTCCCTATTGATAAGCATAGCTCTCAAATTTACAGGGGTCATGGTTGGGAGGAGACTGCTCAACCCTGTGCATTGATCGTAGGGGTTTCTCACACTAACCAAACTATATATATATATATCAGAGAGAGAGAGAGAGAGAGAGAGAGAGAGAGAGAGTAGTCAAGTTGTACTATCATGACCCATTTTAATCCCATATGACCAATTAAAAAAATGACATCACATTTAATATTTAGAGTCATTACATCAAAGAATGTTTTATATGCATTCTTAAATATTTACCATATCACATTTGATATTTTGGAGTCATTACATCAATGAATTTTTTATACGCAAAGTAGTTTAGAGGTAATGAAAGGAAGATTTGTTTAGCCATAAAGGAGTCTAAACCAGCCCTATCAACTCACCCAATCCTTAATCTTCAAGTAGAGAGCCTTTTTAGATGGAGTCAAGACATCAAATGGAATTATTATGTTGGGTATATGAGAAACAAAAAGTAGACAAATAATATAAAGTGGAAACCATAAGTGGAGTTGGTCAATGATGGAACATCTAAATGAAATATAGGACCACAAAGAGGAGGAATAATTAAAAATAAGAGGGGAGAGATTTTGTTTCAATACGCTATTGATAGTGGATTTAAGATAAATAATTAAGCTAAAGCTTGGGCAACTTTGGAAGGGTTAAAATATGCAAACACATGAAATGGAATAGAGTATGGATGGAAGGTGATTCACTAATAGTAATAAATACAATTTTGAGGAAAAAAAAGGCTCCATGGAACATACAAGAGATAATTGTGAAAATACAAGATTTTTTATAGAGTTTGAAGAAATACGGATTACACATACGTTAAGAAAATGAAACAAATGTGTAGATATGCTAGCTAGTAAAGGGTTTTAATAAGAGAATCATGAAGTTAAATTCTTTTTTCCATGGTTAGAGGAAGTAGTAAGTTTAGTTGAAGCTAACAAGAAAATGTTGATTGCCTGAATCAAATAATGATTAAGATTTACTTTAATGTTTTTCATTGGTAATATTTGCTTTATTTTATAATATTAATGTATTTTTATATAAAATATTTATTGAAATTCTTGTGGTTGCACTTATGCTTCAAGAAGGAAACTAACAATCCATATCTAGTAAAGAGGTCTAATATAGTGTGAAGTTTTGGAAATATTATTCTACTATAATGCAATGCATAGACAATAGAGGTGGAGTTTTGGTATTGTGAAGGTTGTTGTAGAAAAATGTCAAGAAGAAGGATGCTAAATTTTGGAATATTTGTATTCATATAGAAAATTGAAGAAGATCTAGAAAATGAAAATCAAGAATTCAAGGAGATGCGGACGAGAAAGCAAACATGCACAACCATGGTAGCCTAGAGGGCAGAGGATCTAAGGCAGGATCTATCACTGGCGAAGCAGGTAAGGATCCGATCGATGGGCTCCTAGTGCACAAAAAGGAACACCTTAACAAAGGGGGACCAACAGATGGTACTATCATCAGGAATGGTCCTATCCTGAACAAACCCTCGGTTGGATCTTATGCCCAAGTGGTCAACCAGGCCCTCGTATTCAAACATCCATCCTAGGAGCTAATTTCCAATGGCTCGGATCTGGTGATCCTAAAAAGCCTAATGTACAGCTACCTAGAGATGAAGTGATTTACTTTGGTAGGCAAGTTCATCGGAGGCTACCCAAATATGGAGACCATTCAGAAATGGGCTTATTCCAAATGGAGGACTAGCAAGAACATGGAAATCGTAGCCCTACCCAAGGGGTTTTTCACCATCAGATTAAACAACCAAGAGGATTTTTGTAATATCCTATCCGAAGGACCCTGGTTCCTAGGTAGAAGGAGCCTCTTCCTCCATAAATGGGCTAAATATTTTGATCCTGAAACCCAAAACATCAATGTGGCCCCGATCTAGGTTAGGTTGCCAAACCTCCATTTCTAGTTTTGGAATGAGGATGTCCTTAATGGGATTTCTAGAACCATCAGTGATCTAATAGCAGTCGATCCATCCATCAAAGTCTGATATCATATGGTCCATGCTCACATTTGAGTCAATGCCAATTTGGACTCAGAGCTCCCCACCCATGTCAACCTCTTTCATGGATCCTCTCTCATAAGGCATCAACCTTTGGAGTATGAGAATAAACCTGCTTTTTGTGTGCATTATCGTTCCCAAGGATACTTAAGGAATTAGTGTCCCACCTTAAAATCTCAACCCCAAGTTCATAAAGATCTAGCAAAAGGGGTGAATCATAGACCAGGTCCTCTAAAGGAGCATCTTTGAAACCCTCCTGCACCAAGGAATGGCCACAAGATCCTCCATCAAGAACGTCTAGCCATGGACTCTCAAGGGAGCGATGAAAGACTAACTCCATCGCAAGGGTAGGAAACCCCTACTAAAATTAAAGGTAAAGAAATAGTCAACTCTGGCGATGAGACCAATCAATACCAGGTACCTCCCCTCCCTCACATTGTTACTTCAAATTTGATTTGATGATCTTCTAGCAACGGTTCATAGGAACCCATCCTAGTCCTCCCCATCGCCATCCCTGAATAGATCTAGACCATCCCATATCCCTATAATTGAAGAGGTAGGAAGACCTCTGTCAATCCATTTCTAGTCTAGGAATTTTATCCCAAAAAACACCAAAAGCAACAAATATTCCATTGATTTTGGTAGCAATAAAATAAGGGAGAGACCATCCATCATGAAGCAACAAAATAAAAAGACAACAGAAGATATAGCTAATGTAACCCAATCAACCCTCTTCTTTGAGAGCTCAAACATGTAGAAATATGACCAAAGAGGAAACAAACCTCCCCTTCAATAGATGAAGGGAGGCAAAAAAAACCTAAAAACATTCTAGATGAAGATCCTCTCATGGAATGTGAGAGGCCTAAATGGAGCATCCAAACAACACCTCATTTCTAATCTCAGGAAAGAATCCAATCCCACAATCCTCATTCTCCAAGAAACCAAAAATTATGATGTCTCCTCCCTCAGATCAACCAAATCAATTTGGAGTAGAGGTGAAGTCCTCTTCAGCCCTGTCCAAGGATCCTTGGGAGGGCTCATGTGACTGTGGGACCCTCTTCAGGTCGAAGGGAGGCTTCTATCGTCCTCCAATAGAATCATAAATGTCCTCTTTCATTGTAAGACCAACAAATCCTCCTGGATATTTTCCAATGTATATGCCTCAAATTACCCCCTTGAAAGAGCAGCACTATGGAAAACCATTAGTTAGATAAGGGGCACCTTTAGCACCATCTCGTGGATCATTGGGGGAGACTTCAACAGTCCTCTATACCCTTTAGAAAAAAAATGTGGACTCAACATCACAAATAGAAGCATGGAGGATTTCAGGTACTTCGTGAATCTTAATGAACTCATTGATGTCTAACTCAAAGGATCTAAGTTCACTTGGAGCAATAGAAGAATATGAAGTGGCTTTATTTAGGTAAATCTTGATAGGTTTCTCATATCCAGAGAGGCTATCCCAATATTTGGGGATGCATCCTTCCTTGCCCTCCCTAAGATTGGCTCGGATCACAGTCCTCTCCTCTTGGAAGCAGATAAACATCCATCCTTCAAGACCCCCTTTCACTTCGAATCTATGTGGCTCCATCATCAGGATCTTAGAACCCAAGTCACCCTCTAGTGGCAACAACCTGTCTCGGGGTCCCCTACCTTTCAATTTTCCTAAAAGCTCAAGTTGGTTAAAGAGAAACTAAAGGTGTGGAATAAGGAGGTGTTTGGTAACATCTTTACTGGTAAGAAGGCCATCATAGGAAAACTCTAAGATATTGGAAGGCAGATTTAAGCTGGAGACCAGAGTAGTTCCACTAGGGATGAAGAAAGGAACCTACTTGTCGAGTACCACAACATCTTATCTAGGGAGGAAACTTTCTAGAGATAGGAGTCCAGAGCCCTTTGGATAAAATATGGTGGCTCTAACACCAGCTTCTTCCATGCATCCACCATGAGGCACAGAGGTTTGAACAAAATTCGTGAGATCACTCACAATGATGGATCCAACACCAAGGACATCTTTGAGATTAGGTATGATTCAATCTCTTACTTTCAAGGCCTTCTTGGCAGTCCTCCCGAGTGTGATGACCAAGCCAAGTTTGACCTTTTGGCCAACATCCCCTCCTTTGTCCCCTAGTTGGCTAAATCCATGCTTATCAACCATTTTTTCCATGATGAGATCAAAGGAGCCCTATTTTCCATGTAACCAGATAAAGTCCCAGGGCCAAATGGATTTCCCCCTCATTTATACCAAGCTTTTTGGGATATCATTGGGTGGGATGTGTGTGAAGCAATCAAAGAGCACCAATCCTCTCTGTCCATTCCTTGAGGAATTAATTCCACGTTCATAGCTCTCATCCCCAAGTCTCCTATCTGTAGGTCCTTGTCTGATTACCGACCCATCAACCTTTGCAATATCTTCTACAAGATCCTCACCAAGGCCATGGCTAATAGGATGAAGTTGATCCTCCCTATCATCATCAACCCTATCCAAGGTAGCTCGATTAAAGGCAGAAACATCCTAGACGAGGTCATCACTATCATGAAACCCTGCACTCAACCTCCCTTACAAAAAAAACCTACCCTCTTTATCAAGCTCGACATGAAAAAAGCCTTCGATAGGGTTAGCTAAGACTTCCCCCGTGATATCCTCCTCAATTTTGGCTTCCACCCATCCTGGGTTGACCTCCTCCATAGCTGCTATTCCTCCCCATGGTTCTTTGTCCTCGTCAACGACTCCCCAAATAGGTTTTTAAGAGTGTTAGAGGTCTCCAACAGGGTGACCCACTTCCTCCCATCATTTTCATCATCTTGGTAGATTCCATAGGTAGAGCCCTCAAAGCTGCTTGCCAAAGGCAAAGGATTTCTAGAATCCAGGCTGCGTTAGGTATCAACCGAGTCACCCATCAACAATTTATCGATGACACCATATTATCCACCCAAGCTTCTATTAGTCAATCCAAATCCATCAAGCATATCCTTTTCCTTTATGAAAAAGTTGTTGGGCAAAAGGTTAACTTCATCAAAAGCAAAGTGCTCTTCATCAACACCCCTATAGTTTGCCAATCCAAGATAGCTCTAATCTTGGGATGCACCATTGACTCGCTCCCATCTTCCTACCTTGGCCTCCCCTTATTCTATGGTAACCCCAAGGAGCTCATATGAAACAATATCATAGAGAGAATCTAGAGGAAGCTAGCAACCTGGAAAGGTAAACTTTTGTCCCAAGCTGCTAAAGCCAACCTTACCATGGCCTATCTCCAAGGCATACCCGTCTACTTCATGTTTGTGTTAAAGATTCCCATGATAATTTACCGCAAGATTGAGTAGCTTTAGAAAAGGTTCTTGTGGTCGGGAAATGATGAGAAGACTAGAATCCCCCTTATCGCCTGGGACACCATGTAAAAAAGTAAGAAATAAGGAGGCTTGGGGTTTAGGAAAATGGCCAAAATGAACCTCGTGATACTGGCAAAACATTCATGGAGGATCCTCACCAAAGACAGCGAAATGGGTGCAGATAGTTAAAAAGAAATACCTGGCCAACCACTCAATCCTCGATGATGGGATCCCCTGAGCAGATTGACCTTCTAGAAATCCATCACTCACACTCACCAATTGATCAAAAAAAAGCTTACGATGGATCCTCAATGATGGCAATCATATTGATTTTTGGTATGATAGGTGAATCCAGGATGAATCCCTGATTAACAATATAGAGATGGTAGAGCTCAAACCTTTCACTAACTCTAACATGGGGCTCAAGGTGGCTGACTTCATAAACCTCTCCAATGGAGTCCTTCAGTGGAAATCAATCAATGGTGATGACCTTGGTGAGGACATGATCTCCCTATCCACTATGCTCAACTCGACCACCATCCCTATCGGAGGACTTGATAGGCCTACTTGGAGGGGGTCCGATAGTGGAGCCTTCATAGTCAAGTCAACGTATAGATTTCAAACCCTCTCTCTTGTCCTGGATACCCTGTTCAACCTAGTTTGGAAGAAACACTTGATTCCTAAGGTCAACTTCTTCTCCTGGGTTGTTATTCAAAATAGAGCGCTTACCATCAAAAATCTACACAAAAGAGGTTTCTCGATCCCCAACAGGTGCTACTTGTGCTTGGCTGATTGGGAGTCCATAGATCACCTATTCCTGAGATGTGATTTTTCATCCACTGTCCTTGGTTCCATTTTGAAGTCTTTTCATATCCAATGGGCCCACCCCAAGTCCATCAACGAACTCTTTTCCCAATGGACCAACCCTTTCCGTAATGTTAGGCTCCGATTCCTCTGGGATGTGTGCCTCCACCATTTCCTCTAACATATTTGGCTAGAGCATAATAGCAGAGCCTTTGGTGACTCCTCCAAGGATCCTATATCTATGGTATCCAGAGCCATTACCTTTGCTACTAAAAATTCCAAGCTTATACCCTACCCTTTCGCACCTCAATCGACCTTAGAGTATTCCATTTTCAAATCCCTCAACATCCCTTATGGAAGTTGATCATCCCCCCTGCCCCTGTCCACCCCAGAGCAAGTACTCGGTTGGAGCCCCCATCGAAAGGATGGATTAAACTAAATTTTGGTGGAGCATCTAAGGGAAACCCAGGTCCTACTGGAGCTGGGGGAGCCGTTCGCGATCACCTTGGTGAGTTGATCCTAGCGTATTCCAAATGCTCGGGTGTTCAAATCAATCATGTAGTTAAAGCCAAAGTGCTATGGAGAGGCCTCTCCCTCCTCTCAAAGGATCCCATATGTCTCATCAAATAATGAGATTCCATGAATGTCATCAACTACCTAGCTAATTCCAATAGTCCAGCATGGAGGGTGAGCAATACAATTGAAGAGGCCAAGAAAATCTTACGGTCTAGAGGCCTCTCAAAGGCTTAGCATAAGTATAGAGAGGCAAATTCCCTTGTAGACTACCTGGCAAACATGGGAATCCTCTTCAGATAGTTGTCTGTGTGGCACCAAGACTTTCCTCAGGATATCTTGGATGTGGCCAATCACGAAAAGACAAAGTGCTCCGGAGTGGTATGGTTCAGAGCTCCACATCAGCAAAGAGTGAATATGAGGGCACTTTTTTGGACCCCTATTTATGTGTCTCAACTATCCCCCATTGGGCCCTCCCTCACAAGAAAGTGATTGGACAACTTGGAAATCCATCCACATTAGAATCAAACAAAGAAGATAACCAAATATAGGCAGTGCCATCCATATCAATAGATTTGTAGGGCCCACTGATCCAAGTATTGGGAACTTTTAAGTAAGAGATCGTACCAATCATACCATTTTTAAGGTAATCTTCACCGAAGGTGCTCATGCAATCTTTCCCCTATGGCTTCTACCCAGTTTTCGATGACCCAGTCAGGTCTTGCCAGGTTGTTGTTGGAACTCTAAGTGGTACGCGGTTTGTTGGAGAACCTTTCAAATCTAACCGTCCACCCACATCAGTTTTCTTCCCCATCACCTTGAAAGTGTACCAAATTTAATTGTCGACACTGCATACCCATGCAGATGGTGGCTTCTTATCGATGCTCCCCATCCCCCTTTTCCCCCCACATTATTCTTAACAACCTCTGCTTGGTTTTTATCCCCTTCTCGCACTTCTCTACCCTTCATCCCCTTTGGATCTATGCATCCCTTTCTTCCCTTGGGTATCCCTTTGACCTGCTCTCATATGCATTTCTGTCGGTCTTCTTACTGGGCTTTCCAAGCTTCCCCCGTACCCTAGCCTATATATTTCAAACCCCATGGCCGATGTGTTCATGAAGTCGACTCAATTTAACATTAGCAGCACTACACAAGTGTTCATGGATGCAAAAGGTTTTACTACTTTTTTGCATAAATTTTAGGGTCTAAACGATGAAATCACCAAGGATTTCGTGGATACATGGCACAAGGGAGAGGTGCGCATTCGAGGTGTCCACTTCATATTTTTGTTGGAGTTGTTGTGTGAGGTGATGAGGCTTCCCCCCATAGAACACTTCATTCGATGAGATAAACATAATTGGGAGGAGGAGCTTGACTAATTCCCAAACAGAGGAAAGAACCTTGGTTGGGACAAATCTGCTCTGTATCACTCATCCCTACACAATACCTAGAATGAAGCCATTGTCCCCATCATGGAGTACGTGACTTGCGATCACCCCAAGAAGCCTCTTTGTAGCTTCCACCTGAGATTCATCAATAACCTCCATAAATCCAAATAGGTATGTGTCCCCAATTATTTGTTGTATTCCATTTCCTTATACATAGAGAAATGCCAAAAAACCCAAGCGAGACCCATTCACCAGGGCCTTCTTGCGGTTATCCTCCACCATGTTGTAGCCAATCACCCCCCCGTTTAGGAAGTTTCCCCCTGGCATCCAAGCCCCTTGAATTCCTCAACTTTCTCTGAGTCGAGCCCTCCTAAATATAGAAATGCCAGTCCAGTGGACCGATGCAAGCCCTCTACCCATAAGAGTGGCAGGTGCAATCCTAGAGGAAGCGGAGCCTTGTAGGGGATTCTCCCTCTATTCCTAGGTCTTCTACTCGACTGAAGAGGCCCAAGCAAGATAAGATGCTCACCCTTGAGCATATCATCTCGGACTCTGATAGTGGAAGTGAAGCATCCCCTACCCAGCTCCTCCTAAATATGGTTATTAAGTCGATGGCCAACATTGCAAGCTCAGTGAATACCACTTCCAAAGTTCTCAAGCAACTCATCAACAAGCAAGGTGAGGTCTCTGATAACCAGGAGGAAAACGTGAAGATCTAGGGTGTTCTAGATTCATTCTCGGGTGGGTTCCAGGTTGTCAGTCAAGGGAGGTTGGCTTTTTGACAAATGGGACTTGCTGTTTGGTTTTGTAATCTAGTTTGTTCGTTGTTCTAGCAATGTTTCTATTGGTTTCTCTATTTATATTTTGTTTTCTATATCAAGGAAATGTCCAAGGATGCTTATAAGGTGCTATGACCCATTTTGTCATAAGGTTTTGGGATCCTCTTAAAAAACCCATTTCTGTATATAAAATCTTAATTTACCGAAAAAAAGAAAATCAATAATTCAAACTTTTTATGAAAATGGTGTAGGTATCTAACTATAGCAACTCAATTGAAATGAGAATTGAATCTATTTGTAAAATATCAAGCTCTAAAGGAGAGAGTTGTGATTTTTCAAGGCTGGGAAACCCAACTATAACCACTTGTTCTCCAGCTAGAAAAAATGAATGGTTTTTTATAGATAGGAGAATCAGTGACAGATGGAACCACCACCACTATAAACCTCTAGGACATTGAACTAGGGCAACCCACTAATAATCAATCAACTGCTACCAACCAACCTATCCCATTCTGGGTATGTCGTGGTTTGAACATGGGTCACCCCAAAGAGAGCCTAAATCCCTTACCACTGTGTTGTCCTTGTAGACTAAAAATATTAGGGTAAAACATGGGTTTTTATAAGGGGTATCAGTCCCCTTGTATGGAGGTTTAAACTTGGGTCTCCTAGATGAAAACCCAAGAACTTACCATTATGATATCCCTTTCAAAACAAAAGAATGTTAGGTTAAAGCACAAGTTTTTATGAGGGATCCTAGTCCTTGTATACCAAGGTTTGAACTTAGGTCTTCTAGATGAAAACCCAAGGACTTACCACTGCAATATCCCTCACGGGTCTAAATATGAATGTCATACAAATTATCATCATTATAAACCTTGATAACCTTAACATTATATGTGGAAATTTTAATCATGTTTTATGGATTTCAATATTTATTTCAATGAAATGAACTTCAAATCATGAAAACTTGTGTGCTCAGATGAGCTTATTGAGTTTTTTGAAAGCGAGTGACTATGTGAGGGTTTCATCTGTGTTGAGTGCAAGTGGCTCCAGAGGTTGTTTTTTGGGGCCTTCGGGCCCTAGTGGCCAATATTTTTGTGGTTTTTGCTCAAGATTTTAGCGGGATATGTTGCAGGGGACCCAAGATGGGTTAGAAATATGTCTTTCAATAGATCTTCATGCTACGAACTTGATTGACAATGGCTTCCAATTTGTTGCACAAAACAAAAGTGAAAATCATACCTTTTCTCGACGTCCAAGGCATGGATTAAAGAGATCTCGAAACAAGTTTCAAGCAGCTGATCAAAAAATGGTTCAGATCTCAAGTGAATCCGGTGCTAAGGAGCACCCCCAAAACAAATCCACTATGGAAACCCCTTTCAAGGGCAAGGATTTCAAAGACTCGGCCCCAAAAATGAATTTTAGGGATGCCCTTCATGGTGGACAACCTCAACCTAATGCTAACATTAATCTTAGGGTTTCTCGTAAACCTCTGAGAATGCCTAAGATTGATCCTAGGAAAACTGAGTCGGGATGTCTTAGGGCAACTGATGGAACTCCGATTGTTAAGCTAGATATGGGCGTCATTCAGACTAGCATAGAAGATCTAGAAAAAGAGGACTAATTTGTCGTTTCTTGGGTTTTTGTTCGAGCCTATCTGCTTTCAAAGTTTGGGCTGCAAAAAATTGGAAAACAAAAGGTGAGTTACAAATCTCTATTTATCCAAATGGTTATTTTCTTGTTTTATTTGCTAATAATGAAGATAGAGAGAAAATATTTCAAGGGGGTCCCTGGTTCTTTGGAAGGGCGGGGCTTTTCATGAAGCCTTGGCATACTAAATTTAAAGTCGAAGAAGAGATGCCTTCTATAGGTCCTGTGTGGGTTAGACTCTTTGGCCTCCCAATTGAATTCTGGAATCCGACTATTTTTTCTTCAATTGGAAACTCTTTGGGAACTTTTATGATGATTGTTGATTGTACTAAAAAATTTGAACATATTATTTATGCTCGGATTTGTGTTTTAATGGATTTTGACAAACCCCTACCTGAAAAGATCTCATTACAATTTGGGGAGGACACTTGGGAGCAAGTGGTGGACTATGAGAACATTCCTTTTCATTGCAGAATTTGCCATGAATATGGTCATTTGGCTAGTGTCTGCCCAAATAAAATTCTAGATCAAAAGAAAGAGGATACAAACTTAGCAGGTTTCCAAATGCCTAAGAAGAAGAACACTAAGAAAAAACTAGTTATGAAGGATCAATCAAAGTTATCAGCTAATATGTTTGAAATTCTTTCCACAAATGATGTCCCAGGTGAGGAAGAGGAAATAATGGAGACATAAATCTTAGAAACACAATTTAAAGATGCAGGGAAGGACTCAGAGACAAACCAACAAATTAAAGGTTTTCAACAAGAAAAAAGGAGGAAATATACACAAGAAAAACAATATTTTAAATGTTGAGACTTCAAATAATACAAGTCCCAAGATAGACTCTGTTGAACCTTCCAGTAACACTTTGGCTTTGTACACACATTCTTCGAGGTTAGAAGCCATCCCAGATTCAATTGGGGTAAGTCAAGAAATAGGAAAAAAAACTAAAGATGGATTCCAACCAAAAGGTAGGTCGCAAGACCAATCAACATCATATGGTAAAAGAAGGTGAAAAGCTTGTAGAGGAAGGTAAGATTAATGCCCTTACCAATTTTTTAGCCTTGGTATTAATGAAGATCATCACTTGGAATATTAGAGGACTCAAAGGGAGTCTTTCAAAACAAAATAAAATTAGAAGAATGATTCAGACAAACCATCCACATCTTGTTTTCCTTTAAGAAACAAAGATGTCAATAGAGGAAATGGATTCAATTGCTAGTAAAATCTGGCTAGCTGGAAAAGTTGCTTCCCTCAGTTCCTAAGGGACTTCTGGTGGCATTGCTTGCCTTTGGGACCCAAAAGAGGTAGTTATTCACCATATGGTTGGCAGTTGGGGTCTTTTGGCTATAGCTATTCAAAGTAGACATTCTAACCAAATTATGCTTTGCATAATTATTTATGCTCCGACTACTTTGGAGGAAAAGAGAAGATAGTGGAAGGATATAACTTATATTATCTCTCATTTTCCTGAAGCTTGGATCTTGATCGGAGGAGATTTCAATACCATCCTCTCTTTGGATGAGAAAATGGGGGAAATAGAAATTTGGACAAAAGCACTGACCTCATGAGTGAATATATTGCAAACCTTCATCTTGTGGACATCCAACCAGATAATGGCCTTATGACTTGGTCTAACAGAAGGCAAGGCTTAGCTTGTATCATGGAGAGATTGGATAGGTTCTTGTTCTCTGATAATTTCTTAATCCATGGTCACATTCCTAAGGTGAAGACTCTTAACAATGTTGGTTCGGATCATTGGCCAATCATGGTGGAAATTTGGAAAACCAATGTGAGTTTCTCGCCTTTTCGATTTTAGTTAATGTGGCTTAGAGACAGTTCCTTCAGACCTCGAGTGCAACAATGGTGGAAGGAAGGTAAACCAAGGTATGGGACTAAGATGTTTTGTTTTTCCAAAAGGTTGCAATACATTAAATCCAAAATCAAGATTTGGAACTGGAAGGAGTTTGGAGATGTCCAACAAAAAAACATGAAGTTATTGCTCAACTTGAAAATTTGAATAAGAAAATCCATTTAGATGGCCTCACAGAGAGTAGAAGTACAGATGAAATTAGACTCACAACTCAGTTAGAGGAATGGGAAAAAGAAGAACTCTTATGGAAGCAAAAATCTAGGATCCAATGGCTCAAAGAAGGAGATCGAAACACAAATTTCTTCCACAAATCTCTTCTAGCTCGAAGATCTCACAACTTTATTTCTTCCCTGAAATCTGATTCTGGAGATGTTGTCTACACTTGGGATGGCATGAACTCTATTGTTGTCAATTACTTTTCCAATATATTTGTTGTTGCACCTCTTGACTCAACTTCTCAACAGAATATTCTTCAAGCGATCCCTACTCTTATCACTTCTGAGGAGAACTCTATTTTGACTACTCCAGTTACTATCAATGAGCTTCAACAGGTGGTTTTTAAAATGCAAAAAGGAAAAACCCTAGGTCTTGATGGTTTTCCTATTGAGTTCTATCAAGAGTTTTGGGATATCCTTCATGCTGATTTATTAGAGGTGGTGGAAGAAGCCAGGAAAGCCAAAGAAATTTTGAAGGTTATCAATAAAACTTATATAGCTCTTGTCCCAAAAGCTCAAGAGGTAGATCATATCTCAACTTTTAGACCTATAGCTTTATGTAATGTTCTTCTCAAAATCATTACAAAGATCATGGTAGAAAGGTTGAAGCCTCTTTTGCATAAGATTATTTCCCTGAACAAGGGGGTTATGTGGAAGGGCGTCAAATAGTGGATGAGATAGTTCTTGCTCAAGAAGCCATCCATTCCATGGAAATGCAAAAATCTCCATCTATGTTCATTCGTTTAGACTTATCTAAAGCTTATGATAGAGTGGATTGGCACTTCCTTGTCAAAGTTTTAAGGCAATTTGGCTTCTCTCAGGATTGGATGGATTGGATTATGGGATGTATCTCTTTGATGTCCTACTCTATTCTTATCAATGGCAGGCCTTCTCAGTTGTTCCCTACTTCCAGAGGTATTAGGCAAGGTGACCCCCTCTCCCCTTATTTATTCATCATTCTTGTTGAATGCTTGGGCAGGACTATAACCAAAAATAGAGAAAATAGAACCCTTGAGGGAGTTACCATTGCTCATGGAGCTAGGCCTATTTCTCATCTTCAATTTGTTGATGACTCTACTCTGTTAGGTAAAGCTACAGTTAAGGAAGCTTCTAAAATTAAGCAAATCATTAGCTATTTTTCTAATGCTACTGGGCAATTGATCAATGAAGATAAATCTAAAGTCATTTTCTTTCACTGCTCTCCTAGATAGGAATCCATGGTCTTGGATAAATTAAGATATAAGAAGACCTCCCTTCCAATCACTTATTTAGGCATTCCTATCAATATTCAAAGACAAAAAAAAGACTGGAATTGGTTGTTGGATAGAGTTAAGAAGAAAATTGGAAAGTGGACCAATAGGTGGCTTTCATTTGGGGGTAGAATTACCTTGGTAAAATCAGTCCTTCAAGCTATACCTATTTATGTTTCTATTGTGTTGAATATCCCAAAGGTTGTTCTTCGAGAATTAGATCAAATCAATCATCGGTTCCTCTGGAGTGGTACTAAGGAGAAAAGAAAATGGGCCTTGGTGAAATGGGATACTTTATGCCTTCCCAAGAATGAAGGGGGGTTAGGTTTTCGATCTGCTATTAATAACAATAAGGCTTTAGCTGCTAAACTGTATTGGAGGATTTTGCATAACCCCAATGCTCTTTGGGCCAAGAATCTTCATGCTAAATATGTTGAGAACAAAAGTCCTGAAGACCTTGTTCGCTATCAATTGCCTACCAAAGGTTCTCCCATTTTAGTGGTTCTTAAGACTGGTGAGGATTTGATTAAGCAAAAGTTATTTTGGATCATTCATAATGGTCAATAGGTAAATTTTTGGATAGATTCTTGGGATGGTCACCAACCTTTGATAACTCAGTTTCCTGATTGGAGGCCTTGGATGGAGGAGCTTCATCGAGCTAACTGGATAAAGGTTGCTAATTACTATCGGTACCATACTGGTAATTCAAAGGTTGGTAGATATTGGATCCCTATTGAGGACTGGCCTATTCAAATGCCAGAAAGGCAAAGAAAAGACATCCAAAGCATCCTTCATATGAGATCTCTCTCTTGGTCCCATGATAAAGACTATTTTGGATGGAACAACACTACTAAGGGTGAGTATTCAGTTGCTCAAGGTTATTTGGCCTTATGCCATAATAATCCCAACCAATCATATGACATATTTACTCAGTTGTGGGCTCAAAAGCTCTGGCCTAAGGTGAGGTTCTTTACATGGCTTTTATTGCATCGTAGGGTGCTTACTAGTGAGCAACTTATGAAACGTGGTTTTCATGGCCCGTTTAGATGTGAAATGTGTGGAGAGAATGTGGAAACTCTCAGCCATATTTTTATTGAGTGTACCTTAGCCTCTGAGCTATGGAGGAGAATGGCCATCTTACTTGGCTTATAGTGGTCCAATTTTTTTACTTTTGAACAACTTTGGAGGGATTGGCCTAATCAGGAGGGTGTTGATCATTTTATTAGGCAACTAGTTTGGATGGGTTCTACCATTCTACCTTGGAATATCTGGAAGGAAAGAAACAACTAGATTTTCAATCAAGAAAGGAAGGACATTCACTATATATGGAAAAAGACCATTGCCAACTTAGTTGAATCAGTCCAACAACTCCTTAAACACCCCTAGAACTCCCACCAAAGATGGGATCAAGTGATGCAAATATTGAAGATTAACTCTTTTAAGGGCAACCAACTTAAAGGGAATGTGAGTAATCAAAATATGGATAGAACAAGGAATTGGCAGCCTCCTCCTAAGGATTTTGGAAAAGTCAATACCGATGGAGCCTCTAGGGGGAACCCTGGAAAAGCTAGTGTGGGAGGAATTGGTAGACTTTCAGATGGTTCCCTGGTTTTCACTTTTGCTGAGAATTTGGGTATCCTTTCCAATAACCTTGCTGAGGGGTATGGTATCCTTAGAGGCCTTCGAGAGGCTACTAAGGTTGGATGGAAAAAGGTGTTGGTTGAATCTGACTCTCAAGTCATGATTAATTTGTTGAAGACTCCTAAGAATCATAAGGTTGATTGGAGAATAAAAAGAATTGTTGAGAAGATTCAATTTGTATACACTAAAATTCAACACCCACAAAACCACATCTATCATCCCACATCAAAATCCAACATAATAAATCATATACCTAAGTCTCAACTTAGGGATATAAAAATCTTGCACGTCATCCTATTTTTTAGATTTATTAAATCTGGAAAAACCACCCTAGGATACCCTACCTACCCACTGGACATGTGTCCTAGACACCCCATCCAACATCCATGCCACATCTAATCTACCTTGCCTCCCTTGTCCCTTCACATAGGATAGGATCCCACATCCCACTCCACTTGCAGCCACATCACCCTAGTTAAGTGAGTCACACTGAGTGACTCACTATAACTGTCCCTCCCACCTAACAACCCAAAATTACCACTTGGCAATCTAGGCTTGCCACCTTCCACTTCCCTCCAAAAAACTAAGGGGCCTATAAAGGTACCCTTACCCCACCAAACAAAGAGAGCTAAATTAAGACACCACTAGGCTATAGAAATTGACCTCGACCCTTGATCATATCGCGAGTATAATCCGTATTAGATCTTGGAGGTCCATTTCTCAAGGCAACCTACATTTTAGCCTGAACTGCCCATCCATGATTTTATAATCAAAACCGCGCATCCATGGTTTTGAGACTACGAGTTCGCGGTTACCAGTCCACCACCATGCACCTATAGTTTAGCATATTCGAGAGCAAGATGTAGTCCGATAGTAGAGATTAGTTATAATTGTCGTAGCAAGGCTTTTTATGTTAACTGCTTTTGTCATTTGCATAACAAGATTATTAGCTTAGGTTTTATGCATAGCATTGATTTTTGGCAATCAAATATACAGGTGCTACTGATCCCTTTGTCGGTTTGAATGTGTGCAGGTGATAGGTACTTTGGAGAAGCTGTGAAGCTGGAGTGGTACCTTTCTGGATACCAAAGCCCACTCATCTTGTATTGTAGTAGAAAGGACAAAGAGCATGAGTTCCCATGAAGAGTTAGAAGATTCCCATTCCATCATATCATTCATTTGTAACAATATAGAGAGATCGAATTGTAACATTTCTGCCAAACACACTTGGAGCAATCTAAAGTTCATTTATAACATTTGTATCAAAGATCAATAAAGAAAGCAATTTTTGGCAATTTTATTTCTCTGTATTCTCATTATTTATTTGCTCAGTTCTTTTTGGTTACAAAAATAGTGACCATGGTGGGACCTTTCAAGGGTTTCATTTTGTTTTTCCTTGCTTCTTTTCAATTTTATTGATCTTTGTTTGAATGTACAGGTGTCGAGAATCTAAGATGCACAAGAATTCGATCTTGGGTTCACAGATCAAGAAGTTGCACTTAACTTGTCACTGTGAAACCGTGCATCCATGGTTTCCATTCTAAAAAAACACACATCCATGATTTCAGTCTGAGGAAACACACACCCGCGTTTAGAGTTATGGAGAAACGTGCACCCGCGGTTGTTGTACTGTGGAAACGTAGATTGGTGGTTGAGAGTTGAAAGGAGCAACGAAAGGAACACAGGTTTGTACCCTGTGCCATCTTTTTAATTTTCCTTTAGTTCTGGTTTTAGGCTGTATTTAAGAATATTAAAGGTCTCAGTCATGTGTGCCTTTGTTTGCATTTAGGTCTTAGGAATAGAAAAATTTACTTAAATATTGCATTCATATACACAATAACAAAGGGAAATAAATGAGTATTTGCATATGCACAGTAGGAGATAATCAATTTGCATGTGCCAGGTTAGAAATAACCTAGACATATTTTTTTTGGGGTTTGGACCTATTTTCGGCTCTGTTTTATTGACAAAAAGGACCCACACACCCGCAGTTGGGATTTCCCTAAACACGGATGCACGATTGGAAAACCGCGTACACACAGTTTACTAGAACTAACCATTCACCCATGGTTACCCTTGTTAAATAAAATTTAGCCGAATCTTACCTGAAGTTGCAATTTTACCCTTGATATGATTTTATCTGCTATTCTCTATTTTCCCATTTTCTGCATTAGGCATAAAAACAAAATTGCATGTTAGATTTGCATCACACAATAGAAAACAAAACTTTCCACACACACACACACACACACACACACACACACACACACACACACACACACACACACACACACACACACACACACACACACACACACACACACACACACACACACACACACACACACACACACACACACACGTATCATTAAAACATTGGTCAAGTTGGATTTCATCACCAACCCCCAATTTAGACCGATGACGTTGGAATTCACCTTTTTCCATCGGCTTACCCCCTAGATCATCCTTAGATAGGATAAGAGCACTCTTTAAGTTGGTATAGGTCACTTGTGTTTAAGCTGTCTCCTACTGTTGGAACGATTGTTGAATCAAAGTGGAAGAGCTAGGTGAACCCCCCACTGGGATTTAAGCGGTGTACCCTAGACTCTTTTGAGAAATCATGCTTGGTGCTAGTGTTCCTAATCACCATCTTCGTCGAGTTATGTTATTATAATCCACAAAGAACAAAACTTCTTCAAAAACTTAAAAAAAAAATACCAAAACACATAAAATATGAATTCAAAACACAAATCAACCCAAATCGGTGTAGATCATAAACCAAGAGCATCAAACTCTAAGGGCACTATATCCGACGCACAAGAGTGACTAATAGTATCCAAAAAATGTGAGCTCAAATACATGGTTAATAATTTCATCGCACACAAAGAAAAAATAAACTTGCGACAACACAACCAATCCCAAACTTGGGGCATCAAGTTAATCAACATCTCCACATTGCATTTTATCCACATCATACAATTCAAAGATATTTCATCAAATACCTTTAATCAATTGGCTTATGAGTTTCATTCTTTACTCATTCGCCAATTGAGGGGGTAAGCCAAAAGCAAATTTTTAAGTCATTCATTCTTTGCACCAAGAAAAACTAAGTCCACTTATCCATTCAAATAAAATCAGGTGTCATTTTTTTGCACTACATCATGTTGCACACAACACAATACAAAAAGAGGCAACTATAGACACTAAAATCCAACACCAAAAAACCACATCTGTCATCCCACCTCAAAATATAGCATAATAAATCATATACCTAAGTCTCAACTTAAGGATATAAAAATCCTGCACATCATCCTATTTTCCATATTTATTAAATCTAGAAAAAACCACCCTAGGATACCCTACCTACCCACTAGACATGTGTCCTAGACACCCCATCCAACATCCATGCCACATATAATCTACCTTACCTCCCTTGTCCCTTCACATAGGACATGATCCCACATCCCACTCCACTTGCAGCCACATCACCCTAGTTAAGTGAGTCACACTGAGTGACTCACTGTAACTATCCCTCCCACCTAACAACCTAGAATTACCACTTGGTAATCTAGGCTTGCCACCTTCCACTTCCCTCCAAAACCCTAAGGGGCCTATAAAGGTACCCTTACCCCACCAAAAAAAGGGAGCTAAATTAAGACACCTCCAAGATATAGAAATTGACCCCTATCCTTGAGTAGATCATGAGTACAGTCTGTATCAGATCCTAGAGGTCCATTTCTCAAGGCAACCTGCATTTCATCCTGAAATGCTCGTCCATGGTTTCATAGTCAAAACTGCACATCTGTAGTTTCGAGACCGCACATCCACAGTTCCTAGTCCATCATCGCGCACCCACGGTTTAGTAGATCTGAGAGCAAGACATAGTCCGATAGCAGAGATTAGTAATTTTTGTTGCAGTAAGGCTTTTTATGTTTACTAGATTTTGTCATTTACATAACAAGATTATTAGCTTAGGGTTTATGCATAACATTGGTTTTTGGCAATAAAATATATAGGTGCTACTGATCTCTTTGATGGTTTGAATGTGTGCAAGTGACAGGTACTTTGGAGAAGCTACTGAAGCTAGAGTGGTACCTTGTTGGATACCAAAGCCCACTCATCTTGGATTGTAGCAAAAATGATGAAGAGCACGAGTTCTTGTGAAGAGTTGGAAGATTCTCATTCCATCAGATCATTCATTTGTAACAATATAGAGAGTGAATTGTAACATCTCTCCCAAACACACTTGGGGCAATCCAAAGTTCATTTGTATCAAAGATCAATAAAGAAAGTAATTTTTGGTAATTTTATTTCTCCGTATTCTCGTTATTTATTTGCTCAGTTCTTTTTGGTTACACAATTAATCCATATGGTATTTTTCAAAGTTGAATACAATCATATGGTTAGAGAACATAACAAGATTGCTAATGCTTTAGCTAATTGGGTTTTGGACAAAGGTGATCTTACTTACTATGGCCACCCTTCAAAATGGTGAGATTCACAAATAAAGGAAGCTCTTCTTTCTATTATTTATTTGGATGGCTCTAGTACTAAAGGTACCTAGTTCCTTTTTTCTTTGTTTTTGCTTCTCTTTGGTTCGTTCAGGATATTTTAGTTCCCTTGTTCAGACTAATCATTCTTATGTTTCCTCTGTTGAATCTTGCCTTAATAGTATTTTGGTCTAGTAATGCCAAAGTTGTTTTCTATTTTTCCTTCTTCTTTTTTTGTGTGTGTTTTGTTTTGTATTGTTCTCGTTCTATTTTTTTTTGTGTTTTTTGTATTTTTTGTGTTTCGAGTTTTTGTTTTTTTGTGTTTTTTGTGGTTGTTGCATTTGTATGTTCTTTTGTTGTTTTTATGTTTTTTGTTTCTTTTTGGTAATATTAAGAGATGGGGGTTTTGACCAGGAATCCCCCAACTTGTTACAACAACTCCACCAGGGAGACACACACCCACCCCCTCACACACTCACCCACACCACGATTTGTTTTTATGTTTTTTGTTTGTTTTGTTGTTTTTTTTTTTTGTCTTTTGTTGTTGTTGTTGTGTTTTTATTTTTATGTTATTTTATTTATTTACTATTTTTTAAAATTTTGTTTGTTGTTATGTTTTTTTTGTGTTTGTTTGTTTGTGTTTTTGTTTTTTCAGGCATGTTATTTGAGTGTGCCAAAGGGGGCAGGCTAGGTGCGAGCCCTAGTCATTTTTTATGAAATAGATACCCTTGCCTCCTTGGGACTTACCCGAAAGTGGCATCCCAATTGGGGTGTTTTCCGCAAGCAAAAAAAACTTCAAATCATTGTCTAAAGAGTGTCATATTTATTTTTCTCTTACTATTATGATAATTTTTTAGACAATCCACGTGTTAAGAATTTTATTGTGAATGGAAATCTTGTTCAAATAACATTTTCACAAAAATAATTTTGATCTTGTTTTTTATAGTACATCTTACAATCTTATCAAACTTTATTATTGATATGATTTTAATTTTTTTTCAATTAATATCAAGCCGTATTAAAATCTAAGAGAGGGTTATAAAAACAATCTAGAAAAATTGTCATGAAATCTAACTAGATTTCTAGTTGTTTGAATATCAAAATTTCACTAACCTTTTGTAAATTTAGACCATTTTCTTGAATTTCATAGTGAAACTTAATTATTATTTAAAAAATTGTTCTAACTATTGACATGGTGAACCATATTCATAACTTAGAAATAATTATTTTCAAGGAAGTTGTCTTATGAAATAAATTTTCTAGATTTCTGAATGGAAAATTTTCTATTATACAATACCAAAGCATAGGATAACAACCTCTATGCTATGTTTGCAAAGAAAAGAAAAAATAGAACCATTGACATAAGCATCATCTTATAAATCCACATGCATATAGACAGGTAGATGCAAGCAAGGTCCACAACGTTGCCCCTCCTTTAACATCTCATTGACTTAAACACCAAAGGGAAGGTTAGAAGAAAATAGTAGTCTTTGACTGCTAGTTTCTCATTGTCATTGATCTCAACATATAGATTTTTAGGTCAAATTTTATGATGGTTTTGTTTGTGAAATCTTGTTCAAGAAATTTGTCCAAAGCCTAATGGATTTCCTATGTGATTTCAATAAGATGAGAACATAGGGGGTTCATGTTTTATGTGATTAAAATTATTGAAGATGCTTAATTTTGAGCTACTTGCCTAAGAAATTAGTGATATTTACATGCTTTTTTCTCCTAGCTTAATAGTACAATATTTGTTATCATTAAATACTTTGTTTTTATTTTTAATGAAATATTCACCAATTATGGCAATTTTGTCATCATTGAAATAAGCTTTTGCTAAGATTTAGAACTTTGAAGATCTTTCGCTCATGATTTGTTGAACAAACATAGTAAAGAGCCATGTTTCTATATTGTGGTCTGAGAAATTTAGATTAGATTTAATCATTTTTAAATTGATATTTAACTATAAGCAAGTGAAAATTATTTTTTCTTCCCTTAGTTTCCTTCATATATTAAATAATATATTTGTTTTTCTAATTCATACATATGGTATTATAAGATCGACTTCATCCTCTAGTTATATTTAGATATAAGTTCATCAATGATTTGTTTGTCATTATTTTATTTTTATAGCTAAAAATTTCCTTGCATGATTTCTTCTTCAAACATAAATAAAATTTAAAAGTTTTGTTTTACTTTCTAGTCACATGTTCAAATTTTATTTATGAATGTGTCTTCTTTTTCTTGTAACAATATTGAGGATGTTGTTTTTTTATCCATTGGAAAGGGTTGAATCTAAGGAAAAAGGGTAGGCCCTTAAGGAACATATTGGGCACCAAATATATGTGAATCCAAGTGAGATCTATTGGGACTAGAGGTTACATCCAACCCTTGAGAGTATTTACTTGGTAAAATAAAATACACAATGAAAATGAAAAGGAAAAAGGAAAAGTAAAGTCAAATAAGGCATGTGATAGTTGGTGGAAATATGGTCCTCCTATAGCTATATCATCCATTGTGGGAAGTCTTGACTTATATAAAATATTTTTTGACCTTTTCTAGTTATTTTCAATACCCTTTTTATTTTTGTTTTGATTTTTTTCTTAGTGATATATTAAATTGATTCAAATAACAACATAAATAAGTAATAAAATTGACTAATTATATTGTTAATGTATTATATTTTTATCATTCTTTAGTATAGTTTTAGACTTTGGAATTTTTATTTTGGCTTAATATTTTCAAGGTATACTTCAATAATTCCATCTTCAAGGCATACTTCAATCATCCCTAGTAGTAGAGGTTAGTGAGAGCCTTATTGATAAGTGATATGTGTTTCTCTAAGATACAACAATTTTTGGTAAATTTAATGGGTCTTGGCTAGGGACTTCGACCTTAAGAAAATGGATTGATAGGATTTGGGAGTATCCAAGAGAGATTCTATCCTTTCTTCCCAAAGGTTTTTTCCTGGCCATTTTTTGTTCCAGGGAGGAAAGAGATAGAATCCTAAAAGTGTGTCCTTGTTTTATAGGAAGAGCATGACTCTTCCTTATCATACTGGTATGAAGGCTTTGCACCTGAAAACTTAAATCTATCTCTAGTACCAGTCTAGGTTAGGATGTATGGATTACCCATTAAATTTTAGGAAATAGAAACCTTCAAGGCAATAGAAAACACTCTGAGAGAATTCCTTGAGATTTCAAAAACTACAAAAGATGGATTCCTGGATATTTATGCTTAGATATTGGTCATGATTGATATAAGTAAACCTTTACTAGAATCAATCATTCTTAAGTATGGGGGTAATTTATAGACCCAAACCAGATATTATGAAAACATATCTTTAAGATGTATAATATGTCATGAGGTAGGGTATATTGAGAGATCATGCCCAAAGGAGAATCCAATAGAATCATATGTAGAAAAATACAAGAGAAAATTACAAATGGAAATGGATGAGGATGGTTTTCAACTTCCAAAAATAGGTCTAGATAGATGAAAGGAAAAAAAATAATGGAGACTAGTAAAAAAGTATATTGGAAAAAATACCAATTTTTTTTAGGCTTTAGCCTATGAAGAAAAAGAAGATAAAACTTAGAGGACACAATATAACAAGTTCAAAATATTAATAAGGAACCATATATTTAAAATGATCCTGATTTAGGGAAGTACATTCTTGATGAACCTAAAGAACGTGTCTTATTAGATTTTAAATACTCCCTTGAAGTACCATGCACCATTTAGGAGAAGAAAATTGGTAGAGAAAATGCAATGTTAGATTTTTGTGCCTCTACCATTAATAAGGAAATACCAAAAAACGAGCAGGACAAGTTTTAAGCTTTCTTAGTAGAGCCAAGGGAGGATAAATCTAATAAAAAAGAAAGTTGAGAAAGAATATTGAGGAATAGAATAATAAGACCTATTCCAAATACAAGCAAGGCAAAAGAGGAAAAAACTCAAATTATCAAGCTAGATCTAGAGAAGCAAGAACAAACATAGAGAAAGAAACACAAACTAATTTGGTTTAACTTCTATTTACCAAACAACAAAATGATGTTAGTAATTCGTAGGTGGGGCTAATATCCCCTAATTAGACATGATTACTATCTTATAGAATATAAGGGGTGTTGATGCCCCCTCAAAGCATAGGTGTATCAAGAACCTCTATTTAAGTAATAAGCTTGATATTCTTTATATCCAAGAAACTAAAATGACAAAGGAAAAAGTATTCAAAACTATGAAAGCAGTATGGACGAGATGTGAATGGGATGCTATGGATTCTAAAGCAAAATTATGGGGAATTCTAACATGTTGGAATCCTATTATAACATATTTTGTAACCATTCATAAAACTAGGCATTAGATAGCCTCATTAGTCACATGCTACTTTGCATATATTTGTTTCATCCTTATCAATGTCTATGGACCTACAACTCAATCAAGCAAATTAGAAGTATGGAGTGGTATTGAAGCCTTTATGAGAAGTAAAGACCAAGAACCCATCATAGGAGATTTTAATCCCATAACTAAGTTGTCTAAATATTTTTGGGGAATTAGGAATTAACCCAAAGTATGAGATATTTCTCAACTTTTATTCAAAACAATAATCTATGGGAGGTTGATTTTGAAGAAGATAACTATACATGGACCAAAAATAGGAGAGGCTAGAACCTAATAAAAAAAAAATTAGACAGGTGCATACTCTTAGATTATTGGATAGATGAAGAAACTTGTGCTAAAATTAATACCTTGACAAGGATTGGTTCATATCACTAGCCAATAAGAGTTAAAATGGTGGTAAGTGAATTAAAAAAAATCATATTTTTAATACGAGCAGATATAGGAATATCATCCTCAATTTATTTATTTGATAACATAAACATGAAATTATTCAACGAAACAATGGACTATATACACTTCCAAAACAAATTAAATCAATGACATCTAGATTAAAAGAATGGAACAAGAAAAATTTTGGAAATGTTTTTGATAATAAAGAAGAACTAAAAGTTAAAATTTTAATATTCCAAAAAGATGATCATAATAATCCAAGCTCCAAGGAAAGGGATTTCTTATTGAATATCATAATATTTTGAGTAAGGAAGAGAAATTTTGGAGGTTAAAATTGAGATAAACTTGGTTAAAAGGAGATATAAATATAAATTTTTTCATAAGATTACAATAGTACAAAGACCAACATCCATAATTAATAGAATTAAATCAGGAGAAGGGGTTAGGTTGAAGATCATAGTGAAATAAAAAAGGAGGCAAGGTATTTTTACTAGAATATTCTAGGATCAAATGAGTTTAAAGTTCTTAAAGATAAACTACTACAAGAAGTACCTTCAATTATAACATATGAAGATAATAGGAAACTGATGGAGCCTATTACTCTGGAAGAAGTTCATTTAGTTCTTTTCTCTTTTGATAAGAATAAATTCCTAGGTACAAATGAGATCTCTAGAAAATTCTATCAACATAATTGGGATATAGTGAAAGATTCTTTCTTTGCGGTAGTAGAATATTTTAGGGAAAAATAATGCATACCTTATAAAATAAATGCAACATATCTTACCCTAATTCCAAAAAAGAAGGATGTATAATTTTTTGATTCATTCAAGACCATGAGCCTATGTAATATGACATATAATATTATCTCCAAGTGATGGCAAATCGGTTAAGACCTCTATTAGACAAAATTATTTTAGAAGAGCAAGGAGGATTTGTGAAAGGGAGATATTCTGGAAGGGATCCTGGTAGATCATGAAGTTATGCATTCAATAACTTCAAGAAAAGGGAGAGCAATGATATTAAAACTTGATATGAGTAAAGCCTATGATAGGGTTAGATGAGATTTTCTTATTGCATTTTTAGAAAAGTTTGGATATGGGAAGAAATGGGTTAGATGGATTAAATCTTGTGTTTCTACAATTTCATATTCAATGTTGGCTAATGGGTTAATAACAAAACCTTTTAAAGCCAAGAGAGGTCTTAGACAGGGAGTTCCTCTTTCGCCATATTTGTTCATTATTATGGCAGAGGTATTGGGTAGGAACTTAAATAAGGCTAACAAATATGGGCTAATAAGTGGAATTAAGGCTAGTAATAACATTGACAAAATTACCCATCAATAATTTGTAGATGGTACAACCCTTTTTGGGAGGGCAAGGATAAACTTTTATAGAGCTTGGAATAATTTACTAAAGGAATATGAAAGAGTGTTAGGGTAGAAAGTTAATAGGGCAAAATCTAAATTTTACTTTCTAAACACCCCAATTAGAATTAAAGTAAGGATATATAGGTTACTTCAAATGGAGGAGGTAAAATTACCAACAACATATCTAGGGATGCCCTTATTTTAGGGAAGAATGAGGATAGAATTATGGAATCCAATTACAAGTAAAGTTCAGAATGAACTATTAGTATGAAAATGTATATGGTTATCATTAGCAAGAAGAGTACAACTAATTAAATTAGTCTTATAAGCCATTCCAACATATTATGTTCTTGTATACTATGGCAAAATCAATAGAGAATATTTAATCTATATTATGCGGTCATTTTTGTGGTTAGGATTACATAGAGGGAATTTTCCTTTGGTGAAATGGAGCAAGGTATGTGATGATAAAACTAAGGGAGGTCTTGGTTTAAGAGTTCTTATGGATGTAAACTTATCTCTTAGGGGAAAAGTAATTTGGAGATTGTACAAAGAGAGTCAAAGATAATGGGAAATAATTCTTCTAAGTATATATGTTGATCTCAATGATCCAAGCTTAATATTTACTACACTGTCACTACTAAATGGTTTTTCTCTATGAAAGAGTTTTAAAAAATCAATTGATTTAGTGATTAAAAGGTAAGATGGGTGGTGAGAACTAGAGAAAAAAATCCTATTTGGATGGATACTTGGTGTGATAAAGAACCACTTAATCGAGATCCAATTTTGAAACCATGGATGAGATTACTTCAAGATAAATATGGTGATAGGATTTCAAACATTATGTACAAGGATCAGGAAGGAAGATACAAATGGAAAGAATATTTTTTTACAAGTATACAAGATATTGATGCTAGGAGGTAGTTGAGAAAAAATATAACAACAATGATTATTCCGAGGGGAGCCAAGGATAAGCTGATTTGGGAGTTGAATAGCTCAGGAGAATACACAATAAGAAGTGAATATAATGTAAAGCACCAACAAAATAGAAATATCACAAGAATTTGGAGAGATATTTCGGACAATATGAGCATTCCTAAAGTCAAAAATTTTGTTTGGCTAGCAGGTCATAGAAGAATTATATCCTGGGATAACCTTATGAAAAGGGGTTTTCATGGCCCCTCACAATGTGTTCTTTATAAAAAGGATGGGAGTATAAACCATCTATTGGGACACTGCTCAATAGTTTAGAAAAATTGGCAATGGATTCTTAATATATTTGGTAAATACATGGTGATGAATAGAAGAATGGTTAAAGCAATGATATACCACTTTTAAAAATGAGACTTTTAGACAATGTAGGATATATCAAAAGATACAATACTTTGGATTGTATGGCTAGAAAGCAATAGAAGAATATTTAAAGGTAAGGAAAACAATTTAGAGGTAATTAAAGGAAATATTTGTTTAGCCATAGATGAGTCTAAACCAACCCTATCAACTCACCAAAATCCTAATCTAGAAGCAAAGAGCCTTGATAGATGGATTCAAGTCATCAAAAGGAATTATGATGTTGGATTTTGGAGAAACAAAAGGTTGCCAATGCTTCCATTTTGTTGATCAAGTTAATTAAGATCATAGAGAAAACAAAGAGTTCATCAAGGTCATGGAGAAAAATGGAGTGGTGCATGGATGATATTCATTTTTTGATCACCTACTAGTATTTCTAAACTTTAATCTCCTAATTGTATCATGATATAACAATTACAAAATAAAGAGATTTATTGTTTTAAACACCTTTTCCCCCCATGCAATTGCATAATTTTAGCTTAATTCTTATAGCCTACAAGAATGTCACCTTTACCTCCCATGCAATTGCATAATTTTACCTTAATGCCTATAGCCTACAAGAATGTTTTTTTTCTAATAAGATATGTATGGCTTCTATTGGGGTCCACTCTCATTACAAAAACAAAACATTACATTTATAACAAGTTAATTTAACCATATCCAACTTGCATGTCTATCAAAGATATTATTCATTTGCATTTTTACCAAAGTCTTAATCTTCTTCATTTGAATTTCTATCAAAGATATTCTCCATCTTCCTCAAACTGCTAAGTTTCCATAATCAAATCCTTTATATCATATACCTTCCAAATTTAAATTTTGTGAAGATAAAATTCAACACCTCGAATGGTTAAAAAAATTGCTACCTAATTTCCATATCTATAAATATATTATCTATAACAATCTGAAAATATCTCCTTTTCTCATCCCTCCCAATTTGACTTCATCATTTCTATTTTCCTTTAGAATTCTCCCCAATAGTTATTTCATGAGTTCCATGGGTTTGTCTAGGCTTCCTTCTATATTTTTGACTATTTCTTGCCTAGGGTTTCCATTGAGGTTAAGATTTTCCCTCCTGACTTCTGCCTGATATTTGTAAAACTAGGTCCCACATATATCCTCCTACTCAATTTTACCTATCCATACTGCTCATCTAGAGGTTCTAGCACATAAATCCTTCTATTGGTGTATATTCCCTTTGATTATGCCCTTGTCATTGTCACAGTTACTACACCCGCATCCATAGATACCAAACCCGTATCCATGAAGTTTTATATTGCATCCTTCACTACATAAATTATGAAAACCCTCTTCATCACAAAAAATCCCTCTTCACCAGATAAAAATCCCTCCTCACCATAGAAAAACCCTCTTCACCACAAAATAAATTCCTCTTCACCATAGAAATTTCCTCTTCACCACAAAAAATCCCTCCATAGAAAACCCCTCTTCATCTTAGAAAAACCCTCTTCACAACAAAATAATTGCTCTTCACCATAAACATTATGAAAACCCTCTCCACCATAGAAAAATCCCTCTTCACCACAAAAAATCCTTCACCATAGAAAAAACCCTCTTCACCACAAATAAAATTGTAGTTGCCCTATTTTTCCAACTTTAATTAAAATTTGTAGAAGGCATTGAACTATGGATAAAATGTGAAGGCTACATGATGTTGTTAAACTATCATTGTATACATTTATAGCCAATAATTGTGTAAATGACAATAAAATAACTATGTTGCATTATAAAGGTATATGCCAAGCTAGATGGCATGATCAAGTTACCTTGCTTTGCCTTTGTACTACATGGTCTCCCAATCAATCTTCCATCATCAAGTTGGAATAGTAGATTTGTCACAAAAGTCCTATACTTCGTCCATGAAATTTTATACTACACCCTTCACCACAAAAATTATGAAAACCATCTTCACCACAAAAAGACATTTTCACCATAGGAAAATCCCTCTTCACCATAGAAAAAACCCTTTTCACCACAAAAAATCACTCCACCACATAAAATACCTCTTCACCAAGAAAAACCCTCTTCACCATAGGAAAATCCCTCTTCACCACAAAAAATCCGTCTTCATCATAAAAAACCCTCTTCACCACAAAAAAATCCCTCTTCACCACAAAAAATCCCTCTTCATCATAAAAAAACTCTCTTCATCATATAAAAAACCCTTTTCACCACAAAAAACCCATCTTCACTATAGAAATTTCCTCTTCACCCTTAAAATGTTAGGGTAAAGCATGAGTTTCTATGAGAGGTCCCAATCCTGTTGTTTTAGGGTTTGAACTTGGGTCTCCTAGATGAAAATCCAAGAACTTACCATTGTGATATCCATTTGGGGATAAAACTTTAGGATAAAGTGTAGGTTTTTAAAAGTCTCAGTCCCTTCTATAGTGGTTTGAACCTGGGTCTCTTGGATGAAATCCCAAAGCCATACCACTATAGTGTCCCAATAGAGATACGTTGTGGGGGTTATTTATTTTCTTTAGAAAGTTGGATATTTCTTTTATTTTTATCAAAGAAAAAGTTTTGACTATGATTTCCACTTCTCTACTATATTGGAACTCATTACAAGAGACATCATCCCTTCATAAACCACTTCTATGATAAATAAAACTTTGGTACTATATGGTTCTTTGGTTGATGCTTTGAGTTCTTTGGACATTATTTTAAAAATAATGATTGTTCTATTATTTATTTTTTCTTTACTAGAAGTTTTAGCACCAATCAACTCTCTTTTGTTCATAAGCTTGATCCATATTGGTAATTTGTCTTGCCTATGACCTAGTCTTTCACTTCTTGGTTTCCATCATAATTATCCAATGATCTTCATTGACTAGTTTATGATGGAACCAAACACCATGGCAATTGGCATGCAAGGTGTTGGATCCTTAAAATCCAACATAAAGATACCTCTACGTTTAAACTTAAAAATATCTCATAGGTTCATTCATTGTTTATGAACTTAGTTCAAGTTGTTACTATTTTTTGTCTATAAAATTATAGGTTAGTCTAGATTCCCATTTAGTTCTTTGGTCTTAATAAATTTAATCCAATTTAGTGTGATGTTTCAAAAAGTATTATATAGTTTCATGGGCCCATCCATATTCCCATTGAGAGTTCTTGTCCAATAGGAGTATTATATTAGATCTAAATCTAATTGGTTCATTTAAATTCCTTATGCATACATTCATATCTGTATTTTTATCTCGTTTAGCACACTTGTGTTAAAACTTCATGCACATACCCTAAGCATTTGCAATTTGTGTTGATCCACGTGTCCCAATTCAATTGAAGTCATCAATCATATTTTCTTATATATGTCCCTACTAAAAAAGTCATATAAGTCGATCATATATATCCTACATCCATGGTCCGAATTGAGTTATTGTTAGAGGCTAATTAAAGTTGTTGATGATTTCATAAAATATTTTGATTGACCTATCAAAATTATATCTGCTTATAAGTTATATAATTTCCATCATCATCAATGGTTCGTAGTCATCCCAAGATCCTTGGAAGAATCCACGTCAGTAAAAGTCTTCATCATAGTTAGGGAAGGTTAAAGGTCGATCGTCATGAGATATCAATAGTTCATGATAATCCAAAAGATAATATCTACGACCCACAAAGGGTGATAAGAATTTATGGTGTGCAATAGTAAAAAAATGAGTGGCCCACATTCCACAATAACTTTTTCCAAGAAAAATATATGGTTTGCAATGCTCCACATGGCTCCATTGATTCACCTTTAGTTGCGACTATGCAAAGAAAATATATGGTCTGTGAGAGCCCACGTGTTGCCATTATCATTTAGCTAAACCCTACCAAAAAAAAGCAATGACCCATATTCACTAACAAAAAATGATAGAAAGTCAAAAAAAAATTGTCGAGCAAAATTTGTGGCTCGCTTTGAATGAAGCAAGCAAATAAAAAGCCATAATGAGCCACATGTTGAAGCTACCAATTTTAACTTAGGCACTACTCGAAAGATGAAATTAAATATCATCCATAGTTAAATAGAAACAATAACCTGATTTGCTAACACATTAGTCAACTTTTCAATGACAACATTGACGGTTCAAAATGAAGGTGTCCCAACAACTTAGATCCACTCGAATCTATGACTTGCATGAGACATCACAATAGATTGGATGATGGAGATTCAATGCCACTTGTTCTTTTACCTATGATAATCGGTGGTCTTCTTTGATCTAAAAAAGAGCATTAACAACCGAGATTTATCACCAAATTTAATACGTGGAGAACATTGATAACTAAAAGTTTGCGAAAGGTCAAAGCACATATATGACTCTCAATAATAGACGATACAACATAGATAATTTAGATTGCTTGGAAGAAAAATATAAATAATTTGGGACAATTCAAAATTTAAATTAATAGTTCACGATGTTGCCACACAAACTAGAATCAATGAATTACAGAGCCTAGACCAATCAGACCAACATAAGAAGTTTTTACAAGAAAAATCTAATGGAACATAGGAGCCCATGTGGAAAATTGAAAAAAGAATGAACAATTGTGATTGAGTTAACTATGCCAAACATAATTTATGACCTACGTTAATCAGACAAAGATAAAATAATAGTTCACCTCAATCCATGTGTCACATAATAGGGTCTTCAACAAGTCTAGATTCGACTTTGGAACATAATGAACAACAAAGGTTTGACCTAAAAATAGAATAAAAAAGGAACCCTATAGCGGAAAGCCCCTCAACATGTCAATATCAAAAATTACCTACCAATGTTAAAGGTCTTCGATAACTAAGATTCAAGGCCAAAAAAATATAGACATGAGAGTGATCTGTGTAAAAGATAAAAGATTCAATGGAGAATTTTTCGAAGCGCACCAATAGCCAAGATTGAGAGAAAAATGTCTAAATAATTTTATCAACATTTTTCATGATCAAGATTGAAATTTAAACAATTACACACAACCAAGATATGTAAGAAATAGTTTATGCTAGGCATAGGTAGGCATGCCATATTTTCATGTACAACCATGATATAGATAGCTAGTGGACAAGTCATTATGTGTAATTTTTTGTACATAAAATGAAGTTACTATAGCAATTAATTAGCAACTTGGTGAGACTGATAAATGCAACAATTTTTTTGTGGGACAAATAGATAGTTGAAAATGAAATAAAGATTTTGTTACCTTCAAATATTATCACAACACAACTTTTGCATTCACAATCACTTCCATCATCATTTCACTGACTTTGTACCCCAATGAATAAAGCCCAAATAGTTCAAGCATGGTAATGATTGGCATTTGAAGGTCTAATATAATATAAGGTTGAGCTGACAAAGTTTGTGCAAGAAGATGACACATCATACTACATTTGGTATGATGTCAGATACATATAAAGTAGATAAAAAAGAAGAATCTCATATGGTAAGAAAAATGATGTGAATAAACAATTCACATAAAGCCAAATTTTTGAAGAAAAACACTCCACCAGAAGGCATGATTATGAGATGATTATAGAATATCTATCTGGGAAAACCATCATGCAAAACTCTTTTCTATATAAGGTTTGGCATTCCTTTAAAAATCCAAATAAAAAATCCCTCAATATGCTGATGAGCCTAAGAGCACAAACAAAGACCTATATAGTGGAGAATGACCAAATGAGAAGGTTCCTGCTATATTGTGTAAAGAAGAGAAAGTGGAATAGAAATGGTGGATCCTAGCCTACAAGCATCTAGAATATCAGCTCAAGGCACCTTGCCTGGACCTAAAACAACTTTTAGTTTTAATGAATATGGTTGTCCCATATTCTAGGCACCCCTTTTCACTATATCCCCCTTCTTTTCTTCCATTTCTTCTTATTGTAATATCACTTCTTCTAGTGTTCACCTGTAAATAGTGCCATAAACTCCTTTGTTTATTTCATATAATATTTTATCCCCAAATTTTTCTTTAACTCTTTTCCTCTTCACCACAATCTTGCCTTCTTTTTGCATGTATATATCTTCACCATCTTCTATCTTCCACTTTCTACGGTTCCCATATCCCCCTAGCTCCTCGGTTAATTCTTTCTCTCCTTCAAAAGTGCTAAATTTAAAGGAAGGCTATTCGATATGCCAAAACTATGATACCAAATTTAACTACATTCAAAATATAGAAAAATGGTCTTTTGAAGCTTCAAGATTCATTAAATGTTGCAAAGTTGTTGCTGAAATAACACGACCAAAAAAGGAGGAAAACCAAGGAAGGATGAAGCATCAAATGAATGAAGTTCAATGGTTCAAAAACAATCGATTATAAGGTCCTAATCCAAGGTAATTGTACTCCATTTAAGAATCCTATGGTTCGAAAAAGGCCAGGTGTCAGCTCTAAAATAAGACTGCATAACAACTACAATCCAACTATAAGTTATAATAGAATCAATGGTGAACATGCACCCATATGTAAAGACCAGATAAGCTATAAATAAGGGCTACATTAGCCAAAGAAGATATCAAGTCTTGCATTACCAATTTTTGCCAAAGGTATTCTAAGTTCCCTTGTCTTGTTAGTTGTATTCTCTTTGTGTCTTGTATTCCATAGCCATCTCTTTTTTCTTCTCCATTATTATGTAGGTCTTTCTAACAAAGTATTCACTTTGCTGAGATCATTTCCAATGGTTGGATTGAAATTTAGAAGGCTCTTTATTACTATATTAGAATGAAGAGCTAAAGTTCTATGTTACATTATTTGAACCAAGAATTTATTTGTATTGGCTTAATGAGATCTGGGTCATTTAACTAGGCTCAAATTGTAATAACATTTTGATATTAATACAAATCCTACTTCCTCCTTTGGGAATTTATTTGTTTGATTTGTGTATGTTTCACATTTACATATTACATTATTTGAATGTGTGAATGGTGATTCTCTCACTGGTGAATTTTAATTATGCTTGTTACATTATTTGAATAAACATAATTGACCCAGTTCTTCCTTTTTTTTTGTCTCATTTAATCATTTAAATATTTGTTATAGTTGATATTGGATAAGATAATGGTCTATTGATAGGAATATATTAGGTATTGTGAATCTTAGTAAAATCATGAATAAATAAAATTTCATCTAGTTGAGCACAAGCATTAATAATATAAGCTTAGCTTAGGGTTTTCTTACCTTACTCGGTTTGAAAAAAGTTTCACATACTTCTTTCTTGAGTAAATGAGGTGGATCCACTAGAGTTTGTAGTACTTATTAGATCAAGAAAATTCAGTGGCATGATAATCCATAAGGTACGCTAAAATTTTCTTCAACAATTTTTGGCATTGTTATCGAGGAGTTGAATTCTCGTCGTTAAAAATTCAAGGACTCAAAATCTTGTTTTGAATACCTTGTAGCAAAAACATACGCCAATAATTTTTGGTGTCGTTGTCGAGGAAGACTACGTACTATTTCATCTTTTGAATTTTTTGCAATTTTTCTCGTTTTAAAATTTCAAATTAAAAAATCAACAATTTTCCACAATTTTAAACCATAATTCCTTTAAATCCCTTAAGTGAAATCTTGTGAGAATTGAGAGAAATTGAGCCAAGCAATCTTGGTTGAAGAATCTTCAGAAGATCATGTTCTTTCTTGCACACCTATGCTGACAACTTCAATCAAACCCATAAGTCAATTATCAAGAAAGGAGAAAGAGCTTGGATCTGGTATCTACAAGAATAAGTGACAAATAATCACTTTTCAAAGTACCAAATTCATAGGTATTTTTAAAATCTCATAGTAGTTCTACAATTCTAGTTCACTATATTTTTGATTCTGGTACCAATTCAAGTCCAAATATATCATCACCTTTTGTTAATCAAATAATTGTAGTTAGAATGACAACTGCTAATGCTAATCCCAATTTGAATATATGGAGGAATAATAGATACAAACCTTTTATATTATCCCAAAATATGAACCCCCTCCCTAGTAAATCCAGTAAGCTCTTGCCTAAATTTGAAGGAAATACCATTGTAACTAGTGAAGACCACCTCAAAGATTTCTTCAATGCTATTGATAATCTAGAAGTAGATGAGGAAGACATAGTTCTCAGGCCGTTCTTTCAGACTTTAGAGAAAGATGCTTGTGAATGGTTTAATAACCTTGGAAATGTTACTATCCCTAATTTCCAAACCATGGAGCAAGTTTTTCTTAGAAAATATGAAGAAAGAAAGAATGAATAGTCCTTGTTGATAGAATTGGCTACCATGAAGAAGAAAAAATGAGTCAGTAGAATATTTTAATAGAAGGTTCATTAAAATAAAAAATAATATTCCTTTTGGGTTGAGACCTAATGATAGCTAGTCCATTTGATTTATAAGAATGTTTTTCCTAGAGATTTCAATCATGAATTAAAGTAAGAAAAAACAAAAACTATTTATGAATGCATGGATAGGGCTATACAGATAGAGATAAATATAATCGATAGTGGAAAAATAAGACCATATTCATTAGAACCTAATCTACTTGAGAAGAAACCCAAAAAATTAGGGTTCACCATCCTTAAGAAGGCAGAGCAAGATACCATGGACAAGATAACTAGCCATCTAAATTCAATAACTAAAATATTGAATACCATGAATAACAAATTGGCTAGAATAAAAAGGGAAAAGAAAAATAATCATGAGTCTTCACAATCTCAAGGTGACAATAGGCCTCCTTTTAGAAGAAATTTCAATAGAAATTGGAATAACAATACTTTTGATGAAGGGAATAAGAATAGGAATGGTGGTAACAATTGGAAAAATAAAGAAGTTCAAAAATATTTAGATGTTGTTCCCAATCCCATTCCATCCAACAATATAGCCTCAAAATTTTTTATTATTGTTTTACTTGTGACTCTTCCCATAATTCCGTTGATTATGGAATTTACCTAAGTCTACATTCTAACATTTATCTTGAGGATGAACCTAAGGATGACATTAGAATCAACTTATGTTGGAATCAAGAAGATGAGGCTAGAGAATTGAAATTTGAAAAAGAGATGGATTAGTATGCTACAAACCATCAACATAGAGCTCTAGTACTTGAGAATGTAGAAATTATGTATAAATCACCAGACACAAGGTTTGAGAGAATGAAACAAGATAATTTTACACCCATAACAGAAGAGATAGAGGAACTAGAAAGAATACATATCATTAATCTAAAAAATAAGACAATAGGAGATAGAGTTGACAAATTTTTTTCTGATGGAAATGGAGGAGAAACAAGTCAAAATAAGTTTGTCCCTAAAGAAAATAATACAAAAAATTCAAATGATAAAAAGTACCAAGTCATCCCTAAAGATGCTGATATAGAAGAAGATGTTCAAAAACAATAAAATGAAGTTCCAAAACAAGAATATGGGAAAACAATGGATGTCAAGAAATATGAATTTGATGTTGGTTTAGAAACTACCAAACATAAAGTAAACATTACTTTTGGAGAATTATGATTGTTCCAAAGTACAGAGACTAGGTCTATAAGGCTTTTGGGTTAGTTGACTAATCAAAAGGCTATACATGTAATCCCTTAGGGCCAGAAAGTCATGAGGTTAGATGCCCATCTTCAGTGAGGCCATTTTATATCTCCTTGAGGTACACATCAGATTTTGGTGATCAATATGTAATCCATAATTGCATGCTTGATAGTGGGGCTTCACATAATATAATTCCAAAACAAGTAGCTAATCAATTGGGCTTAACTTGTACAAAATAGTGCCCTCCAATTTTTGTAATGGATAGTAGACAAGTACCATGTGTAGGTGTCATAACTGGACTACTTGTTTATTTGGACCAATATCCTAAAAAGGGTATAGTAAAGGGATGTTGCAGTAGTAGACATAGATTCCTTCTTTTCTATGCTACTATTTAGGTATTGGGATGAATAGTTATGAGGCTCAATCCAATTATATTGGTCTTATGCAACCATACCCTTACAAGGAAAAGAAAAGGCTACCTTGAGATGAGAACCTTTTAACAAGTACTTTGTTGAATTAAAGAAGCCTGATGATAGTATGACCAATCTTGTAAATTTTGTTGAAGAGAAAGAAATGGAAGTCTATTCTATCTAGCACTCACCTTTCTTGATAGAGGTCCATGATGCCAAAGATATGGACCCATATTCAAAGGCAAAAACTGGCACTAAGGCTGATAGGATTTTGACCATTGAATTGTGGACTGTCTTTTGATGGTGCAAAATTATTGACTAGGACTGGAGCTGGAGTAAATATGATTGATATGAATGATTATTATCTTGGTATACCATACAGGCTTGAGTTTCCTTGTACCAATAATGTTTTTTTTTGGTTACATAGGAGAGTTTGTCATAACCACACTATTTTAGTAACTGACAAGTACAAGGTTCAAACCACAAGGGATGCTTCCACCAAACCTATTTTGCTTCATTATTGTTGAACCGACATGAAGGGGACCATCGATGACTCGAGATTCATACCATCATTGTTGGTTTGATGCACACTTAGAGGATTCATATCAGACTACTACCTTTGCAAACATGCTACCCTCGATGTTTGAACTTGGGTGTCTTCTTGGTAAGTGCCTGGCCAGACAAGCACTTACCAATCCACCCAGCCCTAAGGACTTGTACCAACAATGTTGTAAAATATGATGTCCTATTGCTAGGACTTAGGAAAGCTAAAGAGTTAGGCATCATTAACCTAACAGTTAGTGGAGATGCAAAACTCATAATACAACAAATCAAAGGTAAATATCAAACTAAGCATCCCATACTAAAACCGTATAAATAGGTTGTACTTGATGAGATTGATAAATTTATAGCATTCAATTTACAGTATATACCTAGAGAACAAAATCATGTAGCCAACTTGTTAGCTATAAATGCTTCTGGTGCATATTGTACAGAGATAGATACTGCATATATGGATAGGTTTCCCACTATATATGTCTACAAGCCTTCTATTATCGACAATTTTATTTATTTAAAAGTTTTTCAGGATGATTTACATATCAATGACTTCATGACTCTTTAAAATGAGTTTTTTGATATTATATATGATGAATAAGATGAGAAAAAATTGAAGGACGTTATGGAGAACCTATTGAAGTCATACAGTTAAAAATGAATAGAATCCCTAGAGGATTTGTATCTTTAGAGAGTTTATTTGATGATTTTGATAGAGCCTACAAACCACTCTTCCAAGAATCTAAATTAGAAGATATAAATATTGGAACAATGGATGAGCCTAAAATTATCAAGATCAATAAGGCTTTATCAGAAAAAGAGAAACACCAATATATTAGTTTTCTAAAGAAAACATAGATATTTTTTCTTGGAGCTATGAAGACTTAAGGACATTTAATACATAGGTTATGACTCACATCATACCCCTTAAAGAAGATGCTAAACCTTTTAGGAAAAAATAAAGAAATTTTAATCCCACCTTGCACCCAGTTATGTAGAAAGAGGTTTAGAAGTTGTTGGATGCTAAGATAATAAGAAAAGTGAGGCTTTCTTCCTAAATTTCCAATTTAGTACTAGTTAGGAAGAAAAATAGATATACTAGACTAAGTGTTGATTTTAGAAATATGAATAAAATTTCATTAAAAGATAACTACCCACTTCCCAACATGGAACAATTGCCTCAAGCTATTGTAGGATTGTCTAGAATATCTCTGCTAGATGGTTTTTCTAGATATAACCAAATTTTAGGTAACCTAGAGGACATATATAAAAAATATTTCACTACTCTCTAGGGAACCTTTGAATACTTGAGGATGCCTTTTGGGTTAATGAATGCAGAAACAATTTTTCAAAGGGTAATGGATTTTACATTTAAGGGTTTCATGTTTGAAATAGTTTTCTATTTAGATGACATAACAATATTTTTTGAGTCTCTTGAAGATCATCTGCACTTGATAAAAGTATTTGATATATGTAAGGAGTTTGACATATCTTTAAACCCAAAGAAATACATATTTATAACAATTGATCCTGAAAGGGTAAAGACTATCTCCAAAATTTCCCCTCTTAAGAATCTGAAAGGAGTAAGATCTTTCTTTGGCAAGATTAATTTTGTAAAGATCCATTCTAGATTTTGCTTAAAGAAGCATGGTGAAATTTAATGGAATGAAGAGAACACTAAATATTTTTAGAGGATTAAAGAAGTTATAACCCAAGCCTCGGTGTTAACTCACCCTGATTATCACAAATCCTTCAACATATTTTCCTTTGCTTTAAAACACACCATTGTTGCAGTTCTATCTCAGAAAGATGAAGAAAATAATTAGAAACCTATTGCCTCTATGAGTTATGTTTTGAAAGGTGCTCGACTGAAATATACTATGATAGAAAAATAAGCTTATGCTCCCATTAAGGAAATAGCCCATTTTAAACACATATTTGGTTCAAATAAGGTCATTGCTTATATTTACTATATTGTTATTGAGGATTTCTTCACCCAGCCTAAGCCATTAGGTAATTTTGCAAGATTAATGGTGAAACTATTGCAGTATGATGTTGAATTCAATGCAATTTTTATTGTAAGAGGAAAAGGGTTAGCAAAATATATGGCAAATAAGAAAGAAGAAATTATGAACACCACTATGGTAATCAATGAAGAGCATGAAGCAAGGATGACTAAATTTTTTGACTATAGATGGTATGATGATATTGTTTTCTACCTTTAGAATCTATCCTTCCTAAAATATATGCCAAAGAACAAAAGAATATCAGTCAAGCAACAAGCTCAAATGTATCATTTTTAGGATGGCAAATTATACTAGAGACATCTAGATGGAATATTGTTGCTCTATATTTTTGAGAAGAAAGTCCCTCAACTATTACAAGAATATCATTATGGTTTCTATGGAGGCCAATTTGCACCAGAAGCTACAACACACAAAATTATGAGAGTTGGGTACTATTGGCCTTCCTTGTACAAAGATGTTTATCAGTTTGTAAGAAGTTGTCATAATTGCCAAATTTTTGTAGGTAAGAAATATATATCTACCATAAGTCTAAAGCCAGTGGTAGTTGATGCTATATTTACTCAATGGGGATTAGATCTTATTGGAGAGACCAATCTAAATTCCTCTGGTGGTCATAGGTGGATCATTACAACCATAAATTATTTCACCAAGTGGGTAGAGGCAACACCTCTCAAGAAATCAACAACAAAAGTAGTGATCAAGTTTATTGAAGAAAATATTTTGACAAGATTTGGAACTCCAAAGAAAATAGTTACTAATAATGACAATTATTTTACTTCTTCTGAGATGATTCAGTTATGTGCAAAGTATGACAATGAGCTTTCTCATTATACTAACTACTATCCTTAGGAAAATAGCTTGGCAGAGTCATCAAACAAGAATTTGATTACTAGAATCAAGAAAGCATTAGGGAGAAATAAATATATCTGGGATCATGAATTGAAATATGCTTTGTGGGATGACATAATTTTTGTTAAAAGGAGTACTAGAAAATTCCCTTATGAACTAGTTTATGGAGAAGATGCCCTACTACCTCCTTAAATAAAAAGTCATGCTCTATCTCTACTTCTACCATATCATGAAAGTCCAGATTCCCTCCAAAGAATATTGGACTAGATAGTACAACTACAAGAGGATAGAAGGGATGCACTTATAAAAATAGGTGCATAGACCTAAAAAAATTTCCAAAACTCCAAAAAAAATACAAAAGGAAAACCTTTTCAAGAATGAGATATAGTGCTTTATTGGGATCCAAAAAATGATGAACATAGAAAGAAAGAAAAGTCAGAGCCTAAATGGCTTGGCTCTTATCAGATTGTTTATGCAGTTGGGCAACACACATACATATTGAAGACTTTGGATGGTGGGGAGTTTTTAATTCCAATTAATGGTCAGAATTTGAAGGTCTATCACTCTGCTTCATGGGCCTAAAAATGTGTGATTCAAATTTTTTTTTTTTTTTACATTCAGTTTAGTCATTTTATTTCATAGAATTAGATCATTAGGTAGAATGTCATAGGTCTATCTGATCAACTGGATATTTTGGAGTCCTCAAGTGCCTTAAAATTACATATTCACCACATGTCCCAAAAATAGAGCTTATGTTGGATCCTTAAAATCCAACGTAAGATACCCCTAGTTTTGAACTTTAAAATATCTCATAGGTTCATTCATTGTTAATAAGCTTAGTTCAATTTGTTACTATATTTTGTCTATAAAATTCTAGGTTAGTCTAGATTCCCCTTTAGTTCATTGGTCTTAATAAATTTAATCCAATTGAGTGCAATGTTCCAAAATGCATTATATAGTTTCATGGGCCCATTTGTATCCCCCTAGAGAGTTCCTATCCAACATGAGTGTTATATTAGCTCTAAATCTAATTGGTTCATTTAAATTCCTTATGCATACATTCATATTTATCTTTTTGTCTCATTTAGTGTACTTGTGTTAAAAATTTATGCATATTCCCTAATCATATACAACCCATGTTGATCCACATGTCCCAATTCAATTGAAGTCATCAATCATATTTCCCCATTTATGTCTCTACCAAAAATGTCATACAAGTCGATCATATTTATCCTACATCCATGGTCCGCATTGAGTTCATCGTTAGAGGTTAATTAAAGTCGTTGATTATTTCATAAAATCTTTTCATTCACCTATCAAACTCATCTCCTCTTATAAGTCATCTAATTTTCATCATCATCCATGGTCCGTAGTCATCTCAAGATACTTGGAGGAATCCACATAATTAAAAGTCTCCATCATAATTAGAGAAGGTCAAAGGTTAGTTGTTATGAGCTATCAATGGTGATCGACCTATTGTCAGGGGCATAACTTTATGCTTAATATTTATTTTTATTCATTCAAAAAGCATTGGAAACCTTGGAGGGAGGGCAACAATTTTTAAAAGGTAAACTTGTCATAGACATGGGTGCCAATAACTGCATGGTGAAAGCACTATAAAGACCTAAAAAATATAAAAAAATACATTTATTACAAATATTAATTTTCTATTTTTATATATTCATAGCCAAAATGCATCTCTAGCCGCATTGACACATCAATAGAAGACAAAATATAAAAGGATAAGTCATATGTTTGTAAATTTTATTTAATATGCACTTGATACCTCAAGGAAGGTGAATCACCACATTTCCATATAACTGACCTTTCATATTCAATACGGTGGTTTTCCAACATACCAAATATTGTATAAAGAGGCATGTACTCCTAACTATAAAAACATGAGTAATGAACACAATGTTATAGTCTCACATCTATTCTTAAAGATTACTTGCATTGTACTCTATTTTCTTGAGTAGTAAAGTCATTATGTTAATATCTCTATATTCTATTTTGTTATACTCTGTTATTTATGAATTACACTCTTTTAAAAAATATTCCTTAACTCAAAATTTTGATTTTTGGATTAGTGGTATCAAAGCGGTTCATATTTTGAGTGTATGTCCTTAAATATAAGATCATGTAACAACTTTTTTGGGTATTAGGTACAAGATCCCTCTAATTACCTTTCTTGTTATTCTAAAAAAATTCAGATGGAAAATAGAATGAACACAAAGGTAGTCGATCCTTTCAAGAATATGTTGAAGGAGACCCTTTTGAAATAAAAGAATGAGATGATGAATTAATTTGTTGAAATTATTCAACAACTCCTAACTATGAATTTTGCAACCTCCTTCACATGACCCCTCATTGTCATAGCACCATTCAATGATCCCATAGGTTTAAGGTGAAGGTAATTTACATATTCCTACTTTTGAAATAAAAAATAATGTTGATGCCCTAAAAAATTGCTATCTTAGTTACCTTCATACATCTTTGTAAATAAATTCATTGATAACAAGATCACTTTTGCACTTTAGAAATCTTTATTATTTGTTTGAATTGGCAAGAAGCATATTGTAACAAGGTCAAGGAGGAGAACAAAGATTAAGTAGTATTCACATGGGAGTATTTCATAGATATTATCAATAAAGAATATTATCCCATAGGATCCTATAAGGACTAATAGATGTGATAGCAACAAGTGCATCAAGGTAAAGACTAGTCTGTTTGAGATTATATTGATAAATTCCATTCCATGGTAACAAAACTAGGTATTCAAGATACCAAAAAATATAAAACCTCAACTATTATAGCGAGTTGAAATGGTATATTAGAGAGGACATGGACCTATTTGAATTCAAGACATTAGGAGAGGCATACAAACTTCTTGTCAAATTAAAGTAGAAGTACAAAAATAAAAACATAAAAGCAAGAGAAAATAACAAGAACAAACAATAATTGTTGCCTAAATAAAGATATGAGTGACACTCTAAAGAATCAAGATAAAGGGAGTCAACCTGAAGATCAAAATTGGAAGCAAAAGAAAAACTTCCAAGAAAAGAACCCCTTAAGACCAAGACCAAAATATGGTGCAATTATCACAAGAGCAATAGAAATTCAAGGGAGAAGTATCAAGCAATTCAATCATTATTTATTGAGTCATAACCCTCTACATCCACTACACCATCACCTCCACATCCATAAGTTATGGATAGAAGGAAGTGGAACATGGAACCTGAATCAAATGTGACCAAGGCCACCACACATATACACCAAAGGAGTTACAAAAAACACCTATTTCACTCATAAATATGGGTCAAGGGTAAGCCATTACCTTTCATTGTTGATAGTAAGAGTCAAAAGAATTTGGCAAAATTCATAACCATGTAATTTTGGATGGTTACGATAGGGGAAAGACATTCGTATCACTCAACAATGTCTCCTCTCTTATGCCATAAATCCCTTCAATGATGAAGTTGTCATGACCCTCCCTTGGCAAACCTATAAATTTGATAATTTTAGGAACGAATAAGTTATATTTGGATGGAATGATTGATTATGTCATGTTTAGTTTCTACAAAACTTATATTTTATGGAAAATATAATGTACCATGTTGATGAAATGATTGATGATTTCATGTTTAGTTGTTGCAAATAATTATTTTATGAAAGAATATGATGTTGCTAATATAATTGTATGCTTGTAGGAATAGTCTTTCTCTTAGATGAAAGAAAGGATTGGCCATTGAGAATGAGGTGTCTAAAAGAGAAATGATGAATACTCTTAAAGATGATAGCTTCGAGGAAGACAATTTCCTCTAATGTAGTGCATATTTTATTTTGCATGTGGAAATAAACCATTAACAGTGAGATTGTTTGAAGAAAACAAAGGAGTTGATGGAGTGAAAGTTGATGTTTGAAAATGCTATCTTGAAAAGATCTTCCACGATTTACTTGATTTCTGTTTTCTTGATTAAATTGAGCCTAAACAAGGAATTATTTTCTTGCTCTCACTTTATTTTAATGCTTTCCTTTGTTTCTTTTAAAAAAAGATATTCCTTGAAGTAGTTCCTCATTTCAATGAAGGTTATGATTATTATGTTAGTAATCTATCATATAATTTGGTTCTAGTATTGCAAAGTGAAATTTAATGAAAATAATACATTCTCAATAAGGTACATTGATATGGAAAAACTTAAGGATGTTTTAGAAGAAAATTCTTGGTTACCAACGCATGATAGCTCGCATTGATCATGTTTAGTTAAGCTAAAGTGTTTAATCATTGAAATGCCATGGTTATTTTTGGGGAAGATAATTTATTAGAAAATTAGTTTGTTGTCTGTTTTTGCAGACGTAATGGGACAATGAGTATTGTGTTCATCGTGGCCACTTGAATGCATCCAAAGGAGTTGGTGGACGAGAAAAAAGTGGAGTGATGGTTGTTGAGAAGGGGGATTTATTCTTCTAAAAAAGAAAATGGAGGACAAAGACTAAAAGGAAAAGGACAAAATACACTACATGTGTTTGCTAAAGGATTTGCTGAGTTTTAGGTTGGTTCATTCACATTTTTATTTATTCTTTGGCAAAGAATGCTAAGTAAAATCTGCCCATGTTGTTGAATTTGAAGAATTAGACTATGTATGTTGAATGGTTTGGATTGCTTAATTTTTTATCTAAAGCTATTCTCTTATTGAATTCATGATGTTATCAAATCACTATGGTCAATATGTGTTACCTTAAACTACCATGGATATGTAGATGGTTTTTAATAGGTGTATACACCAAAATCTAGCCACTTGTCATCCATCTAGGTCTTCCCTCCATTTTTACCCGTTATTTACATCTATTTATATATATTTATTTAATATATATTTAAATATTTTATATTATATTTCTATATATGATGAGCATCAGAAATGCTCATATTTTGTATACAATTTCTTGATTATTATGCGGTTGTATAATAAGGATTGCATATGTTTATGAATGATTATATAATTATTTGATGAAATTATGCGTGTTATCTAATTCATGTGTTTTCAGTGTGTTTTTGTGGAATTGCAGTTGATTTAGTTAGATTTGGATCAGTCGAGGTCTTTTTATGGACCTGGCACTTTGTTTCTTTCGGAATCAACGCAGAGAAGGTAGGCGCCTTCCTCTTCCAGGAAGCGCTAAGTAGGTGCCTTCCTCTTCCAGGAAGGTGCCAAGGAAAGACAAGCGCCTTCCTCTCCCAGGAAGGTGCCAATAGAAGGCCAGCGCCTTCCTCTTCCAGGAAGGCGCCAAAGGAAAAGAAGCGCCTTCCTCTCATAAGGAAGGCATCGACAGGAAGGCACCACTAGAAGGCAAGCGCCTTCCTCTCATAAGGCACCACTAGAAGGCAAGTGCCTTCCTCTCATAAGGAAGGTGCCACTAGAAGGCAAGTGCCTTCCTCTCATAAGGAAGGCACCGACAGGAAGGCGCCACTAGAAGGCAAGCGCCTTCCTCTCATAGGAAGGCGCCAATAGAAGATAAGCGCCTTCCTCCTCCAGGAAGGCGCCAACGGTAGTAAGGCACCTTCCGCATAGAGAAGGCACCCGACATACTTAGGCACCTTCCTCATAGGGAAGGCGCCCCTGTTCTTCGCCCGTTGACCAAACAAGCACGACGTGGACAACAACGACTGATGCAGTTCCAACTCTACGTCATGTAGAGCTAAATTGGGGATCGCACCGATGTATGAGAACGTCCTACCAATGCTAGGTGAAGCACAAACCAATTAGTGAACATGCCACCATTAGAACCGAATGCCAGTTTTAGCAGACGTCGATCACATTTACCAGACTGTCTTAGTTTAGTCTGGAATGAATCGACTGTTATAACTTCTTTGTAATAGAAGTTCTATGGGTGTGCTATATAAACACACGTAGACCTCTCAGAGAAGATATATAGGAGATAGAATATTTTGATAGTAATTATAGAGAGATATACAGAAGAAGCATTGTAATACTTTGATAATTATAATACAGTTCTAAGAGTTTCTAAGTGCGTGTTCAGTTGGGAGGAAGCTGCTGGAGCCTGGGCCCACTCCAAGCCAGTATTTCTTCCCCTATTTTTCTTGTGTTTTCTAGATTAGTTTACCGCTTTTATAAGATTGTTTATCGCATTGCTATTTCTAGTATTTGTAGTAGGTTCATTTCCAAGAATGTGTGAATATTTCCTTTCTATAGATTTAATTGTTTTTACGTAAATTATTGAGGAGTGCATGAATGATTGACAACCGTTTGAAACACCCCCAATAGTAGAACTAGCGGACTCATCTCAAGTGGTATTGTAAGCAATCTTGTTCAAGACCCTTCGCAAGTTTACGAAGCTCCCTAGGTTGATAAATTAAATGCATGGGCATGTGACAAAAGTAGGAAAGAAGTTAACCTTGTTTGGCCCACAACATTTTGGCACCGTTGTCGGGGAAGCGTCTCAACTAGATTATTTACAATACCTGGAAACCTTCCATCTGACCTTGTATGAGTTCTTCGAGAAGAAGAGGACCTGACGGTCGGTTTATAAAAACCAATCCATCAGAACCTGAGTCAATCGAGCATTCTGAATTTGAATTAGACTCACCCGACCCACCTCCAACAATCCATTGGAGTGAGGAGCCACACTTTGTGCAAAGTGCCTCCTCATCCCATCAACGTGGGGAAGAACGAATCATCATAAATCCCCTATTTAATAGGACACCCTTAGAGGAAGCCCTGTTGTGGAAAGTTGTAGAAGATCGGACGATAACACCAGACAACCTTAGAGCCTTGACTCAGAAAGTCTTAAACGACCGTAAGGCCATAAATACTGCATTAGAGACCACATTTCTTAAAAAAATGGCTGACAATGAAGAAGTCTCATCTGGCTTTAGTTTCCCGATTGATGAAGGAGTAGGAGATACCAAAATGAAAAACATATCCCCTGCTCACCTTTCGACCTTCAGAGGATACCCAACTGAGGACCCTGACCTATTTTTATTTAAGTTTGATGTCTTATGCAGGTCTGTGGACTACAAATATGATACACAGAAGCTGAAACTCTTCCCTTCCATGTTGGACGATGCAGCTCTACGGTGGTTCATCGGTCTAGGAGACAAACACATTGCCACTTGGGATCAAATGAAGAAGCTCTTTTTAGAGCAATACCAAGATTTTGGGAGAGCAAGAGACTCCAGAGAAGAGGTCCTGAGCATGACGCAGAAAGAAGATGAGTCTCTCGAGGAATACTGGGAGAGATTCAACTTCAATCTTCAATGATCTCCTCACATGAAACTATCTGATAAGTCCCTCAAAAGCATATTTTTGAGAGGACTTACCAATGAATCACTGGAGGCTCTTAACATGATCTCTGGAGGTGACGTCTACCAACATGCTATGGAAGACATCCGACAACTATGTCGAAACTACTCAAGAAGGAGAGGCAAGACCACTTCTAGAACCATGAAAGTGACTGCTTCAGTCATGAAGATAGAAATAGGTAACATGCTTGGAAGATTTAAAGAGCGAAATGCTCTCATCTCTAGCATTGCAGATGGATACGTTGTTGTTAGAGAAAAAGAAGCAAGAAAATGAAGCAACATTGGCTTATTTCTATCCAAAATGTAGAGGGAAGCATGCAAAGAATGCATGCCCGGAGAACAAAGTCAGAGTATGCGTAGTTTGCAGGCTGAACCATAAAACTTGATTGTGCCCGCAACTGCCCAGTAATCAGGAGGATGTTGAAAGCGTGGATGCCTATTTCATAGGCAATCGAAAGAGTTGGCCACAACCCCCTATGGGGAATATGCCAACCGGAATGTCGTCATATGGGGGAGGACCATACATGCACCAAGGCCCGCCTCAACCACCTAACATGGGGTGGTGGGGGCCATCACCCTGGTCCAACGCACCCCCAACAACATTCCCAAACCAGCAGCAATGGATGCCATATCCATATCCTAGGCAGTAGTGGAGAGGCCACACTCCATGGAATCAGGCTCCATAGAATGTAGCACCAGCTCACCCCCAACAGAATTTATCGGCGTTGCCAGCAGTGAGACCTACGCAGCTACCCGCACAACCGATGACAAATCTGAATAACAGGGTGAACCAGCCAGCATACAACATGGAGGGTGAGATGTATCCGATGTACCATATTCAGCTTAGGTCTGGTAGACAACTAGGAGTAGGAATGCCTCCACTGGTAGAAGAGGAGGAAGAGGTAGGAGAAACACCTCTTGTAGAAGAGGTGATAGAAGAAATGCCTGAGAGAGCAAAGGCTCCATTTCCCAACTGACTGCAAGAATAGAGGAAAGTAACGCAGTCAAAGTTCGATATCTTGTCTAGCTTGAAGAACCTCACAGTGACAATTCCATTATTTCAAGCCATCCGAGATGTTTCGATATATACCAAGGTGATAAGAGAGATGTGTCTAAGGAAGCCAGGATGAAGAGCAACCCAGACTATCAATGTCATGGGTAAACTAGTAGATTTGATGATGGGCAAAATGTGCCATCCAAAGTATGCAGACCTAGGCAACCCGGTGCTGACTATAAAAATTGAGGGACATTCCCTATCCAATACGTTGGTCGATCTCGGAGTAGCCATCAACGTAATGCCTCAGGAGACCATGCAGAGGCTACAACTCATGAACCTGAAACCCACTACGATAGTGCTACAGCTAGTTGATCGATCGACCGTGGCACCGGAAGGAATGTTGGAAGACATAATAGTGACAGTCAATGCATGGGAATACCCAGCCAACTTTTTAGTCCTGCAATCTAAAACTAGGTTGGGCGGTTACCCGCTCATCTTGGGAAGGCCATGGCTGGCAACAGATGATGCTTACATCAGCTGTCGGGATGGGCTGATGACCATCTTCGATGGATGAAACATTAAAAGGTTGACTATTTCACCCCTAGCGCAGTCCGTCGACTCAGTAGGAGAACCCATGTTGATCGAGCATGAAAATCTTGAGCTATCCATGATCCAGCCGATGATGACGTTGGATGAGTTGGTAGAAGAAGATGAAGATGGTGCTATTATGGAGTTCCTCCATGGGGAGTCCTCCATCTTCGCACCTGGATCACCATTGGCTGGCGCCCAAGATCACCACATTCAGCAGATACACGTCGGGCCAGGAAGAACGTTGAATGTCAGCAGTGGGTTGACTCCCACACAATTGATGAAAGTAGAAGAGCTCCTGGTTAGACACCAATAGGCATTTGCATGGGATTACTCAGATATGAAGGGTATCAGCCCAGAGATCTGTACCCATCGTATATACCTAGATGATCAAGCAACTCCAAGCAGGCAACCACAGAGAAGAATGAATTCGACAATGAAAGACATTGTCAAGGAAGAACTACAAAAACTCTTGACTATCGGATTCATCTATCCGATTTTTGACAGCGAGTGGGTATCACCATTAGTGGTAGTCCCTAAAAAGAATGGGAAATGGCGAATCTATGTGGACTACAGAGCATTAAACAAAGCGACCAAGAAGGACCACTTCCCGCTCCCGTTCATTGATCAAGTCTTGGATACACTCTCAGGGAGGAAGTATTTCTCCTTCCTGGATGGATTCAATGGATACAACCAGATCCAGGATAGGAGAAGAGGATCAGGACAAGACAACGTTCACCTACCCATGGGGAACGTTTGCCTATCGGGTATTACCTTTCGGATTGTGCAACGCACCTGCCACCTTTCAAAGGGCGGTGCTTAGCATATTTTTAGACATGATGGGAGATGCGGTCGAAGTATACATGGATGACTTCACCGTCTATGGAGAAACCTTTGACGAGGCAATGACGAACTTGGAAAGAGTGCTCGAAAGAAGCAAGGAAAATAATTTGTCCCTGAGCAACGAGAAATGCTTTATGATGATGCAAGAAGGCATCGTACTGGGACACCACCTCTTCGCAGAAGGAATAAAGGTTGATAAAAGAAAAATTGAGGTCATCAGAGACCTACCCAGCCCCAGAACGCAGAGAGAGGTGAGGAGTTTTCTTGGATCAGTCGGGTACTACCGGCGATTTATCGTCGAATTCAGCAAAATTGCAAAACCACTGCACACTCTATTATCCAAAGATGTGGAGTTCAATTGGATGGAAGACTGCGAAGAAGCATTTCAGTTGCTTAAAGAGAAACTGATATCCACACCGATTTTAAGAGGACCAAATTGGGCCATACCATTCCATATCTACTGTGATGCATCCAACGGTGCGATTGGAGCAGTCCTCGGATAGAAGGATGGCGAAGAATTTTATGCCATCTACTATGTCAGTAAAAACTTGGCAGGAGCCGAGCTCAACTACACGGTGACGGAGAAGGAGTTCCTTGCAGTTGTGCATGCCATAAACAAATTCTACCATTATATCACCGGGTATAAGGTATTTGTCCACACGGACCACGTGACTATCAGATACTTGATGAGCAAGCCGGCCATTGGCGGAAGAATTATCAGGTGGCTCTTGTTACTACAGGAATTTGACATCACAATAGTCGACAAACCAGGCAAGGACAACGTCGTAGCAGATTTTCTATCCAGATTGATACCGACAGACCATACAGTAGTGGAAGACCAGTTTTTGGATGAACATTTGTTCACCATTAGTGAGAAAATCTTATGGTACATAGATATAGCCAATTACTTGGCCATCGAAAGAACCTCACCTGCTCTCTCTTTTTGAGAAAAGTAGGCGGTCATAGAGAAAAGTGCATCGTTCCTATGGATTGATGGCCTCTTATTCAAAATAGGACATGACCAGATTATAAGAAGATGCATAGCAGAGCAGGAGTTCTCAGAAGTACTCAAAGCATGTCATGATGAACCATGCGGAGGACACTTTGCAGGGAAATGAACTGCCTACAAAATCCTACAGGCTGGGTACTTTTGGCCCACTCTATTCAAGGATGCAGCTGCATATGCCAGCAAGTGCGATGAATGCCAAAGAATGGGTAGACCAACCCATCAAGATGAAATGCCCCTCCAGCCTCAGGTACACCTGGAACCCTTCGATAAGTGGGGCATGGACTTCATGGGACCAATTAATCCACCTTCAATAGGGAGGAGGTTTATTTTGGTCTGTACAGATTACGTCACCAAATGGGTTGAAGTTCAAGCATTGAGAGATTCAAAAGAAAGAACAGTCATCGATTTCTTATTTGCCCACATTTTTACATGATTTGGGGTCCCTAGAGAGATAACAATAGACCAAGGGCCTCAATTTACCTCCAAGTTGATCAAGGAGCTGATGGATCAATACAGAGTTCGGCACAATAAAACTACACCCTACCATCCATAGGAAAATGGGCAAGTGGAAGTGACGAACAGAGAAATAGAGAACATCCTGATGAAGACCGTGCAACAACATAGAAAGGATTGGGCTACACGGTTTTCGGAGGTAGTCTGGGCATATAATACCATGTGGAAATCCACCACAGGCTTCACACCCTTCCAACTGGTCTATGGGAAGAGTGCGATGATGCCCATTGAATTTGAAATCAAGACATTGAGGACGGCTTCAAAATTGAACTTGAGCTTGGATGACGCTCAAGAAGAAAGGATTCGACAGCTAGATCAGCTGGACGAAATCTGAATGGATGCTCTGCAGAGAACGGAAATCATACAAAAGCAAAGAAAGTGGTGGCATGATCGCCACATTAAACTGAAGCAGTTCCAAGAAGGAGAATGGGTGCTGTTGTACGATTCTCGGTTCCAAGAAATAAAAGGTAAATTAATGCAAATATGGATGGGACCGTATGAGGTGGTAGAGCTCATCAAGAATGGGGCAGTGCACGTTAGAACAATTGACGGTAGCAACACCGTGTTAACGGTCAATGGCCACCGACTGTGCCCCTATAACACATCCGAAACCTTACAGGTGGAATCCAGAATAGACATGGGGGAGACCCCATCTTGTTAGATCTGGACCAAACTCTTAACAGGCAAAACGGTGGGCATGGAGGTGCTCACCAAAATTAGTTAATTTAGTTTTTTTCTTACAGTGTGTTTTGCAGGGACGACGCCCGCATGCAAGCTGCAGGCATCCTAACCCAGGGCCTAACAGGCATGGAATGCATCTAACTGCCTTTATTTTTCTTTCTTTTCATTTGCTTTTTGTAGGTGGAGGACCTGACAACACGAGGAATAGGTATCTGGGAAACCAGGCCTGATTCGGCTCAACATTCCGACACCGACACTCGTAGGTAGAAGCTGAGGCAGCGTGAAGCAAGACTGAGAAGGCTTGATCACCCTTTCCCAGTCAATCACAGCATGATTACCGAGAATAAGGTGCCTTCCACATCGAGAAGGCAAAGAAGAAGGTGCCTTCCTTATAAAGAAGGCGCCCAGCTAGAAGAAGGCACCTTCCGTATGAAGAAGGCACCCCGCTAGAAGAAGGCACCTTCCTTATAGAGAAGGCGCACATAAAAAAAATATATAGGCACCTTCCATGGCTGGAAGGCACCACAAAAAAAAAAATCCTGAGGCGCCTTCCACATCAGGAAGGCGCACCCATTCAGAAGCGCCTTCCATAGCAGGAATGTGCCATCATCAAAAAGGCGCCTTCCACCATCGGAAGGTGCATCCAATCAAAGATGCCTTCCACCATCGAAAGGTGCATCCATTCAGAGAGCATCGACAACATCGGGAAGGTGCCATATAAGTGCCTTCCACATCGGGAAGGTGCCACATAAGCACCTTCCACATTGGGAAGGTACCAAAGAGTGCCTTCCACGTACAGCCAGCACTTAAGTCTCCCGGATGCCTCGATCGAAATGAAACCACCACACGAACGAGCGGCATCAGATGACCATACCCCTCCCTCATGTCACAAATCAGTGAATCAATGCTCTTCACAATGCATGAAACACCGAATCAGGTACGCGCATACTAACTCAAATTTTTATATAATTATTTATAAATTATGCAGTACCGAAAAAAAATATCGTCGTCATAAAAATCATATCCCCCCATAGCCGAAACCGCATGCCAATGATATGGCTCGAAAGGTGTACCCTAGAAATAAATGCTAAGGTTAGGTACCTTCCCTATAAGAAGGTGCCTTCCTGAAGAAGGAAGGACAAAAAAAATGTAGTAGTGAAGGAAGGCACCATGGGAGGAAGGTCGAAGAATCACGTAGTGAAGAAGAATGAGCCGAGTGATACGGAAGGAATCAAGGGCGGTAAAAACATAGTTCGAGGCCGAAGGATGGCTCGAATACTGTACCCTGGTCAGTTAGGGCTAGGATATGGAGGCAGCCAAGGAATTCATTGCCTCCTTGAGGGGCGACGTAGCTCAGGTGCGGGGGTAGAAATTCTAGTCACCCCCGAATACATCTCGCAGGCGACTGGATTGCCCCTCACAGGGGAATGCATATACAAAGGTGGACTGCTGAAGCCATACGCCGAAGTGCTATTGCTAGGAGAAAATGTGTAGATAGATAAGGAAGGGCTACCCAAAAGCAGCCTTCCCATGAATCTATGGAAGATATTCGAGCAGGTTGCTCGATTCTTTACATGCATCGAGAAGTATACCCATCTGCATGCTAACCATGTGCAGTTTCTGAATCACCTGGTGCATGGAAGGAAGTTGAACATGCCCTTCTACCTAGAAAATGCCCTGAAGGATGAAGCGGCTAGGTACCAAAAAGGAGCACCATCCACCTTGGCCCACCATGGGCTGATATCGACACTAGTCCGCCATGCAGAAGCGTAGAGGCAGAACCCCGACGTAGAGGGAGATGGCGGCCAAGAAAGGCAACAGGATGTTGTTGTCAAAATAGGGCAAGAAGAGGGAAGCCCTATAGAGGAAATGGCGAGTATCGAGCAATTGGCATTGCCCTATTTCATGGAAGAAAGAGGGCATTCACCAGTGCCCAAATGCATAGAAGAAAGAGGGCATTCTCTAGTGCCGAATGCACAGAGGAAAGAGGGCATTCCCTAGTGCTCGAATATGAAGAGGAAGGAGCACCGCTTATTAGCAGTGAGGCCGAGTTTTGGCTGCTAGTCCCTAGGAGGAAACGCCTACGGTGACTCCTCCTCTCGATAGAAGAAGAACAGAGCGACCCGAAAGTCGATGTTGCAGCCCAAACCCTCCGGGAATTGACAAATCGGAGCCCACAAGATGCAGGGACTTTCGGGAGCAATGATCAGGTCGACGTAGCCTTGGAGGAAGCGTTGGAGTGGCAAACCAATTGTTGGATGGCCCAAAAAATTTTGGAGGACTGCCAGAACAAGCACAGAGGGGAATTGAAAGAGCGAGAAAGATGAATCGCCCAACTCGAGCAGCTGGTCCGACAGTTGCGGGAGGAGAACCAGCTACTCCAGGATAGGGGAACAGAGCGAAGGGATGCATCGACCCAAACTGACTGGGCAAAAGAAGTCCCGATGAATTCTCCCACATCTACAGAACGAGTATTCTCTTTGAGAGAATTTCAATCGGATGCCTGAAAGAGCAGCCCGGAGGTAGGGGAGAATTCCTCTATTTTTGGGAGTGAAAGGGAAAGAAGTCCCACAACATCCCCTATCATCATCCTGAGTGATACGAAGCAGGACGAGGGCCAACAACAATAGACAGGACCGAGGGATAAGGAAGAACTCCCTGGACCTGAGGAAGGAAGAGAAGAACCTGAGGGGTCGGCACAGGACAGACAGGGGGACGAAGAAGCACCCCTAGGGATGGTAGCATAGAGTGAAGAGAATGCTCCAGGGACCGTAGAGCAGGCCCCTCGGAGTGAGAAGATGTCCGCTAGGGAGAAAGGGAAAACCCTTATTCGAGCCACCACATTTTCTATAGAGGCCAGAGGAAAAGGGCCCAGGATGGCTCGAAAGAAGGTGAAGGTGACCTTCGTCGAGCCAGAGGAAGACGAGTGGGATATGCAGCCATTCGTGGAGAGGCAAAAATAGTTCGAACGACTGCTCAAAGAGATGACAATAGCTAAGGAGACCAGGAAGGCAACCTCGAGGATGCAGGGGGACTCTGGTATCTGCATCAATCCGATAGAGGACAACCAGTTCTGGGATATTTATGGGTCATCCCGGGGATGGCCCTCCATGATAAGAAGGTATTTTGAATGGTGGGGGGTATATGGCCCCGAATTGGAGGCCGCTGCCATTGCAAGGGAGAACGTAGGGCTTACTCCTAAAGTAGCCCGATTGTACAAAGCCCAAGTAGTTCATTCTAGGAGGGATAATTTAGATATCCCTCTTGCAGTGGTCAGACCTTCGAACGTTGATCTATGGCAAGCTGTAGAAGCTGCATTCTAGTCAGCAAAGATGACGCTGGCTAGATCACCGCCGATAGCGGCCAGAATAAGGAAATGACAACCGACAGCCGCACCCTCAGCTTCACATAGAAAAAGAAGAGCCACACCTCCAGATGCCAGCATGCAGAAGAGGCAGACATGGGCCGTAGGTACAGCTGGATCCACCAAGAAATGACAACGATGAGGGGTCAATAGGGCTACCTACAGTTTTGATGCCACGAGGGCATGGCATATGTTAGGCATGGGGGGATGATGAGCATCAAAAATGCTCATATTTTGTATACATTTTCTTGATTATTATGCGGATGTATAATAAGGATTGCATATGTTTATGAATGATTATATAATTATTTGATGAAATTATGCGTGTTATCTAATTCATGTGTTTTCAGTGTATTTTTGTGGAATTGCAGTTGATTTAGTTAGATTTGGATCAGTCGAGGTCTTTTTATGGACCTGGCACTTTGTTTCTTTTGGAATCAACGCAGAGAAGGTAGGTGCCTTCCTCTTCCAGGAAGGCGCCAAGCGTAAGTAGGCGCCTTCCTCTTCCAGGAAGGCGCCAAGGAAAGACAAGCGCCTTCCTCTCCCAGGAAGGTGCCAATAGAAGGCCAACGCCTTCCTCTTCCAGGAAGGCGCCAAAGGAAAAGAAGCGCCTTCCTCTCATAAGGAAGGCGCCGACGGGAAGGTGCCACTAGAAGGCAAGCGCCTTCCTCTCATAAGGAAGGCGCCACTAGAAGGCAAGCGCCTTCCTCTCATAAGGAAGGCGCCACTAGAAGGCAAGCGCCTTCCTCTCATAAGGAAGGCACCGACAGGAAGGCGCCACTAGAAGGCAAGCGCCTTCCTCTCACAGGAAGGCGCCAACAGAAGATAAGCGCCTTCCTCCTCCAGGAAGGCACCAACGGCAGTAAGGCACCTTCCGCATAGAGAAGGCACCCGACATACTTAGGCACCTTCCTCATAGGGAAGGTGCCCCTGTTCTTCGCCCGTTGACCAGACAAGCACGACGTGGACAACAACGACTGGTGCAGTTCCAACTCTACGTCATGTAGAGCTAAATTGGGGATCACACCGACGTATGAGAATGTCCTACCAATTCTAGGCAAAGCACAAACCAATCAGTGAACATGCCACCGTTAGAACCGAATGCCAGTTTTAGCAGACGTCGATCACATTTACCAGACTGTCTTAGTTTAGTCTGGAATGAATCGATTGTTATAACTTCTTTGTAATAGAAGTTCTGTGGGTGTGCTATATAAACACACGTAGACCTCTCTGAGAATATATAGAGGATATAGAATATTTTGATAGTAATTATAGAGAGATATACAGAAGAAGCATTGTAATACTTTGATAATCATAATACAGTTCTAAGAGTTTCTAAGTGCGTGTTCAGTTGGGAGGAAGCTGCTGGAGCCTGGGCCCACTCCAAGCCAGTATTTCTTCCCCTATTTTTCTTGTGTTTTCTAGATTAGTTTACCGCTTTTATAAGATTGTTTATCGCATTGCTATTTCCAGTATTTGTAGTAGGTTCATTTCTAGGAATGTGTGAATATTTCCTTTCTGTAGATTTAATTGTTTTTTACGTAAATTATTGAGGAGTGTATGAATGATTGACAACCATTTGAAACACCCCCCAATAGTAGAACTAGTGGACTCATCTCAAGTGGTATTGTAAGCAATCTTGTTCAAGACCCTTCGCAAGTTTATGAAGCTCCCTGGGTTGATAAATTAAATGCACGGGCATGTGACAAAAGTAGGAAAGAAGTTAACCTTGTTTGGCCCGCAACAATATATATTCAATAAATGTGTATATATGTGTGAATTAATCCCAGCCATTCATCATGATTTAATACTAGCCATTCATTCATCTTAATCCATATCACATGCCCAAATTTAATCTCCACCCCCCATCACGTTTTAATCTTGACCGCACAAATTGTATCGTTGAAACCCTAACGTTCCCTAGGGAAGATTATAAATAGGAGTCATTTTGATGGCTCAACCCCTAAGTATTTGGTAATTCTAAATATTCCCTAAGTTCCTGAGCATCCACGTATCCTCGCCTTCGCTTTCATTTGCTATCACTTTCGTATCCATCGTTGCCTACCTTACACGGAACAAATATGCTTTTGTAGATTTTTCTCCAATTCCTCAAGCACCCCTCGACATTTCTTGCCATTACCAAGCACATGTGGATGCTTCTCATTCATCAATGAATGCCTCTGGGTGCTTCTCCTCCATCAACAAGTACCTCTAGATGCTTCTTGCTACTTTCGAGCATTCGCGAGAGTTCCAAACCCTAGTTTTGTAGACTAGTGAATCCTTGGGTGTCACTAGGGCATCTGCATGACATCTTCATGCAATGATGATAATGAAAAATTAGAAAGCAAAAAGTTCACAAGGAAAAACTTTTATTATTATATTGATTTCATTATTTCCATATTTGCATGCAATTTTATCATTTGATAGCTAGGGTTTTATTGATTTTTGAGGGTCTCACACAGTGGAGCCCTCATAGTTATTACTAACCCTCTTTTATCATATTCTATGTGTAGGTCTAGATATATACAAGCATTGTGCAGTTTTCTTAAGCTAGAGTGGCCTAGTCAATGGATATCTGAATCCCACTCACTTCTGTTGGGAGCAAAGACGTGCTTTGAAGATACCATTGACATTGTTGGCTAGGGTTTTAGAGAACCCTAGAAAAATTGTATTCATTGTATCAAAGAATAAATAGTGTAGACCCTCACATTTAGGGCATACTTGATTGTACTACGATCCACCATCAATAATAATATAAGATCTATTTTTGTGCAATCTCTTCTGTCATTGTTTTGTTCACTTTTTGTTATATTTTGATGTTGAGTTTTTGTCTCTACAAATGACAATCACGGTGGAACCCCTAAGAGTTTATTACTTTGATTTATCTTTTGATCTAACTTGTTGTTTTCTATCTTATTTTACAGGTTTTCAAGATCACGGATCGCACAATTTTTGTAGAATTTGGATTTTTAGAACAACACAGAAGTTGCAGAAGGTGCACAGACGCCCTGCGATACTCATGGGATATTTAAGAAAAACCCAAGTGCATTTCATGAAGGACCCAGGTGCATTTTATAGAGAAAAGTAATAAAAATGTAGGCTTATCTATAAACCCATATTAAAACCCTAACTTCTCCATTTACGTATTTCAATATTTTTTGAAGATTTTTGGCTAAAAAGAACTTCATAATAATCGGTTAAAAACAAAAATTTTAATATGCATTTGTAGGCATTAGAACAATTTGCATTCACACTCAATCATAAATCACACATTCCTATTTAAAAATTTCATTATTTTTTGTAGTGCTGCAAACTACAATCCTGCATTTCTGTTTTCATGTGAATGATTAATTGCATAAAATAGATTGCATCCTAGGGTTAGAAAGTTCTATTTTTATTAATCTAATGAGGAACAATGTCAAAATATGTTAGGATCCTGCTATAAAATAAACTCAAATAACACACTCTCACACAATTGCTTGGAAATAAACTCACATAAACATCATATTAATATTCAGAACAAATTACACATTATAACAGAAATTTGCATAAAGGAACAATCTCACAATAAGATAGAATCGCAGGCCTCTTCGAGGGGGCAACCTCCTTCAACACTTCATTAATTTGCAAAAATATGAATACATTGGTGCCTTCTCGGGTATTTAAAGAGTTCCCTTCCATGGTTGGCTTACATGCAAAATGCCACCTGGATTACATGCATAATGCCACCCGAATTACATGCATAGTGCCACTCGAATTACATGCACAATGCCACTCGAATTACATGCACAAGGCCACCTTACATAACCTATCTACCATGTGTTACATAAAAAGGGTGCCATTTGTCATAGGCACTATATAAGCTAAAACTTAGAACATTACAAAATATTAATCATGGGTACTACCCACGTTATTTAGGAATTATTACATCATAGAAGTTATTACATTAAGGGTTAGGATGGGATCCTAACATGTCCTTCCCCTTGAAGAAGCTTTGTCCTCAAAGCTGAAATGAGAAACTATTCTTGGAGTTGGTGGAGAGATTCCCATGTAGCATCTTCGAGGTTGAAGCCCACGCCACTGAACCGGGATCTCTGTAATTGTACGGTTGCGAAGAGTGCGAGTCCGACGATCCAACAAGCTGCTCGGAGTTCAAGTAATATGGAGCCTTCTTCATCCAATTTAGGAAGTGTGGATTGAACCTGTACCTGTGTGCCCACAACTTTCTTGAGAGCGGAAACATGAAAAATCGGATGAAGCTTGGAAGTAGGTGGGAGCGCCAATTTGTAAGTTGTGGGGCCAATCCTTTGTAGAACCTGGTAAGGGCCATAGAATTTTGCAGCAAGCTTCTGGCACCTACGAAGTTGTAGGGATGATTGTTTGTACGGATGCAAGCGAAGGAAGACCATATCACCTACATCAAAACTACGCTCAGAACGATGTTGATCAGCCTATTGGCGCATCCGATTCTGGGCCATGTTCAAATTCTGCTTAAGTTGGCGAAGGACCTCGGTGTGTTGACTCAGAGTGTTGTCGATGACCTGGACCTTGGAGCTGCCAGGAATGTAAGAGGAAGGCGTAGGTGGAAGGCGCCCATAGACTGCTTCAAATGGTGTGAGTTTGGTTGCGGTATGATAGGAAGTGTTGTACCACCATTCGGCCAAGGATAGCCATTTGGCCCATTGAGTGGGATGATCTGAGACAAAGCAGCGAAGGTAGGTTTCCAAGCATTTATTAACAACTTCTGTTTGACCATCCATTTGCGGATGGTAGGCTGAACTCATTTTGAGCTGAGTCCCCTGCAACTTAAACAACTCTTGCCAGAAATGACTAGTGAAGGTGGGATCACGATCAGATACAATGGAGGTGGGCATGCCATGAAGGCGAAATATGGAGTCAAGAAAAATTTGTGCAACAATGGATGTTGTATAAGGATGGGCAAGGGCACAAAAGTGAGCATATTTTGAAAGGCGGTCCACTACCATGAAAATAACTGACTTGCCTCCAGATTTAGGGAGCCCTTCTATAAAGTCCATGGAAATGTCGGTCCAAACCTGATCCGGGATAGGCAATGGGTAAAGAGTGCTCGGAGAGTGCATTGTTTCACCTTTCATCCTTTGACATGTGTCACGAGCAGCAACAAAAGAGTGGATGTCCCATTTCATACCTTTCCAAAAGAAGGTGCGCTTGAGTCGCTCATATGTTTTAAGGAACCCTGAATGGCCTGCAGAGGGAGTGGCATGCAATTCCTTCATGAGGAGCTCTCGAAGTGGGGACTTATGAGGTAGAACCAGGCGTTGATGGTAGCGCAGATCATGGCCATTCCAATTATATCCTGGTGCAGAATCTGGATCATCCATTAGTGAGGCTATCAAAGCTTGCAAATCTGCATCCTGACGTGCTTCTTGATGCAAGGAATCAATCCATTGGGGAAGTGGTGTTGAGATGGCACACAACATACTTACGGTCTCCATTTGGCGAGAAAGAGCATCAGCCACAATATTCTCCTTTCCCTTTTTGTAGGTGATATCATAATCATAGCCCATGAGTTTAGACACCCACTTTTGTTGGTCAGGCATGGCAACTCTTTGTTCCAGAAAATATTTGAGACTTTGATGGTCGGTTTTGATGGAGAAGTGATGCCCAATGAGGTAAGGTCGCCAATGTGTGACTGCATGCAATATGGCTAACATTTCCTTAGCATATGTGGATTTCCCCAGATTACGATCAGAGAGTGCCTTGCTAGTAAAAGCCACAGGTCATCCTTCTTGCATCAATACTGCCCCAATACCATGACCAGAAGCATCACTTTCAATGACAAATGGTTTAGAGAAATCTGGCATGGCTAAGATGGGGGTGGTGGTCATAGCATGCTTGAGTTCAATGAAGGCTTGTTCAGCAGGCCCTGTCCAAGTGAAGGAATCTTTTTTCAACATGGAGGTGAGGGGGGCAGCTATCTTCCCATAATTGCAGACAAATTTGTGATAATAGCCTGTAAGCCCTAAAAATCCTTGAAGTCCCTTGAGGGTGCGAGGTTTCGGCCACTCTTGAACTGCTTGGATCTTCTTAGGGTCAACCTTGATGCCATCCTGTGAGACAATGTGTCCCAGATACTCTACTTCAATAAGGCCAAAGGAACACTTGGACCTTTTGGAAAAAAGGTTATGGGTGACCAACAGCTGTAAAGTTTGATCCACATGATTGAGGTGCTCTTCCCATGTGCGGCTGTAAATCAAGATGTCATCGAAGAACACAAGGATGAACTTCCGTAGAAAGGGTCGGAAGATGTTGTTCATAAGACTTTGGAATGTAGAAGGAGCATTTGTGAGACCAAATGGCATTACCAAGAATTCATAATGACCTTCATGAGTGCGAAAGGCAGTTTTGGGGATGTCCTCATCCTTGAGCCGGATATGATGGTAGCCAGAGCGGAGATCAAGCTTGGTGAAATACATGGTCCCGTGTAGTTCATCGAGTAGTTCATCAACCACTGGAATAGGAAATTTATCCTTGACTGTAGTCTTGTTGAGTTCTCGGTAGTCAATACATAGGCGCCATGAGCCATCTTTCTTGGGAACAAGTAGGACAGGCGAGGAGTAGGGGCTAGTACTAGGCCGGATGACACCAGCCTTGAGTAATTCCTGTACCAATTTTTCTAGTTCTGATTTCATGGCATGAGGGTACCTGTATGGCCTGATATTTGGTGGTGCACTACCCGGGAGCAATGGGATAGCATGGTCGTGAGAGCGACGCGGTGGTAGTGTAGTTGGTTCTGCAAAGACAACATCATGTTTGTGTAGAACTAGTTGCAGGTCTGATGGAATTTTGGCCATTAGTGAAGTGGTTGGTTGGATGGAGAAGAGTTGTGCAATGACCCCATGTTTTGATTTCTTTAGCACTTTCTCCATACGATTGGAACTAATGAGGTGAGGTGTTCCTGCAGGGGAGCCCTTGAGTAAGTGTGTTTGTCCATTTTGGGAGAATTGCATCTAGAGTTCTGCAAAGTTCCAACTGATAGTGCCCAACGTACTCAACCATTGAGATCCCAAAACCATATCACATCCTCCCAACTGGAGGGCAAACATGTCCTGCTTGAGTTCATAGTCCCCTATCTTGATCTTGACATTGCGGCATTTTCCTTTACAAGGTAATGTTCCCCCATTGGCTACCATGACCTCGAATGAATTACAAGTGTGGATATAGCAATTTGCCTGCTTAGCAACTCTAGGATCAATGAAGTTGTGTGTGTTTCCTGAATCAATAAGGATGGTAAGACGTTGGCCCTTGAAAAATCCCACAACTTTCATGGTTTGTGGAGTGGTAATGCCTGCAAGAGCATGGACTGAAATCTCTGCCTCAGACCCCTGTGTATCTTCTTCCTATGGAGAAGGTGTTTCAGGGAGGTCCTCATCCTCATCACTCTGGTCAGTGTTAGCAGGTTCCTCAACATCTATCAAGAACAGTATTTTGTTTGCACACTTATGTCCTTTAAAAAACTTTTCATCACAATTATAACATAAGCCTTGGGCACGACGTGCATCCATCTCCTCTGTAGTCAGTCGCTTGGGTGTAGTAGGTTTACTATCCACTGAATTTTGGGCATGAAAAGGAAATGAAGGTCGGTTTGGAGAAAACCGTGGGGGGCGCCTTTGGTTTGAGAGTTTAGATTCGGCCAGACGGGCCAAACTGATAGCTTCCATCATGGAATGTGGTTTCAACATCTTTACTTCAGCTTGGAGATCCCCTTTTAACCCACTGATAAAACAACTCGTGAAGAACCCCTTCGTCAATCCTCTTGTCTTATTGGCCAATTTTTCAAATTGAGTTTGGTAATCATGGACTGAGGATGTTTGTTGTAGTTTGGTCAAGGCCCCTGTGAAGTCCTCATACTCACTAGGCCCAAAGCGGGTCAGTAGTTGGGACTCAAATTCCTCCCAAGAGAGATTTGGGTTGGAATTACGTAACCATTGGAACCAGTGTAGAGCCTCAGATTCCAAATTGAAGGAGGCCATATGAACTCGATGATATATGGGAACATTATGAAGTCTAAAGAATTGATCAACCCTACATAACCACCCATCAACATCCTTCCCATTAAATCGAGGGAAGTCCAATTTTGGCATTTTAAAGGATGGGTCATAGTCATTCCTTGCAGAGTTTTCAGCCTGGTGTTCTATTTTGAGTGGTCCCTTATGGAACTTGCTACCCATATTTATCAGTGTTTCTTCTAAGCGAGCGCTAGTGGCCTCATGATCTAGACGAAGACCTTGGACCTCTTCCCTTATGGAGAAAATTGCCAAGTTCAAATTCTCAATGGCTTTGGTTAAGGAGTCCATCTGTTCTAGCTCTTTTTGATGTCCACGGGTACCCTGGGCCATTTTGGAACCTTTTGTGACCGAGTTACTAAAATTAGAATTGGGTTTCAGGACTTACTATTTTTAGTAAGTGTCCAAAAAAGTGCTTGGGTGCTATATATCAAAATGATCAGTTCGAAGAGGTGGTCACAATGAGCTATATCCCACAACACTACTTTTGGGCACCCAGAACTTTTTTTATCTCCTATTTTGTCGAGTCTAACGGTGTTTACAGTTTTTGATTTTGAGCTACAGTGCAAAAGTTGGGTATTGGAGCACTATCTATAATTGGTCTCTGGTCACTCGCTCATTATTTTGCTCAGCCTGGACAGTCTCTTTGACATTGCTTACCTCACTAGTCTGAAGATTCTCTGTATTATGTAGGTTACTGTTATGATAGTTCTGTTCTGAAAACTACAGTCTCTGACCTGACTGTGCTGACCTGACTGACCTCACTATTACTGCCACTGTAAATTTGACTATTATTCTCTAGACTATCAACTTAACTGTCACCCTCATATTTTATCCCGAATCCATGCAATGTATGTTATTTTTTTGGTAGAGGATTCCTTTCTTATATGCTCACTTTTGGGAATTTGGAATGCAGGTTTACAAACAGGGAGTTTTGATTTGTGATTTTGTTGCAGGTTGAAGTTTTAACAGAACCAGGGTATGCTAAGTAAAGGAGTATGTAACACCCATAGGCCCTATGATATACCACAGTGACGAACAATAGTGCTCGGACCAATATTTTAGGCCACTACCCAAGGAGGATTCCACACATACCCTTGAGCACACTATCTGCCTCTCTGACAGTACGGGAGGGTAATCGTCCGGGATGTTGTGTCCCATGGACTATGGATGATACAAGGCCGAGAAGCTTCCTACTGGATAAAATTTTGTTAACCCTAGAATGGTCTCTCGATACACCCGAAGATGCGTGGGAGCTCAAGTCCGTGCGCGAGTTCTATCTGAGGCCTGGGTATTGGAGCCTGATCGCCCCTCACTTCACTAGACGTTGTATGGGCTATCTAGCTTAGCCAATAACGACAGATCCTTCACGATATTTTAAAACCCTCGACACAGGGTTTCTACCTACTCAACTAAAAAGGACTATTTTTTTTTACTGGTATTTGTCTTTTTTTTTTTTGATAATAAAAAAAATTTACACGAAAATAACAGAGGATTATACCTAACAGGCAAGAATCGTTACTATTGCAGCAGAACTTGGCCCTGGAAAGCGCTCTGATACCACTTGTTAGGATCCTGCTATAAAATAAACTCAAATAACACACTCTCACACAATTGCTTGGAAATAAACTCACATAAACATCATATTAATATTCAGAACAAATTACACATTATAACAAAAATTTGCATAAAGGAACAATCTCACAATAAGATAGAATCGTAGGCCTCTTCGAGGGGGCAACCTCCTTCAACACTTCATTAATTTGCAAAAATATGAATACATTGGTGCCTTCTCGGGTATTTAAAGAGTTCCCTTCCATGGTTGGCTTACATGCAAAATGCCACCTGGATTACATGCATAATGCCACCCGAATTACATGCATAGTGCCACTCGAATTACATGCACAATGCCACTCGAATTACATGCACAAGGCCACCTTACATAACCTATCTACCATGTGTTACATAAAAAGGGTGCCATTTGTCATAGGCACTATATAAGCTAAAACTTAGAACATTACAAAATATTAATCATGGGTACTACCCACGTTATTTAGGAATTATTACATCATAGAAGTTATTACATTAAGGGTTAGGATGGGATCCTAAAAAATACCAAAAGTATCTCCGCATTTGGTGATTCAAGGCAGAGGATTAGACGAACCCCCTGAATATTTAGAGAGGGTTTTAAGCGGTGTACTTACATCCTTTGAAAAAATTGGTATATTTGATGTTGGATTTTGATTTAGATTGATGAAAGCAGTTATTTTCTGATATTGTATGAGCAAAGTAGAAAAATGAACATTTTAAAAGGAATCACACACTGCACGTGGCACTTTTTAATAGTAATGGTATGATTTCATTACCAACTATTGCTTGAGATTTGGTGACGATGGGTTTCATATCCATCCACCAATCTCTACCCCTAAACACCATAGGTTACCCCCGAGCAAAATTTTTGGATTTCATCACTTGTAAGAATCTCGTTGTCCATTCCTAGCCATAATGTTCACCCATCATAATTTCATATTAGTGCATTCAAACACACACAAAAAAAAAACATTAAAAGAAGATAATTAATGAATGAGGTAAGACACAGTTGTTGAGTAAACATAGAATTGATTGTTTTCACTTGATTTCTATGAATTTCCATTTCTTCATTTCCTTTACAACACATTTTGCATTGTGATTTAGTAGCTTATGGTCTTAAAAAGGAATTTAAAAAAAGCTTTAAATCAACACAATACATCCATGGACTGTTCATCTTCATTTTCTACCACTTCTATGGTAAATTTTGTTAGTGTGGTTCAGATAGATTGCACATATTTATCTGTGGGTTCATCACATGCTATGCATACTATTGATGTCTCACATCGATCCACCTCCTCATATCTTCCACAAACTGAATCATCTTCACCCACAATTGACCATACCATTACCCACATAGACATGGCCAAAGTAGAGGCTTTCTATAAATCGACTAATTATGTCTTGCAGCCTATCCATAATGACCTGGATCAAGATCCTTTTTTTATAGTCGAAACTTGTTCCCTCCTAGCCATCCAGATTCACCCAAGTGTATACTAACCCTATTTTTGAGGTATCAGTTGCACCTTCATCCCACTTATCCATTCCCCAACCATCATGTTCTCCTAGCACGCCATATTAATCCACCTATACCACGCCCTTGTATGAAGTGCAAGTCAATGTGGCTGCACAAGTGTCCATTTCATACAATCAAGTTACAATTCCCATTGCCACTTGTTCCCCATCCACATCAGCTATTCCATATTCATCCATGCCTTCCAATGATGATATGGAAATTAATTAAGCATGGGAACATTTGAACAAATTGCTTAAGAAGCGACAAACAACTCAACAACAAGTTCAAGTGAACCTCAGACCTCAGTAAATTTCCATTCAACCTACCTTAATCACATAAAGTCCATCTTGGGTACCACAATATTCTATGGTTTCCATCCCTACACATCCATCCACCCATACCCATTCCATTCCCATAGTCTAACCTAGCCACAATCCTCATGCATTATCTCCTTTTCAACAATCACCATAATTTCTCAATCAATTTCATCCTCATAAATTCCAATCCACTTTGCCTATTCATCATAATATTTTCACTCCACAACATCTTTCCATCCCTTCACAAAATCATCAAGTGATTCAGGGCTTTCACATTCTTGAAGACCCTAGAATCAAGACCATGCAACAACATATTGATAATTTGATACAAAATACTCCTTGTTACGATAATCATAAGCTAACCTTATGTCAATTAATTAATAAACCAATCCATCCTTCGATGCCATCACTGCCATATCTAACAGATTTCACAATACCAAGGTTTGACAACTTTAAAATAATTGAGAATCCTAAGGAGCACGTGAGCACATTCATACACTCATGCTTCAAGTTTCAAAATGACAATGCACTCATGCTTCAAATATTTCCTCAAACATTAGGAGAGGCCATAGAGTGTATAACCAATTTCCCAATCATAGTGTTTACACTTTTGAACAACCGATTGATCAATTATTTGAACGATTTGCCATAAATGTGAGAAAGAAGATCTCATTGTTTGATATCTATGGTTTAAGACAACATGACAATGAGTCTATCTATGATTTTGGCAACCATTGGAGGGCCATAATGACCAAAATGCCATTCACCCTACGAATGGAAGATCTTATTAAGCTATTCACCAAGAGTTGCCTAAAACCCATCTCTTGGATGCTTCAATTGTAAACATATCTCTGATTTGAGGAAGCTCTTGCCCAAGTTAGTTTCATCGATGAGACAAAAATCCAAGAAGACATACTTAAATCTAGAAAGAAAGAATGGCAAAACAAGGGCCAATACAAAAGTAATTATTTTGGCCAAATAAATCAACACAAGCGAATCCGGCTAATCAAGCTAATCATGGTAATCAAGTGGTCATGAGCCAGCCAGTAATGGCTCAACAAAAACCAATGCAAAAACCACTGTAATAAATTTATTATTATGCGATGCCCTCAGTAACCCAATCTATACAAAACACCAAATGTAGAGAATCACCAACGTTGACAATATGTTTGAAAAAATCACCAATACACCCCTTTAGCTAAGTCTTATGCTTCCATATTCCGAAGGTTGTATGACACCAACCAGTTTGCTTTTCTTGAGGTTAAACCAGATGATCCCACTAAACGTAGTAAAAACTACATGAACATTTGTTTTACCCCTATCATAGTCAAAATGGGCACGATATCAATAACTACCATGTATTTAAGAATATAGTACAAGACCTTATTGAGTTAGGGGCAATCAAGCTTGATAGTCCTCTAGCTCAACAAAACCAAAATCTTGGTATTTTCCAAACACCACTTCCTCATCATGAGGATGTGTAATCCACAACGAGAGGGTCTAACACCAAGACCCCTCCCAATCAAGTTAACCATGTTCAACAAAACCAAGGTTTTGTATATGCCATTCATGTGGTAACTCGAGGTCAAAAACAACAAAAAAATTAACAAGATATGACAACAACATATTCAATAGCCCATGAACTCACAAGCAAGGGAGTCTCAACCTATTTCATCAACATCACCCATACAAATTTCCCCAAATCCTTCTCCACAAATCCACATTCCCAATCATTCTAATCCATCAATTCATCCCATAAACCACCCCCAAAGGCCAACCATCTCCTTGAGTAGCCGGTTAACCATGAGTTTAAAAATAGCTTCATCAAAATTTTCTATTTATGACCTAATTCAACAATCTCCCCAACATCATGAGGCATTAATGGATATCCTAAAGTCCATAAAACTCCAATATCATGATTCCAATGCCTTTAAAAACTTTGTAGGGAATATTCAAACTTGCATGGAGCCTTCCATCATATTTTATGACTTTGAAATTAAGCCAATCTCATCAAAATCGATGGACCCTCCATTGTATATAATGGCTCAAATAGATAGGAAACCATTCAAAAGAGTCTTAATTGATATTGGTTCCTCCATTAAAATCATCACCACATCTACCCTTCATCATATTAACCTTCCTCCATTTCATATCACCAAATCATCCTTCACCTTGAAAGCGTTCAATGATGCTCTTTGCTCTACAATTGACACTGTTGTTTTGCCCATCGAAGTAGGGATAAAAATGTTGCATACTTTGTTCCACATCCTAGAAGGATCCATGGTGTAAAATGTACTCCTTGGAAGACCTTGGATGAGGGAAATGAGATGTGTCCCTTCCATATTACATCAATGTTTGAAATATATGCATGAAGGGCAGGTACATTGCATACCAGCGAATGTTGAACCGTTTAAGTATTGCAACTTCATCTTGAATATTTATGAATCCATGCTTCCTTCTACCCATATTTTACTCACGTCATCCACCACATAATAAATCACTCCATCCAATTCTTCATCAAAATCTCCCATTCCTGAGGAGATTCCCATCACCAATTCCAACCAAGCATCCACTTCCACACCTTCATTATCATCATCATTGATGATATGTACATGTGGTCGAACCCAATCCATTCCATCCCTTTTACCTACCACAACCATTCCTTCACAACCAAATCCATCTCTGCACACATCAACCAATGTTTCACAAGTCGAAGTGTCAAATTGTGAGATTCCCAAATAATCCGATCCATTAGACAACCATGAGCCTCCCATATCCACTTCATCCTCATCATACCAAGTTGAGGTCCACCTCACCAACCTTGGTATTGGTTAATATGTGGTCCAAGACATCATGATTACACCACTCAATATCCCAACTACTAAGGATTTTGGTCACCCACGTGACCCACCTTTATCTATAGGAGCGGTATACAATATGGGTTCAATGCCTAACAACATAAATTTTGTGTATGGGGGTACAAAATAATTGTCTAATACAATTCCCCTAGATGAGCGCAAACAATAAGCATCTGCCAATATCCAAAAAATAACGAGTTTTCCATCCCGCTATTTTCACATATATAATTGAAAAAGACATGGCTTAGGCTGATATGAACAAGGAGTGCCTTAGCTTATTTATTTCCCATATCAAGAAGTGCACGACCGTTTAGGTCTAGGTTATCACCCACTTCCCACCATCTCTTCTTTTGAACAAGCCTTCCAATCACTTAATTTAAATTCAAAAGAAGTCCTCCACCCCGATGAATCTAACAATGAAATGTATGAAGAATTCTACCTCATGTCGATAGCTTCTGATGAATCTAATGAGGAATCGAAGCCCATCATTTCCCACACCGAATAGGATGAGTTTTGTTCCCCATCCATGAGCCCATATTTTACTTGCTTCTTCCACAAGAACAAGTCGAACAGATCGGTGAGCCGCCACCTCCATCCCATTAATCCATCTCATCAGCCAAAATTGTAATATATATACATAAATTCAAAAATAAAAATAGTGATTTTCACCACTACAAAAAAATAAAAAATAAAAAATAAAAATAAAAATCAATTTTGTATTTTCACGTATATAGCATTTAGTTAAGTGCATTTATTTGTGTTGCTTGCTACTATCCAGGTTTACCAAGGTCCTAGCATCGGTTCTTAGGCTCTATCCATCCCATCCATTTCACCTCCATTTTCCCTTAAGTCAACATGAATCCTACTAACTTATTCACCCCACTCCGTAATCCATACAATCTGGCTAAATCAATTCCAATTGACATAAGCCTTATTGATATGGATAGGATTTCCTCACCACCATCCTTTGCCAAATTTGTCCTATTTGAGGAATTGTTAAGGGCTTAAGCCAACTACATTCCTCCATCCCCTCCACATTCACCTTCACCTTCACCTTCGAATCCTAAGGTTTTCCAGGTAGACGTAGATGATGATAAGTCAGAGGAGTTGGATGATATCATAGATGAGATTCATATGATCCCAACACCCCATAAACTTGAGGAAGGTTCTCACATGTCAATTGAAGATACATATATGTGTACCTTAGTTCAAACAAAGACAATCCCCAAATTGTCAAACTTGGTAAAAGTTTATCCATCAATGAACAAGAGCAATTAATTGCCCTCCTCAATAAGAAGGACATTTTTGCATGGTCCTACAAAGACATGCTTGGTCTTGAACCTAATTTGGTTGTCCATAATCTCACCTTACATCCTGATGCTAATTCGATCAAACAAAAACTTAGGAGGATGCATCCTACCGTGGCCCTCATAGTCAAAGAAGAGCTCCAAAAGCTTTTAGATGTGAACTTCATAGTTCTTATCGATTATCATGAGTGGCTCTCAAAAATGACACTCGTTCGTAAGCCTAACGGGGTGATACCTGTATGCACTGATTTTCAAAATCTTAAAAATACATGTCCTAAGAATGATTTTCCCCTTCCAAACATTGATACTCTTGTCAACACCTGCGCTGGCCATAAAATGCTTTCTCTCATGGATGATTTTTCAAGATACAACCAAATTCGAATAAATCCTGATGACCAACACAAAATAACATTTACTACATATTGTGGAACTTTTTGTTACAAGGTGATGTTATTTGGCCTCAAAAATGCAGGAGCCACTTATAAACATGCCATGACATACATTTTCCATGACTATATGCATAATATTATCAAAGATTACATGGATGATATCCTGGCTAAATCCAAAACTCGACAAGAGCACATTGGTGTATTGGAATTTTTTTTGATCAACTTATAGAACATAAGGTAATTTTGAACCCCAAGAAATGTGTCTTTGGTGTTACCTCTAACAAACTTCTAGGATTCATTGTCTCCAAAAGAGGTACTGAGGTGGACCCAAACAAGGTGAAGGCCATCATGGAGATGCCTCCTCCAAAAAATTTAAAGGAATTGTGTAGCTTACAAGTAAAGATCCAATCGATCCATCGTTTCATTGCACAATTTTCTAACAAATACAGGCCATTCAATCACCTGCTACAAAAGGGGGTGCCATTTTATTGGATAGATGAATTTCAAAAAAGCCTTTAATGACATTAAAAAATATCTATCTTCTTTGCCAGTCTTAGCTCCTCCTCATTCGGGGGTCCCTTTATATCTTTATATTTAAGCAATAGACTTTGAATTAGGGACAATGCTTGCACAAAATAATGAAAATAATTGAGAGCAAGCTATCTATTGCATTAGTCGAATATTGGTAAGCTATGAAACTAGGTACACTTATGTAGAAAAATTATGCTTAATAGTGGTATTTACCACTAAGAAACTTCGACATTACTTGCTTAGTCACACAACATGTGTCATAGCTAGATAAAATACTCTGTGTTATAGGATGTATCGCACTTACAATAACACCTGTACCACTAAATGGATAGTGCTTCTTACAGAATTCAACCTTGACTTCATTAGCCAAAAATCCATTAAAGTTCAAGTTATAACCGATCAACTTGCAGAAGCTCCACTACCTAGTGATCATCCTTTGATTATTGAGCTCCCAAATAAGTCTGTATTCACTGTCACTGAATAAGAAGAAGATGTCATTCTGGAGGAAGATGTCGATATCATACTATTCTTTGATGGTTCTAAGTGCAAGAAAGGTCAAGGTGCTGAAGTCATGTTTCATACACCCCAGGGGGTGCTTATGCCCTTATCATTCAAACTTGAATTCCAATGCACAAACAACACTATCTAGTATGAAGCCTTAATAGTAGGTCTTCAAGTATCCATAGCTATGAGAATTAAGCGTATCAAGATATTTGGTGATTCTTAACTTGTTGTCAAACAGGTAACTGAAGAATACCAATGTAAAGAGCCTACCATTAAGCTTTACCATGAAGTAGAAATGAAATTGCTCTCTAAGTTTGATTGGTATGAAATCAATAGTTTACCATGTTTGACTAATAGATTTGCAGATGCGATGGCCTCTCTTGGATCATTGATTCCAAAGGATACCTTAGGAGAGGTACAACTCCTCATTATCTCAATAATCTCTAAATCTGCAATTGTCTGTGCTAAATCTAAGGATGAAAAGGATGTTTGCTTTATCCATTTGGAATTATGTGAGCCTTGGTTAAGCCAAATAGTAGCCTTTCTCAAGTTTAGAACACTCCCATATGATATGTCATAGAATGCTAAATGCACTTTTAAGAAAAAGGTAACCCATTTTATTCTCTTGAGGGACGTGTTGTATAAACATGGTTATGATGGAGTCCTCCTTCATTGTATCGAGTCTAGTGAGGTACAAATAACCATGGATTAAGCTCATGATGGTACTTGTGGTGGTCATTTTAATGGAATTGCCATCATAAAGCATATTTTACACATGGGTTAGTATTGGCCCACCATGGATCGTGATTGTTGCACATATGTCAAATATTGTAAACAATGTCAAGAACATGCTAATTTAACTCATATACCATTACAATATTTACAACCTATTCAAATCCTTTGGAACTTCTCATAATGGGGTCTAGACTTAATTGGCAAAATATCACCTTCTTCCTCAAGATAATGATTACAACCACTGAATACTTCACAAAATGGGTTGAGGCAATTCCTTTAACCAGTACGACAGGACCTAGAATTATGGATTTTATCCTTCACCATATCATTTGTCGTTTTGGTATTCCATTTAAAATAATTTTAGACAATGGCAAGTATTTCAAGAACAAGTATGTACAAGCACTTTGTGAGAAGTATAATATCCAACACAGTTTCTTGACTCCTTATTACCCACAAGCAAATGGACAAGCTAAGGCTACCAATAAGACCTTAATTGTCATTCTCAAGAAACATTTTAAATAAAATTATAGAGATTGGCATACACAAATTTCCTTGGTACTATGGGCTTATTGATCAAGCATACACATGCCTACTAGGGAAACACCATTTTCATTGATCTATGGAGTTGAAGCAATCATGCCTCTTAAGCTTGATATCCCCTCCTTGCAAATTTATTTGCAATAATTCATAGATGACGACACTACTAGACAAGCACATCTTGACCAACTCACACTTCTTGATGAGAGGTAAGTCAATGCTTTAGAGCATTTACGAGTTTATCAAGACCACCTAAAGTGTGCTTACAACACCAAAGTTCATCTATGTGAATTCCAAGTAGGAGATATTGTACTTAAATAGAATCAACAAAACACCAATGCCCTACAGCATATTCATGATAAATTTATGGCTAATTGGTTAGGTCCATACATTATCACTCAAAGAGTGGGTAAAGGTACTTATAGGCTTGCCAGTCTAGAGGGAGAGGAAGAACCCAAACCACTCAGTGTTATAAAATTGAGATCATTCTATGCATAATGTGATTTATATATATGTATATATACATGGCTAATACACAAAAACATTGCATTTAATTTGTACACATTTCATTCAAAAACATTGCATTTCATTTGCACACATTTCATTTAAACAAGTTGCATTCATACACTCCATTTCATACATTCCATCCACATTGTACATTTCATATTAGGGATCAAATATTTAATTCAAGGTATTATTTGGTCCAACAAAGTCATGTTGTCTTAATCAAGGACACTTTCACAACATCATCTGCACCATTCCACCAAGTAAGATTATCATTTGCCTCCATAGGTGTTTTCGATCACTCTACCACTCCTAGTATTTTAAGAAAATCATAAATACACGTCGAGTTATTTTTAGGACCACCACACATCTTCACTAAAGAAATATTGAGTTTTGAGAATTGACTCCAAAACATTCTTGAACCAAACACAATTCCACATCTTAAAAACATCTTGCGTCAAAAATGGATAGCACCATACTTGGTTTAAACCTCGAAGTGAAAAGGGTAATCCTTGCTAGTCCCATCATGCAACATAGTCCACAAAAATAGTGGTTTTCACCACTATCATAATTTCAAAATAAAAGAAAGAGTAGGGGAAAATCCCTAAAAACTCTAAATATTTTACACATCACACACCACTGATCATTGGGTTGTAAGGATCGTACTACATTTCCAGTCAGACGGTTAGGTAGTCATCCCCAAAACTTAAGAGATAAAAATTCTTGGACTATGGAGCTAGTCTCCACCGAAGCTATAAACGCTTTACTGGCAATGGAGTACGCTCATGTGTGGTGACACATCTCTTTTAAAGAGACCTCTTATCACACATATGGAAAAGCTAGCTTCTTGGTCTCATCCATAACAGGTTTACCCAATTTACTCAATATGAATTAATAAAATCACTTGCACACACATTGGTTCTTGATTGCCTTGAGTCATTACCATACTCTCGATTCGATAAATGACTTCATTGCAGACACATTTGGTCTTAGAGGAATTAGGTATTTTTAGTGAGTTTGTTTGATACCACTAGTATGATTGAGTCTCTATAAAACAGTTAGTTTTCCATATCAACATCCATATCTTCTTTCGTGTCAACGTCCATGTTAGTACATGAGTCTTCTATTTTACCTACCACCACTTTGGTGCCCCTGAGTAAACAATAATACCAAAATATTGCCAAGAAAAATCTAAACTATGAATGATCATTAGAACATTTGCAATCCATAACTTGCATTAATCATCCATACATTTCCATTTGCATTAATTATCCATACATTATCATTTGCATTAAGCATTCACACAAAAGCATTCACACAAAAATGTTCACACAAAAGCATAACACAAAAAGTAAAGGCCATGTATGTATATATATATATATATATATATATATATATATATATATATATATATATATATCGCATGTACAATGAGTGCCCAAAAGGCTACATACAATGGAGCACCAAGGCTCATATACAAAAAGTGCATCTAAGCACTAGCTAATGCCTATGAGAGGACCCCTATGATCCTAAAGAAGCCCTAGAATTAGAGCTATGCCTAGAGTCACTAGGCCTAACTAAACTGAATATGGATGAGGAGGGCGGTTCTAGAAGCCCAATCTCGTGCTCCATCAACCGATCCTCCAATACCCAAATATATCCATCTCGAGCCCAAAGACAATGTACTTCCTATCTCTACCTATGACACACCTCTAGTAGCTCTACCCAAAGCCTCATAATCCTATCCTCACCTCCACCTATCATCGATCGTGCATCTAGCTCCATTTGTAGTTGAGAAATATCTGCATTTCGAGTTGTATTCCTATCTCGCAAGTTGAGTTATCTTTATCTCACGAGATGCTATCATAACATCTCGTTCCACCACCAGTTTCTCCAACCTTACCCACTCATCCTCACTCCTCCTAAGAGGATCATCTAGAATCTCCTCCTTATCCTCCATGTCTCTCCCATCTCCCCCAAGCTTGGGAACCTGTCCAACCATATCCCCTTCATATCATCAAAACTTTGGAGCCTACTCTATTGTCCTCCTCGTACCCCTCCTTTAGTTGCTAGCTCAAAGGCATCACTAGCACTTAGGAGCCTCATGGAAACCCTGACATTAAACCCATTACCATCCACTACTAGACTTGGTACCCATGGTGGATGAGTCACGAACCATGCATCATAATTCTTCATGGTCCTTGTGTCATCCAAATTGAGGAGATCCATCTCCTCGTTGTCCTAGAGCATAGCTCTCCATGCATTGGTACATGATAGAACTATCTCATCCTGGTATCACCTATACAACATTGGATCCTCAAGAATCCCCTACCTCAATCCGAACTACCACAACACTCGAGAGAACTGGATCAACTCCACCTCCTTTGTGCATCTCGCAACCATCCATATAGCCTAATGCACCCATCGTAGATGCTTCCTATATCCTATCCACATAGCATCCCACTATGGCCTCCAATCACCTGAGCCATTGTCAATCCAATCCATAGATCCCTATACAATTGACCCATCTACATCGGATGACTCGGCTATACCTCCTCTACCACTGGCCACCTCATCACATAAGGTTGCTCTCTATCCCATCCCTCATTGGTAAGCCCATAGGCTGAGCCACACTGAAGTGCTCCCAACCCCAACATTGTAGTAACACACTACAACCTAATCCCTGGCGCTTCTACCTCCTCATCTCATGCAAATCCTGGTACAATTGTGCCAATAAAGTAGGATCCCATACCTAAAATTATGGTGTAGCGATCATATCACACACCAAATTGATAAGGTTCCATGGGAATCGACTGCCAGTACTATTTGGGGCCACTATGTTGGCCAACATGAACATCACCAAAGTAGGAAGAGCATCCAAATTCTTGTCAAAATACATGGACAAGTAAGTAATCCCTCCACTCATCACCTCCACAACCTCCCATCCATCCCTGAACATGCAGCTCAACTCATTCTTCTTGTCGTATCCAACCTCAACACACAACCCCTCCATTGGTAACTTGAGGATGTCGTATACATCCTCAAGTGTCATAGTCACCTCCCCAGTAGGGAGCTAAAAAGTATCCCTATATAGATCCCACCTCTTGGTCAAGACTGAGAGGTACCCCTCATTCACCCTAATCACATCTATCAGGGCTACCTCAGCCAATCCCATGATCTACAACCAATCCCACTCCTCCCCTCGTAGTGCCTTCCTCACCCTAGGAATGAGAGGTGAGAACTGATGTCGAGCCTCCAAAATATTTAGTTGCAACACAAAGCACTTACCTTGCATTAAAAAACAAAGAATTTTTTTTGTATAAAAATAAGAGATTCAAAAGGTCTTACCTTGGCATATTGCTCTTCAGATACAGCTTTGGCCCCCACATCTACTCCCTTTGCCACCATAGCTTTCACAGCTAGCCAACCACCCTTTCCACTCACCTCACTCTGCTCCATTCCCTTAGACGCAACTTCCAAAATTTATAGATGCACAAATGAGCTTAGTTTCCCCTCTTTAGGCTTTATATAGCTGTTTTAGGTGCACTGAAACACCTATGGGTGTTTCCTGGCATACTAAAATGCCCACCTACATTTGTAAACATGTCAAATTCTAGTGAGCATTTGTGCAAGAAATAAGTGCCCATCGACGTTTGGTGTCAATTTTAACAAAAAATACCAAGTATCAAAAAAGGTAGCTTACGTCCATCAAATCACTCCAATTGCATCCATACATCAATTTCATCATAACAACAGGTTTTGTGAAGGTTCCAACTAATTTGGATGCTTAATTTTTGTTTGTGACAAAAATTCACAAAATTTGCATAACAAGTTACAAAAATGCTCCAAAATATTCCAATTTTTTATAAAATGACCATAATCATGATTCTCATCATCAATAATTTATTTTCACATCTTTTCCATTCATCAATCATAACATTTGCACATCTGCCAAGTTCAAACAAAAATTCAAGTGAACCTCATATCTAGTGGTTTATTCTAAATACTTGGCAATTACAGTGATTGGCATCCATGCAATTTGATAATATGAATAAATCACCATAAGGACACTTGACCATCTTCATAATTCACTATCTCATTGCTCAAAAATAACATCACTTTTGGTACTTCACATTTTACGTGAAACTATGCCAAGAACAATTTGCACAACTGTCATTGATGGCCTAGTCCATGGGGCTTAAAACAAGGATTAAATTGAAGAACACAAGCTTATACTGAGAGGGGGGTGAATAGTATAAGACCACTTTTTACTTCTCTTTCCCAAACAATATTATGCAATGTATAGATAGCAAATTCAATAGCAGTAATCAAAGCAATGCATAAATCACCACACAAAATAAAGACACCACAATTTACATGGTTCACCCAATGTGGGCTACTCCATGAAGAAAATATTTCACTAAAATTTCCTCAATCAATCTCTTGGGAATCCTTTCCCTATTACAATGTTTATGGACCTCTATCCAAAGGAGACACCAATCCCTTAAATCAAGTTTGTGGATCTCTATCCACAGGAGAACTCCTCCTCTGCTCTGGCTGGTGATCCTCTAGAAGACTACTACCTCCACTGCACTGGCTTATGGATCTCTCTCCATTGAAGACTCTTGTCCCCACTCAGAAGACCTGTCCTCATTGCCCTGGCTAATGGATCTCTATCCACTGGAGACTACTGTCCTCTCTGATTTATCACCTCCAAAGCTCTATCTCAAATTTGCACTAAACATAGTACTTCGATCTAGCACAAATATGCTCTATCTCTGTCTCTAGTCTGGCACAAAACTATCCTCGGATATGCACCAAAATCTACTCTCAAATCTGCACTAAACACAATCCTTCAGTCTATCACAAATATGCTAAAAAAGTCCACACAAAACTTGCTCAAATATGCTCTACAAGTCCTCTCTAGAACTTACTCAAATTTGCTCAACAAGTCCACACATAACTTGCTCAAATATGCTCTACAAGTCCTCTCTAGAACTTGCTCAAATCTGCTCAACAAGTCCACACAGAACTTGTTCAAATCTGCTCTACAAGTCCTCTCTAGAACTTGCTCAAATTTATTCAACAAGTCTGCACAGAACTTGTCCAAATCTTCTCAATAAGTCCACACACTTATCCAAATCTGCTCAATATATATACTATAAGCTTCCACAAAAGCTCACACCAAATCTATCCACAAGTCTTCTTAAATACTTGCCTCAAATCATCTCAACAAGTCCACACAGAACTCCAATATCATAGCAACATAAAGAGAATTATTAGAGACTCAATATGCTCTATACTAATCACAATGCTCAATTTATTTCAATCACTCTATTAGAAACATAAGGAGAATTGTTAGAGACTCAATATGCTTCAAATTCAACTCAATGCTCAATCACTTTCTCAACTCAATTCAGAATATAGAATAGGTTTTTTTAAGGAACTTTAACAATCACTTCACATACCCACTTGACTAGGTTCAACCAACTTTACTCAACCAAACACTCAATGAAACAACCCTTGCTCACAAAACCTAGTCCAAGCATATGATCACTCAACTCAAAATGTTTCCAACAATGCTCAACATAAAATCTCACATAACAATGATACTTGTTTTCTTTTCAAACTCTAGTTCAAGTTCTTTTCTCAACTACTCACTTCAACAACAATTCTTATAAAACAATCTTCACATAGGAATGATACTCAATCCTTAGTTCAATTTCTTCACACAACCAATGACTTTAACAAAAATTCTTACAAAACAATATTCTCATAGCAATGATACTCAATCCTTAGTTCAATTTATTCACACTACCAATGGCTTCAACAACAATGCTTATAAAACAAGGTTTTAACAACTCTTTATTCTAGAAAACCTTGAAGCATTAACTCAACTCATTCAATAGGAAACCCTAATCAAGTCCTTTTCACTCCAAAATTATTTTCCAGAAAACCAACCAATCAATTTAACTATGGAAGAATGTGCTCATACCTTTTTCTTGATGATGAAGGAATCTCATAAATCTGCCATAACTATAAACTCTCTTTTTCCAAGCTCAAAGAAATTATTAGATAGTAATATTCCTCAAAATACAATGTAAATATCAAGACAAATATACACCTTATCACTCCACCTTTAAGAAATCATTCATCAACATTTACAAAAATTAATATACCACTTACACCTTATGATCTCCCCAACTAAAATAATATTCAATGCACTCTTCTTTAAAAATAACTCAATTCTTAGAAGTTCCCTCTATCCTATTGAAACTTAAAACAATTTAATGTAACACAACCACTTTATTAAAATAAACTAACACCTTATTCCTCCAACTTATCAAAAATTAATTTCCAACTAAAAATCCTTTAAGCAACCCTTTTAACTCCAAACTTTAGGCAACTCACAAAATATTAAACAAAAATTATTACCTTGCCTTGGATGGGATTCAAACTCATAGCACAGCCTCAACCAGTGCCCTAGCCACGGCTCCAACCGTTGCACGAGCTAGGCACTCGCTTGGGGACTAACGAGCACCGTGTGCTCCAAAAGTCTCCCCACTTGCCTAGCACAACAAAAAAATGTGCCTTCCTTTGGCGCTTTCAATTACCAATGCAACCACCAAAATGTTGTCGCTAAGTTTCGAACGTAGGTCTCCTAGCGCCCAACACTTTAACCGTCATCCTCTTGCCACTAGGCCACGCTGCCCAGTTGGTGCTTGGTCTTGTTCGTTGCTCCTCTTTAAATCCTATTCGCTTTCTCTTTTTTGCATGAGTACCAACACAATTGCATGCTTTATTTTTTTGAGCAAAAGGATAATTTAAATGCCTCTTAGGCATTGGTATATATATCAATTTCCTCCTTCATGCATGACGTCAGCGTTCGAATTTCCTTCAACGAATTTAGACGTCGGTCCTTTGGAGCTTATTAATTTATAAAATATTTAAATTCATTTGAATTTAAATTTTATAAATTAATTCTTTAAAACCCTTTGGTTTTATTAAGACCATATTCCATTGTACACCTTGGTATAAATAATATTTATTAATAAAATTTAAATTCACTTTGAATTTAAATATTTTATTAAATAAATATTAAACCTTCCTTTAGCTTTGCAATAGTCTTCCTTGGGTTTTTATGAAAAACCTTTTAACTTATGCTTCCACATAATATTAAAAATATTATGGAGCTCTTTTGCCTTTAACCTCTGCTTTATTCCTCTTGACCTTTGACATCATCAGTGGCTTATTTTTGGAGATCAATAACAACTCTTGAAAAATTTGTTTCTTGTTTCTTGACAATTTCCTTGACATTAATGATGACTTCATTTCTTGACATCAATGACAACTTGACCTAGTGACTCAAAATTTCCAACAAAAATCATATTTCATCATTTCACATCTCCTTGACAATCATCATGGCAGTTGGCCTTAGCTAGGGTGATTGGTTTTGATCAAAGAAATTATATGACAGTCACTAGCTGGTCCTTCGAAGTTGACTCTATTTATCTTTGCATCTTCATATTTGCTTATCAGTGATGCTAGAAGGCACATTCTTTAGCAACATCGAATCACCCCAAATTTGGGGTAACCACATTTGGTTTTGACTCTCCCACAACGGGATACATCTTACATGATCATGGCATCTACACTTGAAAAAAATCCCTTTTTCTATTAGGGCAAAAATAAAATCAATCACTTGCATTTTACAACAACCCCCTTTCACCGTTGGGGCAAAAACAAAATCATTTTACATCATTCATATCATCCACAATTACATCATTCATCCATACAATAATTTGCACTCATTTTTCAATTGGCTTGTGAGATTCATCCGTAAACTCATTCATCAATTGATGGGGTAAGCTACACAACCTAAATTTTTATATCTCTAAGCTCATTTCCACATCTCAACAAAGTTGTTTCTGCACCAAGCCAGAAAAAGTGTCTCGGGTTCATGCACCACATTGTTTTTCACGCAACGCGATGCAAAAAGGAACATATGTAGACACCAAAATCTAGCCACTTATCATCCATCCAGGTCTTCCCACCATTTTTACCCATTATTTACATATATTTATATATATTTGTTTAATATATATTTAAATATTAATATTTTATATTATATTTCTATATAAATTTTATAAATGTGTTTATATATGTGAATTAATACCAACCATCCATCATGATTTAATCCTAGCCATTCATCCATCTTAATCCACACCACATACCTAGATTTAATCTCCACCCTCCATCATGTTTTAATATTGATCGCACAAATTGTGTCGTTGAAACCCTAACATGCCCTAGGAAAGATTATAAATAGGAGTTATTTTGATGGCTCAACCCCTAAGTCTTTGGTAAGTCTGAATATTCCATGAGTTCTTGAGCATCCATGTATCCTCGCCTTTGCTTTAGTTCGCTATCACTTCCGCATCCACTGTATGCTTTTGCAGATTTTGCTCCAATCTCTCGAGCACCCCTGGGTGTTTCCTACCACTATAGAGCACCTCTTGGTGCTTCCTGTTCATCACCGAACACCTCTAGGTTCTTTCGCTCCATCACCGAGCACCTCTAGATGCTTCCTGCTACTTTTGAGCACCCACGAGCATTCTAAACCCTAGTTTTGCAGATCAACGAACCCTTGGGTGTTGCTAGGGCATCTATGTACCATATTCCTGCAATGATGACAACAATAGATCATAAAGTGGTAAGTTCACAAGGTAAATATTTTATTGATATATTCATTTCATTGTTTCCATATTTGCATGTAGTTTTATCATTTTATAGCTAGGGTTTTATTGATTTTTGAGGGTCTCACACAGTGGAGCCCTCACAATTATTACTAACCCTATTTTTATTATCTTCTGTGTGCAAGTCTAGATATATACAGGTATTATGCAACTGCTTAAGCTGGAGTGGCTCGGTCAATGGATATCTGAAGCCCACTCACTTCTGTTGGAAGCAAAGATGCACTTTGAAGACACCACCAACATTTTTGGCTAGGGTTTCGAAGAATCCTAGAAAAATTGTATTCATTGTATCAAAGAATAAACAGTGTAGACCCCCATATTTGGGGTACACTTGATTGTACTAGGATCCACCAAAAATAATAATATACGATCTATTTTTGTGCAATCTCTTGTGTCATTGTTTTGTTCACTTTCTGTTATATATTTTGGTGTTGTGTTTTTGTCTCTACAATAGGAACTATTTACTTGTTCATGGAGCTTCTGCAGATACCATTCGGTAAACACCATGTAAAAATGACACTGATCAATTGAGTGTATTTGTTACAAACTAGAAAATTGATAGGACCCTTTGGTCCTATCTTGCTAATTGAACTCAATATGTGGAATTTAAACGAGAAATTGCAAAATATAATGAATCACGTTTTGAAATGAATCACCTTTGCACTGGAGAGAAATCCTTCCAATGGATACAAATTATATATTTATTCTTTACTTTCATGGATGCCTTTCTACAATATTATTTTCCCTATTTTATATCTAGCTAGTGTTATGATGAAAGGACATGATGATCCATTTGTGATAATAAAATATAGTTAATTAGATAAATAAGTGATAAATAGTTTAGGATATGGAATCCTAACATGCCACCCTCCTTAAAAGGAGCTTTGTCCTCAAAGCTGAGATTAAGGAAATTGTTGTTGAAATTGATGAGGTGCTTTCCAAGTAGTATTTGCACAAGTTTAATATCACTTTTTCTGAGGCAGGGATATATTGAAGGTCAAAACATTAATGAGGGGTTTCCAGGTAGAATAGGAGGATCATGATGATTGTGGAGGGGCAACCTGTGGAGTTCCTCAAACACTTTAGAATGATGCATAAAAAGTGGTGGTAAAACTTTTGTATATTCTTGTTGTTCGCTGGGAGAGAACAAAAAATGAGTATGTAGTCACCTTTTTGCTTTATTTTTTGATAGGTTTTACCATGTGGTGAGAACTTATAATTTATGAGAAACTTATGGGTAGTCTTTTTAGAGTGTACGTTTGGCCTTCATTGGTCACTTCTTGTATGTCTACCTTATCTTTTCTTGGGGAATTGATCACTTATTGTACATCAACCTTATTTCCCTTATTGTTGTGATTAGGTGCTTTGGTCACTTTGTGCATATCGACATCATTATCTTCATGGTTGTGATAAGGTTTTTCGATCATTTTTTGCTCATATTCCTCATATTTGCCCATTATGGGTTGATAAGGATCAACTACTTTCAATAAATACAATGTTTGTGTAGCACATTTATGATGGGATCCAAATTGCTCATCACAAGTGTCACAGAGGTCTTTCACTCATCGTTCCTTCATCTCCTCAAAGCTGAGATGTTTAATTGGTAAATTTCGGTTAGGTTTGGGGGTGGTGTAAGTGGTTTGTGATTTCTCCATAGGTGGTTTTCCTAATTGATGTTGAATATTGAGTTTATCTTTGGCTAATAAAGCTAATCCAAAGGTCTACATCAGGGTGCGAGGATTGAATATTTCCACCTCCTTCCTAATCTTGTCCTTTAATCCACTAACGAAGCAACTTATGAGAAATTATTCATCTAACCCTGAGATGTGATTGACGAGATCCTGGAACTGAGTTCGATACTCATGCATGAAAGTGATTTGACGAAGGGTGGTGATATTAATTGGCGAGAGCATGTTGGGGTCGTGAGATCTTCCTTCATCTGCCATGTTGATAGTTTAATATTGTTGCAATATTCAAAAAAGAGCATATTTATACAAAATGTCGATAGAAGGTCCACCAACTAAAATTTGAATGATCTATGGTGATAATTTGAGGATAAATTTTGCTTTTTGTTTGCAAAAAATTAAAGTTTAAAAAAAAAATTAAATTTGTGGTAAGAACTTTGAATATAGTTGGCTCAAAAATTTATTTTTAGCAACTTTAATTTTTATTTGAGCCTTCCAACGATCATGTTTTTAAATCCTCAATGATTCGATTTTTAGAGGTGAACAAGCTCCCTGATGCGTTACTGGTAGCAATGTAGATAGCATGAGCGGAGGACACAAACAACAAGGCATACAAGGCATGAGTGAAGGGCAGACAAGGTAGGCAACAACATGAGAAGCTAGGTAGGGACAACATGATATGACAAGGACAATAGTGACAAGGAACTATGAAGCATGAGGTGAAACACATCAGGTGGTAGAACAATGGTGACAAGGAACTACAGAGCACAAGGCAAAACATGTCAAGCGGGTAGGCGACCATGGTAGGGGAGGGATACATGGTAAGGGACAATAGTAGAGGGGGAGAAAGGGCAGAAGAGGATATGTCGGGCAGCTATGTAACCACCAGTAGGTGGTCATGAAGTTTATATTGTGGAATAAACCTTTTATATCCCCCTTCTTCCCTTTGTGGGAAGAATGTGGGATAATTCCCTTTGTTCTTTTTGTCGAAAATGACTCAATGCAATGGTGGTTTCAAAATGGTGATCACAAAAATCAAATTATGATGACGGTAATATTCAACGGTGATAGAAAAAATCTTTTAAACTTTAGGTTATTTTTATTTTATTTTTCCAAAATTTATGCGCTCGTCGGAGAAACGATGATGTCTTTTGCTCGCGAATTCTGGTGTCAAAAAGTAGGAGTCGACGATCGAAGAAGAATTTAAACCTTACCTTAAATTTTAATTTTTAATTTTTGTAATCGGGTTCCTAGGTTTTTCATTGAAAAACGATATCGTGCAACAAAATTAAATTTTCTTCCACGATTCAACTGCATCATTCAATCTTGGGAGTGATTATTGTAGAAGAATGAATCCCATAGAGATTGGAAAGAATATTTTTGTTAATTTGTTAGATCTAGAGCTTCATTATATTGCTGGAGACAACGTAGCCATAGTTGGCTTGAGTATACATTTTGTCTTTAAGTTTTAAATCATAGGAAGGGCTGTAGACAACGTCCTCCTACGATGTTAGACATTTGCGTGCGATGTTGGGAACTCAGGAATTTGTTGGTGAGAAAACAACACAGTTTGGTTTAATGACATCATTGGTTTAATGACAGATAGTGGACTTTGCAAACCCATAAAAAAATTGTAAATCTCTTTTAATCTTCGTCGTCCAGGGGTAACAATAATCACTAGATGTTCTCTCTTCCTTGTGTAGATTTCACGAAATGAACTCTTTGATACCAGATGATAGGACCCTTTGGTCATATCTTGCTAATTGAATTAAATAAGTGGAATTGGAAAAATAAATTGTAGAAAAATATAATGAATCATGTTTTGAAATGAATCACCGTTGCACTAGAGAGAAACCCTTCCAATGGATACAAATTATATATTTATTCTTTTAATTTCATGGATGCATTTCTACAATATTATCTGCCCTATTTTATATCTAGCTAGGGTTATGATGAAAGGACATGATGGTCCATTTATGATGATAAAACATAGTTAATTAGATAAATAAGTGATAAATAGGTTAGGATATGGAATCCTAAACAAAATTGGATCATAAATGAATGCTTGGTTAATTATGCATGGGAGTTTTTAAGTCGTATTAATATTTCTTTATTGATTGCCTGAAGATGAAAGGAAATATCTCTGGAAGAGAATGAATTATTGTATTATTTTAGGGAGGCTTTGACCATCCACATGAATTTCATATGATATGAATTTTTTTCTAAGACGTTGTGCTTGCTTTCATACTTAACTATAATCGAGCATCTATTAGTTGAGTTTAGAAGAGAAAACTTGGTTAATGGAATTGCGGCCTGTAGTGGAGATAGCCATACACATTATCTTTTAAGCTTTTTTAGGCCCATGATTGGACTAGAAGATAGTTGAAATTTACACTTTGAAACTCTTGTGAGCTCTAAATTATCTGTAGGAATGTATTTTGTTACAAGTGTGAATAGGGTTGTTTCGAAACTGGCTTAGAAAAATCTCTTTCTAAGTTTCAGTGTGAATTCTCCCTCCTAATGTCGACAAATTTTGTCGGCAAGTTTGTTTTTTCCTCCTCCTAATTATTTCCTATTTTCCCTCCTCCTTATCCCTCCGTATATCCTTCTTCCCTCTTATCCCTCCATTTCCTCTCATCTTCTTATCCCTCCTTCGTCGTCTTCTCCCTTCTTTCTCTCCAACCTCCCACCTTATCCCTCCGCATCTTTCTATTTCTTCTTATCCTCTATACACTATATAATATTTGTTGCAACTGAATGTAGGGTTGAATGCTTCAAATTAATAAAGGTTTTTTAATTATTTGTCCTCATTATTTTCTGTTGATGTGACTGCGTTCGGGTTTCATATCTGGTATCAGAGCCAGACTTCGTCGTCTGTCGGGCACGGTTCCTGAGGCAAAGTGAGGTCAGCACGGGCAAGGTTCCCGAGGCACGACCAGGCGAGCATTCCAACGTAGGTCACAGCAGGGCTCGAATCTCAAGGTAGATCACGAGCAGGCTCGGGCATGGATCTCGAGGCAGTTCGGGCATGGATCCTGAGGCGGATCGTGCAGTGTCAGGTTGACACGTGGCAACAGCACGACAGTCGAGACAGTGACAGGTCGACACGTGGCGAGCGACGATTGGCGGCGTGCAGGCATAATTTTTGAGGCGAGCATGATTTTCAATGTAGTCGTAGAACTCGACACATGGCAGGCGTTGTTGGCAGCAGGCGACGACGTTGTGATTGGGAAAAATACCGCCATGTGGCGAACGGTGGCACACGTTGGCGAACGACAACTAGGTCCACATGGCAAGTGCTGTTTGGTTGAAGCGGCAAATTTTGGTCGCAAATCGACTGCCCGAAGGCAGTCGAATGATAGTGGGTGATTTTCGGGTTAAAAACCCTCGCTGCTTATTTTCGCAGCCCATGTGGGATAATCCCACATAAAAGTTTTTTTTTAAATACTCTGCCCGCCGCGGATTTAAGACCATCCGCGCTCCTTCCTATCCCGTCCGAGCACGCTTGGCGTGGCGGTCAGGGTGGTTCGTTTGTTGGGAGGAGGTACGCGGGTCGAATCCCACGATCGCCATGCAAACGAAATTAAAAAAAAAAAAATTCTGCCATCGAAGAAAGTAAAAGGACGAAAGTCCTTTCTTTACTCAGCCAGCCGCTATGGTGTAGCAGCAACACAAGCCGCCGAGTTCCAGGTGGTCACGGGGTCGAATCCCCTGCGTGTCGAAAGGGTAAAATTTTTGCTTAAATTTTTTTTTTAAAGGTTTTAATATTTTTATTTAAAGTTTAAAATTATTTAATAAATTTACATTATATATTTATTTAATTTTATCTTTTTAAATAATAAAATTTAAAAGATAATTTAAATAAAATATAAAAATTTATTAAATTATTTTTTAAAAACTTTAGGAAAAATTCTAAAGCCTTATTTGAAGAGTTTTTTTTGAAAAAGAGAATTAATCTGCCTGTGCAATGTTAGATGTTCCGATCTGAAGGGTGTTATCATGCACTTATCTCTCTTTTGAAGAGAGAATCGCCGAAATCCTTTGATGAAAGGGTTCGTCGAACTAGTCTGCACACTGTGTTTAGTCAGTTGGAGAATCAGGTGATTTCTCACCTGAGAAAGCCGGATTCAGGATACGAGGCAGACTCCGAAGACAATATCTTCGGAAAGAGAATTGAAGAATCCAAAACCGTGCAATTTGTTTCGGACGTACAAACTGGTGCCAGTTATAAAACAGGTGTACCAACAGATGAATTGAGTGTGGGCTATACACCACGCTCACCTGAGCCTGAACCTGAACCAGCAGAAGCAGAAGAAGAGGAAGAGGAAGAAGAAGAAGAAGAAGAAGAAGCAGCAGCAGCAGTAGCAACAGATCCAGTGGAAGTGAAACCTGAGCTCATCATCATTAGCAGCAGTTCTGAAGCAGAACATAGATGCACTAAGAAGGCGAGATTTGATTTAAATTATTAAATCATATTGTACTGCTTTGTATTTCTAGTTTGCCTCAATAAAAGTACTTGTTTGCTTTGAATAAAAAGTTGTTTATTCTGCAATGGCTGCAAACACTAGTCTACCAATCCCTGAATTTAATGGTAGTGACTATGAATACTGGTCTATAAAAATGAAGACTTTGTTGATAGGAAAAGGTCTTTGGGATGTAGTTGAGGAAGGTTATACAGAACCAACTGCTGCTGAATGGGCAACATTTTCTAATGCTGATAAAAAGACAAGAAAAGAAGCACAAAAGAATAATGCTTTTGCCTTATATCACATTCATGCTGCTTTAGACAAAACTATCTTCCCTAGGGTTGCATCATATGTCATTGCACAAGATGCATGGAATGCCTTAAAAGAGAGCTATAGAGGCAGTGACCAGGTGAAGCAGGTAAAACTGCAAACCTTGAAACGAGATTTTGAGAATCTCAAGATGCAGGAGAATGAAAGAGTCGGTGATTACTGTGTGAGAGTGAAAGCAGTAGTCGACAAAATGGTCACACTAGGGGAAGATATCAAGCCAGAGATGATGGTGAAGAAAGTGTTGAGAACACTTCTTCCAAAATGGAATTCTGTTGCTATAATTATTGAAGAATCAAAAGACTTAACCACATTGTCTTTTGATGCATTAACTGGTTCACTTCTCTCACATGAAGAGAGATTGCAGGAAACTCCTACCACCAGTTATGGAGGAGATGACAAAGCTTTTGCCACACATGAAGGAAGAGGTAGAGGCCGAGGCAGAGGTCAACAAAGAGGCAGAGGTAGGAATAATCAAAGAGGGGGAACTCCTAACAGAGGAGGATCATCCAATAGAGGTGGAAACCAGAATAGAGGAGGACAACAACAATACAGAGGGAAACAATCTGGAAAAGGAAAAGGAGGAGACAAATCAAAACAAGTTTGCTACAATTGTGGCAAACCTGGCCATTATGCTCGTGATTGTTGGTCAAAGACTTCGCAAGGAAGCAGCAGCAACCAGAGCAGTCAATTTGGAAATTTTGGAGAAGAGGAAGAGTCCTCAAATCTCTTTCTCTCTTATGGCCAGACAGAGCAAAATTTGAATGATACATGGATTTTGGACACAGGGTGTTCAAATCACATGAGTGGCAAAGAAGAACTCTTTGCTAAGATAGACTCCTCATACAAATCCAGCATTCGGTTGGGTGATGACAAGTCATTGGCAGTTGAAGGCATTGGAGCTATGGCGGTTCCAACAAAAGAAGGCATAAAACATGTAAGTGATATCTATTACACTCCTCATCTTCAACACAATTTGTTAAGTGTTGGTCAAATGCTTGAAAAGAATTATAAGTTGATTTTTGATGAGGGTAAATGCACCATTTTTGACAAAAACAATAGTAATAGAATCATTACACAAGTGCCAATGTCAAAAAATAGATTATTTCCTTTGAAGTTTGGCCAACCAAGAGGAAATAAGTTAGCAAATGTAGCTATTACCAATCCAAGTGTCCTATGGCACTTGAGATATGGTCACTTGAATTCTGCAAGTTTGAAATTGCTAACTTCACAAGCAATGGTGACTGGACTTCCCAAAGTTCAAGATAGTAAGGAAGTCTGTGAAGGGTGTGCCTTGGGCAAGCATGCCAGGTCGAAATTTCCTCGTGGACAAGCATGGAGGGCCAACTATCCTCTTCAGTTGGTACATTCAGACATCTGTGGTCCGATGCAGACCAAGAGTCTAGGTAATCACTCTTACTTCCTACTTTTCATTTATGATTGCACAAGAATGTGTTGGATATACTTTTTGAAGCATAAGGATGAAGCATTTGCATGCTTTGTTGATTTTAAAGCAAAAGTTGAAAGTGAGAGTGGATATTCTATAAAATGTCTTAGATCAGATAGAGGAGGAGAATACTCCTCTAATTAGTTTTTGAATTTTTGTAAACATCATGGCATCAAGAGGCAGTTCACAACTGCCTACACTCCACAACAGAATGGTGTAGCAAAAAGAAAGAATCGCACCATTGTGGAGATGGCAAGATCAATGCTTCAGACAAAGCATTTGAGTAATGCATATTGGGGAGATGCAACAAGGACTAGTGTTCACATCTTGAACAGAAGTCCTACTTCGAGTTTGAAAGGGAAGACACCTTACCAAGCCTGGTATGGTAAGAAACCAAATGTGAAGTATTTCAGAGTATTTGGTTCATTGGCATATGCTCACATTCCTGATGAGCTGAGAAAGAAGTTGGATCCAAAGAGTCAGGCTTGCATTTTTGTAGGATACTGTGAAAACACAAAGGGTTATAGACTCTACAATCCTACAACTCGAAAGATAGTGGTTTCAAGGGATGTGATTTTTGATGAAGGGGGAGAGTGGGGTAAGCCCCAAATATTCAGTGATGTTGAAGCCACTGATGTAGTTGCTCAGCAGGTGCAACCACAACTACCACAGAAAGGAAAGTAGTCTCCGCCCACACATCCACCAAGTCCATCTTCTGATTCAACTGCTTCACCAAGTCCTTCTCCACAACGATCAGTAAGTTCCTCACCAATGGATATTGATGTTCCATCCAAAGGTAAGAGAACTTTACAGTATCATCCATCATCTCAGATGTTGGATAAGAATTTTTCAAGAAGATATACTAGGAGTCAAGCTAGTGAGATGGAATCTGTTTTACATAGATTAGAAAGTATGCACTTGTATGGTGATGATGAATCCCAACAAGAACCCAGAGGAGATCAAGTTAACTATGCTTTGTTAACTAGTGCACAACTTGAACCTTCTAGTTATGAGAAGGCATGTACTCAGAAGATTTGGCAAGATGCCATGGAAGAGGAGATAACCTCTATAAAAAACAACGACACTTGGGAGCTTGTGAAGCTTTCGAAAGGAAAGAAATGTGTTGGCTGTAAATGGATCTTCAAGACCAAGTTTAATGCTGATGGCAGCATTGAGAAGCACAAGGCAAGATTAGTGGCAAAGGGTTTTACTCAGAAGTATGGAATAGATTATGAAGAGACTTTTGCTCCTGTAGCCAGACAGGAGACAATAAGAACAGTTCTTGCCTTAGCTGCACACAAAGGATGGCAAGTACAACACATGGATGTGAAGAGTGCATTTCTCAATGGTTACTTGACAGAAGAAGTGTATGTTGAGCAGCCACAGGGATTTGAAGTGCAAGGTAAGGAACACCTTGTTTACAGATTGAAGAAGGCACTCTATGGCCTTAAACAGGCACCAAGAGCTTGGTACTCATGCATTGATGGGTACTTCAAAGAATATGGGTTCACAAGGAGCAAAAATGAACCCACACTCTACTACCTCAAGCAAGGTAATGACATCCTCATAGTTTGTTTGTATGTGGATGATCTTATTTTTATGGGTAGTAATGAGAAAATGAATAAGGAGTTCAAACACTCCATGATGACGCAGTTTGAGATGAAGGATCTTGGACTAATGCACTACTATCTGGGAATGGAAGTTCATCAATCAGATACAGGGATCTTCATCTGTCAACATAAGTATGCTCAGGACATGATCAAGAAGTTTGCTATGGAGCATTGCAAACCAGTTGCAACTCCAATTGGACATGGGATCCAACTAAGCAAAGATGATGGAGCACATAAAGTTGATGTGACCACTTTCAGAAGCATGGTTGGGAGTTTGATGTTTCTCGCCAACACCAGACCGGATATTCAGTATGTTGTATCTCTTGTTTCTAGATTTATGTCTAACCCCTCAGAGCTGCATTTGAAGGCAGCTAAAAGAATTTTGAGATATGTGAAGGGTACATTGGATTTTGGAATCCAGTACCATCAATGTAACACTATCAAGCTTGTAGGCTTTAGTGATAGTGATTGGGGTAGCAATATTGATGACAGGAAGTCAACATCGAGAAATTGTTTTAGTCTTGGATCAGGACTAATAACTTGGAGTTCAAAAAAGCAGACAGTAGTAGCACTATCTTCAACAGAAGCAGAGTATATAGCGGTTACTTATGCTAGTACTCAAGCCTTGTGGCTAAGGAAAGTACTAGAAGAGATTGGAGAACAGCAAAGTGGTCCAACCAGAATCTACTGCGACAACATCAGTGCCATTCAGTTGGCATATAATCCTGTCCACCATAGCAGAACCAAGCATTTTGATATGAAGTATCACTTCATCAAAGATATGGTGGAACATGAAATTGTTGAGCTTCAATACTGTCACACTTTGGAGAACGTCGCTGACATCTTCACCAAGGCGATGACAAAATCTCAATTTGTAAAGCTGAGAGACTGTGTAGTCAGTCCTCTCAACTTTAAGGGGGAGAATGTTACAAGTGTGAATAGGGTTGTTTCGAAACTGGCTTAGAAAAATCTCTTTCTAAGCTTCAGTGTGAATTCTCCCTCCTAATGTCGACAAATTTTGTCGGCAAGTTTGTTTTTTCTCTCCTAATATCCCTCCTATCTTCTCCTATTTTCCCTCCTCCTTATCCCTCCGTATATCCTTCTTCCCTCTTATCCCTCCATTTCCTCTCATCTTCTTATCCCTCCTTCGTCGTCTTCTCCCTTCTTTCTCTCCAACCTCCCACCTTATCCCTCCGCATCTTTCTATTCCTTCTTATCCTCTATACACTATATAATATTATGTTGCAAATGAATGTAGGGTTGAATGCTTCAAATTAATAAAGGTTTTTTTAATTATTTGTCCTCATTATTTTTTGTTGATGTGACTGCGTTGGGTTTCATATATTTGAATGTCTGTTTTCAATGAGGATGTAGTTGTGTTAAAATGTAAGAGTGTGGTTTTTGAGATGGGACTTTGTGTTAAGCTTACCCTTTACCTTCAAGTTGGTTATGATGGTCTATGCTACCGTAGTTTTTTTTGAAGAACAATAGCATGGATAATGAGGTTTAAAGGTTCTCTAGCGAGTGACATTCACGGTTTAATTAAAAGGGGATTTTGATATAATATAGTGAGGACCTTATACTCATAAGGGATATATTTAATTATAGTATGCATGAGCTGATCTTTTTAGATCATATTAGTTGGTATGTGTGCATCTGTATGTTGAATTGACTATGGCTAAAAGGGGCGAGGGTTTTGAAAAACTAAATTGATTTATTTAAACCAAAGAATATTATTTGAATGCAGAATTTAGATCTACTAAATTTTTTAGAATTCCTTAGTAATCTTCTTGCTTGTGGAAAGTTAAGAATTTCCTTATTATGTATGAATACCAAGAAGAGAAATTATATTAAGTTATGTTTTCTTGGGCTGGTTGATTACAATGAAAATACTTGCATGCATTTAGAAATGCATAAATGAAGATAGAGATTGTGTATGTAGAGAATTTGTTTGCCAACAAAGAGCTTGCTTGATGGTGTGGTGAACTGTTTGGCTGGTTGGTTGCAATGAGTTTTTGAATTCATGCATTTAGTATTGCACTATCATAAATAGAGGAGCTGGCCAGATCCCTATAGACACCTACTTCTCATTGTGATTGATAAGGACTTCAAAATTTGGAACAATCAAGGAGGAACAACCAAAATAGCAAAGACAAGCTGAATATAATCCTAAAATTGGTTAAGGACTATTGTTATTGTATGATTTTGTAAAAATATATTTGATAACCCCCATAGGATTTCTATGGAGAGGAAAAATGAGAATGTAAACAAAGGAAAGAGAAGATATGTAATGTTGTGAGATTTAACCTTTTTTTATTAAGTGAAAACTATCTTTGTTATATTTTGATGTTGATGATAGGCAAAGTTAACAAAAGGAAATGAGATTATTAAGTTTTAATGCTTTTAAAATATTGACATATGGAAAGAATACATTTATGTGTATTACGCTTTTAGTGTCCTTGTTAAAGGTATTGCAATGAATGTTGGATTAAGAATAATTGCGTATTAGAAGGTCAACAAAGAATTGATTCTAAATTATATTTGGAATGTCTAGTTTTAGGGTAATATGGTAGATGAATAAAAATGTTTTACTTGAGTCTAGTTTTAGAACATAACCCTGACCTAAAGTCAAATGTTTATATAATAGGAGAAACCTACTTGTTATAATAGATAATTTTTTGTTTGCAATGTCCTTGAGTAATTTTGGAAATAAAGGACCTTAATCATAATGGATCTCTTTAGAGGAAGATATGATCTAACATAATGTTTCCACAAATTTAGTTTTGGAAAGAGACCTATCAATGGGATGGTTAGCTAATCATGGAGATGAGAAGCATAGTCAAATTCCAAGATGCTTATAGCGCCTGCATAGACGGACTTATGTAGTGTGTGATGGACATCATACTCCTTTCAACACGATGAAAGGGGGTAAGCTAGCTCATTGGGGATAATGAGAAAGATAGCTTGAAAACTAAATATTACACCTAGTACACATACATATCCAGATATATGTAAGATTTAGGGATGGGAGTACCTTGATATGGGTCTAAGTGGAAATCCAATATAGTGATAAACATAAATCTTAGCTAGGAAATCCTATGAACTATTGTTGAAGCTTAGGATAGATCCTTGAAAAAAAATCTCATGATTAGGATGGAAAATTTGGGATGTGACATTTGGTATCAGAGCTCATGATCATAGGACTATAATCTTACTTGTGTAAAATCTAGGTATAAACGGACTAGGTGAATAAGAAATTTTGTAGGTATACAATCATTAAAGATTTTTACCCCATGAAGGTTAGGGTAGCTGATGGTACCCAATTTTATTGTTCTATCAAATTAACTGAGTATTTAGCTAGTGGCTAGAAGAATAATTTAGAGAAGGAATTGTGACCTAATCCCTACCTTCTCTCTAGTGTGTGGCCAAGGTAATACCACCAAAAATGAGAGGGAGTGTTGTCCGATCAATGAGGTAGACACAATAGACTAATATCAAGGTCAAAACCCTAGATGTTGGTGTAGGAAATCCTACTAATGAGAGGGAAAACCTCATTGCAATAGTTTCTCTACTTCATGAAAATATGGAAACACAAAAGCAATTGTTGGAAACCATAGTGAATCAGGATTCACAGATTGGGGACTCTAGAGTCGATCAAGTTAATGAACCCCTACGGAGGCACAACAGGCCAAAATTTGGTTAGAGATAGAAATGGGAATTATTTTAAGCATGTAAAATCCTCCAAGTTTAATGGAGAGGAAGATGGTGATGCAATCAAATCCTGGTTGAAGGAATTAGAAACTTTCTGCAATATGAAGAATTAATCCAGTGGAACTTAAACGTCTTATGCCACATTACACTTATAGGGTGTTGGTCTGGATTGGTGAGAAAATTTTAGTGGGGAATGAGGAATTGAAGCAACAGTTGATCTAAAATGAGAGGACTTTGTGGTAGCATTTAAAGGGAGGTTCCTCATGGAGTATTTTTTGCCAAAAAATTAGAAGAATTCACCAATCTTTGACAGGGAAATAAGACGGTGGAATCCTATTACCAGATGTTTGTTAAGCTTTTGAAGTATGTGCCCACGTATAATGAGAAGATGAAGATCCACAAATTCATACTAGGAGTAGATCCCAAGATAGGGCATGAAGTGTATATGTGTGAGCCTAATACCCTTTAGAAGGCTAACGACTTGGATAGGAAAGGTGAGACTTATTTAAAGCCATATTTTGATTATGAAGGAGCTTTTAAGCAAGAAAAATAGACATATAGTAAAATAAATAATGTAGGCTTCATAAAATGAGAGAGAGAACAAAAAAGAAAGTTTCCAAGGACAGGATAAAAGAAATTATAGGAAATAGGGAAAGTTTAGGAAGAAATTTTGGGGAAAGAATAACAACCGTAACAACAATAATGGCAAGCCACCACCACAAGGGCAGCCTAACCTTCCTTTAATAGTAAAATCATAAGGACAAAAATAGAGAACTCATCCAAGACCTAAGGGTGGATGCTATGATTGTGGGGGACCACATTATGCCAATAATTGCTCGCTCAAAGTAGGGCTGAGTTCTAAGGGAAAATAACCTGTGCATAAGGAACCTATTCACAATATTTACGCAACGATAGGAAGTCAAAATTTGGAAGGACAAGCCACTCCTTTGCTTATAAAGGGTAAGATTTTTGGTAGAAATGTTAAAATTTTGATAGATAGTGGAGCTATAGATAGCTTTGTTTCTACTAGTTTGATTAAGGATATACCAAAAAGGCTAGGAATCTTGGCACATGGGTGGAAGGTTGAGTATGGTTTAGGATAAATATACTCTATAGATCAATGCTATCATATGACTAAAATTACCTTTTCTAGTGGTATGACCATTGGATGTCTTTATGTAGCACTGCTACATGCTTTTGATGGTCTTAGGAATGGATTGGTTACAAGCATGTAAGGCTGTGATCAATTTCAAGGAAAAAAGGATTGACTATTCAAAATTTGGCAAGAAAAATATAGAGAGTATATAGTTTGCAAGGGACTTTTCAGTCTCATATCCTCTTTGCAATGCAACTTAAGAAAGCCATTAAAAAGGAGGAACAATTTATGTAGTTAAGATAAATAAAATTAAAGAGGAAAAAAGGAAGAGGTGTTTGGAAAACATCTAGTACTTCAAGAATTTTGGGATGTATTTCCAAAGGATTTACTTGGACTCTCTCCAAAACGTGAATTTGACTTCACTATTGAGCTAAAACATGGGACAGAGCCTATTCATAGGGATCCTTATAGAATGAATCCCATTGAGTTGCAAGATATGAAAATATAACTACAAGGGTTTCTCAAGAAGGGGTTGATTATGTCAAGTGTGTCACCATGGGGTGCACTAGTGTTGTTTGTTAAGAAAAAGGATGGTTCTTTGCGATTGTGCATAGATTACAAGATGCTCAACAAGGCAACCACTAAAAATAGATATCCTTTACCTAAGATTGAAGATATTTTTGATTAGTTATGGGATGCCACCATCTTCTCAAAGATCAACCTAAAATCTAAATATCATCAATTGAGAATCCATGAAGAGGATACCCATAAGACAACATTTAAAACTCGGTATGGACACTATGAATTTATAGTTCTACCTTTTGGACTAATAAATGCTCCAACAATATTCATGAACTTGATTAATAGTGTTTTAAGGAAGCATTTGGATCGGTTCATCCTTATATTTTTGGATGATATTTTGGTATAATCCTAGAATAAGACGAAGCACAATAAATATCTTAGAATTGTGCTAGAGTTACTAAGGAAGAATCAACTATATGTGAATTTATTTAAGTATGACTTCCATGCATCAAAAGTATAGTACTTAGGGCATATTATATCATTATAAGGGATAGCAATGGACTCCAATAATATAGAGGCTATATTGAATTGGTCGATGCCCACAAATGTGATTGAAGTGGGAATATTTTTGGATTTAACTGGATATTACATGCGCTATGTAAAAGATTACTCCAAGATAACATCTGCAATAGCTAATATCCAGAGAAAGGTAAAATAATTCAAGTAGACTAATAAGTTTAAAGCAAATTTTAACTTGCTCAAGCAAAAACTCATTACAACACCCATATTAAAGATTCTAGACCATTAGGATAATTTATTAGTATGCACAAATGCATATTTGGAAGGATTGGGTGGAGTGCTCTCACAGGATGGGGAAGTTGTAGCTTATGGCTCAAGAAAGCTCAAGAGGCATGAGGTCAACTATGCTACTCATGACCTAGAATTGACAATAATTGTATATGCTCTCAAAGTTTGGCAACACTTTCTAGTAGGAGAATATTTTGAACTAAGAACCAACCATCAAAGTTTGAAGTATATATTTACTCATCATTTACTTAATTCTAGGAAAATGAGATGGTTGGGGTTCCTCATCGAGTATGATTTTGGGATCGAATACATTAAAGGAAAATAAAATAAGGTTATTGATGCCCTAAGTAGGAGAAAACACATTGCTGCCTTGACCCACATACATGTAGACTTGATGGATCAAGTCAAAGAAATACAATATCAAGATGAGTATTGCAACCAAATTCAAGATAAAATGAAAAGGAAACTCGAAGAAAGCAGGTATTTGGTAACAAGGATGGTGTTATATGCTTTAAGGATCAAGTAATAATTCCTAAAGTAGGTGATCTAAGGATAATGATCATGAATAAAGCACATAGATCTCCTTATTTTGCTCACCCAGGGGAGCCAAGATGAGGGAAAACATGAAGAAATTTTTTTACTAGCCAGGAATGAAGAGAGATATCACTAAATATGTTTTCCAATGCCTTGAATGATAGAAGGTTAAGGTTGAACATAGACACCCTGCTAGACTGTTGTATCCACATGACATACCCATTCAAAAATGGTAGATGATTTCAATGGATTTCACTGTTGGTTTGCCTAAAACCAGATTCCAACATGACATAATATTTGTTGTGGTTGACATATTGACCAAGGTTGCACATTTTATACCTAAAAATACCAAGAATGATGTCGTGATGGTGGCTAACAAAATTTCCAAGGAAATATTCAGGTTTCATGGTTTTCCTAAGGTGATTATTTTAGATAGGGACTCTAGGTTCACATTTGAGTTTTGGTAAGCTTTGCATCATGCCATAGGTACCAGACTAAACAATAGTTCTATGTATCATCTAGAAACTGATGAGCAAATAGAAAAGGGTGAACCAAATTTTGGAAGACATGCTTCACATGTATTGTATGGATCAAAAGTCTCTATGGAAAGACTCTGCAACTAGTAGAATTTGCTATAACAATGGTCATAATTCGACCTTAGGTATGGCTCCATTCAAAAATGTATGGCAGGAGGTGTAAGATACCATTGTCATGGATAATTTAGAGGATCAGATTGTACTTGGACCAGATATAGTAAAGGAAATGGAGAAATAGTTAAGGATGATTAATGAGCCCTGAAAATGCTCATTTTTGTACAAACTTTCCATATATATTGTGACATTTATTTTAATAGAAATATGTGTTTCTATGCAAATTTTATATGTATTTAACATTAAATTATGTATATTATCTAATATTTGTTTTTAAGTGGATTATGTGTAAATACAGTGGATTTTACGATATTTTGGCATGTTTACATTGAGGTCCTACTTGGACCTGGCAATTTCCATTTATGATGAAAAATTGAAGGTAGAGGTAGAAATGTCTACAACAAAATAGTGATGAAGCACTAAGTTAGGCACCTGACTCCTGTCTAGACGCCCGAATCCCGTTTGGTGCTTACTGTCGAGCACCCATTTTCCATTTGGCGCTTGACTATCAGGAACTTGATTCCCGTTAGGTGCCTAAATCCTATTTTAGCACTTGCTTCTCGACTTCTACAGATAAAGCACCTAATTCCCATTGATGCAAAATTATGGCATGACTCTTGTTATCAATAAAACAAAATTATGATTTCAACGATGAATGTAGATGGATTCTCAGCAGTGAAAGCGGACCAAGGACAACATCAAAGATCATAAATTATCTATTTTTTAGCAGTAATGCAAAATATTAATGTAATCGAATAAGAGTAGAAATATCAGACGTATTCTGTTATGATAAAACAGAATACGCTGATTGGTCTGAAACTGATATTTTATTCGATCTTCTTCATTTATGAATACTATTATAAAATAAGAATATAAATTTTATTTACCTTCATGATGTAACAGGGCATGGATGCATATATTATAAATATGTAGGCTATCCCTGAAATAAAGATCTCGAATATTTTTTGTAACTTTCTTTGCTGCAAATTAATAAAATACACCTACGTATTTTTATCCATCTTCTTTAATATCCATTGTATGATTGAATGCGGGCGGAATCTAATGGAAGCGTGGAACCACTCTCAAAATTATTCCTCCCTTCAGGTTTCTTTTTTTCTATCATTTTTTATCTAGTTTCCAATTTTCTGTACTTAGCTTAATTTCTATTATTTCCCCTATTTTTGTAATTTCTAGCAAGTGTGCAATTTTGGTTTAATATAGTTTAGGCATGTCTTTGATAATTTAGGATAGATTAGTGGTTTGGAAACTAAACCATAACTCCAAAGAAACAACAACACCCCCCAAACCATAAATATGAGGGACTCATCTCATTGGAGGGAATTACAAGCATATATTATGCAAGGTTGCTCACAAGTTTACGAGCTACCCGGGTTGACAAATTAAATGAGGCAATGAATCTAAACATAGAAAACTAACCAATATTTTGCCCAAAATTTTGGCATTATTTCTAGGGAGTAGCCTATTGTAATTTCTTGTTCTGAAGGAAGCATGTTAGCAGTAGTTTAGGTTGCTTTCTATAGAACCTCCATTTTAGCTTTGTATGAGTCCACCTAAGAATAGAGGACCGAACGGTCGTTTTGTTAAAAATAAAGATGTTTCTTAAAAATCTTCTACTTTAGTTGTACCTAATATTGATACTGAAACCTCTCCTCCACAATATCCACCTGTGCATTGGCTTGAACATCCAGTATTTGCACAGGATCCTTCTAAAACAAATCAACAAAATCTTAGAGAAGGATCTGAGATAAGTAGAGTTCAGTTTGAGGAAGACTTATTGAACCTTCAATGCTGGCAAGCAGTTAGAGAAGGAACTATATCAAACACATATCTAGTAATCCTTTTGTAGGATAAGAGAAACAAATTAGAAGCCTTGAAAGTTGCTTTGAATGTAGCTGGTGTAGATACCTTGTTCACAAACAAGATGGCTGATGCAGAGGAAGCATCCACTAGTTTTAATTTTCCCATAGGAGAGGCAAGAGGAGACCATAATATGAAACATATCTCCCCTGCCCACCTTCCAATATTTAGAGGACTACCAACAGAAGATCCAGATCTATTTCTATTTAAATTTTATGTCCTATGCAGATCAGTGGATTATACAACTGATGCCCAAAAACTAAAATTATTCCCTTCCACTCTTGATGATTCAACTTTATGCTGGTTCATTAGTTTGGGGAATAAACAGATAACTACTTGGAATGAATTGAAGAAAATTTTCCTAGATCAGTACCAAGATTTTGGTAGAGCATGTGATGCAAGGGAAGAAGTCCTAGATATGACACAAAAGGAAGGAGAATCTATGGAGGAATATTGGGATAGGTTTAACTTTAATTTGCAAAGATCACCCCATTCAAAACTAGGAGACATGTCCCTAAGAAGTATTTTCTTAAAGAGACTTACAAATAAATCTATGGAAGCCTTAAACATGATTTATGGAGGGGATATTTATCAACATAAAATGGATGATATTCAACGGTTGTATCGAAACTTTTCAAGGAGGAAAGGTAAGTTGACCCCTAGAAATATCAAACAATCAACCACTATCACTAAAACAAAAATAGGCAATATGCTTGAAGACCTCAAGAGCGAGATGTTATCATCTCTAGCTCTCCAAATGGACACCCTTCTACTTCAAAAAAAAGTAGGAAAATCAGGCAGCATTGGCCTACTTTTATCCTAAATGTAGGGGAAAATACCCTAGAAACGAATGTCCTAAAAACATTTTTTGAGTGTGTGTTGTATGTCAAAAGGATCACAAAATAAAGTTGTGTCCATAGTTATCAAAACCTAGAGAGGAACCCGAGGTAGCAGAAGCATACTTCATGGGTAATAGGAGAAACTGGCAGCAATATCCTATGGGAAACAATATGCCAACATGAATGCCATCTTATGGAGGCAGTAATTATCAAAACCAATGTCAAGTTAAGCCACCCAACATGGGCTGGTGGGGAAAATAACCTTGGAATCAGTATCCCCAAGGAGAAAATCCTTACAACCCCTACCCATGGATGCAATACCAGTAGCTTGGGTAGTAGTGGAGGAACCAAAATGCTTGGAATCAAAACCCACAACATGCTGCTCTAGTTCCACTACAACCAACCTTGCCATCTACTTTTAGGCCTGTTCAACTGCCAGCACAACCTACAACCAATCCAAATAATAAAAAACAACCAACTTATCAAATGGAGAATGAGATGTACCCCATGTACAATATTAAAGTAGATTGTAGTCCAATACAATTAAAGTCAGGGAAACAAGTAGGTGTAGAAGTCACTCTGGTAGAAGAGGAGGAAAACATAGAATTAGGAAAAGAGGAATCACCTCTTATAGTAGAAGTAGAAGAAGAATCAACACCTATAAATAACAAATAAGGGGTTCCACATTTTCCATAAAGGTTTCAAGAACCCAGGAAGCTAGTACAATCAGAATTTGATATTCTCTCTAGTCTAAAGAACCTAACAGTCACAATCCCTCTCTTTTAGGCCATCAAAGATATTCCTATCTATGGCAAGGCCATAAGAGAATTGTGCCTAAAGAAACCAGGAATAAAAATTGCAAAGTCAATTAGTTTGGTGGGTCAGTTAGCTGATCTTATGTTAGGGAACACCTACAACAAAAAATACTCAGATCCAGGAAGCCCTGTCCTAACTGTACAAATAGAGGGTTGTGTTTTACCCAATACATTAGTAGATTTTGGGGCTTCCATTAATGTCATACCCAAATAAACCATGCAAAAGCTTAAACTGTCTAACCTAAAGCCAACCAAGAATATTTTGTAGTTGGTAGACAGGTCTACAGTGCTTCTAGAGGGAATGCTGGAGGACATCACTATTATAGTGGATGCATGGGAGTATCCAACAGATTTCTTAGTGTTACAATCCAAGTCTGGGTTGGATGGATATCCATTAATCTTAGGTAGACCTTGGCTAGAAAAAAATGATGCTTACATAAGCTGTAGAGATGGCCAAATGACCATTTTTTATGGTTAGAACATAAAAAAATTGATCATCCATCCACCTGCACAATCTGCAAAATTGTTGGGAGAACCTAAAGATGAAAACTAGAAATTTGGTGGTCTATCAATGATCTAATATGTCATGGCACTTGATGAGTTGGAATATGAGAGTGATGAGGATAGGGTAATATCAAACTTTTTCCAAGGAGAACCCTCTTGTCCTCCTCTAGAGTTACCATTAGTAGGGGGCAAAGACCACCATATACAATAAATTGAAGTTGCACCTGGAAGAGTCTTAAACATAAATGATGGGTTGATAGCTGAATAGCAAAAAAATTTGAGGGAAACCTTAGTGAACCATCAAGATACCTTTGCTTGGGACTATTCAAAATATGAGAGGAATAGCTCCTAAAACTTGTACTCATCGAATATATCTGGAAGATCAAATTAAACCAGTAAGGCAACCACAGAGAAGAATGAATCCAATAATGAAGGAAATTATCAAGACTAAATTGCAAAAACTCCTCACAATTGGGTTCATTTACCCCATTTCAAATAGTGAATGGGTATCACCTTTGGTGGTGGTGCCCAAGAAAAATGGCAAGTGGTGAATTTGTGTGGATTATAGGTTGTTGAATAAAGAAACTAAGAAAGACCACTTCCCCTTACCCTTCATAGATCAGGTCCTTGACACCTTATCAGGTAAGAAGTATTTTTCTTTCATGGATGGGTTCAGTGGATATAATCAGATTAAAATAGGGGAAGAAGATCAAGACAAGACCACATTTACTTGCCCTTGGGGGACTTTTGCTTACCGAGTTTTACCTTTTAGTCTGTGCAATGCACCTACCACATTTCAGAGGGCAGTTTTGAGCATCTTCTCTGACATGATTGGAGAAAATATGGAGGTATACATGGATGATTTCACTGTATATGGTGAAACTTTTGAAACAACCACAAAAAATTTGGAGAAAATACTTAAGCGGTGTGAGGAAACTAACTTGTCCCTAAGCAATGAGAAATATTATATGCTAATGTAGGAAGGGATAGTTTTAGGACATCACATTTCTGCAGATGGGATCAAAGTAGATAGGAAAAAGATATAAGTTATCCAAAACCCGCCTACTCCCAAAACACAGAAGGATATCCATAGTTTCTTGGGATCAGTTGGTTACTATAGGAGGTTTATAGCAAACTTTAGCAAAACTACTAAACCCTTGAGCACATTTTTATCAAAGGATATAGAGTTTGTCTAGATAGAGGAGTGTGAACAAGCATTTAACACCTTAAAGGAGAAACTGATTACTGCTCCAGTATTGAGAGGTCCAAATTGGACCATACATTTTCACATATATGTTGATGCATCTAAAAATGTAATAGGGTCAGTGTTGGGACAGAAGGATGGTGATGATTTCTATGCCATATATTATGTCAGTAAACACCTCACAGGTGCTTAATTCAATTATACTATCACAGAAAAGTAATTTCTTGTAGTTATACATGCTCTTAACAAATTTTATCATTATATCACATGATATCAGGTTTTTGTACATATTGATCACTCAACTATCAAATACCTGACAAACAAATCTGGGATTAGTGGTAGAATTATTAGATGGTTGTTGCTTCTATAGGAATTTGATGTGATAATAGTAGACAAGCTAGGTAAGGACAATGTGGTAGTTGATTTCTTGTCCAGGTTGACACCTCTAGACCATGCAACTACAAATGACAAATTTCCAGATGAGCATTTGTTTGCTCTAAATGAACGAATATTGTGGTACGTAGATATGGCTAATTATTTAGCCATTGGTAAAGTATCCCCTGCACTTTCACCACATGAGAAATAAACTTTAATTGAGAAAAGTGTAGACTTCTCATGGATTGATGGGTGCCTGTTTAAAATAGGGCCTGATCAGATCATGAGAAGATGTGTTGTTGATAATGAGATAATAGAAATACTGAAGGCTTGCCATGATGAACCTTGTGGTGGCCATTTTGCAAGGAAAAGTACTGCATTCAAAGTGTTGCAGGTTGGCTACTATTGGCCTTCACTATTCAAAGATGCAGCCAAGCATGTGAGCCAGTGTGATCAATGTCAGAGGATGGGTAGACCAACTCTCAAAGATGAGATGCCCCTCCAACCACATGTACACATAGAGCCATTTGATAAATGGGGGATGGAATTCATAGGACCCATTAATCCATAGTCAATAGGTAAGAGGTATATCTTAGTTTGTACTAACTATGTGACCAAGTGGGTTGAAGTGCAGGCATTACGTGATTCAAAAGAGAAGACTGTGGTAGATTTCTTTTATTCATCTATTTTCACAAGGTTTGGGGTTCCAAGGGAGATCACAACTGATCAAGGACCTCAATTTACTTCAAATATGATTCAAGAACTCATGCAACAATATAAAATCAGGCATAACAAAACCACTCCCTACCACCCATAGGAAAATGGGCAAGTTGAGGTAACCAACCAAGAATTGGAGAATATCCTGACAAAGACAGTACAAAAACATAGGAAGGATTGGGCCACTAGATTACCAAAAGTAGTGTGGGCCTACAAAACCACCTGGAAGACTACTATTGGTTTCACACCATTCCAGCTAGTATATGGGAAGAATGCTATGATACCCATAGAGTTTGAAGTTAAAACACTCAAAACTACAGTAGAGTTGAATATAAACCTGGATGATGCATAGAAGGAATGGATTCAACAGCTTAACCAAATGGATGAATATCAAAGAGATGCTTTGCAAAGAACAGAGGTCATCCAAAAATAAAGGGCCAAGTGGCATGACCACCACACCAGGCCAAAGTAGCTCAAAGTGGGAGAATGGGATTATTATGACTCCGAAAGGAAGGCAAGCTCATACTGGAGGCCAAGAAGGTTGAAATTATCAACAATGGTGTTGTTAGGGTCAAAACAATTGATGGTAGCAACATTACTTTAACAGTCAATGGTCACCGCCTGTGTCCATATCATGTGTCTAAAATGTATATGATGAAGTCCATATTAGGTATGGGGGAGACCCTAGTTGATTCTAGTTTCAAATTGAGTCAGTAATATGTGGAAATTGTCCACATGGTCCCAAAAATAATTATTCTTTTAAATTATTCTTTTTTTAGTTGTATTTCTATTTTGCAAGAATGATGCCCTGAGTGTAGTTGTTAGGCAGCCTAGGAAACCTAGGCCTAACAAGCACAGGATCCATGAACCTGCACCTTCCCAACTTTCTAGAAGGAATTATTTACAGTAGGAGTAGTTTATCCCCACTTAGAAAGGGGGATACTATACCTGAATCTGTACATGAGTGTTTGGATTGGTCTTTATGGATAATAAAACACTCAACTACTGGTTCAAGTAGTGGATGCTGATTTTATCCCTGTTCTTCAACTAAAGCACTAAAGTCCTGATCAACCGTAAGCGTACATAAGTGGGCATATCAAGAAGACATTGAAATGAAGGAGGAGCACCTGCTTCCCGTTCTACGAAAGAATGTGCCTAATTCCTATATTTCGGGAAGGCGATACCCGATTCCCATTTGTACGGTACAAGGTGCTTGACTCCTAGTATGTCAAGGAAAAGGTGCCTGCGTCCCATTTTCTAGCAGACCAATGCCTGATTCCTATTTTTCCAAGGATATGGTGCCCGACTTCTATTTTTCAAAAAAGTGACATCGAATTTCCTGGACATATTATCTAAAAAAAATGTTGTGTATAAAGTTTGCTTTAAGTACGACACCTAATTACCAACAAAAGGTGTTTTTTTCCATGTTAAACATGGTGTCTACTTTCTATTTTCCAAGCACTTGCATGCCTTGATTTGAAAAAAATGTGCCTGATATCCACATAACAAAAGGTGTCTGATTTCCATGTTAAGCATGACGACCGATTTCTAAGGCATTTGCTTTCTATTTTCCAAGCACCTGCGTGCCTTGTTTAAAAAAAAATGCATCTAATATCCACACAGTAAAAGGCATCTACTTTCTATTTTCATGGGCGTTTGTGTCTCGTATAAATAATCTTCAGCATTGGAAAGTGGCTTGAGCCATGTCAACATTTCACTCACATGCAGAAGTCAAACTTCAATGGATAAAATTATTTTAATTTTTTTGTTGAAGATTTGTGCACATTCCAAAGTCACCAGCAAACAATTTCCGAGGAGGGGATGTTTGTCATCCCAAGAAGATGTGTTTTTCTAACTTTTTCTTGAAAATGTGCATGAATTCTCAAAGGTATCAAATGGCAGCAACCGAGAACCAATTAAAACAAAGATAAATTCTCCGCATGGAAAAATACCTATCATTATTTGTTTTAGAATGCCTAGTCATCATCAAGCACTCAATTCCAGTGCACCATGAGTGTCTACACATTATACACGCATGAAACATAATACGAGTACGTGCATAATTTTTTATTATTTTCATAGGCATATGTTTCTAGAAAATAATGCCAACACAACCCCCATATAATTACCAGCCACCCATCTCTCTCCACTTGGTATTTTTTCACGTGTTGATGCTCTAATTGGGGAAAAAACTCATGGTCATATTCTAAGAAAAATTTGGCACACGCTTTAATAATATTTTATACAGATTGACTACTACTTGAAAATTGAGAAAGGAAAGAAATCCTGGACAAGGGAACAACCAAGTCATCCAGTTCAATGCAATAAGCATCAAAGACAACAGGAATAGGAGGTAGCCACTCCCAAAGCACCAAAAGGGTGAAAACCCAAGGATAAGGCAAAATTCAAGGTCGCTGCAAATAAGAGAAAAGAAACAGGTAGGGCCTACTGGAAGGTTGTGAATGAAACTAGTAATTACTAGTATAAAGTGGCACAGGGTTGTGCCAACCCTTAAGAATGGGGGATGATGAGCCCTGAAAATGCTTATTTTTGTACAAAATTTCTATATATATATTGCGATATTTATTTTAATAGAAATATGTGTTTCTATGCAATTTTTATATGTATTTAACATTAGATTACATATATTGTCTAATATTTTTTTTTAAGTTGGATTATGTGTAATTGGAGTGGATTTTATGGTATTTTGGCATGTTTACGTCGAGGTCCTACTTGGACCTGGCACTTTCCATTTATGATAAAAAATTGAAGGTAGAAATGTCTACAACAAAATAGTGATGAAGCACTAAGTTAGGCGCCTAACTCCCGTCTAGACGTCCGACTCTCGTTTGGTGCTTAAATACCGAGCGCCCAATTTCCATTTGGCACTTGACTATCGGGCACTTGATTCCCGTTAGGCACCAGACTCCTATTTTAGCACCTGCTTCTCGATTTCTACAGATAAGGCACCTAATTCCCATTGACGTAGAATTATGGTATAACTCCTATTATCAGTAAAACAGAATGGCAATTTCAGCAATGAATGCGGATGGATTCTTAGCAACGAAAGCGGACCAAGGACAACGTCAAAGATCATAAATTGTCTATTTTTTAGCAGTAATGTAAAATATCAATGTAATCAAATAAGAGTAGAAATATCAGACATATTCTGTTATGATAAAACAGAATACGTTGATTGGTCTAAAACTGATATTTTATTTGATCTCCTTCATTTATGCATACTATTATAAAATAAGAATCTAAAATTGATTTACCTTCATTATGTAACAGGGCATGGTTGCATATCTTATAAATATGTAGGCCACCCCTAAAATAAATATCCCAGATATTTGTTGTAACTTTCTCAACTACAAATTAACAAAAAACATCTACGTATTTTTATCCATATTCTTTAGTATCCGATGTATGATTGAATGCGGGTGGAATCTACTGGAAGCGTGGGACCACTCTGAATGGTGTTCATCCCTTATATTTTCTTGTTTTCTATATTTTTTTATCTAGTTTCCAGTTTTCTGTATTTAGCTTAATTTTTGTTATTTCTCCTATTTTTTGTAATTTCTAACAAGTGTGCAATTTTGGTTTCTAAATGTAGTTTAGGCATGTCTTTGATAATTTAGGATAGATTAGTGGTTTTGAAACTAAATTAGAACTCCAAAGAAACAACAACACCCCAAAAACCATAAATCTGAGGGACTCATCTCATTGGAGGGAATTACAAGCATATATTATGCAAGGTTGCTCATAAGTTTACGAGCTACCCCGGGTTGACAAATTAAATGAGGCAATGAATCTGAACATAGAAAATTAGCCAATGTTTTGCCCAAAAATGATCAGGGAAAAGCTTAAGGAATCCATGGATCATCAAAAAAGTTATTCCGACCTTTAGAGGTCACCAAGGAAGTTTTCAGTAGGTGATAGAGTGTTTTTGAGGGTGAGACCAAAGAAGAGTGCCATAAAGTCCACAAAACTAGATCCTTGTTTTGTTGGACCTTTCAAAATCACTAAAAATATTAGTTCTTTGGTGTATCGACTAGCCTTACCACCAAGTTTGTTGAAGATCCATGATATCTTTCATATATCCTTAGAAAATCTATTACTAATCCTAATCATGTGTGGGATTTTTCTAATTTGTAGATGGTGTATCTAGAGGCCATTGAGGTACGTCTAGTGAAGATCCTTGAGTTCCATTCCAAATCAATGAGGAAGGAAACTTTTGAGCAATGTAAGGTTTAATGGGACTACTAGTATGAGAGAAATGCTACTTGTGATAAGGTGGTAGACATGCAAAGACATTTTCTATTCCTGTTTGATAATGATATAAAATTATTGTTCTATGTTGGAACTTTTATGAAATACGGAGGACTGTGTTAAGTCTAAGGGGGCAGGATGTCATGACCCTCCCTTGGAAAACCTATACATTTGATAATTTTAGGAATGAATAAGTTATCTTTGGTTGGAATGTTTGATTATGTCATGTTTAGTTTCTGCAAAACTTATATTTTATGGAAAATATAATGTACCATATTTATGAAATGATTGATGATTTCATGTTTAGTAGTTGTAAATAATTGTTTTATGAAAGAATATGATGCTGCTAATAGAATTGTATGCTTGCAGGAACAATCATTCTCATAGATGGAAGAAAGGATCGACCATTGAGAATGAGGTGTATAAAAGAGAAATGACGAATACTCTTAAAGATAACAACTCCAAGGAAGATAAAATTTCCTCTTATTTAGTGCATATTTTGTTTTGCATGTGGATTTAAACCATCGACACTGAGATTATTTGAAGAAAACAAATGAGTTAAAGAAGTGAAAGTTGATGTTTGAAAATGCTATCTTGAAAACGTCTTGCATGCTTTGCTTGATTAAATTGAGCCTAAACAAGGAATTATTTTCTTGCTCTCACTTTATTTTAATGCTTTCCTTTGTTTCTTTTAAAAATATATATTCCTTTAAGTAGTTCCTCATTTCAATGAATATTATAATTATTATGTTATTAATCTATTAAAAAAATTGGTTCTAGTATTGCAAAGTGAAAGTTAATGAAAATAATACCTTCTCAATAAGGTACATTGAGTAGGAAAAAATTAAGGATGTTTTAGAAAAAAATTATTGGTTACCAACCATGATAGCTTGCGTTGATCGCGTTCGGTTAAGCTAAAGTGTTTAATTATTGAAATGCCATGGTTCTTTTTGGATAAGATAATTTGTTAGAAAACTAGTTTGTTTTCTATTTTCATAGACGTAATGGGGCAATGAGTACTCTGTTTATCATGGCCACTTGAATGCATCCATAGGAGTTGGTGGACTGGGAAAAATTGGAGCAATGGTCATTGATAAGGGGGAGTTCTTCTAAAAAAGAAAAAAGAGGACAAATACTAAAAGGAAAAGAATGTAATACACTACCGATGTTTGCTAAAGGATTTGTTGAGTTTTATGTTGGTTCATTCATGTTTTTCTTTATTCTTTGGTGAAATATTGCTAAGTAAAAGCTGCCCATGTTGTTGAATTAGACTATGTATGTTGAATGGTTTGGATTGCTTTATTGTTTATCTGAAGCTATTCTCTTATTGAATTCATGATTTTAGCAAATCACTATGGACGGTCTATGTTACCTTAAACTGCCATGGAGACATAGATGGGTTTTAGTAGGAACTATTTACCGGTTCATGGAGCTTCTATATAATATCATTCGATGAACACCATGTGAAAATGGTATCGGTCAGTTGAGTGTATTTGTTACAAAGAAGAAAACTAGGCCATAAATGAGTGCTTGGTTAATTATGCATGGGAGTTTTTAAGTTGTATTAATATTTCTTTATTGATTTCCTGAAGATTAAAGGAAATATCTTTGGTGGAGAATGAATTATTGTATTCTTTTAGGGAGTCTTTGGACATCCATGTGAATTTTATCTGAGACATTATGCTTGCTTTCATACTTAACTGTAACCGAGAATATATTAGTTGAGTTTAGAAGAGAAAACTTGGTCAATGGAATCACGACCTATAGTGGAGATATCCATACATGTTCTCTTTTAAGATTTTGTAGGTCCATGAGTGGACTAGAAGATAGATGGAATTTACACTTTGAAACTCCTATGAGCTCTAAATTATCTATAGGAATGTATTTGAACATTTGTTTCCACTGAGGACATAGTTGTATTAAAATGTAAGAGTGTGGTTTATGAGATGGGACTTTGTGTTAAGCTTACCATTTACCTTCAAGCTGGTTATGATGGTATGTGCTACCATAGTTTGTTTTGAATAGCAATAGAAGGGATAATGAGGTTTAAAGGTTCTCTAGTGAGTGACATTCACAGTTTAATTAAAAGGGGATTCTAATCCCCTTTGTTTGCCAACAAAGAGCTTGTTTGATGGTGTGATGAACTATTTGGCTAGCTGGTTGTAATGAGTTTTTGAATTCATGCATTTAGTATTGCATTATCATAAATAGAGGAGCTTTCCAGATCCCTATAGACACCTAATTCCCATTGTGATCGAGAAGGACTTCAAACTCTAGAACAATCAAGGAGGAATAGCTAAAACAATAGAGACAAGCTAAATATAATCCTAAAATTGGTTGACTATTGTTATTGTATGATTTTGTAAAAATATATTTGATAACCCCCATAGGCTTTCTATGGAGAGGAAAAATGAGAATGTAAACAAAGGAAAGAGAAGATATTTAATGTTGTGAGATTTAAAATATTTTTTATTAAGTTAAAACTATCTTTGTTATATTTTTATGTTGATGATAGGTAAAGTTAACAAAAAGAAATGAGGTTATTAATTTTTAATGCTTTTAAAATCTTGACATATGGAAATAATACATTTATGTGTATTACACTTTTAGTGTCCTCATTAAAGATATTGCAATGAATGTTGGATTAAGAATACTTATGTATTAGAAGGTCAACAAAGAATTGATTCAAAATTATATTTGGAATGTCTAGTTTTAGGGTAAAATATGGTAGATGAATAAAAATGTTTTACTTGAGTCTAGTTTTAGAACATAACCCTAGTACCACCATATGAGATCATGATGACCTAAAGTCAAATGTTTAGATAATAGGAGAAACCTACTTGTTATAATAGATAATTTTTGGATTGCAATGTCCTTAAGTAATTTTGGATATGAAGGACCTTAATCATAATGGATCTCATTAGAGGGATATGGGATCTAACATAATGCTTCCACAAAATTAGTTTTGGAAAGAGGCCTAACAATGGATTACTAGCTCATTGCGGATATGAGAAGGATAGTTGAATTCCTACACATTTATAGCACCTACATAGATGGACTTATGTAGTGTTTGATGGATAACATAATCCTTTCGACAGGATGAAAGGAGGTAAGCTAGCTCATTAGGGATAATAAGAAAGATAGCTTAAAAACTAAATATTACATCTAGTACACTTACATAGCTGAACATATGTAATATGTTGGTATGGGAGTGCCTTGTGATGGGTCTATGTAGAAATCCAATATAGTGATAAGCATAAATCTTAGCTAGGAGATCCTAAGAACTGTTGTTGAAGCTTAAGGATAGTTATTTGAAAAAAAAAGCTCATGATTGGGATGGAAAATTTTGGGATGTGATATTTGGTATCAGAGCTCATGGTCGTAGGACTATAAGCTTCCTTGTGTAAAACCTAGGTATAAATAGACTAGGTGAATAAGAAATTTTGTAGGTATACAATCATTAAAAGGGTTTTACCTCATGAGGGTTAGGGTAGCTGATGGTACCCAATTCTATTGTTTTATCTAGTTAACTGAGTATTTAGCTAGTGGTAAGAGGAACAATTTAGAGAAGGAATTGTGACCTAATCCCTACTTTCTCTCTTATGTGTGGCTAGGGATAATACCACCAAAGAGGAGGAGAGGGAGTGTTGTCCCATCAATGAGGCAGACATGATAGACTAATGTCGAGGTTAAGACCCTAGATGTAGGTACAGGCAATCCTACTAATGAGAGGGAAGACCTCACTGCAATAGTTGCTCTACTTCATGAACAGATGGAAACACAAAAGCAATTGTTGGAAACCATAGTGAATCGGGATTCATAGGTTGGGAGCTCTAGAGTTGGTCAAGTTAATGAACCCCTTACAAAGGCACAACAGGCCAGAATTTGGTTAGAGGTAGAAATGGGTAAGGATTTGAAGCATGTAAAATCCTCCAAGTTTAATGGAGAGGAAGGTGGTGATGCAACCGAAGCCTGGTTGAAGGAATTGGAAACCTTCTGCAATATGAAGAATTACTCCACTAGAACCCGAATGTCCTATGCCACCTTACACTTACAGGGTGTTGGTCTAGATTGGTGGGAAAATTTTAGTGGGGAACGAGGAATTGAGGCAATAGTTGATCTAAAATGGGAGGACTTTGTGGTAGCCTTTAAAGAGAGGTTCCTCACGGAGCATTTTTATGCCAAGAAATTTGAAGAATTCACCAATCTTTGATAGGGAAATAAGATGGTGGAGGCTTATTACCAAAAGTTTGTTAAAATTTTGAAGTATGTGCCTATGTATAATGAGAAGATGAAGATCCATAAATTCATACTAGGAGTAGATCCCAGGATAGGGCATGAAGTGAATATGCGTGAGCCTAATACCCTTTAGAAGGCTTATGACTTGGCTAGGAAAGTTGAGACTTATTTAAAGCCCTATTTTGATTATGAAGGAGCTTTCGAGCAAGACAAATAGGCACTCAGGAAAATAAATAGTGCAAGTTTCATGAAATGGGAGAGAGAATAGACAAACAAAAGTTCCCAAGGGTAGGATAAAATAAATGACAGGAAATAGGGAAATTTTAGGAAGAAATTTCGAGGAAAGAATAACAATCGTAACAACAATAATGGCAAGCCACAACCTCAAGGGTAACCTAACCCTCCTTTAGTAGTGAAAGAAGAAGGATAGAAGCAGATAACTCATCCAAGACCCAAGGGTGGATGCTATGATTGTGGGGGAACACATTATGTCAATCATTACCCGCTTAGAGTAGGGTCGAGTTCTAAGGGAAAATAACCCACTTACAAAGAACTTGCACACAAGGAACCTATTCACAAGATTTACGTAGTGATAGGGTGTCAAAATTTAGAAGGGCAAGCCACTCCTTTGCTTATAAAGGGTAATATTTTTGGTAGAAATGTTAAAATTTTGATAGATAGTGGAGCTACAGATAGCTTTGTTTCTACTAGTTTGATTAAGGATATATCAAAAAGGCCAAGAATCTTGGCACATGGGTGGAAGGTCGAGTATGGTTCAGGATAAACCTACTCTATAGATCAATGCTATCCTATGACTAAAATTACCTTACCTAGTGGTATGACCATTGGATGTCTTTATGTAGCACCGCTACATGCTTTTGATGTAGTCTTAGGAATGGATTGGTTACAAGCACGTAAGGTTGTGATCAATTTCTAGGATAGATGGATTGAGTATTCAGAAGATGGTAGGAAAATACAGAGAGTCTATAGTTTGCAAGGGACTTTTCAACCCCAGATCCTCTCTACAATGCAACTTAAGAAAGCCATTAAAAAGGGAGGAACAATTTATGTAGTTAAGATAAATGAAATTGAAGAGGAAAAGAAGGAAGAGGTGTTTGGGAAACACCCAGTACTTCAGGAATTTAGGGATGTATTTCTAGAGGATTTACCTAGACTACCTCCAAAATGTGAATTTGATTTCACAATTGAGCTAAAACCTAGGATAGAGCCTATTCATAGGGCTCCTTATAGAATGAATCCCATTGAGATGCAAGAGCTGAAAGTACAACTACAAGGGTTGCTAGAGAAGGGATTGATTAGATCGAGTGTGTCACCATGGGGTGCACCAGTGTTGTTTGTTAAGAAAAAGGATGGTTCCTTGCGATTGTGCATAGATTATAGGATGCTCAACAAGGAAACCATTAAAAATAGATATCCTCTACCCAAAATTGAAGATATTTTTGATCAACTAAGGGATGCTACTATCTTCTCAAAGATCGATCTAAAATCTGGATATCATCAACTAAGAATCCATGAAGAGGATACCCATAAGACAACATTTAAAACTCGGTATGGACACTATGAGTTTACAGTTCTACCTTTTGGACTGATGAATGCTCCAACAACATTCATGAACTTGATGAATAGTTCTTTAGAAAGCATCTGGATCGATTCATCCTTATATTTTTGGATGATATTTTGGTATATTCCTAGAATAAGATAGAGCATGACAGACATCTTAGAATCATGCTAGAGTTACTAAGGAAGAATCAACTATATGGGAATTTATCTAAGTGTGACTTCTATGTGTTAGAAGTACAATACTTAGGACATATAATATCATATAAAGGGATAGCAGTGGATCCCAAGAAGATAGAGGCTATACTAAATTGGTCGATACCCACAAATGTGATTGAAGTGCGGAGCTTCATGGGTTTGACTAGATATTATAGGTGCTATGTGAAATATTACTCCAAGATAGCATCTGCAATAACTAATATCCAGAGAAAGGGAAAGGAGTTCAAGTGGATAGATAAGTGTGAGGTAACTTTTAACTTGCTCAAACAAAAACTCACTATGACACCCATATTAAAGATTCTAGACCCTCAGGGTAATTTTTTAGTATGCACAAATGCATATTTGGAAGGATTGGGTGGAGTGCTCTCGTAGGATGGGGCAGTTGTAGCTTATGGCTCAAGAAATCTCAAGAGGCATGAGGTCAACTATGCTACTCATGACCTAGAATTGGTAGCAGTTGTATACGCTCTCAAAATTTGGTGACACTATCTAGTGGGAAGACCTTTCAAACTGAGAATCGACCATCAAAGTTTGAAGTATATATTTACTCAACCTTTGCTTAATGCTAGGCAAAGGATATGGATGGAGTTCCTCATCAAGTATGATTTTGGGATCGAATACATTAAAGGAAAAGAAAATAAGGTTGTCGATGCCCTAAGTAGGAGAAAACACATTGTTGCCTTGACCCGCATCCATGTAGACTTGATGGATCAAGTCAAAGAAATGCAATATCAAGATGAGTATTGCAACCAAATTTGAGATAAAATGGAAAGGAAACCCGAAGAAAGTAGGGATTTTGGCATCAAGGATGGTTTTCTATGCTTCAAGGATCGAGTAATCATTCCTGAGGTAGGTGATCTAAGGAAAATGATCATGAATGAAGCACATAGATCTCCTTATTTTGCTCACCCAAGGGGAGCCAAGATGAGGGAAAATATGAAGAAAAATTTTTACTAGCCAGGAATGAAGAGGGACATCACTAAATTTGTTGCCCAATGCCTTGAATGCCAGAAGGTTAAGGTTGAACATAGACACCCTACAAGACTATTGTATCCACATGACATACCCATGCAGAAATGGTAGGTGATTTCAATGGATTTCATTGTAGGTTTACCTAAAACTAGGTTCCAACATGATGCAATCCTTGTTGTGGTCGATAGATTGACCAAGGTTGCACATTTTATACCTAGAAATACCAAGGATGATGTCATGATTGTGGCTAATAGATTTTCCAAGGAAATATTTAGGCTTCATGGTTTTTCCTAACTCTAAGTTCACATCTAAGTTTTGGTAAGCTCTACATCGTGCCATAGGTACCAGATTAAATATTAGTTCTACATATCATCCAAAAATTGATGGGAAAACTAAAAGGGTGAACTAGGTGTTGGAAGACATGCTTCACATGTATTGTATGGATCAAAAGTCTTGATGGGAAGACTATCTACACCTGGTAGAATTTTCTTATAACAATGGTCATCATTCGACCTTAGGCATGGCTCCATTCGAAGCTTTGTATGGCAAGAGGTGTAGGACACCATTATCATGGGATAATCCAGAGGACCGGGTTGTGCTTGGACTAGACATGGTTAGGGAAATGGAGAAACAATTAAGGATGATCAAGGAAAGGCTTAAGGAAGCCATAGATCATCAAAAAAGCTATGTCAATCTTAAGAGTGAAGAACAAAAGCTTATACTGAGAGGGGGGGGTGAACAGTATAAGACCTCTTTTTACTTTTTCCTTTATACTTCAAAATAGTAAAGCAATATACCCAAAGCAATATCAAAGCAATGCACAATATCATCCACAAAGTGACACCAATTTTAACGTGGTTCACCCTGAATGGTCGGGCTACGTCGCAAAACTTTTCTCTAAAAGTTATCTCAAAGTTCTTTGGAAATCCTTCCCAATTACAATGTTTATGAGCCTCGGCCCAAAGGAGACACCTTCCCCCAATCAGAATTTATGAGCCTCTCGCTCAAAGGAGATACCTTCCCCCATCTAAATTTATGAGCCTCGCTCAAAGGAGATACCTTCCCTCAATCTAAATTTATGAGCCTCTCGCTCAAAGGAGATACCTTCCCTCAATCGAATTTATGAGCCTCTACTCAAAGGAGATACCTTCCCTCTACTCCGGAAATGATCCCTCGAAGATCAACTGCCTCTACCTCTTGCCAAGACATGGAACTCCTTTCCACCGAAGACCTCCCATCCTTAATGCTTAGCCTGAGAGACCTCTCGCCTTCTATGATCACGTCCACAAGAGCTCAACAACCTGTACCAAACACAACTACTGGTCTAGTACAAGTCTTCCTCTGTCTATCGATCTGTCCAACACTTGAACAAATCAATCCTCTACACACAAGCCTTCTCAAAGACTTGCCAAATCTATCCTCAGGTTCTTCTCAAAGAACCAATGCTCCTCTATCCTCAAGTTCTCTGATAGAACTATCAAAACTCAGCTCACAAGTCCTCTGCTAGGACCTGTCCAAATCTGCTCACAAGTCCCCACCGAAACCTATCCAAAACTACTCACAAGTCCCCACCGAAACCTATCCAAAACCTCACAAGTCCCCACCAAACCTATCCAAAACCTGCTCACAAGTCCCCATCGAAACCTGTCCAAAACCTCTCACAAGTCCCCACCGAAACCTGTCCAAAACCTCAACAAGCTCACCAAGAAAAACTTTCTTAGTAGGAAATCACAAGGTGAATTGTTAGAGACCCAATGTGATTTGTCAAACTCATAGAAGCATAAAGAGAATTGTTAGAGACTCAATATGTTCTATACTCAACTCCCAATCTCAAAACTCAACTCAAATCAACTCAGCTCAAACTCAATCTCAATGAAAACTCAACTCAAAATCAATCTCAATTCTGAAAACTCAACTCAAACTCAATCTCAAATCTGAAAACTCAACTCAATATCTGAAATGGATAGGATAGAATGCTTTCTTTCAAGAACATGAAACTCCAACAATTGCCAACTATGCAAAGAATCACATAACAATGATACTCATGTTCTTTTCACCATCAATTAGGGCTTCAACAACAATGCTCATCAAACAAGGTTCAATCAACACCATTCAGCTCAAAACACAACCTTGAAGCATTTCACAATCAACATCAGAAAAGGAAACAAGTAGAACTCCTTTTCTCTCCAATATTGTTTGAACAAAAGCATCCACCAACTCAACTCACAATAGCACACACAACTTTTCAAATCATCAATAAAGGAGTAAGCTCAACACTTTAACCAAGTAAAGAATAGCTTGATTATTACCAATTTAATGAAAGCAAATATCAATCTCAAAGCTGCCCACTTAAGGTTTCACAACTTCACACAAGAAGCAATTGACCTTAAAACATCATGCTTTCATTTCCATAAACAACCAAAAGCACTCTCAACATTACAAGAAATATTTAACCCTTATACACCTTATTTCTCCCTTATAGTCTTATCACAAATAAAATTTATCTCTCATAAGAATGCAATAAGAAATTTCAACAACATCTTCAAAAAGAATCTTTTATCAAAATACAAACAAGCTTTAAACTCCTTATAACTCCTAAGTCGTTTTTCCCTCTAACAAACTTCCTCCATCCGCAAAAACACTTAGCAAAAATTAATTTCGAAAATACCTTAGCCAACATCAAAAATCGCTATGGAGAAATTTGCGCATGAATTCTAACACCACCCGCTGCATCCACTTCACGACGAAAAACCCTTTCACGATATTCGAACGCGGAACCTCCCATTCAGGTAGCGCGCCAACAACCTAGCCGCTACCGGTGCGCCAAAGGCACCCGATGAGGTTTAAACCTCACGCTGTTAACCTTGATCCTTCTGCACCAGGGATAAAATGAAACCACAATCCCTTCCTTTCCTCTGCCATGACACGACGACAATAAAATTTACGACGGATTCGACAAACGACGAGTGCAGACAAACGAACAACAGATCCACGAAAAATGACGAATACACAGACAAATTTACAACGAGCAACTCCTTTCAAAATTTGGATGGGATAAATCTTTGTTTTCATCGAGGGAGATTTATATGCAATTTACCATAAGCTCTTTGACGTCGACGAGGAGTTTAACACGTCGACGGAGGTCTTGGCTAGCGCCCACAATGTTAAAACATTTGCGCCATGGATTAGGAGAACCCATTGCAAATAATAATTTATTTATTTAAAAATAATTAAATGGAACCTTAACAAGGTTTTTAATTATTTAAATAAATACTTCCTCCTGGACCCAAATGCATTAAACCAATGCATCCACCTGTAATCTCTAAACCTCCCAACTTGGGGTTTGCAAAAGACCTTTGAAACTGTCATGCCGTAACCTTCATCAAAACAAATTATTTGACATCAAATCAAATTCCTTCAAGAGCTTCTTGACATCAATGACAACTTATACACTTGAGCAAAGGCAATGTACCCAAAGTACCCAAAATTGCCAACAATCTCCCCCTTTGTCATTGATGGCAAACCTTTACCGAAAACACTTCTCAAGAGCCAAAACTGAAACCAACCGTGCTAACAACCGAGAAACCGTGCCCACAACCGAGAATCTTCCTTTGAAGTTTTGCTCCCCCGAACTTGAAGCTTTCCTCTTCACTTTGAAGCTCTCCCCCTTACTCATATCTCTCCCCCTTTGTCATCAATGGCAAAGGGCCACCTTTGGGGCTCGGGACTAAGAATGAGCCTCTTAGCTTAGTCCCTCCCCCACCTCCCGATGAGGTGATTAATCTTGGGGTGGGAGTAAAACTCCCATTAGGCACTGATCATCATCAGCATCTATAACTTCCTTGTCGGGCCTTCTCTTGAACTCTTTGTCCATATTCCTGTTCTTGTCACTGTTCTTGTTCTTGTTCTCATCCCTGTTCTTGTCCATGCCTTGATCCTTGGACCTGATCATGCCACTGTTCCTGTTCTTGTATTCTAGAATTTTAGCTCTACACTGTCCGATTATGTGACCTTCATTGTTGCACTTGAAACACTTGACGATGTTGTTTCTCCGAGGTAAACCTGATCTTTGAATCCACCTGTTCCGACCAAACCTTTCTTCGCCAAACCTATTCTGACCAAACCTGTTTCGACCAAACCTGTTCTGACCAAACCTATTTTGATCAAACCTGTTCTCGTTATTTACCTTGCAATAGACTGCCTTGTGCCCAAACTATTTACAAGAGTAGCAATACCCTTGAAAGAAACTAGCACTTCTGAAATTGTCATTTACCTTCTTCACTTGAGCCATGCAATGTGAAGCCATGTGACCAAACCCGTGACAAGCAAAACATCTGCCTTGAAACTTTCCTTTATTTGACCTCTTGGGTCCTGAAAACTTCTTCTTCTCATTCTGAATTCTGTTTTCTATTTCTGTGCATCTATCATTCAAGGACTCCTTTTCTGAAGTACTTTCCTCATCAGAACTCTCTTCCTTTTGGAGTCTCTTACTAGACTCTCCAACTTGTTCCTTGTGTGGCTTAACAAAACCAAGGCCTGTTTTATCTGTTGTCTTTCTTTGACCTTTGATGAGTGACTTAACCTTTTTGGAGCTATCTTGAAACCTGTAAAGCTTATCCTTGTACTCTTTAGTTTCCTCTTTCAAAGAAGCCATTTTCTGTTCTAACTCACTATACTCAAGAACCTTAGACTCTAACTCATCCTTGAGTTCTTGTGTCTTAGCTATAGAGAAGTCAAGACTTTCTATAAGATCATCTCTCTCCATACAACATTCATCTAACTTATCCTTGAGTCTAGCATTCTTCTTTCTTTCCTTTTTCAAAGCACTAAGAGCACTAATAAGTTCACTTTCAAGACCCTCCTTTATTTGATTGCCTTTTGAATCATCAAAGCCTTTTTCAGATTTCTTATCACTAGAGGTGCTACCCTTTTCAAAAACCATACATGCATCTTCCTTATAGTTTTCTGAAGCATCCTCATACATACTAGAAACCAAATCATTATTTGTGCAATCATCCTCAAGGTGACCAAAATTTCCACATCTAAGACATTTCATGATAATGAATCTATGTTTCGGTTCTTCCTCTTTTTCTCATATGAACAACATCTCATTTTCATTATCACTTGAAGAACTTTCACTATCACTACTAGAACACTTACTTGCTTTGTCTAGGTAGAAACTCTTCTTGTGCTTGTGAGAATACCTCTTTCCTTGATTACTGTGCTCATCTTTGATCTTCCCGTGATGCTTGTGCTTTTCAGAATCCTTGCTCTTAGAATCCTGTTTATCTTCATCACTTTCATTCTTGGGAACAGTAGCATAATGACCAAACTTTCCACAATTGAAACATCTTATATTTTTCATACTTTTGTGTTTTCTAGAGAACTTGCCTTTCTTGCTGTAATAAGCCTCTTCATCACTAGAAGACTCATCACTATCTTGAAGTTGTTTACCCTTGGATTCCTTGGTAGCCTTGAAAGTTGCCTCTTTCTTGACATCAACCTTCACTTGAGTTCTCAACTCAAATGCTGCAAGTATACTATGGAGCTCATCCTTTTTCAACTTATCCAAATCTTTAGCTTCCTCAATAGCAGAAATATTTTCACTAAATCTATTAGGAAGAGATCTTAAAATCTTATCACAAACATCATTTTCAGCAAGCTCAAGACCTAAGTCTTTCATGGAGTTAACAACCTCATCCATACGAAGCATGTAGTCACTAATATTTTCATCATCATTCATCTTGAGTTGTTCAAACATACCTTTGAAGTGTCTCAACTTGGCTTTTCTGACATTTGTATCACCTGTATGAACCACCTTCAACTGTTTCCACATTTCACTAGCTGTCTTGTAGTGAATCACTTTGGTGAGATCTGCTTTCTGTAAGCCTTTTAGGATTGCATTCATTGCTTTTGAATTGCTGTGATGTAGGAGCCTTTCTTCTTTAGTATTAGGACCATGTACAGGAATAGTGTACTCATCTTCAATCACTTCCCATACCTCATTACCAAGTGCCATTAGATGAACCTTCATCCTTGCACTCCAAAGACCAAAATCTGACCCATCAAGAATAGGTGCTGCATTACTACTTGAATGATCCATTGTGTTCTTTACTAGCTTTTCCTTCAAGCTGTTAAACTTTTCGAAGGCACCCGCTCTGATACCAATTGAAGAACACAAGCTTATACTGAGAGGGGGGTGAACAAGATAAGACCTCTTTTTACTTTTTCCTTTATACTTCAAAATAGTAAAGCAATATACCCAAAGCAATATCAAAGCAATGCATAATATCATCCACAAAGTGACACCAATTTTAACGTGGTTCACCCGTAATGGTCAGGCTACGTCCACAAAACTTTTCTCTAAAAGTTATCTCAAAGTTCTTTGGGAATCCTTCCCAATTACAATGTTTATGAGCCTCGGCCCAAAGGAGATACCTTCCCCCAATCAGAATTTATGAGCCTCTGCTCAAAGGAGATACCTTCCCCCAATCTAAATTTATGAGCCTCTACTCAAAGGAGATACCTTCCCCTCAATCTAAATTTATGAGCCTCTGCTCAAAGGAGATACCTTCCCCTATATCTAAATTTATGAGCCTCTACTCAAAGGAGATACCTTCCCTCTACTCTAGAAATGATCCCTCGAAGATCAACTCCCCTCTACCTCTTGCCAAGACGTGGAACTCCTTTCCACCGAAGACCTCCTATCCTCAATGCTTAGCCTAAGAGACCTCTCGCCTTCTATGATCACGTCCACAATAGCTCAGCAACCTGTACCAAACACAATCAGTCGGTCTAGTACAAGTCTTCCTCTGTCTGTCAGATCTGTCCAACACTTGAACAAATCAATCCTCTACACACAAGCCTTCTCAAAGACTTGCCAAATCTGTCCTCAGGTTCTTCTCAAAGAACCAGTGCTCCTCTATCCTCAAGTTCTCTGATAGAACTATCAAAACTCAGCTCACAAGTCCTCTGCTAGGACCTGTCCAAATCTCTCACAAGTCCCCACCGAAACCTATCCAAAACTCTCAAGTCCCCCATCAACCTATCCAAACCTCTCACAAGTCCCCATCGAAACCTATCCAAAACCTCGCTCACAAGTCCCCATCCGAAACCTGTCCAAAACCTCTCACAAGTCCCCATCCGAAACCTTTCCAAAACCTCAGCAAAAGCTCACCAAGAAAAACTTTCTTAGTAGGAAATCACAAGGTGAATTGTTAGAGACCCAATGTGATTTGTCAAACTCATAGAAGCATAAAGAGAATTGTTAGAGACTCAATATGTTCTATACTCAACTCCCAATCTCAAAACTCAACTCAAATCAACTCACCTAAAACTCAATCTCAAATCTGAAAACTCAACTCAAACTCAATCTCAAATCTGAAAACTCAACTCAATATCTGAAATGGATAGGATAGAATGCTTTCTTTCAAGAACATGAAACTCCAACAATTGCCAACTATGCAAAGAATCACATAACAATGATACTCATGTTCTTTTCACCATCAATTAGGGCTTCAACAACAATGCTCATCAAACAAGGTTCAATCAACACCATTCAGCTCAAAACACAACCTTGAAGCATTTCACAATCAACATCAGAAAAGGAAACAAGTAGAACTCCTTTTCTCTCCAATATTGTTTGAACAAAAGCATCCACCAACTCAACTCACAATAGCACACACAACTTTTCAAATCATCAATAAAGGAGTAAGCTCAACACTTTAACCAAGTAAAGAATAGCTTGATTATTACCAATTTAATGAAAGCAAATATCAATCTCAAAGCTGCCCACTTAAGGTTTCACAACTTCACACAAGAAGCAATTGACCTTAAAACATCATGCTTTCATTTCCATAAACAACCAAAAGCACTCTCAACATTACAAGAAATATTTAACCCTTATACACCTTATTTCTCCCTTATAGTCTTATCACAAATAAAATTTATCTCTCATAAGAATGCAATAAGAAATTTCAACAACATCTTCAAAAAGAATCTTTTATCAAAATACAAACAAGCTTTAAACTCCTTATAACTCCTAAGCTGTTTTTCCCTCTAACAAACTTCCTCCATCCGCAAAAACACTTAGCAAAAATTAATTTCGAAAATACCTTAGCCAACATCAAAAATCGCTATGGAGAAATTTGCGCACGAATTCTAACACCACCCGCTCGCGTCCACTTCACGACGAAAAACCCTTTCACGATATTCGAACGCGGAACCTCCCGTTCGGGTAGCGCGCCAACAACCTAGCCGCTACCGGTGTGCCAAAGGCACCCGATGAGGTTTAAACCTCACGCCGTTAACCTTGATCCTTCTGCACCAGGGATAAAATGAAACCACAGTCCCTTCCTTTCCTCTCCCGTGACACGACGACAATAAACTTTACGACGGATTCGACAAACGACGAGTGCAGACAAACGAACAACGGATCCACGAAAAACGGCGAATACACAGACGAATTTACAACGAGCAACTCCTTTCAAAATTCGGATGGGATCAATCTTTGTTTTCATCGAGGGAGATTTATATGCAATTTACCATAAGCTCTTTGACGTCGGCGAGGAGTTTAACACGTCGACGGAGGTCTTGGCTAGCGCCCACAATGTTAAAACATTTGCGCCATGGATTAGGAGAACCCATTGCAAATAATAATTTATTTATTTAAAAATAATTAAATGGAACCTTAACAAGGTTTTTAATTATTTAAATAAATACTTCCTCCTGGACCCAAATGCATTAAACCAATGCATCCACCTCGTAATCTCTAAACCTCGCCAACTTGGGGTTTGCAAAAGACCTTTGAAACTGTCATGCCGTAACCTTCATCAAAACAAATTATTTGACATCAAATCAAATTCCTTCAAGAGCTTCTTGACATCAATGACAACTTATACACTTGAGCAAAGGCAATGTACCCAAAGTACCCAAAATTGCCAACAATCTCCCCCTTTGTCATTGATGGCAAACCTTTACTGAAAACACTTCTCAAGAGCCAAAACTAAAACCAACCGTGCTAACAACTGAGAAACTGTGCCCACAACTGAGAATCTTCCTTTGAAGTTTTTCTCCCCCTGACTTGAAGCTTTCCTCTTCACTTTGAAGCTCTCCCCCTTACTCATATCTCTCCCCCTTTGTCATCAATGGCAAAGGGCCACCTTTGGGGCTCGGGACTAAGAATGAGCCTCTTAGCTTAGTCCCTCCCCCACCTCCTGATGAGGTGATTAATTCTGGGGTGGGAGTAAAACTCCCATTAGGCACCCATCATCATCAACATCTATAACTTCCTTGCTGGGCCTTCTCTTGAACTCTTTGTCCATGTTCCCGTGTTAGGGTAAAATGAGGTAGTATATTGCATTATACTACATTAGTTAGATTATTACATCTACTTTGACTATTTACCATGTAGATATTTATTGTTTAAAATATCTAATGGTTAACCTAGGTTAATTCCTAAATATCCTAGGTTAGTTAGTTGTTGGCGCTTATTCATCTAAGCGCGTAGGTTAGCGATATTTAGGTTAGATATTAATTTAATATCTATTTTCTAAAGTTTGTAACCTATATAAACCTATAGCTTTTCTATGCTAAGGTTAATGTGATTAAGGTTCAATATTATGTTAATAATTATTTGTTAGCACTTACCTTTCTCGCATCATTGGCATCAGAGCCATTCCCGAGGAGGCGGCCCGCAGGCTGACCGACACGGTTCCCAAGGTGGCCCGTAGTCTGGATCCGACACGTTTCTCGAGGCGGCCCGTAGGCTGACCGACACGGTTCCCGAGGCGGCCCGCAGGAGATAATCGGCCCGATTCCCGAGGTGACCTACACGCGGCCCGAGGCGATCTGCTGACTGGGCGGTGCGTGGCCCGAGGCGGTCCGATCTGGCGAGGTGGCCCGATCTGGTGACGTGGCATGGCTCGAGGCCCGAGGTGGCCCGATCTGCTGACGAGGCTCTCCTGCTGACGTGGAGGCACGCGGCCCGAGGCGACACGCGGCCCGAGGTGACCTGCACGTGGTCGGGACGTGGACGAGCAAAAGAGATTCCTCGAGCGTGGCCGATCGCCCGCAGGCAATCAAAGTCAAAGGTGTTAGTTTGTTGTTTTAAACAAGGGAATTGCGCCCACAGGGCGCATGTGGGATATATCCCACGAATTTAAAAACAACAGAAGGCTCAAGCCTTCGCACATCAGCCATGGCGATGCGGATCGGTAATTGCCGCCGACCTCGAACACTCCCCAACGCGGACGATCCGCGTTCGAATCCCCTCGCTTCAAATTTTTTTTGTCTTTTCTCGCCACGCGACGGATTCAAGGGAAGGTTTTAACCTTCCCTTCTCGTCGGGTAGTGTGGACCGACTGGCAGGAGCGCCAGTCGGCCGAAATCCCGCACGCGGGCCGCAGGATCGATCCCCAGCCGCGAACAGGTAATAATAATTTTTTTTTTGCATTTTCTTTAATTTTTTTTACTTAGGTTTTTAATTAATAAATTATTTTTTTATTTAAATCATTTTTAATTAAGTGATTTGTTTATCAAATAATTTGTTTATTAATTAAATTCTATTAAGTTAAAGATTAAATTGATGCATTGAAATAAAATTTTATTTAAAAAAAAAGAAAGGCAAAATTTTTTTTTGTATTGTTTTCTCCTAATCAAACTGAGGGAGACAAGAGACAATCCTTAAAACAAATTCCTTTTGCAGTTTTTTGAGACTTCTAATAAATTTTTAAATTCTCCAAAATTTTTCTAATCAATTGTTTTGGGAGAACAAATTTTTTGTCTCATGAAGAAAAAGCCGTGGATCACAAAAGCCCTTCGTCGTCTAAGAGTTATTCGAAAGAGGAACGAACTTAGACGTCAAACGACAAGATCTCATTTTCGTCGTATGCTTAGAGAGCATAGAAGGAGCTTACCCCGTTTCAATACTTACACCGATCCTTGGAAGGGTTTGGATCGTAGTTATGGTCCCATGAGGATTAGAGAACCCTTTAATCCCGATGCACCTCCTATTTTTGAGTATTGAATAATTACGGGAGATAGAAAACCAGGTCGTGTGTCGAATAGTTCTGGAAAGTCTTTCAAAAGCTTGTCGTGTGTCGACTTGTCTTGAAAGATATGCTCTAAATTCTACATTTTGTAAACATTAAGGGGGGATAGAATTTTTTTAGAATTCTATAGTTTTCAAAATTGTAAAGATAAAGGGGGGGCTATTTCAGTTTTTAAAGAAAGGTGCATTCTCGATTTTACTCGACACCTACTTTTCAAAATTGCTTGTACTAGGTGCATTTTCGGTGGAATCCGACACCTAGAGTGATATAAATTTGGGTGCTCTTATGTTTTTTTGATTATTGCACTAAAAACATTTTTTTTGCAATTACAAAGTCACAAATAAAACATTACAAGGAGCTTTTTCACAAACACCCAAACTTCACTCAAAAACCATGCTAAACTTTGCATAGGTTCAAACAAGTAATTTCTCCCCATCAAAAGGTCAAAAATTTCAATCACCTTGATAAGACTCTCTTTTGTTTGGCTTAAATAAACCTCAAATTTTTTCATCTTTTTTCAAAGGTGTTAAAAGCAGGTGCCATTAAATATCTTAGAGAGCAAATATCAAAAGTTTGACAAAATACACCCTTGTTTCATTTGCTCTATTTTGTTTGGCTCAATATTCCTCAAACTTTTCATCTCTTGCTAAGAGTGTTAAGGCAGGTGCCATTAAATATCTTATAGAAAGCAAATTGAAACAACTTCTCTATACTTTTTTAGGGTATAGTGCAAGATAGCATCATATTAGTCCTCTCCACAAATTTGAAACCTAAACAATGGCCATGATACACAAGTATCTCACTGAGAGCCAACTGCTCAAAGGTTCAAATTACTCAACATGGAAGACTAAGATGAAGGCTATCTTAATTGTAGAGGACTTGTGGTCAATAGTAGATGGAACTGTCACTAGACCTCAATCTTCCGGACAAGATCAAATAGACTTTGATAAAAAGGATAAGAAACTTTCCTTAATGATCTTGCTTGCTATTACTGATGATATCCAACCTCATATCAGTGAAGCTACAACTGGTAAGGCAGCTTGGGATGCCTTAAGTACCATTTTTGAGGGCAAGAATCAATCAACGATTCTTAACCTTCAAACACAGCTTCATACATTACATATGAAATCAGGAGAAACAGTAGAGCTATTCCTCTGCAGAGTCGCAGAATTAAAAACAAAGCTGCAATCCTTAGGAGAAAAGTTGGAAGACCAAGTCTTAAACTCAATCATTTTGAGAGCTCTTCCTGACTCCTACAGAATGTTGATCACCTCCTTACAAGTTTCTGGTAGGACAATAACTTTTGTCGAGTTGGTAAATATGCTTCAAACAGAAGAGGCTACCCAACTCCAGAGAGATGAGGCATCAAACAATGCCCTTTTTTCACAACGACAAGGTGGTAAGAAAAAGTGGAATCAACAAAAGGGTTCTTCTTCTAGACAAGACAAGGGTAAAGCCAAAGAGGTTCCGAAGAAGAAACAACATTGTAAAATTTGTGACACAGACACTCATGAAACCAAACGATGTTGGTTTAAGAACAAACCGCCCAATGAACAAAGAAATAAGAAGGGCAACGACAAATCTAAGAACCAGAACAAACAACAACAAGGTCACATAGCAGCTGAAGATTCTAGTTTCGATTCTGAACGAGCACACAAGGTGCTCATGACCCATACAGATTCCTCCCACAAGGATTCTTTGTGGTACATAGATTCAGGCGCTAGTAAACATATGACTGGCGATAAATCATGGTTTGCTACTTTTGAAGCTCGAGTAGGTAGACCGGTCACCATTGCTGATGATCAGACCTATAGAGTTCAGGGGCGAAGGCAAGAGCTTCAGCCTCCCTTCCAGATGGAGAATGTAATATTGAAAAATTTCTTTATGTTCCAAGATTAAAAAATAATCTCTTGTCGGCTCCACAAATCCCTGGACAATAACATGAATGTCAATTTTACCGTGGACAAAGACAAGAAACGTTGCTTCATCACCAAAAAGGGAAAACCGATAGCAACAAGCTCATACAAACATGGTTTGTTTGTCTTAGATGCACTTACCTCCACTCATACTGCACTTGCAGTGACCACAAAGGAGGCCACTTCTCTTTGGCATAAGAGATTTGGGCATTTGAGTTCAGGATATTTACTAGAGCTGAGTAAATATCAAATGGTGAAAGGACTTCCTCCCCTTTCGTCTATTTTGCCGCAGTGCTCGATTGCTTGTCGTGCAAGCAACATAGAGTACCCTTTGAACCTAGCTCTTTTCGAGCTAAGGAACCTTTGGAGTTAGTACACACAGATTTGTGTGGTCCTATGTCTACAAGTTGTGGAGGAAAACGGTATTTTCAATTGTTTGTTGACGATCATTCACGCAAAATGTGGGTCTTCTTCTTGCAGTTGAAGTCTGAAGCATTTTCCTATTTTTAGCAGTTTAAAACTCTTGTTGAGAAGGAATCAGGATGCTTTATTAAGACCCTCCGTTCAGATCGAGGGGGGGAATACACATCAAAAGAATTTTCCTCATTCTTACAGACACATGGGATAAAAAGACAGTTAACAACAGCCTACACTCCTCAATCCAATGGGGTTGCTGAGAGAAGAAATCGGTCCATAATGGAAATGGTTCGATGTATGCTTAAGGGGGCCAACCTTGAGCAAACTTACTGGGCTGAAGCTGTTCAAACCGCGGTATATCTTCTCGAATAGGGCTCCCACAAGGGCACTTAAAGGTATGACTCCTCAGAATCATGGAGTGGTAGGAAACCCTCCATAACTCATCTAAGGGTATTCGGGTGTAAGGCATTTATGCATATACCTAAGGAGAAAAGAAAGAAATTAGATGAGAAATCTCTACCTTGTATATTTCTTGGTTATGATGAAATTTCAAAAGGCTATCGTTTGATAGACCCATATACCAAGAAGATATATATAAGTAGAGATGTAGTGTTTGATGAAGCTTTCACATCCAACACTACATCAGTATACCTAGATGATGAGGAGGAACAACAACCTCCTCCTCCTCCTCCTTCTTCTTCTTCTTCACAACAGAAGAAACCACCCAAATGGTATACAAGCACATTGAAGGACTCTAAACTCACTTCCCCTCCAGATCTTACTCTCAATCGTCCAAAGACAAGAAGCATGTCACAGAAAGAAAAGGGTAAAGCATCCACTTCAGTTGATGATCTTTGTGCAGATTTTCAAGACCTTTCGTAGATAGAGAGTTACCAAGGGAAGATGAGATGGAGATAGATGAGGAGAGGGTTTACTTATCAGCATGTGATGAGAATGAACCTTCTACAGCTTGATGAAGCACTTAGTCCGCCTCAGTGGAAGACAACTATGGATGCAGAATATAACTCCCTCATTAAAAATAAAACATGGAAGCTAGTGAATTTGCCTAAAGGTAAGAAACCCATAGGTTGCAAATGGGTCTACAAAATAAAATATAAGGCAGATGGCACTATAGATAAGCATAAGGCCCGACTTGTGGCAAAGGGCTATGCTCAAAAGGAAGGACTAGGACTATGAGGAAACCTTTGCTCCTACAAAGAAGGATGACCACCATTCGAGTACTTTGTGCTATGGCAAGCACAATTCGGATGGAAGTTACATCGATGGATGTAAAAAGTGCCTTTCTTAATGGTGACTTAAAAGAGGAAGTATTCATGACTCAACCTCCTGGATTTGGCAGAGGAAGGCCATGAGCAACATGTTTGCAAATTGGTAAAATCATTATACGGGCTAAAACAAGCCCCAAGAGCATGGTACATAAAGATGGATAGTCACCTATTGCAACACGGATTTAAGAGAAGTCCATCAGACGCAAATCTCTATATCAAGAACACAGGTTCTGAGATAGTGATTCTTGTGTTATATGTAGATGATCTGATCATCACTGGCAATTCAGAGAATTTAATTAAAGCCGTGAAGGATGACTTGAAAAAGTCATTTGATATGACAGACCTAGGACTTCTCCACTACTGTCTTGGCCTTGAAATAGAACAGAAAAAGAATCATCTAAGGGTGACCCAAAAAAAGTATGCTAAGACTTTAGTAGAAAAATATCGTATGACCGATTGTAAACCCAAAGCAACACCGATGGAATCAGTGGTTACAGCTTATCACGATATGAAGACTCACCACATGTAGATGGAACACTTTACGTACAAATGATTGGAAGCCTCATCTATCTGACTAATACTAGACCAGATATTACTTTTGCAGTAAACTATCTTTCTCGGTTCATGCAAGAACCAAAGGTCTCCCATTGGAAAGCAGCTAAAAGAGTCATACACTACATTCAGGGTAGTACAGATTATGGTCTAGAGTATAAGAAGAATAACTCATTCTTCTTACAGAGTTACACTGACTCTGACTATGCTGGCTCCATAGATGACATAAAATCAACTTCAAGCTATGTTTTTCATCTTGGATCCGGTCCTCGTCTCATGGCATAGTAAAAAGCAACAAAGTTGTTGCCTTATCTTCAACTCGAGGCAGAATATCGCGCCGCACGTGGAGCCGTGTGTGAAGCGATATGATTAAGTCGCATTTTGGCTACCATGGGCCTACCAAAGAATCTTCCTATTCACATGTTTTGCGACAACTCGGGTGTTTTGAACTTGGTTAAGAATCCAAGACATCATGAACGAACTAAACATATTGATACAGATTGTCATTTCATTCGTGATGAAGTTCCTAAACACAGAATTCAGATCCAACACATTCCCACCGACGAACAAAGTTGCGTACATTTTTACAAAGGCACTTGGACGTGTCAAATTTCAACTGCTTCAGAGTAAACTTTGTATATCAAAGTAATGTAATAAAGGGGGGATGTTAGGGTAAAATGAGGTAGTATATTGCATTATACTACATTAGTTAGATTATTACATCTACTTTGACTATTTACCATGTAGATATTTATTGTTTAAAATATCTAATGGTTAACCTAGGTTAATTCCTAAATATCCTAGGTTAGTTAGTTGTTGGCGCTTATTCATCCAAGCGCGTAGGTTAGCGATATTTAGGTTAGATATTAATTTAATATCTATTTTCTAAAGCTCTGTAACCTATATAAACCTATAGCTTTTCTATGCTAAGGTTAATGTGATTAAGGTTCAATATTATGTTAATAATTATTTGTTAGCACTTACCTTTCTTGCATCATCCTGTTCTTGTCACTGTTCTTTTTCTTGTTCTCATCCCTGTTCTTGTCCATGTCTTGATCCTTAGACCTGATCATGCCACTGTTCTTGTTCCTATATTTTGGAATTTCAGCTCTACACTGTATGATTATGTGACCTTCATTGTTGCATTTGAAACACTTGACGATGTTGTTTCTCTGAGGTAAACCTGATCTTTGAATCCACCTGTTCTAACCAAACCTATTCTGGCAAAACCTGTTTCGACCAAACCTGTTTCGACCAAACCTATTTTGATCAAACTCGTTCTCGTTATTTACCTTGCAATAGATTGCCTTGTGCCCAAACTATTTACAAAAGTAGCAATACCCTTGAAAGAAACTAGCACTTCTGAAACTGTCATTTACCTTCTTCACTTGAGCCATGCAATGTGAAGCCATGTGACCAAACCTATGACAAGAAAAACATCTGCCTTGAAACTTTCCTTTATTTGACCTCTTGGGTCCTCAAAACTTCTTCTTCTCATTCTGAATTCTATTTTATGTTTCTGTGCATCTATCATTCAAGGACTCCTTTTCTGAAGTACTTTCCTCATCAAAACTCTCTTCCTTTTGGAGTCTCTTACTAGACTCTCCAACTTGTTCCTTGTGTGGCTTAACAAAACCAAGGCATGTTTTAATTGTTGTCTTTCTTTGACCTTTGATGAGTGACTTAACATTTTTGGAGCTATCTTGAAACCCTTAAAGCTTATCCTTGTACTCTTTAGTTTCCTCTTTCAAAGAAGCCATTTTCTGTTCTAACTCACTATACTCAAGAACCTTAGACTCTAACTCATCCTTGAGTTCTTGTGTCTTAGCTATAGAGAAGTCAAGACTTTCTATAAGATCATCTCTCTCCATACAACATTCATCTAACTTATCCTTGAGTCTAGCATTCTTCTTTCTTTCCTTTTTCAATGCACTAAGAGCACTGATAAGTTCACTTTCAAGATCCTTTATTTGATTTCCTTTTGAATCATCAAAGCCTTTTTCAGATTTCTTATCACTAGAGGTGCTACCCTTTTCAAAAACCATACATGCATCTTCCTTATAGTTTTCTCAAGCATCCTCATACATACTAGAAACCAAATCATTATTTGTGTAATCATCCTCAAGGTGACCAAAATTTCCACATCTAAGACATTTCATGATAATGAATCTATGTTTCGGTTCTTCCTCTTTTCTGATATGAACATCTCATTTTCATTATCACTTGAAGAACTTTCACTATCACTACTAGAACACTTACTTGCTTTGTCTAGGTAGAAACTCTTCTTGTGCTTGTGAGAATACCTCTTTCCTTGATTGTTGTGCTCATCTTTGATCTTCCTATTATGCTTGTGCTTTTTAGAATCCTTGCTCTTAGAATCCTATTTATCTTCATCACTTTCATTCTTGGGAACAATACAGTTAGTAGCATAATGACCAAACTTTCCACAATTGAAATGTCTTATATTTTTCATACTTTTGTGTTTTCTAGAGAACTTGCCTTTCTTGCTGTAATAAGCCTCTTCATCACTAGAAGACTCATCACTATCTTGAAGCTGTTTACCCTTGGATTCCTTGGTAGCCTTGAAAGTCGCCTCTTTCTTGACATCAACCTTTACTTGAGTTCTCAACTCAAATGCTGCAAGTATACTATGGAGCTCATCCTTTTTCAACTTATCCAAATCTTTAGCTTCCTCAATAGCAGAAATCTTTTCACTAAATCTATTAGGAAGAGATCTTAAAATCTTATCACAAACATCATTTTCAGCAAGCTCAAGACCTAAGTCTTTCATGGAGTTAACAACCTCATCTATACGAAGCATGTAGTCACTAATATTTTCATCATAATTCATCTTGAGTTTTTCAAAAATACCTTTGAAATGTCTTAACTTGGCTTTTCTGACATTTGTATCACCTGTATGAACCACCTTCAACTGTTTCCACATTTCACTAGTTGTCTTGCGATGAATCACTTTGGTGAGATCTGCTTTCTGTAAGCCTTTTAGGATTGCATTCATTGCTTTTGAATTGTTGTGATGTAGGAGCCTTTATTATTTAGTATTAGGACCATGTACAAGAATAGTGTACTCATCTTCAATCACTTCCCATACCTCATTACCAAGTGACATTAGATGAACCTTCATCCTTGCACTCCAAAGACCAAAATCTGACCCATCAAGAGAGGACTATGTTAAGCCTAAGGGGGGTAGGATGTCATTGGCAAACCTATGCATTTAATAATTTTAGGAATGGATAAGTTATATTTGGTTGGAATGTTTGATTATGTCATGTTTAGGTTTTGCAAAACTTATATTTTATGGAAAATATAATGTACCATGTATATGAAATGATTGATGATTTCATGTTTAGTACTTATAAATAATTGTTTTATGAAAGAATATGATGTTGCTAATAGAATTGTATGCTTGCAAGAATAGTAATTCTCTTAGATGGAAGAGAGGATTGACCATCAATAATGAGGTGTCTAAAAGAGAAACGATGAATACTCTTAAATATGACAACTCCAAGGAAGATAAAATTCCCTCTCGTTTAGTGCATATTTTGTTTTGCATGTGGAAATAAACCATTGATAGTGAGATTTTTTTAAGAAAAAAAAAAGGTCGATGGAGTGAAATTTGATGTTTTAAAATGCTATCTTGAAAAGATCTTGCATGCTTTGCTTGATTTGTGTTTGCTTTATTAAATTGAGCCTAAACAAGAAATTGTTTTCTTGCTCTTACTTTATTTTAATGCTTTCCTTTGTTTCTTAAAAAAAAAGGTATTCCTTGAAGTAGTTCCTCATTTCAATGAAGATTATAATTATTATGTTAGTAATCTATCATATAATTTGGTTCTAGTATTGCAAAGTGAAAGTTAATGAAAAGAATACCTTCTCAATAAGGTTCATTGAGTAGGAAAAACTTAAGGATGTTTTAAAAGAAAATTCTTGGTTACCAACCCATGATAGCTCGTGTTGATCATGTTCAATTAAGATAAAGTGTTAAATTATTGAAATGCCATGGTTCTTTTTGGGGAAGATAATTTATTAGAAAACTAGTTTGTTATCTTTTTCCACAGACATAATGGTGCAATGAGTATTGTTTTTATTGTTGCCACTTGAATGCATCCAAATGAGTTGGTGTATGGGAAAAAAGTGGAGTGATAGCCTTTGATAAGGGGGAGTTCTTCTGAAAAACAAAAAGAAAAAAGAGGATGAAGACTGAAAGGAAAAGGATGGAATACACTACCTGTGTTTGCTAAAGGATTTGCTGAGTTTTAGGTTGGTTCATTCATATTTTTCTTTATTCTTTGGCAAAATATTACTAAATAAAATATGTCCGTGTTGTTGAATTTGAAGAATTAGACTATGTGTGTTGAATGGTTTGGTTTACTTTATTTTTTATTTGAAGCTATTCACTTATTGAATTTATGTTGTTAGCAAATCATTGTGGTCGATCTATGTTACCTTAAACTGCCATGGAGACGTAGATGGTTTTTAATAGGAACTATTTACTTGTGCATGGAGATTTTGTAGAATACCATTCGATGAACACCATGTGACAATGACGTCGGTCAGTTGAGTGTATTTGTTACAAAGAAGAAAACTAGATCATAAGTGAGTGCTTGGTTAATTATGCATGGGAGTTTTTAAGTCATATTAATATTTCTTTATTGATTTCTTGGAGATTAAAGGAAAAATCTTTGGTTGAGAATGAATTATTGTATTCTTTTAGGGAGGCTTTGACCATCCTTGTAAATTTTATCTGATATGAATTGCTTTTGAGATGTTGTGCTTGCTTTCATACTTAACTGTAATTGAGCATATATTAGTTGATTTTAGAAGAGATAACTTGGTAAATGAAATTGCAATTTGTAGTGGAGATAGCCATATGTGTTCTCTTTTAAGATTTTGTAGGTCCATGATTAGACTAGAAGATAGCTAGAATTTACTCTTTGAAACTCCTATGAGCTCTAAATTATATGTAGGAACGTATTTGAATACTTATTTCCAATGAGGATGTAGTTGTGCTAAAATTTAAGAGCATGGTTTTTGAAATGGGACTTTGTGTTAAGATTACCCTTTACCATAGTTTTTTTAGAAGAGCAATAGAATGGATAATGAGGTTTAAAGGTTCTCTAGCGAGTGACATTCACAATTTAACTAAAAGGGTATTATGATATAATATAGTGAGGACCTTATACCCATAAGGATGTATTTAATTATAGAATGCATGAGTTGATCCTTGTACATTGTCTTAGTTGGTCTATGTATGCCTGTGATGTCGAATTAGACCTGATCGTGGCTAAAAGGGGTGAGGGTTTTGAAAAAATAATTGATTTTTTTAACCAAAGAACATTGTTTGAATGCGGACTTTAGATCTACTTCGATTTTTAATAATTCCTTACTAATATTCTTACTTGTGGAAAGTTAAAAATGTGCTTATTATGTATGAATACCAAGAAGAGAACTTGAAATATTAAGTTATGTTTTCTTGGGTTGGCTAGTTGCAATGAAAATCCTTGCAAGTATTTAGGAATGCATAACCAAAGATAGAGATTGTGTATGTAGAGACATTCTTTGCCAACAAATATCTTGCTTGATGGTGTGATGAACTATTTGGTTGGCTGGTTTCAATGAGTTTTTGAATTCATGCATTTAGTATTGCACTATCATAAATAGAGGAGTTGTCTAGATACCTATAGAAACCTACTTCTCATTGTGATCGATCAGGACTTCAGAATCTGGAACAATCAAGGAGGAAAAACCAAAAGAATAGATAAGTTGAATATAATCCTAAAATTGGTTAAGGACTATTGTTATTGTATGATTTTGTAAAAATATATTTGATAACCCCCATAGGCTTTCTATGGAGAGGAAAAATGATAATGTAAAAAAATGAAAGAGAAGATATGTAATGTTATGAGATTTAAATTTTTTTGATTAAGTGAAAACTATATTTGTTATATTTTGATGTTGATGATAGGCAAAGTTAACAAAAGGAAATGAGATTATCAAGTTTTAATGCTTTTAAAATATTGACATATGGAAGAATACATTTATGTGTATTACCCTTTTAGTGTCCTTGTTAAAGGTATTGCGATAAATGTTGGATTAAGAATACTTGTGTATTAAAAGGTCAATAAAGAATTGATTCTAAATTATTTTTGAAATGTCTAGTTTTAGGGTAAAATATGGTAGATGAATAAAAATGTTTTACTTGAGTCTAGTTTTAGAACATAACCCTAGTACCACCATAGGAGATCATGTTGAATTGAAGTCAAATTTTTATATAATAGGAGAAACCTACTTGTTATAATAGATCATTTTTGGATTACAATGTCCTTAAGTAATTTTGGAAATGAAGTATGAATATCTTTAGAGAGATATGGGATCTAACATAATGTTTCCACATAATTAGTTTTGGAAAGAGACCTATTAATTGGATGGCTAGCTCATCGCAGAGATGAGAAGGATAGTCGAATCCCTAAATTCTTATAGCACCTACATAGATGTACTTATGTAGTGTGTGATGGATAGCGTACTTCTTTTGATAGGATGAAAGGGGGTAAGCTAGCTCATTGGGGATAATGAGAAAGATAGTTTGAAAACTAAATATTACATCTAGTACACTTACATAGCCAAACATATGTAATATTTTGGGATGGGAGTACCTCGAGATGGGTCTAAGTGTTAATCCAATATAGTGATAAGCATACATCTTAGCTAGGAGATCCTAAGAACTATTGTTGAAGCTTAGGATAGTTCCTTGGAAAAAAATGATCACGATTAGGATGGAAAATTTGGGATGTGACAGAATTTTTATATGATGTCATGCTTTTGGATGTTTGTATTGTGATTTTGGGCTAACCATCCATGTGGAAAAGGTATGGTGTGTATGAGTCTAGGCCTTGAAGGGTCATCATCACTATTGAGGGCCAATGCTTCAACATACCAAAGGTATTTTCTCCTACCTCTATTACCTTAATTAGTGCAAAATAATATAGGATATATTCAAAACAAGAAAAAATATTTTTTTAATTATCAAGCTGTAAAGCAGGAGGATTGTTGCATCAATTGCAAGATCTATGTAATAAAATAAAATAGACCAAATTATAGCAAAATATGATAGCTTATTCAAGTCACCAATTATAGTTCCACTTTATTATGAGGTAAAGCCTTCCATTAATTTTGTTCTTGATTTTCCTTTGCCTAATCCACTTGTGTATCACAAATTAGTCCTTGAAAATGATGAAGTTAGGAGATAGATCCAAGAATAAATTTCAAAGGGAAACATCAGACCAAATGCTTTACCATATGATAATCTAATTTTCTTGGTTATGAATAAATATGGAATGTGGAGACTCTATATTGACTATAGATATTTTAGTAAAAACACTATGAATAACCACTATCTATTCTCTTAGATAGATGACTTGTTGGTCTAGATTCTTGGTGCAAAGTTCTTCACCAAAATTTATCTCAAATATGGATATCATCAAATACCCATCAATCCCATTGACATATGGGAGACTACATTCAAACCTTAGGAGGATTTATTTTAGTGGATATTTATGCCTTTTGGCTTGACCAATGCACCTCCCACATTCATAAGGAATATGAACAACATCATGCATTCCTACAAATTCATTTGTGGTGGTCTACTTAAATGACATTCTCATCTATAATATGACATGGGATGAGCATTTGAAGCATTTTATATATGTATTTCAAACTCTTTTATGACAAGTTATATGTTTATTTAAAAAAGTTTTCATTTCACATAACATAGATTTAGTACCTTGGGTACATTATTGACAAAGGAGTTCACTTTGATCTTAAGAAAATTTGGATAATTAGATTGGTCTATCCCAAATCCCAAATTTCTATCGAGGATTTGTATTGAGGTTCTCACACACTACTTTGCCAGTACACCAAGTGACCAAAGGAGGTACCAAATCTAAGTTCTATTTGAGAGATACACAACAAATATTATTTGATAAGTTAAAGGATCAATTATGTTCAATTCCTCCATTTTTCTACCTAATATAAAACCACATTTTGAGGTAATGATTGATACATTAGACCATGTATCGGGAGTTGTCATATAGAATGGGCATCTAGTTACCTATTATAGTGAGATATTCAATGATGCAATTCAAAAGTACCCCACACATGACAAATATCTCTATGGCATTGTCCAAGCACATATATAATGGAAGAACTACATCTTGGGTAAGGAAAATATCATCCATATAGATCATAAGTTTTTGGATTTTATTCAGATACAAAGTAAGCTAAGCAATGAAAGACATTAGAATCGAGTAACATATTTACAATAGTTTCATCTGATTATCAAGCACAAGAACGAGAGTTCCAATTCAACAATATATTATTTGCTTCAACATCCAATCATAACACTTGCCATAATTCTTGATTCATATGGGCACGAGACTTCTAGTTGGTCCACCTTGTATGAAGTAGATTAAGATCTTGTAATTGTATACCAAGCTCTTCATGTGGGTAAGCATGTTCTGATTTTTATTTGCAAGATAATATCCTATGTCACATGGGACATATATGTGTACCAACTAGTGAGTGCTCAAATATGATTTGGAAAGCATGCTTGAACAAAGTAGCATGTCACTTTGGGATAGAGAAAATATTGGCAATTATTCAAAAGTACTTCAAATGGACCAAAATGAGGAACAATGTCAAGAGATACATCTAGTCATGTAACCCTTAACCAATAAGAAGTGGGGATTGTATACACCATTGCCAATGCAATCCAATCCTTGTAAATCCATATCCATGTATTTCCTTTTAGGTTTTCCCATATCTAAGCATGGCAATGATTGTGTTTTTGTATCTATTGATCATTTTTCAAAATGGCTATCATGATTCCTTATAAGAAATCCATTTCAGTTGAGTAGACTACTAAGCGTTATTTTAGTCATATAAGGATCAACTTTGGTTTGTCAAAGTCCATTGTCTTTGATAGGGATAAATGTTTTTTTGAGCATTTTTTGCTCACCCTATGGATCATTATGGACACTAAGAAAACCATTTCCACAACCTTCCATCCTTATACTAATGGCCAGATAGAATTTGTGAATCAACTAATTACACATTTTTGAATGTGCAATTCCAAACATCCATGTACATGGGATGAAATTCTCTCCTACATTCAACATGGGTATGATTGAGCTCTGCACAACTCTACCAAACACAAACTATTTCATGTATATTTTAGGTTCCAATACTTGGCACCTATTGATGTAGCTCTCCATGTACAACATAGGGTACTCACCTCATAGATAGAAATATGGAGAAAAGAAAATCTAGTTTATGGAATAGATTCAACATATCCAACAATTCCATGACGTCTTGGAGAAGACAAACAAAAAATACAAACAACACCATGACCAACATTGAATCCAACATCAATTCAAGGTTGGAGATAAGGTGCATTTATGTCTTTAGAAAGATCTATTTGCAAGACCCCTTAAGAATATGAGAGCTCTTCACTATAAATTATACACCATCACCAAGAAGGTGGGAGATAATGCTTTTGAATTGATTCTCAATCTTATCTTTGTTTCTATCCAATCTTTAATGTTCAATTTCCTAGGGCTTATCATCAAACCTCTATTGGACACTTTCATAGTAGCGTAATAGTTAGACATTGAAGAACTCAATCGAGATATTTTAGCACTAATGGAGAAGGATCATATTGTTGATACATGGACTAACACTACTAGAAGGCAATCCATTCAAATGTATATAGTGGTCAATACAAGACAACTTAGTCACCAAGGGAATGCCTAAAAAAATTGGATAAAGAAGCAATTTTTACATTTGATGTCAAAAGTTGATACAATGGGGACCATTAATTTTCAAGGGAAGACAAATGATCTAGGCACATGACCTTGTTGGAGAATGTATTTATTTCAAAAATGCCCAAAAACCTTTTTTTTTTTACTTTAACCATATTGTTAGGGGCATAACTTTGTGCTTAGGAATATGTTTTTATTTGATCAAGAAGCATTGGAAATTTTAAGGGGAGAACAACAATTTCCAATAGGCAACCCTATTACAGGCATGGCTGCAAACAACTACATGGAAAAAATGGCTCTAAAGGCCCTAAAAAATAGAAAATATATTTACTAAAATAATTAGCTTTCTATTTCTAGATATTTGTAGCCAAAATGCATCTCTAGCTATGTTAACACATCAATATAAGACAAAATATAAAAGGACAAGTCATATGTATGTAATTTTTAATTAATGTGCACTTTGTAACTCATGGAAGGCAAAACACTACATTTTCATATAGGTGACCTTCTAACTCATGGAACGGGAACCACAACATTTTCAAATAGATGACCTTCCATATTCAATGTGATGGTTTTCCAACATACCAAATATTGTATAAAGAGAGATGCACCTCTAATTGTTCAAAGCATGAGTAATGGATGCAAGTTATAGCCTTACATCTCTTCTCATAGGTTTTTTATATTGTACTTTGTTTTATGAGAAATGAAATTATTTTGTTATTTTGTTTATATTTTTGTGTTCTAATTTGGTATATTGTGTTACTTCAAAATTGCACTATTTCTTGTTCTTCCTTAACTCAAAATTAAAATTTTGAGACAAATAAAAAATTGAACCAAAATCTTCAAAATTTCTAGCAAAAAATTCATTCAAGGAGGTGACCTTGAAATCATTGCATGATGGTCCTAATAGAAGCATTGATCAACACAAAATGTTCATTGGATGGATCAAAATATTTCTCTAGATCAATTAATGCTTCCCTTCTTATTTATGATAAAAAAAACTTGTATGGCATAACAATGAAGACTTTGGCATTCCAAATAGGAGGTTGAAATCCTATAGGGGTAAGGTTTTACACCATGATTTAGTGTGCTCAAATGAAAATCTAATACAATGTTGACAATGTGTTTTGTATGTGAACACATCATCTCTTATGGCCTATTTGTAAGCAAAAGAAGACAACACCTTGCAAGTAAAAAAAATGAAAACAAGCAATTGCAGAATAAATGAATTTTGTATTGAATTTTATTGGAGCCTTAGTCTCCTTTTTACAAGTGATTTGCCCCAAGTGCATAGGGGTATGATTACAATAAGTGAATGCTTGCTTTCACATGATAGAATGAGCACAAAGAGGGGAAAAACCCCTTTGGCTAATCAAATTATTGGTGGTGTCTTTGGTCTTCTTTCGCTCCAATCCAATTGGTGAGTGGGCTTGAGTATCCAATGATGGGCCACTCCTAGCTTCAATAGCTCTTCAAATACCTATATCCTGCACACATGAAAGTCAAACAAGAGTCAGTAGCACCTGTATACATGATTAGAAACAAGTACAAATAAAAACCCTTGAAGGAATGCTTGCAAAAAACATAGAAATAGTAATTAAAAATGCCTTGCTAACAAATGAATAACTTACTGATCTCTGCTACTCCAAATGGCCTAAAAATTTGTGGAGATGTTCTAGGGGATGTCAGGAACCTACCCTCAAAATTTTAGCTCAATCCGAGTCCGGATGAGGGAGATATGGCCAAAACAAGTTTGGTAGTTTCTGCAGAACCGCGGGTCCGCGGTTGTGACTGTGTAACCGCGGGTGTGCGGTTTAGAAACCGCGGGATTGCGGTTGTGATTGTGTAACATGGGTATGTGGTTTAGAAAATGTGGGACTACGGTTGGGACTGTGTAACCGTGGATGCGCGGTTGTGCAGAGATGGCAGAAAACCTCGAAACTCGGATCCGGGACCTCGATGGCTCGAACTCCACGATCGTTGGTGATTCCCTGCAATGATTTTGACAGTGTAACGACGTATTTTCCAGCCCCCTTGCTTGATGGAATGGTGTTGCTTTTATAGGCAATTTTAGGTTTTGGAGGGAAATGAGAGGTGGCAAGCCAGGGCTGCCAAGTGGCAATCCTGGGCTGCCAAATGGAGGGGGTAGTTAGAGTGAGTCACCCAGGGTGTCTCACTTAACTGGGGTGATGTGGGTGCAAGTGGAGTGAGGTGTAAGGGTTGTCCCATGTGAAGGGACAAAGGGGACAAGGGTGTGTGAGATGTGGCAAGGTGGGGTGGTGAGGTGGCTAGGACACATGTCTAGTGGGTAGGCAAGGTATCCTAGGGGGATTTTCTAGATTTATTAAAATCTAGAAAATAGGATAATGTGCAGGATTTTTATGCCTAAGTTTAGACTTAGGCATATATTATTATGCAGAATTGTGGTGTGCAATGTGGGTGAAGTGTACATGAATTAATATACCTAAGTTTATACCTAGGCATATATTTTATTATGCAGAATTATGTGGTGAGTTGTAAATGCCTAGATTTTGGTGTCTACAGATGCCCCTTTTTGTACCGTGTTGTGTAAAGCACAATGCGGTGCAAAAACAAATGACACCTGTCTTTATTGGATGCATGGACTCAAATCTTCTCGACACACAAGAATGGATGATTATTTTTCATTTTGATTTTTTTTTTTGCTTACCCCCTCAATTGGAGAATGGGTAAAGGATGAAACCCACGAGCCGATTGACCAAATGTGGATGATGAAAGGATGTGGTTGATTGAATGATGTGGATGTGATGCAAATGTATGTCATTTTGACCAACTTGATGCCCCAAGTTTGGGATTTTGTGTGTTCTTGCAAATTTGCCTTTGGTTTCGTTGATGTGCAAAATATGTGGTAAAATATTTAACCACATTTGGAGTTCTTGTTCCACTTTGACTTTAGCAATTCCTTCCAAATGATGGGTTCAAGGAACCAGTCATTCGGGAATTTGATACTCGAGTGATTTCTGATTATTACCAAATTGTTTTTGGTTGTTTTCCACTTTTGACCCAACGGAAGGGGTTGAAGGATAACCTTGTGCAAATCTATTTTAAACACATCTAAGCTCAAATATTTAGGGATCTAGCTGATTTAATGTCATAGTGATTTGATGTTGAATGTTTGAATGAGTTTCCTTATGGTGAGCTACCCATCCGACCGGATTGCATGGATTGCTAGTCGCTGCAACCGCTAGGTGTATAGGGTAATCCACTAGATACAAGGTTCACTATGATGTGATGATGATGATGATGAGATGATGATTTGGTGGGGTTTGCAATATTTTTGTAGCCATTTGCATTTGAAGGGGAGTTGTGTAAGATGGTCATAAATAAAATTCAACTTGTGTTACCCCAATCATAGAAAATATGCTCATTTTAATGAGCGTAATTTGCTTAATTGAGTATTTTGAGTGTTGAATTTGATTATGAAACTCAAATTTGTTGATTTTGTCTATCTCTTTAAGCGATGAGTCGATGTAGAAGATATGAAATGATGAAAGCAATGAAACAAATGATAATGGTTGGAATGAAATGGATGTTTTTGTTTTTGTTTCAACTGTGATTTTGTCCATTGTTGATAATTGTGCACTTCTATCCCTTGGAGCAGTCCAACCTTATGGCTTTCTTAGGGAATTGAGATGATAACAATTCATTTTTTTGCATGAGGTGAATCACTTTTCAAGGGCCTTATGGTAACCTATCCATCCTACCGGATTGCATGGATTGCTAGTCGCTACAACCGCCAGGTATATAGGATAAGTTACTGTATACAAGGATCACTTGAGGCTAAGTGGAAGAAGGAAATGTACACCTCTATCCCTTGGAGCAGTCCAGCCATATGGCCTTCTTAGGGAGTTGAGATGAGGGCACTTCTATTCTTTCAGAAGCCTGTTGAATTTGTTTTTGAACAAAGGAATTGAGGTACCTTTGGATTTTTTTTTTTTTTTTTTGGAGAATGCATGATTGTTTTGTGTTCTGTTTTTTTTTTTTTAAGACAAAAGGTGCATGGAAATATTTTTGGTGTTTTATGTTTTTGTATGACAAAATATGCATGGAAATGTTTTTGGTGTTTTATGTTTTTGATATGCAAATTTTTTGGTGTTTTATTTTTTTTTTTTTTTTTTATCAAAGGAATTTCAATTTGGGTACCTTTGAAGCTTTTTGGATTGATTTGACCAAAGGGTAGGTGCCTTTGGAGCCTTTTGAATTGAATTGACCAAAGGAGTTTGTTTCTCTTGGATTTATTTATTTATTTTTTTAGTGTGACCAAAGGGTTTGATTCCTTTGGAGCTTTTTAAATTGATTCCTTTGGAGCTTTTTGAATTGAATGTGACCAAAGGAGTTTGATTCCTTTGGAGATTTTTGAATTGAATGTGACCAAAGGAGTTTGATTCCTTTGGAGCTTTTTGAATTGAATGTGACCAAAGGACTTTGTTTCCTTTGGAGCCTTTTGGTTTGATTGTGACCAAAGGAGTTTTGGTTCCTTCGGGGCCTTTTGAATTAAAATCTTGACCAAAGGGTATGGGTTCCTTTGGATCCTTTTGAATTGATGTAATTGCAAGTGTCCTTATGGTAATCTACTCATCCTACCAGATTGCATGGATAACTAGTCATTGCAACCGCTAGTTGACTAGAGTATATCACTAGATACGAGGTTCACTTGGGGATCTAAGCTAGTGAATTGAATTGATGAATGCATGAAACTAAATTGAATTGGATGTGTTGTGTTCATGAATGGGAGGCAAAGGGTGCAACCTTTGACAAAAGGGTGCAACCTTTTGAACCTAGCATATGATTTGAAATGTGAATGTTTAATGTGATTGTTAGGGTAGCTTGATTGATTGTTTGATGTTATTGATGGGGAAGGTGTAAGACCTTGAACTCCCCCAAGTTGCTTGATTGATTGTTTGATGTTTTTGATGGGGAAGGTGTAAGACCTTGAACTCCCCCTAGTTGGTGTTTTTGTTATTGTTTATGTACATGTGTAATGATGGATTGTTCAATTTTTTTTTTTTAGTGCATGTGATGAAATGAGTGTGTTATGAATGAATGTGTTATGAATGCATGTGTTATGAATGAATGCAATTGATGGTGATGTATGCAAATGAATGAATGGTTTTGCCTTATTAATTGTCATGCAAATAAGTTATGGACCATTGTTAAGCAAACTTTACCTTTATTGCTTAATCAGGGGCACCAATACGATACTATGGTTTGACCACAATTTGTAGGATGAAATGGACTATGATATATGTGTGGCAATATGATGGTGGTATGGAATGGAAACTTGCTTATGAATTTGTTTGCCTTAAGGATAAAGGATCTAGAATTGTTTTGCAAAGACTCAAACATCCTAGTATATCAAACAAACTCTCTCAAATTATCTAATTCTTCTAGGACCAAATGTGTGTGCAGTGAATTCATTTACTGAATCAAGAGCATGGTAATGACTCTAAACCATAAAGAACCAGTGTGTGTGTAATTGAGTTCATTAACTCATCTTGAGTAAATTGGGTAGACCTATTATGGTTGGAACCAAGAAGCTAGCTTGTCCGTATGAGCGGTCAGAGGTCTCTTTTAAAAGAGACATGTCGCCATGCATGAGCGTACTCCACTGCCAGTCAAGCGTCTATAGCTCCGGTGGAGGCTAACTCCATAGTCCATGATTTTTGTTTTTGATTTCTTGAATTTTGGGGATGACTACTTAACCGTCTGACTGGAAATGTAGTACGATCCTTACAACCCATTTAATCAGTGGTGTGTGATGTAAAAGTTTTAGAGCTTTGGGGAATCGGATTCTCAACCTAAGTGTGATGAGAATTGTACCCTATCCTTACTACTCTATCTTTTGAATTTAGAAGCAATTGTGATAGTAGTGAAAACCACTATTGTCATGGACTATGTTGCATAATGGGACAAGCAAGGATGACCCTTTTCACCTCAAGGTTCCTACCAAGTATGGTGTTATCCCTATTTGACACAAGATGTTTTTAAGATGTGAAATTGTGTTTGGTTCAAGAATGTTTTTGAAATCAATTCCCAATACTCAAGATTTGCTTAGTGTATATATGTGCAATGGTCCTAAAAGAATTCAACATATTTTTTGGAGGTTGCTTAAATCACTAGGAGTGGTTGAGTGATCGAAAACCCCTAGAGATTCCTCAAACTAGAGACCACCAAAGAAATAAAGTGCTATGGGGTTTTATTGCAGCTATTTTTTTTTCTTTTCTATTTTGACATGGTTTTAGATGGTGAAATTGGACTAATGCTAGACCGTAGGTGCCCCTAATTAAGACAACAAGACTTAGTGAATGAACAATTATCTAACCTGAGTGGATGACAATTAATATGGTAAGCGACATGAATGGATGTAAATGATACAAATGTGCAAATGCAATGAAAGTGGAATGTGTGAATGCAATGAAAGTGGGATTTTGAATGCGATGTATTAAAAATGCAATGTGTATGAACATGTTTTTGTGTTTTGTATTTATTATTATTATTTTTATATTTATTATTTGTTTTGTGTTTGAACTAAAATGTGACCAAAGGGGTTTGGTTCCTTTGGAGCCTTTTGAATTGTATGTGACCAAAGGAGTTTTGGATCCTTTGGAGCATTTTGAATGAAAATTGACCAAAGGAGTGCCTCCCTTGGAGCCTTTTGAGATGAGTTTTGACCAAAGGGGTTAATTTCCTTTGGGGCCTTTTGGATTGATTGTGACCAAAGGAGCTTTTCGTTCCTTTGGAGCCTTTTGAATTGAATGTGACCAAAGGAGTTTGGTTCCTTTGGAGCCTTTTGATTTGCATATGACCAAAGGAGTTTGGTTCCTTTGGAGATTTTTTTTTTTTTTTTTTTTTTGAGGGGGAAGGTGTGATACCTTAATCATCCCCAAATTGTTTTGTGCTTGGTGAGCATGGGGAAGGTGTGATACCTTGAGTATCCCCACAATGTTTTATGCTTGGTGAGCATGGGGAAGGTGTGATACCTTGAGTATCCCCACAATATTTTATGCTTGGTGAGCATGGGGAAGGTGTGATGCCTTGAGTATCCCCACAATGTTTTGTGCCTCTTGAGCATGGGGAAGGTGTGATACCTTGAGTATCCCCACAATGGTTTTGTTGACTACCAAGGTTTTGATTGGATGCAATGAGTGGACTTTCGATGGAAAAGACCCCCTTGTCGATAAGATCTTGGACTATATTTTTAAAGGCTCTACAATCATTGATGTCATGGCCCACTTGTCGATGATAGAGACAATAACGATCTTCTCTATACGACCTAGGTTTATGTATTTTGGTATCTGCAGGACGTATGTCAGGTAAAACAATTGTTTTTGCATCCTGCAACTTTTGAAAGATGATTGACATGGGCTCGGATAGAGGGGTCCAAGTACGGGGTGGATGATTTGGATGATATTGGCCATGTGGAAGAGGTTGATGATATTGTTGAGGTGGGTGAGGTTGATGAAGTTGTTGAGGTGGGTGATTTTGATGAAGTTGTTGAGGTGGGTGATTTTGATGAAGTTGTTGATGACTCAATTGTAGCTCAATGCTTGTGAGGCGATTCAATATTTGTTGTAAAATAAGCATAGTGCATTGGTGAAATGGTGGTTGTTGATGAAGATATGGTGGAATGATGGTGTGTTGTGTTGATGGAGCACCATACATATGATTGAGTGGATGTGTGGGTATGGTTATAGTTGGGGGACGCAACACCCAAGATGGATCTTGGGTGAAGAAGGTGGGGGGTTGATGGGTTGTTGATGGTGGGTAGGTGGTGAATTGCATTGCTACTGAAGGAGGGGGGTTATGGACCATGGTGCTTATGGGTGCTATGGATGGAATGGACACAGGAATTTGTGAAACAACACTAATGGGTGCTTCATAAAGGGGGTTAGTGCAAATGACTTGTTGATTTGGTATGATGATGGGAGGTTGATTAAATGATGATGGATGGGTATGGGCTATGGTGGTAGTAGTATGCTCAAAAAGTGGATTCCCAAAGGCTTGGCTAGACTGTTGTGGGTGTGGGAAGGTGACTTCCTGATGGAATGATGGGATGGTATGGGGTGGAATGGTAAGTGGTGGTAGCAATGGAAAAACCATTCTAGCTGCACTCAGGTACATCCTAACTGCATCCACGTCTACAAGTGTGACACGATCATCAGTTATGGTAGGTGGTTCACTCCTAGGAGTCTCGAGAATAGCGGTGTGAGTAGCCCTATGCATAATATCTATGTTTGAAATGGGGGCACCGCTAGAGGGTCCTACATTTAGGCTTTGGGACATAGTAGAGGGCATGTTGACTTGCCCTAGCACCAAAGTGTTAGGGGCCTCACTAGACTGGGTTGCCATGGGGGAGGACCACTGACTCTGGATCAATGCTAATTTTCTTGCTTGACTATGAGTTACTACCATACGTTAATATGCAATCTATGTGAATGAAAAGAAAGTACAATGCAATACAACACGCCAAACAAATAAACATACAAAATGTTTGACCCTAGTTTGCACTAAGTTTTTGAATTTTTTTTTTTAGTTTCGGTGTGTTTTTGTGTGTTTTTTTTTTTTTGAAGTTTTTGAAGAGATTTTGTTCTTTTTGGAATAGAATAATAGAACTCAATGAATATGGTGATTAAGAACACTAGCACCAAGCGTGATTTCTCAAAAGAGGCTAGGGTACACCGCTTAAATCCCAGTGGGGGGTTCGCCTAGCTCTTCCACTCTAATTCAACAATCATTCCAATAGTGGGAGACAACTTGAACACCAATGACTTATACCAACTTAAAGAGTGCTTTTATCCTGTCTAAGGATGATCTAGGGGGAAGTCGAGTGGAAGGAGGTGAATTCCAACGTCACCAATGTTTTGATGATACGTGTGTGTGTGGAGGTTTTGTTTTCTATTGTGCGATGCAAATCTAACATGCAATTCTATTTTTATGCCTAATGCAAAAAATGAGGAATACAGAGAATAGCAGACAAATTCAGATCAGGGACAAAAATTGCAACTTTAGGTAAGATTCGACCAAATTCTATTTAACAGGGCTAACCACGGGTGGGCGGTTAGTATTCAATGATGGTATCTTTGGCCTTCTTTCGCTCCAATCCAATTGGTGAGTGGGCTTGAGTATCAAATGATGGGCCACTCCTAGCTTCAATAGCTCTTAAAATACCTGTATCTTGCACACATGAAAGTAAAAAAAGAGTTAGTAGCACCTGTATACATGATCAGAAACAAGTACAGATAAAAACCCTTGAAGGAATGCTTGCAAAAAACATAGAAATAGTAATTAAAAATTCCTTTCTAAAAATGAATAATTTACTGATCTATGCTACTCCAAATGGCCTAGAAATTGGTGGAGATGTCCTAGGGGATTTCAGGAACCTACCCTCAAAATTTTAGCTCAATTTGAGTTCGAATGAGTGAGATATGGCCAAAACAAGTTTGGTAGTTTCTGCACAACCGCAGGCCTGCGGTTGTGATTGTGTAACCGTGGATGTGCAGTTTAGAAACCGCAGGCCTACGGTTGTGACTGTGTAACCACAGATGTAAAGTTTAGAAAATGTTGGCCTATAGTTGGGACTATGTAACCACGGATGCGTGGTTGTGTAGAGAAGGCAAAAAACCTTGAAACTCAGACCGAGGACCTTGATGTCTCGAACTCCACGATCGTTGGCGATTCCCTGCAATGATTTTGACAGCGTAACGACGTATTTTCCACCCCCCTTGCTTGATGGAATGGTGTTTCTTTTATAGGAAATTTTGGGTTTCGGAGGGAAATTAGAGGTGGCAAGCCAGGGCTGCCAAGTGGCAATCCTGGGCTGCCAAATGGAGGGGGCAGTTAGAGTGAGTCACCTAGGGTGTCTCACTTAACTGGGGTGACGTGGGTGCAAGTGGAGTGAGGTGTAAGGGTTGTTTCATGTGAAGGGACAAAGGGGACAAGGGTGTATGATATGTGGCAATGTGGGGTGGTGAGTTGGCTAGGACACATCTAGTGGGTAGGCAGGGTATCCTAGGGGGATTTTCTAGATTTATTAAAATCTAGAAAATAGGATAATGTGCAGGATTTTTATGCCTAAGTTTAGACTTAGGCATATATTATTATGCAAAATTGTGGTGTGCAATTTGGGTGAAGTGTACATGAATTAATATACCTAAGTTTATACCTAGGCATATATTTTATTATGCAAAATTATGTGGTGAGTTGTAAATGCCTAGATTTTGGTGTCTACAAGATGGATCAAAATATTTCTCTAAATCAAGTAATGCTTCCCTTCTCATTTATGATAAAAATAACTTGTATGGCATAACAATGAAGACTTTGGCATTCCAAATAGGAGGTTGAAATCCTATAGGGGTAAGGTTTTACACCATGCTTTGGTGTGCTCAAATGAAAATCTAATCCAATGTTGAAAATGTGTTTTGTATGTGAACGCATCGTCTCTTATGGCCTATGGTCTCATGGATGTTAAAACAACTTTCGTTTCCTCTATTTATGCAAAAAATGAGGAGAACTTGTTTGAGAGAGGCTTGAGCTCTAGATTTAGTGGTTTTTGGCCCATATTTTGATGGTAAGTGAGTGGATAGGTGAAAATTGGTCACCTCTCATTTCAGACGAACCTAAAAATTACCCTTATGCTCAAGGGTTTTTCATTATGCTTTCCTTAGAAGTGGATAATCATGATGCTATTTACAGTGGTCAGCCTTGGTTTCATAATGGAGTTGAATTTTTTAACGAAACCTTATTTTTCAAACTTTCATCCCTTACTGGAAACTTTTTTTGTATTTCTATTATTGGTTAGATTACTAAATTTGCCTTTGCATTTTTGGACGTTGTTAACCCTTGAATAGATTGGTGACACCCTTGAGTAATTTATTTCCCTAGACTATTCAACAAGAGAAAATTTTAACATAATTATTGCAACTAGTGTTCCATGCTCTGACCATATTTTACACTATTCTACAAAGAAATTACTTGAGCATGTATTACATTTTGCTCTTTACTTCAATGGGTTCCATTTCAAGAAATAATTTGATACCTCATCATCAATTGATTTATAGAAGATTTCTATGAGTGATGGAGCTATTGAACAACAACAATAATAAATATGAGATTTAAGCCTTTTATCAAACAAATTGGTTAGTGCAGTTTAAAATACCAAGTTAAAAATGTTTATAACCTTGTACATAATTTCTACATAGTTAACAACATTCCAATATTAAACAATGCAATCAAATAGGAAGTCATTGCATTTAGAGGGAAACAATTCATCATATATACATGCAAGTTTTTAAAGTTAACACTAAATAGGAGGTCTCAATATTTAATGATGAATTAATGATGCTCAAATGGAAAATATCCACCACATTATCATCAATTTTAAAATATAACCTTTTAGGCTAATATAGTAAGACAAACTTATACTCTCTTATACAACTAAAAAAAGAGCATCATACATTTCAAGTATTTGAGCATAAACATTCAACCCTGACTTATATTTAGAACCAAATTAATGCAAAAGGTTGAGGAAAGAACCACTCTATGTTATGTTCAGATTTGCAATACTTTCCATGAACATTCTAAAACATACATTCACCACAGTAATATTTAAAAAATATGTAAGAGCAATTTAAAGATAGCACCCCACAATATTTTCACATATTTCACACTTATACAATGGATCAATATTGGGGGGTATTTATAGTGATATCAAATTCTTGATTATATGTAACCTCATGGCAACATGACTTGAAGGTTAAATTATAATAAAAAAAAATTATTAAACCCTTGTTAATCAAGAATAATCATAGAGATGGTTTAACCAATATCACTAAGGGTGAATACATGGAGGGTGTTGTTAGCACATGAAGATGCTCTCAGGGCTTGCATAAATGATGCTCGAAGGCTTACATAAGTGATCCCCATAGGCTTACGCAAAGAACACCTCTAGGCTTACTTAGACACTTTCCTGTAGGCTACATCGCTATTGTTCATAGGCACTCTCTAACACTTTTGGCCTTATCCTAATAAGACCATATTACACATACTTCAACACCCTCCTCCCCCTCATAATCTAAGGCGAGGGACCAAGAAGAGGAGATATTAGAAGTAACATCCCCTTTCCCCCATAATGGATGCTCTAGTGGGCCTCTGCTTTGCCATATTCAACTTCATCTTCATCATCATAAATCTTGGGTCCATAATTTTATTTCAATCTTCTTCAATTTTGTTATACAATTTTTTATGGAGTGTTATTCCCTTCAACAATACTCACATGTGGTTGGTTTATTTGAAATATTTGAATTTCCCTTGGGCAATAGAGCCTTAGATTCTACTAATTTGAAGTAAAGAGCTCCACAATTCTTCATAGCAACTTCATAATGAACAAAAAGTTTGAAAAGTCCTTCAAGGGATATAGGTTGTGGATCCTTGATAGTTATAACATTCACATAAAGGACCAAGCCAATTGTATGAAAATGTGGAGTAATATTGGAAGTAATAGATTTTACGTACTCTTATCACCCTTTACCTTACCTCTTGTTGTAGCTAGGTTAGCCTTTAGAGCTTTGAAGTGAGATGTAGTCTTCAACATCACCAAAATCTAAAATTTTGAGGTTGAAGAGTTGTCTCTATTCTATTACTTTACTAGCACTTTATTTTCCATAGAGATCCTTCAACTTTGTTCATATCTTAATAGGATCAATCTTCTCTCTTACATGGAAAATTAGATTTGGTTCAACTAATATAAAAAAGAGACCAAATGTTTCCTCCCTATTCTTAGCATATGATCATTAATACCTATTTCACTATTTAAGATAAACCATAGATTCTTACTTCTAAGTAATCTTATCATTTGAACTAACCAAGTGCTATAATTTCATCCATTGAGGCAAGTAACATATGCCAAGGGATCCATTTCACACAAAAGTCCATATAAAACTGTAACATGTTTGTAAACTAATGTCACCACTATGTAGAGCTCAAAAAATCATGAAATCTGAAAAATGGGCTCCAAATGCTTTTGTATGCAAAATTTATGACCTCCATAAGGTTGGGTAGATTACACTTGAAATGGAAAAAATTATTAATAATGCCAAACCTTAAAAATATTTTTGTCAAATTTGAGAATACCACTTGGTGGATGCTACAAGTGTCACTTGGACAAAAAGTATAAGTTATTTTTTGCCATACTTGCACCTTGAGCTTCTAAGTAGCAAAGAAGAGTTTGACACTTTGACTAATTTTATTGGTTGGGGATATTCATCTTTGTAAAAAATATTTGCAATTTAAGAGGTTTGCAAGGCTCAAAATAGTGAGCTTGCCTAAGAAAACAACCAAACAAACCAACACGCCACATGCACATTTTCAAATTATATGCTAAAACAGGGCTCAAACTAGTGGCGTCGCCTAAGAAAACAAGCAAACAAACCAACACGCCACACACACTTTCAAATTATATGTTATTATCCTTCACCAAAAGATCATGTCTTGAACAGAGGCTCGAAACCCTAAACTATTGGCTATCCATGAGTGTCCCACTCATTATACTAGCCAACTAGACATGGATGGAAAATGAACACCACCCAACGAACAATTAGGTAATAAAAATGTGTATACTTGTCCCTTCATGGCTTGTGGGCACACATTTGCATGTTGACTATATTCAAAAACATGCCTCAATGGATATGATCCAACAACCTCTCCACTGCAAGCAAGGTTATCAACCATTGCGCCACATCCACGATTAGAGTTAGGAAGGAGAAAGCAGATAAAAATACCATCACAACTTTTGAAAATGATGCAAAAAATGTTGTACTAACCATTGTACCATAGCTTAGTTTTGGCTTTGATGAGAGTGACCATCGTGTTGAACATCAAGGAGGGTGCTTATGCCAACTTCTATATCATATGTAGAAGACCTTCTTCGATGTTGCTTCCTTATAAAAAATATGATCCTAGAGATCTGAACTTTCAACATGTCTACCAATGAAGGTGCCTACCACCATGCTACTTTCTCCAATGTGAGGGGAAGTTAAACTTTTCTAGAGGTTAAAGGTATGCTTTTAACAAAAGAAGAAAAATATGAGTGAAAGAGAGTTGAACCTACAATGTAAAGGTAGATGAATAAAGCGCCTACTATTGCACTCTGCCTCCAAAAATAACCAATATTCACATGGGCATTCATGAATGTTTGCACGGAGAGGAAAAAGACAACAAAGAGTGAACCCTAAAGATTTATCGGTAGGAAAAGGGCCTAGGGTTTAAATTTTGAATGTTTAAAATTTAAAAATTTTGAAATTGCAAAGAAAAACACGAACCACATTCTCACTGTTATCTCAAGTGCTTCTCCAATCACTTTGAAGAAAAAATATTTTCTATTCCCAAGTGATGCAACTCTGTTTCGTTTTGATACCATGTTGAGATTCACAATACTTTCCAAAAAAATTCTAAAACATACATTCACCATAATCATGTCCAAAAAAGATACAAGAGCAATTTAAGGATATCATTAATAAATGAGAGAGAGAGAGAGAGAGACGACACAAAAGGAATAAGGGATGGGTACTGGTAGGCACCCAACAATATTTTCAAATATATCACACTCATACAATGGATTAGTTACTGTAGAGTATTTACAGTGATACCAAATCCCTAGTTAGATGTTAACCTCAAGTAGACATGACTAGAAGGTTAAATTGCAATATAATAAATGCATCAAACCCTTTTTACTCAAGGTTAACCATAGAGGTGGTTTAACCAATATCACTAAGGGTGAATACATGAAGAGTGTCAATAGGCTTACATGAAGATACTCATAGGCTTATATGAAGAACACACAAAGGCTTACATAGACACTTGCCCAAAGGTTACATCAATAGTGCTCATAAGCACTCTCTAACATTTTTGGCCTTGGCCTAATAAGATCAAATTATACAGACTTCAACATGTTATACTTTTAAAAATTCATTGCCTTCACCATTTAAGCAATGCTAAATGTGGCCTAGTTTAGTCATGTGTCATAATATTATTATGAACAAATTATATTGCACAAATGAAACCCATAAATTTTCTTGATATGTTCTGGTAAGCTTAAGGTTAAGGCATATATTGAGATGGAATTAAGCTTATGAAATGTTACTAGAACCATTCTTGTAATGATATAGAATCAGTCCTATTTAACTATAGTAGTCAATGATTTTAATTTTGTGGTTATAAGATAAAAACAGGAGTTTGAACATCATCTTTCATCCAGAACTAGCATGGTAGCTCTTTAGAGTCTAACTTAAGCATTTGATTAAAAGTGTAAAGGCTTACTAAGGTAAGGTGGGTCACAAAGAAAATATTTGATAGAACATATCATGACAGTTTTCTATCTATATCTAGAATAAGGGAATACAAATACTCTTCAAACTTAGACCATTATATTTAACAACCCATTTCTCTAGACAAGCCTCCAATATGCATGAATACATGATATTCCCTTAGTAAAACTATAACAGAAGGATGCACTCACCAGAATACAAATATAGAACACACAAATCAAAGAGCAAATAGGAGATGATATCCGCCAAAATTGATAATATACACTCTTCGTTTGTGAGGTATAAATATATTTACAAAGATGAGGTTGATGGGTTACACATTGTCCTTGAAGTAGACATGGATATTTACATCAATTAGTATGACTAAGATGAAATGGACATGCAAACTAGGACTCTAGCTAGTAATTGAGATAATTACAAAGGAGATAATTAGAAGGAATAGATCTCATTGTTGCCTTCCTACTTAGTGAAAGTTATCCCCAACTTCTGCAATAGATGAGGAAATTTTGCTACAAGTGTTGACTCGGAGAGCCACTTGACCTATGTTGGCAAAGTGCCTTTGTGAACCATCAAGTAATAGGTTGTTTTTAACTATTGGTGCTAGTGTGATTATCAAGCAAAGTATCATCCACTAGGGGTTGCTAAAAAAATGGAATTGTATCTTCATGATGAGTGACAACATCTTCCTCTAAATGATAGGGATCATATCGCTTTAGTTGGATAACATTGACAACATTATGAATGCCAAGTTGAGCTAGGAGAACTAAGCGAAAAGTATTGTGTCCCACTTCTTGAGGATTGTACAAGTCCCATATCATATGGACCTCAACTTGTTATGGTGTTCGTTGTGAAACCTTTGCTCATCTAACTGAAGCCAAACACAATCACCAACTTGGAAAGAATGGACTCAATGTTGGTCATGGAGTGCCTTGAATTTGGATTCTTTGTCAAAGAATCTCTTTAATTTTGGCATGAATCTTATCCAAATATGCACACAAGCTTAATCTTGCTTTGTTTGTTCATGGGACATGTGGAATTAGAAGAGAAACCTGAATCTCACAAGGTGCCAATGGTTGGAAGCCATAACAAACTTCAAAAGGAGAATGCCCTATAGAGACATGAGTAGCCTATTGTAGCTATGCTACACAATATGCAAACAATTATCCCATTGCTTTTTTTGTTGATGATAGATTCAAAAAGGGATGGACTAAAATACGATTGACAACCTCAGTCTAACCATCCCTTTACGAATGAAAGAAAGTGGAGAAGTGTAACTGACAACCAAGAAGTTTCCACAAAGATTTTCAAAAAGTGACTCAAGAAATGAATCACAATCAAACATTATAAAAAGTGGGAGCCCAAAACTACTCCAAACATGTTTAAAAAACAAGTCGGCCACTTGGGACGCACTAGTAGACTAGTAGACCTAGTACATGGCATTAAAATTGCCATTTTGGAAAATTGACACACCACAACAAAAATGTAATTATATTTAGTGCATGGCATAAATCCTACCATTTTGGAAAATTGACACATTACAACAAAAATGCAATTATGTTGTCACTAAGTGGTAGGTAGACCATCATGAAATCCATGGATATGAATTCCCATGGTCGAGAAGGAATTTCCAAAGGATGATATAATCCAAGCTTCTGATTGGAAAGCTTAGATTAACTACAAAAGGAGCATTAACAGATAAAAGCTTCAATGACCTTTTGTACAAAAGGTCAGTAAAAATAGCGTTGAATATGGTATGTCTTCTGCACATCAAAATATCCATCATAAGAGGAGAAATAAGCCTCCTTAAGTAAAGTTGACAAGAGATGCTAATAGGAACACAAAGTTGAATCAACTTGTACCATAACCCATCTTTAAACTATAGTCAAGAAAAGGTGTTTGATTTACAATTGTTGGCTGCTACAAAGCAACAACAACAGGACCCAAGTGAGGATTTGTAGATTAGAAATATTTTCACTCATCGTAAGTTGAACATCAAAAATCCAAGATGCTAAGCATATGAGGAGGACAACTAAGAAAAATTGCCACTTTGTTGTTGATAGCTTTCTATTTTTGGTCACCAAATGAAATTGTCGCATGTAAGTGGCCCATTTCAAATGTTGATGTTTTTTAATTTTGGTTGGGAGTTCAAGAATTGAAGGGATTGATCTTTGTGTAGAATAAATTCCTTACCAAGAAGATAATGACACCATTATTTGAGTGCTTGAATTAAAGCATAAAATTCCTTATCATGAGTTTTGTAATTAAGCTTGGCCTATGACATATTCCCAAAATAATAGGCCACTAGATATCCTCGTTTAAGTGTTGCTTCTGTAGTATATTTGTTGGCAATTTTGGGTACTTTGGGTACATTGCCTTTGCTCAAGTGTATAAGTTGTCATTGATGTCAAGAAGCTTTTGAAGGAATTTGATTTGATGTCAAATAATTTGTTTTGATGAAGGTTACGGCATGACAGTTTCAAAGGTCTTTTGCAAACCCCAAGCTGACAGGTTCGAAAGAAAGTAAGTTGGAAAAGTGTCGCGATATCGCGACATGTCGCATTTTCGTGACTTAAGCAGGAGAGAGAAAGCATTTTAGAAAAGTGTCGCGATATCGCGACATGTCGCATTTTCGTGACTTAAGCAGGAGAGAGAAAGCAAGTTAGAAAAGTGTCGCGATATCGCGACATGTCGCAGTTTCGCGACTCAAAGAGGAGAGAGAATGTACGGAGTCAAAAATGTCACGATTTCGTGACATATTGCAAGGAAGGTTGTACGGACGAAAAAGTGTCACGATTTCGTGACATGTTGCAGGAGAGAGAGTCCGAAAGAAAAAGTGTCACGATTTCGTGACATAATGCAGAAGAGAGAGTCCGTAGTGTGAATTGTCATGATTTCGCGACAAGTTCGAAGAGAGAGAAAGTAACACGAAAAGTGTCATGATTTCGTGACATGCTACAGAGTTCAAAGTGAGAACCTGTCACGAAAGAATATTTGACATAATGAAAATGTTCCAAGTAAGAACTTGTGATTTCATGACATGCAAGAAAGGAAAGGTTTCAGAGTAAGAAATGTCATGATTTCATGACATGTTGAAGAGGAGAAGGTAGATTTCACGAAGTTGAAGAGAAAGCTTACAGATGAAAGTGTCACGATTTGCACGATTGAGATGGCAAATACGGTTGGAGAAAGTGTCATGATTTCGATGAAAAAGAAAGTGGGTCTTCAACAGGAGAAGAGTCACGATTTCATGACAGAAGCAAAATGAAAGAGCATGGAAGAAGAAGCGTCACGATTTCATGACAAATTCAAGGAGGAAGAGCTCAAAGGCGAAAGCATCATGATTTCGATGACATTCTGGGGGAAAGCACAAGTATGAAAGTGTCATGATTTCGTGACATGTTCTATTTTTGCTAGTGCAAGCAGAGAAGAGTGCAAGGAAGCGAAAGTGTCATGATTTCATGACATGTTCTGCTTTCACGGGTGCAAATCGAGAAGAGGTTAAGAAAGAAAAGTGTCATGATATCATGACATGTTGTATTTTCATGGTAGAAGCTACAGAAGAGTTACAGAGGCAGTGAAGCCGACAAAGTCAAATTTTAGCCGACGAAGATTAGGGCTTGCAACCGATGAAGATTAGGGTTTGCATTTGTTATAACAGCCGACTAAGATTAAAGTTTTCATCATGAAAATTTTATTATAAAAGGAGGGCTGTTTGGAGAGTTGAAGTGAGAATGAATGCATTGTTGAATGTGCGTCAAAGTGTGCGAGATGCAACCGAAAGAGCGCAGAGAGCGCAGAAGTGGCGATATGATGTCGAAGTGTGCAGAGTGAGCGATGAGTCGTGACGAAATGTTCCAAGTGCGATTGCGATTACGCAGAGAGAGCAGAGGGCATAGAGAGCACAAAGGGCAAAGACGAACGCAGAGTGTTGTTGTATGAGGATAGAGGTGCACTAGTTCTTTGAGAAGAACCTGAGGACAGATTTGGTTGTTGAGCTACTATGGACGTGATCATAGAAGGCAGAGGTCTCTTAGGCTAAGCATTGAGGACAGGAGGTCTTCGGTGGAAAGGAGTTCCACGTGCTGGCAAGAGGTAGAGGCAGTTGATCTTCTGAGGGATCATTTCCAGAGCAGAGGGGAAGGTATCTCCTTTGAGCAGAGGCTCATAAATTTTGATTGGGGGAAGGTATCTCCTTTGGGCCGAGGCTCATAAACATTGTAATTGGGAAGGATTCCCAAAGAACTTTGAGATAACTTTTAGAGAAAAGTTTTTGTGGATGTAGCCCAACCATTTTGGGTGAACCACGTTAAAAATGGGTCTTCAATGTGTGATGCTTTCTGTCTTGATTAATGTTGTGTTGATGCCACTTGCTATCTAAAGTTAAAATTATTAATTGGTTAAGTCTTATACTGTTCACCCCCCTCTCAGTATAAGCTTGTGTTCTTCAATTGGTATCAGAGCGGGTCTCTCCAGAAAGAGCCTAACAACTTGGAGAAGGATCTATCAGAGGAACATACAGATTCAGAAAGAGATGAAGAGGTTGAGTTCGATCTCAAAGGTGAATTCTTCTTGGCTTTGAGAAAGCTTGAGAAATTTAGGGAAGAGAATTCTGTTCTCAAGCATCAATGTCAGGAAGAAGAGATAGCAAGATCAGAATTGTCTCAAAGTGTTATAGACTTCAAAATTCTAGCTGAAGAAGGGAAGAAGGTTGAACAGGTTCTGACAGAGGCTCTAAAAGGAAAGGAAGTTGATTGCGAGAAACTAGAAGAAGAGGTTATGTCTCTTAGAGTGAAGTTGGAACAGTTGGCTCTCAGACAGAATACTCCATGTGAAAAGCAAAAGAAGGATGGTATCACCATTCATGAAATAGGGTCTTCGAGCAAGATCAATCTTCATCCTGAAGAGCGGTGGATTCCAGTTGGTCACAAGAAGAACAATCATCCAAGGCATCAAAACAGGTTACATAATACTTTCCATGGCTATTGTTTTTCCTGCAAGAAATTTGGTCACAAAGCTATGCATTGCAATAAGTCTTTGAATAGCCATAGTAAGGAAAATGTTAACTCTTTTGCACCTCTTATGAATAAAAATGTCATGTGTTACAAGTGCAAGAATTTTGGGCATATAGCAAGGATGTGCTTTTTGGATAGATCTAGCCTTGAGTTCACTAAAAAGAGAAATGAGATCAAATCTAAGTCAATGATAGTTCAAACTGCTTTTCATGCTCAAGACAAAGTAGAAAAATGGTATCTTGATAGTGGTTGTTCAAAACATATGACTGGTGAAAAGGAAAAGTTTTTGGTCTTAAAAGAAACAAACAGAGGAACAGTCAATTTTGGAGATAACAGGTCAGCTAAAATCTGTGGTAAAGGGACTCTTAGTTTGGATGGGAAATCCAAAACAAAAAATGTGCTTTATGTAGAAGGCCTAAGACATAATCTTCTAAGTGTGAGTCAACTTTGTGATCAAGGGCACATAGTATCTTTCTTTTCAGATAGATGTGAGATAAGTAAAGAAAAAAATGGAAAACTCATTGCGAGTGCTACAAGGACTCCAAACAATCTTTACATGCTAAGTGAGATAAAAAAGGAAAAGTGTTTTCTAACTCAAGAAGATGAGAGTTGGTTATGGCATAAAATATTGGGGCATTTGAGCTTTGATAATCTTGTCAATATTAGTAACAAGGAAGCAGTTAGAGACTTGCCCAAAATAAAAAGGCCCCATAACATCATTTGCGGTCCTTGTCAACATGGAAAACAGACCAGAACCAGTTTCAAATCAAAAGGGTATACTTCTTCAAAACCATTGGATCTTATTCATACTGATTTATGTGGCCCTACCGGAACTCAGAGCATTCGGGGAGAAAGCTACTTCATGTTGTTTATAGATGATTATTCTAGAATGACTTGGGTTACTTTTCTCAAAGAAAAATCTGAAGCTTTTGAAAAATTTAAAGCTTTCAAAGAAATGATTGAAAATGAGACTGAAAAGAGAATCAAATGCTTAAGATCAGATAGAGGAGGAGAGTTCACTTCAAATGAATTTGTGGAATACTGTGAGCAACAAGGAATCAAAAGAGAATATTCAAGCAAGCAAGAACTCCTCAACAAAATGGAGTAGTTGAAAGGAAAAACAGAACTATTGAAAATATGGCTAGAGCTATGTTAAATGAGTCAAAACTTTCAGATGGCTTTTGGAAAGAGGCAATCAGTACAATAGTCTACATTATCACCAGGGCCCAAATTAGAGTCAATAATCATAAAACTCCTTATGAGTTGTGGAAAGGAAGACCAACTACAGTAAAATACTTCAAAGTGTTTGGGAGTAAGTGCTTCATCGAAAGGGAAGATCAGAATTTGGGTAAGTTTGATCCTAGGTGTGATGAGGGAATCTTTCTTGGATATTCCAGTAGAAGCAAGGCCTACAGATGCTTCAACAAAAGAACTCATACAGTTGTAGAGAGCATAAATGTAACAATTGATGAAAAGACAGGGATAAGAGAACCAGTCAAGGAACTCAATGGTGAAATTTGTCAAGAAGAATTCAGAGAGGTTTCAGATGAAGAAGAGGAAAGACAACAACTGCTTCCCAAAACTCCTTCACGATATGTTCAGAAACATCATCCCAAATATTTGATCATTGGTGATCCAAATAGCAGGCAAACAAGAAGAAGAGTCATTCCTTCACATGATTCTACAAATGTTTCATTATTATCTCGGATTGAGCCAAAATATTTCAGTGAAGCATGTGCAGATAAGTTTTGGGTAAAAGCAATGGATGAAGAGCTAAATCAAATAGAGAAAAGTGAAACTTGGGATTTGGTTCCAAGACCTAAGGACAAGAATGTCATTGGCACAAAATGGATATTCAGAAATAAACTCAATGAGGATGGAAAAATTGTCGGAAACAAAGCTAGGTTAGTCTGCAAAGGTTATGCTCAAGTAGAAGGTGTTGATTTCGAAGAGACGTTTGCTCCTGTTGCTCGTCTTGAAGCTATCAGAATGTTTTTGGCCCTTTCAAGCTTCAAATCATTCAAGGTATATCAAATGGATGTAAAGTCAGCTTTTCTAAATGGGGTGTTGGTAGAAGAAGTCTACATAGAACAGCCAGAAGGAGTGTCTCTCTCAGAACAGTCAGACTATGTGTGTAAACTAAAAAAGGCCTTGTATGGGTTAAAGCAAGCACCGAGGGCTTGGTACTCAAGACTTGACAGTTATCTTCATGAGCAAGGCTTCAGGAAAGGTGTGGCAGATAGCAATTTGTATATTAAGAATGAAGATGATGATATGTTGATTATGGTTGTCTATGTTGATGATATTATTTTTGGGGGAAATAATACTCAGATGTGCAAAGATTTTGCTAACACCATGCAGTAGGAATTTGAGATGTCTATGATTGGAGAGTTGTCATTCTTTTTAGGTCTTCAGATTGCTCAATCAAAAGATGGTGTATTTCTCTCTCAAGGAAAGTATATCAAAGAAATGTTGAAGAAATTTGGGATGATGGACAGCAAACCAGTATGTACTCCAATGATTACAGGGTGCAAGATGAGTAAAGATGATGAATCTCCAATGGCAGATCAGAGGTTGTACAGATCAATGATTGGCAGTTTATTATATGTTACAGCTACCAGACTAGATATCATGCAGGCAGTTGGGTTAGTAGCAAGATTTCAGGTAGCTCCAAAATATTCTCATGTTATAGCAGTTAAGAGGATATTCAGATATCTGAAGGGCACTATGGACTTTGGGCTTTGGTATCCCAAAGGTGATGATTTCACCCTCACGGCTTATACAGATGCAGATTGGGCAGGCAGTATTGATGACAGGAAAAGCACTAGTGGTGGAGCATTCTTTCTGGGAAAGAGTTTGGTTTCTTGGCTAAGTAAGAAACAACCTTCAGTTTCCTTATCTACAGCAGAGGCTGAATACATAGCAGCAGTGGTTGGGTGTACACAGGTTTTATGGATGAAAACCACCTTGGAGGATTTCAAAGTCAAGCATGAACAACCCATCTCCATACTTTGTGATAATACAAGTGCCATAAGTATTTCCAAAAATCCGGTAATGCACTCAAGGACAAAGCATATTTCCATCAAGTATCACTTTCTAAGGGAGAAAGTGCAAGACAAGCAGGTCAAGCTAGAGTATGTGTCTACTAAAGAGCAGATTGCAGATATCTTCACCAAACCTCTTCCAAGAGATACGTTTGAGTATCTAAGGGAGAAATTGGGAGTTGTACTCCCACCCCAGAATTAATCACCTCATCAGGAGGTGGGGGAGGGACCAAGCTAAGAGGCTCATTCTTAGTCCCGAGCCCCAAAGGTGACCCTTTGCCATTGATGACAAAGGGGGAGAGATATGAGTAAGGGGGAGAGCTTCAAAGTGAAGAGGAAAGCTTCAAGTCGGGGGGAGCAAAACTTCAAAGGAAGATTCTCAGTTGTGGGCACAGTTGGTCAGTTGTTAGCACAGTTGGTTTCAGTTTTGGCTCTTGAGAAGTGTTTTCGGTAAAGGTTTGCCATCAATGACAAAGGGGGAGATTGTTGGCAATTTTGGGTACTTTGGGTACATTGCCTTTGCTCAAGTGTATAAGTTGTCATTGATGTCAAGAAGCTTTTGAAGGAATTTGATTTGATGTCAAATAATTTGTTTTGATGAAGGTTACGGCATGACAGTTTCAAAGGTCTTTTGCAAACCCCAAGCTGACAGGTTCGAAAGAAAGTAAGTTGGAAAAGTGTCACGATATCGTGACATGTCGCATTTTCGTGACTTAAGCAGGAGAGAGAAAGCATTTTAGAAAAGTGTCGCGATATCGCGACATGTCGCATTTTTGTGACTTAGGAGAGAGAAAGCAAGTTAGAAAAGTGTCGCGATATCGTGACATGTCGCAGTTTCGTGACTCAAAGAGGAGAGAGAATGTACGGAGTCAAAAATGTCATGATTTCATGACATATTGCAAGGAAGGTTGTACGGATGAAAAAGTGTCATGATTTCGTGACATGTTGCAGGAGAGAGAGTCCGAAAGAAAAAGTGTCATGATTTCATGACATAATGCAGAAGAGAGAGTCCGTAGTGTGAATTGTCATGATTTCATGACAAGTTCGAAGAGAGAGAAAGTAACACGAAAAGTGTCATGACAATTTCGTGACATGTTGCAGATGAAAATGTTCCAAGTAAGAACTGTCATGATTTCGCGACATGCAAAAAGGAAAGGTTTCAAGTAAGAAATGTCACGATTTCATGACATGTTGAAGAGAAAGCGTACGGATGCGAAAGTGTCACGATTTCATGAAGTTGAAAGAAAGCTTACGGATGAAAGTGTCACGATTTCATAGATTGAGATGGCAGCATACGGTTGGAGAAAGTGTCACGATTTCATGACAAAAAGAAAGCAAGTCTTCAACAGGAGAAGAGTCATGATTTCATGACAGAAGCAAAATGAAAGAGCATGGAAGAAGAAGTGTCATGATTTCATGACAAATTCAAGGAGGAAGAGCTCAAAGGCGAAAGCGTCACGATTTCATGACATGTTCCATTTTCAGGAGAAAGCACAAGTGGAAAGTGTCACGATTTCTGACATGTTTTAGTGCAAGAAAGAAGAGTGCAAGGAAGCGAAAGTGTCACGATTTCGATGACATGTTCTCTTTCGAAGCAGAAGAGGTTAAGAAAGGAAAAGTGTCATGATATCATGACATTTGTATTTTCAGAGAAGCTACAGAAGAGCGACAAGAGGCAATGAAGCCGACAAAGTCAAATTTTAGCCGACGAAGATTAGGGCTTGCATCGACGAAGATTAGGGTTTGCATTTGTTATAACAACCGACTAAGATTAAAGTTTTCATCATGAAAATTTTGTTATAAAAGGAGGGTTGTTTGGAGAGTTGAAGTGTAAATGAATGTGTTGTTGAATGTGCGTCGAAGTGTGCGAGATGCAACCGAAAGAGCGCAGAGAGCGCAGAAGTGGCGAGATGATGTCGAAGTGTGCAGAGTGAGCGAAGAGTCATGGCGAATTGTTCCAAGTGCAGCTGTGATTGCGCAGAGAGAGCAGAGGGCGTAGAGAGCACAAAGGGCAAAGACGAATGCAGAGTATTGTTGTATGAGGACAGAGGTGCACTGGTTCTTTGAGAAGAACCTGAGGACAGATTTGGTTGTTGAGCTGCTGTGGACGTGATCATAGAAGGCAGAGGTCTCTTAGGCTAAGCATTGAGGACAGGAGGTCTTCGGTGGAAAGGAGTTCCACGTGTCGACAAGAGGTAGAGGCAGTTGATCTTCGAGGGATCATTTCCAGAGCGAGAGGGGAAGGTATCTCCTTTGAGGATATTTGAGTAGAGGCTCATAAATTCTGATTGGGGGAAGGTATCTCCTTTGGGCCGAGGCTCATAAACATTGTAATTGGGAAGGATTCCCAAAGAACTTTGAGATAACTTTTAGAGAAAAGTTTTTGTGGATGTAGCCCAACCATTTTGGGTGAACCACGTTAAAAATGGGTCTTCAATGTGTGATGCTTTCTGTCTTGATTAATGTTGTGTTGATGCCACTGCTATCTAAAGTTAAAATTATTAATTGGTTAAGTCTTATACTGTTCACCCCCCTCTCAGTATAAGCTTGTGTTCTTCAATATTAAGAAGCATTAGTCTCAAGCTCGAATGGATGTTGGAAGCTAGGAAAGGCAAGCACAAGAGTCGTGCAAGGAGCATCCTTGAGATGATGAAATGCTTGATTGGCCCTAGGACTCCAAGAAAAAGTTTTTTGATGGGTGATTTGATGCAATGGGTGCGCAAGACGTGAGTAGTTATGAATGGACTTCCTGTAGATGTTCATACTCCAAAGAAAATTCTTCAAATATTAAATAGTAGTTGGAGTTGGCCACTCATGAAGTACCCTAACTTTATTGGAATTAACATGTATCCTATGCTCATCAATAAGGAAGCCCCAACACTTAATTGAAGTTTTTCCAAAGAAGGATTTCTTCTTCTTCACTTGGAGTTGGTGTTGGCAAAGAAGATCCAAAAAAGTCTTCATATGAATCAAGTGGTCTTCCCATATTCGACTATAGACCAAGATACCATTAAGATAAACAACAACAAAATGGCCAAGAAAGGGCCCAAATACGTCATTGATAATGCACATAAATGTAGCAAGTGCATTAGCAAGGCCAAAAGGCATGATTGGCTTCTTATAAAGCCCATGCTTTGTCTTAAAGGTTGATTTTCAAACATTACAAGGCTCCATGCAAATTTGGTGATATCCAAAAATCAAGTCAAGCTTAGTGAAGTACCAAGTTCCTTGAAATTGATCTAGAAAATCATCAATCCGAGCAAATGGGTAGTAGTTCTTCATAATAATTTTGTTAAGAGTTTGATATTTTGTGACTAACTACCACTCCTTATGCTCTTTCTTTGGCACCACAAGAACAAGACAACCGCAAGACAATGTTGGGATGAAACTTGTCATCCTCTAGTGAGTACTTGATTTGGCACTCAATCTCAATACTTTCGATGGAGGTAATGCGATATGGATGGCAATTGGGCAATTGAGATCTTGGATTAACCTCAATGGAATGCTAAATGGAGCTCAAAAGGGGGTGCTCTTTAGCGTCCTCAAAATCATACAAGCAAGCAATGATCAAAGATTGAATTATTGATGGGGACAACTTGTTAGCATTGTCTTAACTTTTCTAATAATGCAAACAGTCTAAAACTCATGCAAATTAACTTGTTGAATTTCAAGCCTACTAGAAAGCAAAGGACTAACCAAAAAAAAAAGTAAACCAATACACTTTACCATCCTTTTGCAATCGATAGGTCTTATGACAACGATAAAAAACAACCTTGCAATCATATTGATATGGTGCTCCGAGTAGCAATCTATGGCAATCCAATAGAGAGATATCACATACGACTATCTTGGAATGGATGAATGGCAAATGTCACAAAACATTGCCAAGTGACAAGTGTCGATTGTTCTTCCTCTTTGACCCAACCCAATTGGTATGGGCATGGATGCTTTGTAGTTGACAAATGAAGATCATTTACCAATTTCTATAAAATCATATTCTTTTGGTTGGCATTATTTAGGATCAAACTCCACCAATTTGCCTTTGATTTGGCAATTTTGTGTGAACAAAGCTTCCCAATTTTTTATAATGTAGTTGTTGACCATGAGAATAAGTTGACGATTAATGTGTTGGGATTTGTTACATTGACTATGGAATCGTTGTGGCATGGCAATGTTTGTGGCTCGGCTAGAAGGGCCTTCACCTTCTTGGGTTTCAAGACAACATTCTTGTATAAAATATCCAAAACCCTTAGTTGAGCCACCTTGCGAAGAACTCCTAGGCTTGATAGGATTTGAGGTGTTGGGTAAGGTAGAAGTGCTCTTTTTCTGAAATGCATGAGACAGATTGGCGGCTTCTTTTGCTGCCTCACTTCCACCTTTAGAGCAAGTTGGTAAGCATGCTCCAAGGAAGTAATGGTGATAAACTCTATCTCCTCTCAAAGATGTGAAAACAATCCGGAGACAAATTTGATGCAGAGGACATTGTCAGTTTCAACCACATCTAACTTGATAGAGAGTAGATTGAACTCCTCAATGTACTATTTAATTCACTGGCCACATTTTTGATGAAGATGAAGCCAAACAACTAGTATCTCCTTGACATATCTAAGAGGATAAAAGCACACCTAAAGAGTTGTTTTTGACTCTTTCCTTGTAGCAATTTTTGGCTGATTTGTTGCTTGCAATATCTTGAATGTAATGACCACCAAGTGAGGGCTTGGTCGTCGATATGGACCTCAGCCACCATGATCTTCTGTGCCTTTGTGAGCTAGAGGCATGCCTTGAAATATGCCTCTAGACTGCAAATCCAAGCATCCACTTTATCCCCATTGATTGTGCCATTGAAATGAGGAATGGAGATCTTGGTGTCCAACTTGAAGGCAGGTTGGGCAATAGAGACATCTAAAGAGGAAGAATTGATGGATTGTTGTCCCATGAGATGTTGGAATATATTGGCCATTTGATCCATGAGTTTCAGCTGAGATTCATATTGCTGCTGGCACTGATCGTTCAACTCATGTCAAATATTGACTTACACCAGAGTTAAAGCAGAGCTGCCTAACTAGCCATCACAATCTTTTTTTGGTCAAAAGAAGCAAAAACTACTAAAAAAACAGCAATTTGCAGGAAATAGATCGAAAAAAATATCCTCTACTCAGCTGATCCACTTTTCGACTGGCACGGAAAAAATTGTTGCTGCTGTTGGTGTCTAATCTAGAACAGCAAATTGAACAGTTCAAAATGACAAAACAGAATACATCTGTTTTTTTTCTCAGGAAGAAACACCAGTAAAAAGAGGCTGGGTTGCAGGGAGAAAAAAAAGAGACAGCAGCTTGGGCAGCAAATGTAGAAGTGGCATTCTGAACAGTATGGCACCATGCTGAAACCAATCTCAACTTGAGGCTGAACAAACTCAGCAAGGATGGATCTCAAGTGAGCAAGGATGCATTGACCTCAACGAGGCTCTGATACCAAATGATATGTCGCTGCAGTAAAATTATAACAGTAGTATGAACTCACCCCAATACAAGCAGCAGAATGCACAAACTGAAGAACAAATGGGAGAAGATGTCTTCCAAAACTGACAAGTACACTCTTCATTAGTGAGGTATAAATAAATTTACAAAGATGAGGTTGAAGGGTTGCAAACTGTCCTTGAACTAGACATGCATATGCACTTCAATTAGTCTGACTGAGATGAACTGGACATGCAAACTAGGACTCTAACTGGTAACAATTACAAGAAGGAGATAATTACAAGGAAGAAGGAAATGATTACAAGGAGATAATTATAAGGATTAAATCTTATCAATACTACATCCAAAGTAAGTCTTAGACTCAAGAACATGCCTTTAACAATAGCAGCTAAGTTACTAGTGAGAAAGAATTATGACCATGAAGAGTAGGGAGATCACTCCTATAACCAAACAAAGGCATCCTCCATAGGCTTCTTTCAGCCGTTAGAATCAGCAACCACAATGCAAATCTCCAACGGTCATTGTGTCAAGAGATCCCTATAGAAGAATTCAAGAAGGAAACGAATAAATTTTCTGTTATTTGGTTTTAAACAAAACTAAACTAAGGCTCTCAATATTTCCATTTTTTATTTTCTCTGGGAAGCGGAGACCTGGGTTGAACTCTGCCCAAGATTTTCTCAATTTGAGAGAACTATTTTAATTCTTATGCATTATTAGGTAAGAGTCTAATTTTAAGTACTAATGCACAAAATTTGGTAGAAATCCAGACTTGCTCATTGGGACTTCTTGAGATGCGACAAAGGCCTGTGGGGATGATGGGTATGGTTCTGTTGTTTTGCCCATGATCAAAACCATAAAACTGCTTATGCATGCTAAATTCTTTTGTCACCTCTTCCTGCAAATATAAGAACTATACTAAAAGAGAGAGAGAAAATATATATTGAACTAATTAAATAAGAGTACATGCAAATTGTCCAGGAAGGTGAACAGAATGAACACAGTATACAAAGCAAAAATGAATGGCAAATTTGCAGGGACAAAAGGATAGTATCTACACTGAATAAATGCATGAACTAAGGACAACAATGACTTAGACAACTTTCAGTGGATGAAGAGTGCTTGCAGAACTTAGATTTGTAGAGGAAATGTAGGTCTCAAATGTCCAAAATTTTCCAAAGTACCAAAAAGGCTTACAAAAACAAACCACTTCTCTGTCAACCCATAAAAGGAAGAATTTACTTCCATGGAAAAAGAAATAAATAAGATACCAAAGTGCATTCGTTAATCAGATGATACACGTTAATGATATTGGATAAACAAAAGCAAAGATTTGAACCATATTTTAGGCTGAAAATTTGCAATTCATACATGTATCAAGAGAAATTGATCATGCTTATGTGTATCAAAATAAGAAGAGACAGGGCAACTTACCTTCTTGATAGAGTATTATAAAGAAATTTAATTTTTGGTTCCATTGAGAGCTAACATGGAGTAACGATTCATATTTATCTACATCCCTAGACATCTAATATTGCGTCTAGGAGCCTAGAGAGAGTAATGAACTTAGCAAAGGAAAAGCACTGGAACTTTGATTGAACATTAACCAACAATATATAGCTGAAAAAATAATTTTCCTAAGCAGTTATGGGTTCCAGCTCAGGCATAAAAGTCTCCAAGGGCAGGATGGGCACTCCAATTGGCCAAGGCAGGTAGGATCTCAGATTATCTGGAAAAACCCTCGCCTACAACACACGATGTTTTATAACTTATTTCTTTTACACGAGATGGTGGAGGCTTTCTAATTTCCTCATCAAGATGCTTTCAACTCCCTCAGTATGACAAGATGCTTTGTAACATCATCATTATTCTTTGTAGCACAATGTTTTATAACTTAATTCCTTTAAACAAGAGATGGTGGTGCTCTGTAATTTCCTCATCATGACAGAATACTTTGTAACTCCCTAAGTACAACAAGATTCTTTGTTACTCCCTGAGTGTGACAAGATGCTTTGTAACTTCTTCATTATGCTTTATAACTCCTACAAAAAGATTCCCTTCACTCGTCCGTTATGACCTCCATGACAATATTTCTTGTAATTCCTACAAAAAGATTACCTTCACTCCTCCATTATGACGTCTATGATGAAATTGTCATCACATAAATGCTTTTAACCTATTACTCAATGCACTTTGTACTACAAAAGGAACATAACATGACAGAACAAAAAAGGTTCACAACATTTGTGTAGCAAATGGTTCGATGCCTGACTCCACCCATACACACAAAATCATACAAAAAATGTGATCTGTATTACTCACCAATAACACACTATGCAGGTCCTTTAGGAGTTAGACATCTAGATTTTAACCCACCATCTGTCATATGGTTGCAACAGACTATGCGAAATCAGGAAAACACAAGTTATTCCATCATCACATCTGAAAATTTAACTCTATGAGAAGATTAAAACATCACAAACTGTAATAAGACGCCATATTTTAATGAGGAGAAACCCTCTAAGGGAAGAAAACTCCTCAGGAAACAAGAAGACTTGTATTGTTGTAAAACAAAGGAATTTCGCATGAAAATTCAAGTTTGAATATGGAGGTGTGTATTGAAATCAGATAGTCCTTTTTATTATGCCTTCCGATGCTCCTTTTAAGCCTTCTCAAATTCCTCTTGCGTCTCAGATTCTATCGCAGTCTTTGTCCTCTCCTTTTTTCATACTGTGTAGGGTTCATCATATTGCCTCTTGGGCTCCTTCCTTACATGATCTTCCTCCTCCCATATGGTGTCAATTGTTAAAGAAGACAGTTGATGTTTTGTGATGTTGAATATATATCATTGGGCCCTAAGAGCACTTTGGCATTCCATTCCTTTTGCCAGCTATTCAGGTCCACTTTCCAATACCTAAACAGCCTGCACATAGTCCAGCTTCAGGTCCGGATTGACTTTTCCATCCTTTTGGGCATTGAATTTGCATCAAATAGAAAAACTATGACGTGGCAATTTTGTTGACATATGGAATTTGATGCAGAGAATCTATAACAGAAGTTTCAGATCATTTTGAACTCATACAATGGAAAAATTCTGACTGCATGACAGACTGAGTTTTCCATTTTTAGGGGTCAAATGGATGTATTTGGGAAAAAAAACTCATATGGCAGATGATCCTTTGAGTGGTCCTTCATGTTTTTTTATTTATTTAAAAAAAGAAGAAAGAGTTACTTAAATCTGATCTATGCAACTTATCAATAGCTCGCTAAATAAATCCTTTGAGTTTTCAAAATCCAAATTTCAATCTCACATATGCACCTGTTTTAACATATGCATCAAAACTAGGCAAAATTTGAGAAAATAGAGCTATTCTAATTAAATATGGAAAAGAAATCCATGAGAAGAAACATCAATCAGATTTGAACAACACATGTTAATGAAAGAAGAACCCACTGGGGAATAAAACTCCCAAGGAAATAGGAAGACTTCTACTGTGATGGTGAAAAAGATTGACACTGCAATCCAAACTGCAATTTGGAGGCCTCTCTCATTCGGATCTTCCTGTGCTTGTTATGCCTTCCAATCTCAAACTTCTTATCTCTGCTACTGTACTTTGCTGCTAGCTTTTCTCTTCTTTTTCCCCTTCCTTCCTGTAGCTTCCTCTTCTTTTATTGTCTTTTGGGCTCCCTTCTCGTTTGAACTTCCCTCTTTCGGTCAAAACAAGTTAAAACAAGAAGATGCTATGCATTCTATATTGTTCTATGCATTTTATTTGAGCCCAAATACCTCCCAAAGGATTGGCTTTCAGCTGCCACCTGTTTGGGCCCACTTACCGATGCAAATCAGCCCATACAATTTTCAGCCTTTCACCTGGAAAACATTAAAAAGAATCTACAGAAGAATGAACTCATTTCGAGCTCATAGAAAAGAGAAATTGCAACTGTACCCTAGACTGTGTTTTGCCATTTTTAAGTATCAAATAGTCAAATTTCTACAGCAGATTCTATACTGAATTCCCCTTCATTTAAAAAAGAATTGCTTGATTCTGATTCTCTCTGATCAAAGTTATGACTAAAACATCAGCTCCAGGTCTGCACTGTTCTGCATAGCATTTGAGAGGTTCAAATGACAAAATTCAAAGGTGATATCGAGTTCTGGAAATTGCTATGGATATTAACTACGTCATTATCAAATTTCATTCAATTCCGATGCCATTTGATATAGTTATAACATACTCACCTACAGCCTTTAGGGATTGCCAAGATAGAGCATCATTCAACTGAGCGTAACTTATGCTCTGCACATCCAACATACATGTATCTTATATCATTAAAAACTAAAAGGTCTTTCAAACGTGCTTCCAAGTGTATCATTTTTGTTGAATAAAACTTAACATTATTCCCATAGTGCTCCTTGGAACTGTCTATGTGCCTTTCAAAACTATGCGTCCATGAGACCTCTAACCAATTCTCAGTTTTCGCTGTCCAGAACTGTATACGAATTGTATGGATGTCATTATAAGCATATTATATATCATATATATGGGTGCCTCATGTGGCCCCAAGGTGATCCAGCATCAAATTTGGATCAAAATCCAACTTTGGTTGATTATTTACGGCCAAAATACCGCTTCCAGGTCTAATCTGTTCTGCATTGCATTTGGCAGTCATCAATGGAATTCTAAGCTGAAAATAGATTCCAGATGTTGCCATTGATGTCAGAAATCTCACTTTCAGGTTTCATTCAATTTTGACATCATTTGATGCAATTATGACAAAATCTTCTTGTATCCTCAAAGGATTGCCTAGACAGTTCAACATGCAACCCAGAAGAACTTTCACCTTGTACATCTAACATATGCATATTTTATCCTGCTTAAATGGTCTTCAGGAGACAGTTTGAGTGGTATCAACTTTGTTGGATGTAACTATTTTCAAAAAGATATTTGTTGGTACCAAAGCTAGAAAAGGAGATCACAGAGCACGACTGGCAACATGACGCTCCTGTGTTGCCCACTTTAGGTGCCTACCAAATGTAAGTTACAGTTATCCAAATATCCATACCAACAGCATGACAGTCTCTCAGATTCTTTTATATATTAGAATGTGTGTCTCCAAGGTTTGGGAATCTTGGGTCCTTGACTGTCCATACGACCCAGATAGTGACCTAGGCATTCAACCCAGATCACACCTCCTTAATGAGAGGCTTTTGGCTTTCTTATACCTTTCCCGACTGGACTTTTGTGGATTTCCTCAATGTATCAAGTTGCCCTTTGTCCAAATGAAATTCTCCCATTGCCAATATGAATTGGCTCATGCATTCTTTGGTCTCTTTGCTCTACCTCATGTCACAATGAAGAACTCCATACTTTGCTTTTCCCTTCATGGTTCAGTCCCAAAGTTATCCACCATTAATTATGGTTATCACACCTCTTCTTTTGAGTTTGGTTTTCAACACTTCACCCTCTCATTTTGTTGAGAGGAATTGAAAGTGTATAACATTTTCAATTTCTTGGCAACCATAACCCATTGTTGAGTTAGTATCCAACCGTACTCAATCCTCAGTGGCTGTACAATGAAATTTGGTTTCGGGTCCTTCCAACTTGCACTCAAACTGCAGGTTTTCTTCACACGCTTGGTGACATTCTGCTTCCAACACATTGTGGAACTATTATGCTTCTTTTCACAAAACAAACATGAATGCAGGTTCCACAAACAAAATATCATGAGTGCCCTTCCCACAATGAGAACAAGTTTTGAAAATGTTGTCAATTGGTTTGACAGATCCTTTGCTTGACGGTCATGCTGATTGGTTTCCTTTCCATTAAAAGGTATCTTTTCTTCACTCACTCTGGAATATTTCCCCTCCCGAAGGCATCTAAGACCGATACCCATGCTTTGCCTCTTCCTATATGGGGTTTTATAATGCCTTGAGTATTGTTACCAAAAGTACCAAAGAGAGACTAAGTCTTTGGTAAGCTGCTCAAAAGTACCAAAGAGGAATGTAATTTGGGATGCTTACCATTCAATAATGGTCCCAACATATTTGGTTAATGTCTACTGCTCATTTTTGAAGACTGATATTCCTTGACATGTTCTTTGCATTTCAATTGGAGTTTTGCTAACAACTCCTCTTTAGTTATTTCTTGCAACTTCTCCAAAACTTGCATACATTTCCCTTCCACTTTTGTAATTGTTTCACCAAAAGGGTCTTTATCCCTACAATCTGGCTACCATTGAAATCAACTCATGTTCTTCTTGGAGTTTCAGTTGCAAGTCTTCATTCTTTTTCTTCAGGATTGCATTCTCTTTCAAGTGCTGCTGGGTTTTCTTCAGTGATTCTTGGTGCTTAAGCTGTCTGGTTTTAGTTGATTTCTCCAGGTCACCACAAGATCAAGAAATCCTGCTTTGATACCAAATTTAACCACATTGCCCACCAATGGCACACTACTCATGTCCTTTAGGAGTGAAAAACCCTGATTTTAACCTCATACATGCATTAGTTACAATATAGTTGCAATAGACTATACAAAATCATGGGCATATAACTCATTTTATTCTCAATTCTGAAAAATAAACTCCATGAAGGACTAAGACATTACATAGTAATTAGACACCATATTTTAGTACGGAGAAAACCTCTTGAGGAAGAAAACTCCTCCACAAACAAGACAACTTGTATTTCTGTAGAACATAGGTATCCTACATTGTGATTCGCATTTGAATATGGATACATATTCAAATCAGCCCCTCCTCTGCTTACTAAGCCTTCCAAAACTCCTTCAAAGCCTTCTTAGACTCTTTCTTTTGCATCTCAGATTCTATTGTTGTTGTTGTCCTCTCTTTTTAGTTTTTTTCCATTCCTTATGGGATTCATTGCATTGTTTCTTGGGCTCCATTCTTGCTTGATCTTCCTCTTCCTGAATGGAATCAGTTAAGCAAGACGACAATCGATGTCTTCTGATGTCATATCCATCTCATTTGGCCCTTAAAATTCCACTTTGGCATTCCCTTCTAATGTTACTTGTCTGGGTCCACTTTCTAATGCCTACTCAACTTATACATAGTCCAGCTTCTGGTTTGGACCAGTTTTCCATCTTTAATGCATCAAATGGACATATTACAGTCTAATTTTCTGTTAGCATATGGCTATAGATGCAAATAATCTACAGTGCAAATTTCAAGCTTGTTTGTGAAAGAAGTTATGACTGTCTAGCAGACTGAGCCTTGCCATTTTGAGGGGGTCAAATGGAAATTTTTTGAAACAGAACTCATGTGGGAGATAGTTTTCGGAGTGCTCTTTCATTTGAAAAATGAATCACTAAAACCTGACTTTGTTCAATGAAGTAATAGCCAAAATGCCATTTCCAAGTCTGGCCTATTTTACAGTGTATTTTGGGGTCAAACAGTGCAATTCTAGGCTGCCAATAGGTTTTGCACATTTATCTTGATGTAAGAAATCCCTCCTTTATAACAAAATCTCCTTTAAGCCTCCAAGGATTGTCTTGACAATGCAACATGCAATTGAGCATAATTTTCACTTTGCACGCCCAACATATGTATAATCTATACTACCGGAACAGTCCTTTAAAAATGTTTCCAATGATACCAATTTTGCTGGATGAAAATACCGAGTGCTTCCATGGTGCCCTTTGTACAGTCTAGAAGCTTTGCCAACATTGTACATGCATAAGGCTTGTGACCAAGTCTGAATTTCAACCATCCAAAACTCTATACTGACAGCATAAGAGAGGCTCAGAGGGTTTTGAATGCATCAAAATGTGTCTACAAGGTGAAGTGACTCCGTGTACTTGGGTGCCTATATGGCTCCTATCATGACCAAGGCATCCAACCCGGATCAGAAGGTGGAGAAGAGACAAGTAAAGGAAAATGTAGTTGACAATGAAAGAAGACATGGCTAGAGGTCATCCTAGTGATAATTCAGATAGACAAAGACTATGGTTGGAAGAAGGTGGTTTAGCTGTTAATGATCACCATAATGAGAATGATGTCAATGAAGAGGGTTAGGTGACAAGTACTTTTTTGTTTTGCCAGATTAGCCATTCAAGGTTTCAGTTTAATACATGATAAGTTTGGATATCATAATTTGTTTTGGATGTGGTTGTCTGAAGCTATTCCTAAACCTTTCAGCCTAAAGATGCAAATCTTAAATCTTTGTTTCCACTTACTTATCTGCATATGGCTTCTGCTGGTTTTTGTTTTGTTTCAAATGTGGTTGCCTGAAGCTATTCATAAAGCTTTCAGCCTAAAGATGCAAATATTAAATCTTTATTTTCGCTTACTCACGTACTTGCCTGTATATTGCTTCTGCGGGCTTTTGTTTATCCTGCTTTGTGATCCTTGTTGTGTTGCTCAGTTTCTTTTGTAACGTGCTTTACAAAATTCCTTTTGTTATAATTGCTCAAAATTACTGTAATTTTGAGATACATTGAGATACAGAGTTAGACGCCAGTCAGCTATACTTCATGCGTGTATAACAGCCATCCTGCATTCTTACCGTAATAACTTGTAGCAGAGCACCTGCAAAAAGTCTGGCTGTGATCCAACTGGGTTTTAGTATGAAAAAAAAAAGGTCTACAGACTTTTCTATGTTATTGCAACTTTTGTTCCTACTGCCAATCATGATGATGAAATTGGAGGGTTACTTTTGTTTTGTCTCTTATGACTTGGTTCTATCATCCTTATCCTGTCTACTAAATATACTCAGGTAAAACAGAAATATTAGTCATTGTTATAGTTTGTTAATTTAAATTATTTGATTCTTTAGTCCTAATTCATTTACAAACAAGTTATATAAGGATTACAGGATCCTTAACTGCCAGTTTGTTTAAAAAAGAATGCTCCTTTCATTGTACAAAAAGTTGAATTTAAAAAATTAAATTGTTAAAGTTGAAAGTCTAAGTTGCATAGGTTCAGATTCTAGTTCCCTTATGAAAGTGTTATCCCTTACAAATAAGGCAAACTTTTAGAAACCCTTGAATATGATATAGTTGGGATATAACATGTATAATAATCCAAAAAAACAGAACATGGAAAATTCAAACCAGAAGAAATTTCTCATCCAATATCCATCCAAACATGAGCACAAATAGATGTGTATGAGCAAGAAGAGAGGATGCAAATACAGTATTACTGTCAATCATCTGTAAAATGGTGGCTAAAAGCCCTGTATGCCTGGAGGGGTAGAAGATGTAAAATGGTGGCTAAAGGCCCTGTTTGCCTGAAGGGGCAGGAGATGTAAATTAATTGATTTCTGTTAAATAATAGAAAGTCTTTTTACTTTCTAAAAAAATTTAAAAAAAGAGCAAGAAGTGAGGCGTTTTGCCTCTATTCATAATGAATGAGATTTTTTTTTTTTTTTTTGCAATTTCTGTTTTGAAAGTTGGTTTCTTTTGTTAACTTTTGAACTTTTGTAGGCTATGTCTAGACTTTGCATTGGTTATATTGAATGCTCATCTGACCATGCTCAGCCCATACAAAAGTACAAATGCGAACTGGGGTGTATCAGAGGAATATTACATCCGTGTGTGATCCAAGGATACATATATCTGGGAGGAAATGAAGGGGCTTATCAGGCAGTAAACGTTGAGATATAGGCAGAATTATGTTCAAAACTTGAACCAGTGGTGTTTTACCCATGCGTAGTCTAACAGTACAGTATGTGACCTACTTTCTGCAGATTCCATTATAGATGATGTGGAAATAAACCTGCCTACTTATTGCAACTATAAGTCCATGCTTTAATGGCAATTCCTTTAATAGTATTTGGGCTTGACATTACAAACAGGAGTATTGCTTTTTACCAAAATTTAGGAAAACAACACTGGGATTCAATTCCACATGTGATTGAAAAATGAACAATTCGTGTTGCACTTTGCAGCAGACATTAGTTGAGGTAAATTGTTTTAGCAGAAACTTGACAAAGAGAACAAATAAAGTCTGCCAAATGAAACCTAGCAGAAGTTGGAGTTAACCATTGGAAGAAGTGACTCCTTTCATAAAGTTTAGATGGCATGCTCAACACATTCATGTGGAAAAAAGGTATACATGGGAAATAAGACAGCAATGATCTAATAAATTTTGACAAAAATATTCAAACAAGAGGCGTCCTTTGCATGAAAAACAAGCTAGGCGAGGCCAATTTACATTATAACCTATAATGAGTTGCAAAACTCAAACAATAAATTATTGTTTCTAATCTCAAGGAGCAAGTGAGATAACATATTATGATTGTTAATACCGTATCTTTGTAATCCCATAGGCTCTTTGGCCTCCCAGAGAGTGAAAGCCTTCTATTTTATAAGGGTAAAACTCTTATTTAGTTTCCAAAAGGGTATCTTGTACGTCAACCGCAGCTGCTTGTGTATCAGCTAGATGTGCTATTATGCTGAGATTTAAAAATTAAAAAATTTCCTTCACCTTTGCCCATACAAAATCAACATTTAATCTTAACCAAACACAACTTCAGGATAAATGAATCCATGTGTCATTGGTGTTGGAAGGTCAATCCATACTCATCCACATACAATTACAATACTCATTCACATACAATTATAGGATAAGTGAATCCATTTGTACCACTCGTGTTGGAGGATCAATCCACACTCTGAAAATCACTCTTAACAATAGAGTGCTTGGAACATTGGTGGGAGGTCTTATGTTCCAGTCCTAGCTGGTCCATGCTTTTCAACAATTGGCAGTGGTACTTCTTCTTCAGTAATTTAGGGCGAGGTCTCATGGGCTTCAGATTGTTATACTGGAACGCAACCATGGCGTGCAAGACTGACAGAAGCTTCTCCTCAACATGAACGCCATTGAATGTGGGTTCCAGAATTCTGAGAGAGCGTGCAATTGCCTCTATCGTGGAAAGGCATCCCCCAAATGGTTCCTTTCTCAAAGTGAGCTGCTCCTCAGAACTCCAAATGTTATTCCCCTGTGTATTCTTATTATATGGCAGACACACTTGAACAGCCCCAACCTCCCCGAGGAATGGCATGCTTGCTTTGATCATCTCGTTGGCATGCTGCCATGTACCATCAATCACTATTAACAACACCCCTTGCTGTTCTTCCTTCTCTTTCGTCGTAGTTTCATTCTCTGTCATAAGATTCGGCAAAATTTATCAAAAATGTTGGAATTTTTACAATTTCTCAACTTAGCTAAACAAATTCAATGATAGCACCCGAAACTTTTCCCATTTCCATTCTTAGTTCCAACATCTTCTTGATTCCCTTTTGCATCTATAGCATTAAAAAAATAAAAAAAAAATTAAAGAAAAAATTAAAGTGTAAAGAAAAAGTATTGTTGAGTATCTCATTTATACATCCAAACCATACGCAAATAAATATAATTTTTATAAAATGTGCAGTTTTCTCTACACAATAATATTTATTTAGGTCATAGAAATCTCTACACAATTATATTTATTTTTATATATATTTTTAATTAAATTATATAGAATCCAAATTAGTTCAATTTGATTTTGTTTCTTCAAAGTTGAGGAATATAATCAATCAAACTAATATTTAAAAAATGTTAAAGTTTATCCATTAAATTTAAACCTTAATTTAAGACATAAAACTCTTTATTCTAACCAATTACTCTAAATTCTATAAACATATTTATTTCAAATATTTACTGAATAAAATTATTTATTCTCTTTTTCAAACATCCCAAGTTTTATATGCAAAATATTCCAGCTACTTTTTTATAACATTTTTTTTAATCCTTGTTGAACTTGAACCCTAACCTGGAAACTTAGCAACACATATTTCAGTGGTGTCAGTAATGATTTGTATTCCTCTTTCTGGTATATTTTACTTTGGGGAAGATACATTTCATACCTGATGTTGGTGTTGATGACGATAGGCGTTTTACTTTTTCTTTAAAAAATTTATCTAAAGGAATATCCATTGCCATAACTGAGGGTAGTATTGAAGATGATGATGGGTGTTGTTCTTTATCTTCTACATTTTTATTTTTAGGAAGAACCATTGCCATGCCTGATGGTGGTGTTGAGGGGTGGTTTTCAATATCTGGTTTTTGGCGAAGACCCGTTGCCAAACATGATGATGGTGTTATGGGTGTTTTTCAATCTCTTCTAAATTTTTGTTTTGGGAAGACCCATTGCCATATTTGGTAGTGGTGTTGATGGGTGATTTTCAATCTCTTCTAAATTTTTATTTTGAGGAGGACCCATTGCCATACCTGATGATGGTGTTGATGATTTCGATGCCCAGGTGTCCAAATCCACTGCTTCCTCTCCTGGAAAGAGAAAAAGAACTTGGCATTTTGATTTTGAGTGGCCAATGCTGTCAAGGAATGGAGATGAACCTCTGAGTAAACGACGACCCACTATGACTTCACAATTTCGGAGACATTTCTGAACCAAGGGGACTGTTGCCAGTTTGTGGCGGAGCTCATGGGGATGTTGGAGGATGAGGATGTCTGTGGAAGTTTCTAGAAGACCCTCTGAAGGCAGTAGGCTGCATAGGCATACACTGAGAGGCCTCGAGCACCCTCTGCATTTTTCTCTCTGTTTTTGCTTATACTCTGTCTCTTCCTCCCCTCCTCTGTCTGAGATGAAGTGAGGTAATGCTGTGTCCAACATTATGCTTGACTTGTTTGGTTAAATATGTAAGGGCATAAGGATCCCTATAAATTTATATGCCTGAAACTCGAGGGCAATGTATCCTTTTGGTAAGGTCAACGACTATGTGAATTTTTATTTTAAAATATATATTTTTATATATTTTACAATTTTTTGTTTTTATTTTTTTATTTTTATGATCAACTTATAAGATTGAAAATTTTCTCAAAATTAAGGCCACAACTTCTTATGAAATTATTTTAACTGAAACTAGAATGTTTCCTTTAGAAGCAATTGCTATGACCAAACTGCTATGTTACTTGAAAAAAAAACAGAAAACATTAAAAACGACAGATGGCCAAGGGCAACTAAGGACGAAGAGTTGCATAGACGGAAGAACACATGGATGAAACAAAATCAGAAATGGATGAAATGTTGGGAAATCAACATAAATGAATGAAATGTTGGGAAATCAACATAAATGAATGCCCAAATTTCAACAAAGACATCAAAAGTTATGTGAACGAAAAGTTTAGAAGTGGAATGTGGAAAAATGCAAGCAAGAAAAGACAATATTATATTGTATGATCACAAGGAAAAAAGCATATATAGGTGCTGAAATCAACTGGAAGGAAAAAACCCTCATTGCTTAGATACAGACTAGCTCTCATAGGCTTAGATGTGAAACAGGGAGATGAAAAACACCCAAACAACAATGGGAAAAAAATGATATGTACTCTATGCAGCACAGGGGCAGTAGAGACAGAGAAACACTTCATCTATAAGTGCCTGAGTTTTTCAGACATCCGTGGCAACTACAAAGAAACACTTGGAAACGGGTCTATGACAAAGTTATTTGAAAACAGTAAAATAAAAAAAGTTGGAGAATTGCTAACCCAAATCAACAAGAGAAAGAACAGTCTTCTCAAAGATATTAAAGATCATATGATATGATTTGAGCAGTTGTACTTCCATATTTGAGGTCCTATAGACCATATTTGGGTCTTGCGAACTTAATTAAAATCTTTCAATCAATCAAAAGTCTTCTCCCAACCTGCTAAAGCCGAGATCTATTTTTATCCATAGGAACCACAGCACCACACACCCACCCTCTCTCACAATAAAAATAAATTTATTTTATTTTAACTATGATTATCTATTTAATTACATTTGTAATAATTGTCGAAATCTTTAACAATTATACTCTCTCACACACAGTAGAAATAAATTTATTTTATTTTAACTATGATTATTTATTTAATTACGTTTGTAATAATTGTCGAAATCTTTAATTATACGGAATATTTACTTTATTTATTCATAAGATGTTTTTAACAATAATTAATAGTATTAGATTCTTCAAGCTTTATTGTATACCTAATGTGGTAATATTGTGGTAATAGGGATGGCGCCCGATTCAATCCCATATAATCCATTAAATTATTTTGATTGATACACAAGGGATAAATCCCATATAACTTTTTTTTTTTAAATTCTTGTAATACTATTATATGTGATAATGATGTAATACGGTGGAGCCCGATTCAACCCCATATAATTCATTAATTTGTTTTTATTATATGTGGTAATTATGTATTACGGATTCAACCCCATATAATCCATTAATTTTTTTATTGATATGTAGGGGATAAATCTCTATATATATATATATATATATATATATATATATATATATATATATAAAATAAAATAAATAGGGATAGTAACTCGTCAAGTGCACAACATTTAAACCACATAGGCTACTCTCAACAAACCTATACTACCTCATTATTGTTGACCTAGCATGAGGAAGACCACCAGTTACAAACTGCACAACATTCAAACCATAAGAGTTGCTCCTAACAAACTTATACCACCTCATTATTGTTGACCCGACATGAGAAAGACCATTGGTTACAAATCTATACCACCTCATTATTGTTGACCTGGAATGAGGGGGACCATCGGTCACTAAGAATTCGTACTCTAAGAATCCGTACCCTCATCGTCAATCTGGTGTACACTCAAAGGATTCAAATCATACTACTACCTTTGCAATCAGATATGCCCCAAGGTTTGTGATAGCTAGGCAAACAATTACCAATCCACCTAACCTTTGGGGTGAGAAAATAATAATGTTTTTAAAAATGGTAAGTAATGGTTTCCCCCAAGCACAGTTTTATATATATATAGGTTGATTTGATTAGTGTGAAAAACCCCTATGACCAATGCATAACGTTGAGCAATCTCCTCCCAACCATGACCCTTCGTAAGTCGAGAGCTATGCTTATCAATAGAAAATTTAACACATGACCACCACACACCCACCCCCTCACACGCTTGTCCAAGCCACTATGACCAACGCATAAGGCTGAGTAGTCTCCTCCCAACCATGACCCCTTGTAAAGCCGAGAGCTATGCTTATCAATAGAGAATTTAACACACAACCACCACACACCCACCCCCTCACACACTCACCCACGCCACGAATTTGAACCTTGGACCTCCCAAAGAAGAGCCAAATCCTGAACCGTTGTGTTGTCCCCCTGGGACTATATATATACTTTTAACAAACACAAAATTTGTTATTGAACTTTTTTTAATTATATTGGTAACTTATATTATAATAGTGACAAATGAGGAATATACCCAAATTTGAACCTCTATATGAGGGGATCGGAACCCCTTATAGAAACATGTGTAAACTTAATTTTTTATTCAACAAGGACAACACAATAGTTAGGGATTACACTTTGGCCTATTTTTGAGAGGTCCAAGGTTCAAACCTTGACATACCTAAAAAGGGATAGGTTGAATGGTAGTGGTCGAGTGTTTGTCGATTAGTTATCCTAGTTCGATGTCCTAAAGTATTGGGGTCTTGTTGACTTCGTCTAACACAACTGGTTAGAGTTTATACTAACAACACCCAATGGTGTTATCGATTCTCCTATGTATTAAAAAAACCTATATTCTAATAGATAATATATTACAAATAACAAAATGTGTTATTACACGAATTGAATCTTGCATTAGTTAATATAGATACAAAGTTATTAAATGGCATTAGTTCAGCCAATTAGATTCCTCAAAACTTAAGGAGATGATAATATTATTCTTCAAAACTTAGATTCCTCAAAATGTTAGAGGTAAGACAAACATTAACAATATTATTCAAAGGTAGGAGTATAAATAGTACAAAGTAGGGGTAGGATAGATATTTAGAAAATATAATATCCTCACCCAAATAGTGCTAACAATAATAATATCCTAACCTACTAACGTAATCAAATTGACTACGTAGACTAACCATATGCAATAATATGCCGACCATAAAGAATGTCGGTAAAACATATAACTAACCTAGGATAGTAAATACTAGTGGTAAAAAGTAACAAACTACTTTTTACCATGCGGTAAATAAAATCTACCTAATGTAGGAATATGGTAAATATCCCAAATAATGGAATATTACTCTAACATCCCCCCTTATTACATTATTTGGGTAATGTATATAACTGTCCCAATACAGTGAAAAAGATGTTGATCTGCTGGTTCTTGCTCTATCACAGTGCTTTGGCTGCTCCTAAGCAAAAAGTGGGTCATTCCTCACTTTGTCTTCACATCAACGAATGTCCTTATTGTAATCTTGTCATCCAACCGGATTGCATGGGTAACCAGCCATTGCAACCGCTAGGTGTAGTAGAGTAGATCACTTCATACGAGGTTCATTCGGTTACAATATGATTTTGCAAAAGTTTTGATAAGGTAGCTAAGGTGTCGGTCGCTATCGAAAATGCACCCTTATAAGTTTCCCCCCTTGTTGCAAAACATGTTGTAATGAAATTTTTGAAAGAAGTGTGACTAAGGTGTCGGTCACTGCCAAAAATGCACCCTTATAAGTCTTCTTCCCTTTTTACAAAAAATTGTGTGAAGTAAGAAAAGAAATGTTTATCCCCCCTTAATTGCAAAATATGTGCAACTCAAGAAGCTTTGTGAAGGTTTTTACAAAGATTGCCTCCTAGGCAAATTTTACACCAAAAAATTCCCTCCTTTTGTTACAAGTACTTCAAACAAAGAGAGTTTGCTATTTATGAAGCCTAAAAGAGGTACAATCACCCCTTTATTGCTAGTACTTCAAACAAAAACTTATGCTATTTATGAAGCCTAAAAAGAGGTTTTGGAAATGGTGCTTGCCTAGGGTGACAAATTTGTTTCCCTTTACAATACTGTCTTAGCCATGAGCACTTTGTGTGCTCTTTCTGAACCAGAATCAGAATCAGACACTTCACTAGCAACATGGCTTCTGTGATGTGCCTTTGCCATTTTAGTTTTGCTTGTTTTGAAACCAACACCGAATGGTGTCATGGTTGTCCTTTTTACAATTTGTGCAAAACTTTGCCTCCTAGGCAATTTTATCAAAAAAGTTCACCAAATAATCCTTCCTTATTGCAAGTACTTCAAGCATGGTTGCTATTATGAAGCCTAAAAGAAAAGGTATAATTTTGATGACTTCTACTTTTCTGATTGCCTTTACAAGTTTTATCTCCCTCTTGTCAAAATTTGTGTTTGAAGGAAGAAAGGAATTATCCCCCCTTAGTGCAAAAGATTGCTACTTTCAAGGTTCCTTATTTTACAAAAACTTGTTCTTTCTTTTGATATACCCTAAAAGAGTACCAAAAGATAATTCACTCAAAAAGATATTTAATGGCACCTGCCTGAAAATCCTCTTGAAGAGGGATAATCAGTTTGAGGAAATTGAGCCAAACAAATAAGAGTGAATTAGGGGTTTTGATTTAGGAGAGAATATCAAGAAAAATTGGCTTTAAACCTGTGCAATGATTTACACAAATTATTGTGAAATTTTGGGGTTTTGAGTGTTCTTGATTTTATGACTTATAATTGCAAAAAATAATGCAATAATCAAACAAGAATGCCCACAAAATTCTTATCACATAGGTGTCGGATGCAACCGAAAATGCACCTAATTTGCCAATTTGTAATAAAGGTGTCGAGTAAAATCGAAAATGCACCTTATTATTAATTTTTGCAACAAAATTTGGATTTGTGTTGTGCAAAAATTTGATATTTTATGTCTCCTCTTGTTTTTCAAATTTGCAAAGAATGTGGCATAAAACAATTGCCTTTTCTTTTTGTTTTGCAAATTTAACAAGTTTTGATTTTGTTTTAAGTGCTCCTCACTTTTGTGTTACAATTTTGCAAAAGAAATACAATTTCTTGTCTTCCCCCCTTTGTTTTGCAAAATTAACAAAATAGCACTCCTTCCAAGACAAGTCGACACACGACCCACATTTGAAAGGCTTCCAGAACCAGTCGACACACGACTTGGTTTTTATGGACCCAAGGTCTTCAATTTCTTCTCAATTTTGCAAAAAAATAGAATGTGCAATTTTATGTATTATATCCCCCCTTGGAGAAAACAAATGCACACTTTGCCTTTGAATTTTACAAAATTTTGAGTCTCCTTGTTTTCCAATTTTGCAAGAAAGAATCAAATGTCTTTGATTTTGTCCCCCTTTTATGTTGCAAAATTAACAAGGTTGAGAAGATTTTAGGGCTTTCTAATTTGCAAAAAATAATGGTGCTCTTAAATGTCTTATATCCCCTTTTTGGGAGAAAACAAAAAGCCCTTTTTGTATTTTTAATTTGCAAAAGAAAACTCCTTTTTTTTTTAATGTGCAATTTCTAAAAAAAAAAATTAATTATAAAATTTAAATCAATAATAAAAATAAACTTATATTTTGTAAAAAAATCAGTTTTATAAAAAAAATGATTTTTAAAACATAAGTTATATTTAAATTATTAAAAAATATATATAATCTAAAAAAAACTTTTAATTTAAAATAACAAATTTAAAAAATAATTAAAAAAAAAAACTTACCTTTGAGGAGCGGGCGACCTCGCAGGGGGTCGATCCCGCATCCTCCCGGGAGTCTGCCTTCACTGGTGGACGGTAGTCGTTCGTCCTACATGGTTGATTCGAAATCCAGGTAGCATGCAACTACCTTTATTGCTTCGCGTCGAGCGCAAAGCAAGAAAAAAAAAATGTTTCGCGCTCGATGCGAAGAAAGAGCTTTTTCCTGGGCTCTTTTTATCCCACATTGCCCAAGCGGGGCGATTGGGATGTAAATAAAATCGCGAACCCACCAATTATTAAGTGATTTCCTACGGGCAATCCATAACGACGACACTCCTTTTGTCACCTATGGAAACCAAAGAGACTGTGCCATGTGGACGAGCCACGCACATCCTCACATGCCACGTCGAAGACATGTCAGTGCCAGATGGACTAATGAAATCATGCCACGTAAGCCTAGTTGCCATCTCAGCTCACCATGTCAGCTAGCCAAAGTTGCCACATCATCTCCTCGAGATTCGAGCCGAATGCTTGATGACATTAGCCTTATCGAACCCTCCTCAAGATCTGAGCCAAACGCTTGATGATGTAAGCCTTGTCGGATCCTCCTCGAGATCCGAGCTAAATGCCTCAATCCACGTGTCCGCCAGCAAGTGTCCACGTCAGCACCAAGGATTCTACCATGTGTCTGCCAAAAGCACGTCTCACATCAGATCTAGTCAGACATCCTTGAAATTCAAGCCAATAGAAATGTGTGTGCGGGGATGTTTCACAAGATTGTGTGCATTCCAAGTGGTTTAATTTCGTTCCAGGCTACGAGATGCGTTGAATGCGAGGTTCTCGAGATCCGTGAAGTTATGTGTGTGTGAAGATAACCTCCTCCAAAATTAGTACCCACATGCTGGTGGGATCTGCGCCCTCCAGTCAGCGCGAATCGAGTGGGGGACAACCTATGGATGCTCGGGTTGTATGTTTGTGGTCGAAGAGGCCGTCGTAGGGGACAACCCTGCTGAGGGGGTTGTCAGGTGGGCTTCCTGTGACGTGGGTCGCCTGCCCCACGTGGACCTGACAGGTGGTTGTCAAATCTGCAGGCCTATGGGCCAATCCAACCAGGTGCACGAAAAAATAAAAGAAATGCAAGCAAATTTCACTTGAAACCTTCAATTTTTGTGCCTCTCAAAGAATGTATGTCGGTGTAGATACCTCAATTTTCATGTAGTTCCATCAGGAGGGGATCCCATCTCGGGAATTGTGCCCCATTAGGCCTACTTGCAATGCTACCTCGTGGTCCAACTGGAACGAGTCACCTCGCCTTGTCTAGTCTCCGCAGGTCCTACTCCACCAGGAGCTCGAATACCAAGCTTAGAGGTAAGGCAAACATTAACAATATTATTCAAAGGTAGGAGTATAAATAGTACAAAGTAGGGGTAGGATAGATATTTAGAAAATATAATATCCTCACCCAAATAGTGCTAACAATAATAATATCCTAACGTACTAACGTAATCAATTTGACTACGTAGACTAACCATATGCAATAATATGCCGATTATAAAGAATGTCGGTAAAACATATAACTAACCTAGGATAAGAATTACTAGTGGTAAAAAGTAACAAACTACTTTTTACCATGCAATAAATAAAATCTACCTGATGTAGGAATATGGTAAATATCCCAAAGAATGGAATATTACTCTAACAATACTACATCACCCAATGGTGTTATCGATTCTCCTATGTATTAAAAAAACCTATATTCTAATAGATAATATATTACAATAACAAAATGTGTTATTACACGAATTGAATCTTTTATTAGTTAATATAGATACAAAGTTATTAAATGACATTAGTTCAGCCAATTAGATTCCTCAAAACTTAAGGAGATGATAATATTGTCAAAGTTAGATTCCCCAAAAAGAAATAGGTTGGATGGTAGCGGTAGAGTTTGTTGATTAGTTGCCGTAGCTCAATGTCCTGGAGGAGTGAGGTTCTTTTGATTTTGTCTAACACAACTGACTAGGGTTTATAGTGATAGCATCCAATGACGAGTTCAATGCCTTAAAGGATCAAGGTTTTGTATTGTTTTGTTGACTTCATCCTAATGGTGTTATCAATTCCCCTATGTATTAAAAAAATCTATATTATAATAGGTAATATATTACAAATGTGTTATCATAGGAATTGAATCTCTTTATTATTTATGTTTTAATCTCTTATTAAATGACATTAACTTGCCTAGGTAGCTTCTTCAAAACTTAATAAGGTAGCAATCTTGCCCAACCATATATGAATAATATGCAAGCTTTATTGTAATATCATGATGTAGCAATGATGTAATATAGTTAAGGTTTATTTCAATCCCATATAATAATTGAAATAAATAAATAACTAGCTTAGATATATAAAATATATATATCTATAAACGCCGAGAGTTATCAATCTCGAGGCACCTATCTCATTTCTTGGGGGTGTGATAGATAGGCGCCTCGAGATTGATAACTCTTGACGTTTATAGATATATATATTTTATATATCTAAGCTAGTTTAAATATTTTAAATCCATCGTAACCCTTAATGTCGACGGATAATTTTCTTAATATTGGCTTTTTTAATAAAATATTAATATTGTTTACGGCGTGGCTGACCTTCCTGGCTACCATTGTAGGATGCCTATCGGCGTAAATATAAATTTTGTAAAGAATAATAAATGATTGAATCTTATTATTAATAGAATTTTAAAGCCATTTAATATTAGGTTAATATTTGGATAAAGCTTTTTGGAACAAAGAATATAAAGGTAAAGTGATAGGTAAGCCCCTCCTGAAATACCTGTGAAGTTCTATATCATATTTTATCATCTAGCACATTTGGTTGGACAAAAACTAGAGGATTTTTGAAGGAAAAAGTAAGGACAATAAAACTCTAATACGAAGGATAAAAGAAGAATTAGTCCTAAATGTCAAATCTAGTTTCATCAACAACAGTATGAAGAAGATCTGTCACTCACAGAAAGAATAATGATCTACCAACTTAATCTCCAAGCTTTCTTGACACAAGGAGGATGTAGAGCAAACAATTCTTTGCTTGACATATGTTTTTTGACACTCTTCTTTGATGGTGCCTCCAAGTCCAACCTCGATCAAGCAGCGGTAGAGGATTGATTCTTACAGGACCCCGTGAGATCCTGCTCAAATACATGATCAAATTGGGAACAACATCTAACAACGTGGCAGAGGCTATTGGATGTGAAATCACCTTAATATTGGTGGCAAAGCAAGGAATCACTCAGATCACAGTTTACAAAGATTATAAACTGATAATAATAGCTCTCACCAAAAATAAAGATTTTAGATATTTACAATTGAAGATTATTCAAAACAGGATTAGACAACTAGGCAGGATAATTGGCAAAATATTCTATCAACACATAAGGCGAGAATTCAACAAAGAGGATGACACACTAGCAAATCAGGAAATAAATATAGTCCATGGTTATTGTCGCTAAATCATCAAGAAGTAGAAGGGCAGGGGTTGTATGCAAGGATGACAAAGACTTCAATAATGAGGTTAACTTTGATCTCTCTAATTAGAGAGTTTTGTACCTTTTTGTTAAGTAAATTAATATTTTCCTTTAAAAAATATTTGGATAAAGCTTATAAAAAATAAAAAATAAATTTAGATATATAATATTGTTATATTTTTTATTTTATGTTTATAATTTTTTAACATAAAAGAAAATTTATATTTTAATGGAAACTTTTCGCAAACCTTAGGTGCAGCCAAGCGTTGTAAGAAGAAGGTTGTTTACAGCCCACTCACTATACTCAGGAGGACATGAGGATGTAATGGAGCGAAAGGGATGCAAACCCTAGGTGCAATCAAGTATTGTAGGAAGAGAATTGTTTGCAGCCTATTCACTATACTCAGGAGGACATGAGGATGGAACAAAGCGAAAGGGGTGCAAACCCTAGGTGCAATCAAACATTGCAGAAAGAGGGTTGTTCGCAGCCCACTTGACTCAGGAGGATATTAGTTGCTCTTCGATATATGAGAAAGCCTCTTCGGTGAGAAGAAATATCTCTCAAGGATCTTTGGGTTCATGAGTGGAGCTTTTTGATGAACCTCTGCCCTCTATTAAGATTTTGGAGGATGAATTTGGGTTGGATCTGATTGATCATGAAGCCCAAACAGTTATCTACAAACTCAGGGGCAAAAGACCAGGCCTAGAGGAGCTCAAAGGATACATTAAACTTTGGTGGTCCAATAAATTCCAAGTAACTTTGCTACCCAAAAAATTCTTTTTTGTTTATTTTTTTAATTTAGCGAATAGAGATAGGGTAATCTATTATAGATACAATTGGTTTTTCGGACAAAGGGGTGTCTATATACGACCTTGGACTCCCGGTTTCAACCCCCTTACAGAAGAAGTTGATGGCTTCCCAATCTGGGTGAATCTATATGCTCTCCCTATGGAGTTTTGGGGAGAGAAGATATTCACCAAAATTGGTAACGCCATTGGTGCATTCCAATATATGGATGCCCAAACAGAGAAAAATTTGTCTAGTAAAATTAATATGAGTAAAGCAAGATTGGTTGTTTGGATGGATGTTTTAGTTCCTTGGCCTCAATCCATTACTATCTCCTCAAGCAAAGGGGAATGGATCCAAAATATTGAATATGAAAACTTCTCCCTGAGATGTTATGGTTGTCAACAATATGGCCACCTAAAGAAGAGATGCTCGATCATCCGATCATGCTCTGATTCCTCCTTGGTGGAGGAGAAGGCCCTGCACGTGAATGATCTTGAACCTTCAAATGTCCTAGTTCACAAGGAAGAAGCTCATCCTCCAACTGCGCCAATTGTCCAACAAGAATCAAGCGAGCAACAAAAGACTCAACCCCGAAAGGAGAATTTGAATAAGATCATTGATAAAAGTCAAATGGTTACTAAAGACCATCTAGTCAATTCCATGGAAAATATTAGCACCTCAGATAGTATTCTTGAAGCTAATTATGAAACAATCGATGATAGTCAATTTTCTAAAAATGAAGATCATACATAATGTGTTACAACTAGATATTACCTTAGGAGCTTGAAGTGCAAAAATGCATTCTTAGATCTTGCCACTCTGAAGGAGGAAGAACCTATGCTACAGAAGAAAAACAATCAAAAGACCCATCGACTACAAACTCCGTAACAACCCCAATGGTTCTGGACTATTGTTTTTGTTATGATTGGGTGGTAGCTACAATTTTTTTAAGTTTCTATTTTGGAAGTGGTCTACTAATCTATCATGTTTTGGAAGTTGTTTTGTCAATATATGGTATTCTAAGGTTCAGCCATAGTAGTAAGTGGATGATAGTATTTTGTAAGGTTGTTGCAACATATTGTACTATCTTACACAACTTGATGTACAGGTTTGGGGACCCTAAAACCCCTTTTTACCCTAATAAAAAAAGTTAATATTTTTTATAGTCTCGACAAGGACACCGCAATGGCAAAAGGCATTTGGCTCTCCTAACGGAGACCCAAGTTCAATTCACGGGGAGGGTGGCCCCTGATGTGCCCCCAAATTTTCAACCTATTCAAAAAAGAAAAAGGAAGATTTATATTTTGTAGTATAATTATACTTGATTCCAAGTTTATGGTCACTCAAATTTATTTTTATCATTAAGTTTAAACACCTCCGTGTTCTTATGGCTTTACAAGGAACCTTACCTATAGAATTGAAACCAAAGTGTTCCATCTATAATATTGGAACCTTGGATCTACAAGGAACCTTACCTATAGAATTGAAACAAAGTGTTCCATCTATAAGATTGGAACCTTGGTATATGATTTGAAAATCCTCACTTTCAATATTTACCCAAACCTTAAATTTGTTGGAAAAATAATAATAATTAAAAATACACATTTAAGTTTCAATTAATTAAAAAATAGATTTTAACAAAAAAACATAAAATATTATATTTTGAAAAATCAATTTAATCATTCTTGAAGTTGGCATAATATAGTATATGATAAAAGTACAAGGCTCTACCATAAATATATAGAAAAAATCATTAAAATAATTAAAAAATACAAGGTGTGCATTCAAATAATAAATTATAAGATGTGAGCTTTCGCAAAATGGGTGTAAACCCTAGGTGCAGTCAAACAATGGAACAAAGCAACAAATTTGGCTATAGTTGTTGCAAAAGAGATGCAAACCCTAGGGTGTAGTCAAGCGTTGAACAAAAGAGGGTTGTTCACATATCGTCTCTTTAGTATATGAGAAAGCCTCTTCGATTAGAAGAAATAACTCTCAAGGATATTTGGGTTTGTGGGTGGATGAACCTATGCCCTTTATCAAAATTTCGGAGGATGAATTTGGGTTGGATCTGATTGATCATGAAGCCCGAAAATTATTTGCAAACTCAAGGGCAAAAGACCAAGCCTGAAGGAGCTCAAAGGATACATTAAAGATTGGTGGACCAGTATAGAATTCCAAGTAACTCTCCTACCCAAAAATTTATTTTTTGTTTCCTTTTCTAATTTAGTGGATAAAGATAGGGTAATGGATTATAGATACAATTGGTTTTTCAAACAACCAAAAAAATGTTTTTTGTTTTCTTCTCTAATTTAGTGGATAGAGATAAGCTAATGGATTATAGATACAATTGGTTTTTCAAACAAAGGGGTGTCTATGTAAGACCTTAGACTCCTAGTTTCAACCTCTTTACAGAAGAAGTTAATGGCTTCCCAATTTGGGTGAATCTTTATGCTCTCCCTATGGAGTTTTGAGGAGAGAAGATATTCACCAAAATTGGTAATGTCATTGGTGCATTCCAGTATATGGATGCCCAAACAGAGGAAAATTTATCTAGTAAAATTAATATGAGTAAAGCAAGATTGGCTATTTGGATGGATGTTTTAGTTCTTGGGCCTCAATCCATTACTATCTCCTCAAGCAAAGGGGAATGGATCCAAAATATTAAATATGAAAATTTCTCCCTAAGATGTTATGGCTCTCAACAATATGGCTACCTAAATAAGAGATGTCCGATCATTCGATCATGCTTTGATTCCTCCTTGGTGGAGGAGAAGGCCCTACATGCGAATGATTCAAAACCTTCAAATGTCCTAGTTCAAAAGAAAGAAACTCATCCTCCAGATGCACCAATTGTCTAATAGGAATCATGCGAGCAACAAAAGACTCAACCCCAAAAGGAGAATTTGAATAAGATCATTGATAAAATCCAAATGGTTACTAAAGACCATCTAGATGGTTCCATGGAAAATATTAGCACCTCAAATGGTATTCTTGAAGCTAATTATGAAACAATTGGTGATGATCAACTTTTTGAAAATGAAGATCCTACAAAATGTGTTACAACTAGATATTATCTCAGGAGCTTGAAATGCAAAAATGCATTCTCAGATCTTGCCACTCTAAAGGAGGAAGAACCTCTGCTACAGAAGAAAAACAATCGAAATGATTTCCTCTTTGATGGATGACTATTATGTTTTTTTTCCTTCTATCTATTGGAGTTATATGTCATGTAAGGGTTGTTCTTGTTGTTAGTTCCTTAAAAAAAAGAGTTGATTATGGAAACTTAGCAATTTGAGGAAGATGGAGAATATCTTTGATAGAAAGGAAAATATGGGTATGCTTTAATTAACTTGTTAGAAATGTAATGAGAGCAATGTAATATTTTGTTTTTGTAATGGGAGTGGCCCCCAATAGAAGCCACGCATAACTTATTAAAAAAAATAAAAAATTATAAGATGTGAGTGTTCAAGTTGGCCAATTTATAGCTTTTAAGTCTAAATGGGAAATTTGAAGAGACCAAGGAGTGGCCACCATGTGTCATGAGGTAAGCCACCAAGGAGCCATTGGATTTAATTCTCTCAATAAACATTTTTATCCGGTCTCCAATATTTAGGTAATATGGTCCATGTGAAAGATATAAATGGTCTTCTTTCTAATTTCATAAGAAGATGGGGAATGTCACCAACAATGTAATAGGAAGCATTGAACTTGGCAAGTGAGTATACAAAATTAGGTAGTGAACAAGATCAATTTGTTAGCAACTTCCATAATGACATCCAATGAGTACTCAAGGTTAATAAGATACCAAACTCCAAGAGATTTTGGTGCACCTAGTGTTGTGTATGACTCAAGCTTCATAGAGGCCATGTGACTAACCAAACTCACCATAATATAGAGAAATAAGGATCTAGGGTTGCTACATACACCATCTATGCCATCCACATAGGCGACATTAAGGTTGTCTATATAGACAACACACCCATCATCCACGATGCAAAAGAAACTACGAAGAATTCACCCTTTGTTTAAAAAGTAGTTGCAAAGCAATCGGATTTATTTTGCCATGGGCAAAAGGAGTTTATCTGTGGCTCAACCATTTAAATGACACCTAATGGAATGGGTGATTAGTCTTTGTCACCACTACTAGCCATTCAAATTGAAGGCAAAGCCAAGCAAGGTGGATTGGTGACAAATAGAGGGTTAAGCTCTAAAAAATGATCTGAAGAATGCCTTTAGGTGAGCAATGATGTGCATGGAGAGAGGTGTGCAACAGTAGACATGAGTTGAAGCATGCACTTGAAAGTGTGTTGGTGCACATATGATTTAAGTGTTGATGTTTGATTAACAATAATTTAAACCTCCTTGTAATATTGTAAAATTATAATCCGTAATCTTGACAGCAAGTTCCTAATGGGCACATAGTACCTATAATTGTCATTCACACCTTCTCATATCATGCAAGTGTTTGAAGTGCCCATTGAGTCCATAAGAAAGACTTTGGACAAAAGTACAAACACTTCTCTAGCAATACTATGATACTCGTTCAATGGTAGAGGTGGAATTGGAGTTATGTAGGTATAATAATAAAGGACTCAAGTCTTAGCTCTATGGAATGATGAATATAAGTGTGTACTTGACCTCATCATGTCCAAACTATTAGGAGAATCTTGTGCTTCGAGCATGCTTATATGGCTATTTTTGTACATGCATGGGGTTATAGATGGAGCCCAGTATGATTGGGCGTCCTATTTGTTAAAGCACATTTGCACATTCACACATTCTTGCATAATGACACCAAGTTTTTTCTCATAACCTTGCATGACATAACACTCATGTTAGTTGTGACACAGACACTGGACTTTCAAGTGACAAAGTGGGGTCAACTAGTACCACTTACTAATGGATGGCCTACAATGTTTATTTGGGTGGGTGTTACACCCACTATCCCATGGAGCAAAGGAGAGGCCCAATGTTGGTGGTATGACAAGCAGTGCATGTTGTAAATAGAAGTAGTTTCCTTTAGAGGACTCATCAGAGTAGGAGTTTGTTGAGGAGGCAACAATTTCCAAAGCTTATGAGGAGTAAAGTTGTGTCAAGAAGTCCTTATGTCATTAAAGTACCAAGCATCCCTTGAGAGAATCCTCTCCTCTTCAAGGGAATGACCCTCCTCTTTCTAGTGATGGATGTTCTCATTTTTTTCTAGCAATTTCTTTTGCATCCCCTACATCCAATAGATGATTAGGTCAGCCTTATGAGTCAAGGATGTGTTGACTGTCTACTTGTTTCTTTAAGCATGCAACCGCCCCATTTCACTAAGTGATCACCCAAAAACATGGTCAAGAATTACATGCTCTTCATTTTCGTGATTATCGAGAAGGGAAAAGTGGTTGTCCTATGCAACTTGGTGGTAGTGATGGGGTGGATGTTGATAATATCAATTATTTGAGTGTGTTGCCCAAGCATGCTCTAGATGTTATAAACACTAATTATATTCTTGTGCCTTGGTGTGAACCTCTTCAAGAGAGAGGGAATGATTCCCTTCATGATGCATAGCATGCAAGCACAAAGCTTTAGTGTAGGATAGGTAAGCCTCATTAGGAGGCTAAGTAGAAAATATAGGTGGTTCATGAGGATCAAGATCAAGGAGCTACTTCTAGTGATGAGGGCAATGATGTTACTTTTTTTTAGGAGCAACCATCATCAAATAGCATAGACTCAAATGTTCCCAAGGAATGAAAATAGTTTGTTGTTGTTCCATGGTTGAATGACCCAAATGTTTCTAGAGGCATTAAGGATGCACATCGTAACATTTTTCGTTCAACTTCTACATGTGATAGGTTACACTCTGATGATTTTCTCATGAATAATTTACCTCAATGGAAGATGTGGGCTACCCTTTTGGCCTCTAAGGTCTACATATTATATAAATGGTCATGTCGAGGCTAATAAACCTCCTTGGACTAGATTGCAAATAGCTCATAATGGATGTATTAAACTCATTGGTTATTGGACTTGGAGAGCTTGCTTTCCACTATAACTGTGTTGTACCAGTGACCATCAATTACATACGAGATTTGTGGATGGGCTTCATAGTTGTTGGACTTAATTACTCAACATGCATTGATTCCAAAGTTATTGAAATTGTCCATTAGGCAATTCAGTTGTCTGGCTTATAAGAGTCAAAGGTTTCTTGACTAGCTTGCAACTAGAAATGGAGGAGAATTGTTGCTTGAAGAAGCTAGTGAATTTTAAATGTACGAAGTTCAATGTCTTGAGGACTTACAATTTTTCATTAACAAGGCTCACATTGAGGCAAAAAAATTCAAACCAAAGATCATTGCATAGCCAAAGTACAACAAATCAACACATTATCTTGGAGTAGGGATTCCTAGTAGCACAAGGATGAGTTAGAATGGGAGAGGAACTTCAATTGTGGGTACAATATGCACTAATTACGCAATGAGAGTTGTTGATAGATTCAGTAGTTAGAGGCTATATAGGGTAGGACTTCCATTCGACCTCCTGTTGTTGTTGTGACTACCACAACAAGTAGTTTATGTTGGGCAATAGATGGGGTCATCAACAAGTTACAAAGGGGCAAATGTAGGTTGTTGGATTAATCATATTCCACTTCAACAACCACATCAATGATGAGTTAGTATACATAAAATTTTGATTTCTATAGGTGTCAATTATGTTCTTGATGATGTGTTATGTAAAAAAATAGTATCTCAATTAGTATGGGGTAAATTTTATTGTTTGATGTATATGGATATCGGATAGTTAGATGATAGTGGTTGTGATAGTTGTGAATTGCCTATCATTTCTCAAAGACCCTATGTACCCTATTCATTTTGATCGATGCAAACATGTCATTGCTATTGTTGATTGTTGTTTGGATGGTGTTGTATGTTGAGTTCAAAGTCGATATGCTTGACTACACAGATTGTTGATGTATTATTGAACCAAATATCAATGAGACATATTGTTGTTCTTATTCCACGTTATGAGTTATTTATATTATTGTCTTATGTTTTGTAGATTAGATATTTACTTCAATTTTATTATTATTTTCTTTCATTGCATTCTTTTGTTTATAAATGATTGGAATATGCCATGATACTACATCACACGGTTATGGGGCACACTAAAATGGCTTTCCCTCTAACCTAAATGACTATCTTGAACACAAGTTAGAAACTTTTCAAATTGTTCTTTACTTAGATGGTTTAAAGTTTGCTTCGCTTCCTCCAAACTATAGTTACTTGATTGCACATACTTTACCCACATTCCTATGAGCTTTGTACTACAAACACTCAACCTACATTCCTCTAGACTACACTCTATTGGACCACCTTGCAATATGCCTAGATGACCATTTGCAAGCACTCGACAATCTTCTTTGGGTGCCAAATGATCCCCCTCTTGTACCCCTAGATACAATATGCTTTTGGACAACCTTGTCCTTCCTTTGGACAATCATACCACTTTTCTTCTTGCTCCAAGCCATTATAGCACTTTTCTCAAATCTTCATTTTCTATTTTCATTTCATTCTTGGCATGCATAAATTGGAGTAACACTTTTCCTTGTTCCTTGTAACTAGAAACTTTACTTCTTTAATTGATTGTCTTCTCTACAACTAGGTGTATGTCTTAGTTGCTTGCAATACCTACTAAAACTTTTATCCATGCTTAAGCTGCTTTTTTATTAGGTTACTCTTGTAGCTGAACTCCTCCATCCTTCTTTTCACCCTACCTTTAACTTAATTTTTATTGTAATTTTTTGAGTTTTCTATATTTTTTTTTCTTCCATATGAACCACTAAAGTTTTCAAAATTAACAAAATCAATCAAATTTACTTGAGATACACCAAAATTAAATAAATCCATCAAATCAATCAACTTCATTTGAGGTACAACAAAAATAATGAATGAAAATTCTATCTCATATGACCAAAATGGTTTGTTGTTCAACGTCTCATTCTTAAACTTCATGAGATGCATATACTTTTATCTACATCCTTCTTATTTTGTCGTATGTCTATCTTCCAGATGGTGGTGAACGCTCTTGTTTCTTTTTATTTTCATTAAATTGTTTGTGATTTCTGCTTTGTGTTGACTTAGTGTAAGGTTGCTTGCCCTCTCTCTTCTAACCTCATACACATTGCAAGACTTATCTAATACTTCTTGGACCTCTAATATTTTTAAATGTGTTGTTCCAAGGGGGACAACGCAATGGTTTGGGCTTTGATTCTTCTTTGTGAGGTCCAAGGTTCAAACTGTGGCATGTGTGTATTAATCCCCTATTGATAAGCTTAGCTCTTGGCCTCACGAGAGGTCATGGCTGGGATGGGAATGCTCAACCCTGAGTGTTGGTCGTAGGGGTTTCTCATATATATATATATATATATATATATTTCAATGTGTTAGACCTTCCATCACTAGTAGCATATTAGCAACCGCTCATGTTGGGGTCCACTCTAGCACACCATTAGACTCACCACTCCCCTTGCTCACCTTTGTTCCCTTGTAAATCTTCCACACACATTTTTCCCTCTCTCCCTCAATCTTTCATTCTTTGTTGGAGATTATCAACTTGTCAAGTTGAATCATGTTATCTCTACATGCAATGTTTGACTTCCCTCATCCTAAGGGAGCACTACTAGAAAGATTATGCTCCCTACTTCTATGCATGCTTTTTCATTGGCCATGTTCTTCCTGCATGCTCTCACAATTCTCTTTAATCTTACTGTGGGCTGATTTCCCCATTAACATTGATGTCTTCATGTCAAAGCGATGTGCTCATCTCGACTCTCATTCATCAATGTCAGCAACTATGACCCACATTCATCTATTTCAGCAACTTCAACCCACATTCATCTATTTCAGCAACTTCAACCCACATTCATCAATGTTAACAATTCCAATCCATATTCATGTAAGCATTAGTGCCAAAAAAAAATGTAATGTGCAAATAAGTCACACAACAGTAATATACCACACAGTATATTACAATGCAACAAAGTATAGAGAAGTGTGATAATATGCGAACACAACACATTGGAAGATCCCTCACATACATAGTGCACTCGCAATCAAAGATAAAAAAGACATGAGTCTACTATATTATGCAAAAGTGTATATAGTATAATTTGAGAGAATAGTCATGGTCAAATGTGATCAAGGATTCTCTCCAAACCAAGATGTCTAGTTATATATAGCCCAACAATGGAGGGTGGTGGAGTGCAATCACTACACCCACACACAACACAAAATTAATGTACCCCCAATAATCATCACAACTATGTACAAGCCATGTCATTATTATGTCTTTAATTCACTTACATAACAAAACATCATCATACCAACACATATCATAGTTGTGACTCATGGCCTTCATCCATATGACCAATTATACGCTTGTTCACACAGGTAAGTTTTTCTCTTGGATGACAATAATGATTGCCATGATTGTCCAACATGTCTCTTTTCATCCAAAAAGAAACTACTGTCTCAATAATGTAAGAGTTCATTGGACTTGGCTATGTAAGAAGACTGTTCTTTCATACAAATGGGTTTGATCACAGTTACCTTAGCTGCCATGGAGTAAGTAAAATCTAAAAGTAGTAAAGTATGGGGGTCTACAAATTCCACATGTGTCAAGTTCCATCTCCCTAAGTTCCAACTTGCAATAAGTGGTCATTTTCCAAATTCCAACACAATTTTTGAATTCAAACTTAAAATATTGCTGCACACTCATAAGGTGCCACATTACCATCCATTTCACTTGCCAAGTCATTGCCATCTCAAGTAGGCTGGTTAAATAAGGTTAATTTTCTAACTACCTTAAAATAGGTTGCGAAGCACGTTGTATAGAAATTGGCCTTCAAGGTTCTTTTTCCCTGAACATACCTATTGCTCCTAAAATGTTCCCAATGACCTAGTAAACCCATTCATCCCCCATCATAAATTAAAAGCCCTTGTAATCTGCACAAAACCCAAAAATATCAGAGAACCATATGTATGATAGATAAAATCAAGTAAATGCTTAATAGAAATGGGAAATTTTAATGCATATTTATTTTGCTTCTAAGGACCTAAAAGTTGCAAAATTTTAAAATAATTCACATGCCAATCATGCAAGCTGTATAAGTCATATATGAGATATATATCATAGGATCATGGAACTACATGTCATACAGAAACTCAAAATCAAGTGCTATTGAGTCCACTAATAGTTGCTACCATTTCTCAAGTTGCCTTGATAAGAATATCAAATCTAAATAGAAACAACCGATCCATATTGATCAAAATACAAGGCCATCTAAACATAAATATCACTATAAAGTGATTCAAAATGTACTAATGATAAGGGTGCTACCAAATGAGGCACTATCTATATAATCTATTGTCTATATTATAAATCAATGTGTTATTTTTCATCTTTCACTTCAAAACCATTCATTAGATTCCTTAAAACACCTCATTCTTATATATTATAAGCCATATATCTACAGCTCAATACATGTTTGTTCCGTCCTTATACATCAAGGACTTCTTCTACCCCATCATAGTCCATCATCTAAGGAAAACTGGTATGTAAAGCCTTTCATTCCATATTCTAAATGCATGGTCTTTAGACACTAGAACAACTTAGCCCTTTTATGTCTTTCTTCTACAATGTTATATCTACAACTTTCATCTTTAAAAAGTAACACTGTCAAGTCTTATTAATAATATTAGCTTGCCCCAAGTAGCTCATACACACATAAAGTTTACTCTCGTCTTGTACTCGACAAGACCATCATCATTATACTCTTAAAAATTTCATCTTTACTTCCAAAACTAGACAAAATTATCTTTATGCTTTAAAACCCCTTCGTCTTCCTCACTTAGAACTGGTCATATAAATCTTGAACTCTCCCTTGTCTTGTATGTCAAATCTCTTTATCTCTATAGTCTTAAACATCCTAAGGTTTATGAAGCATATTAGCCAAGCACATAGATGTACCATATGAATTACTGCAGATTTACTCCATACATAAAGTAAGAAATCGATATCATATACCTTTGCACCAAATAGTCAAATCCCAAGTTGCGCACAATTCTATTTATATTTTGAGAACCCTCCATTTTCTTAATGTACGAAATCTACATCCAAAGTAACACTAAAACATAAAACATAATCTACATGGAGACACTTGCACATCACCTGCAAATCCTAAAGGTAAATGGAAGAATGACTTCTCCAAAGAGGCCATCTATTGAGAATTTTTGTGTGAATGTGTATGAAAGAGATTTGCATTGAGGGATAGATCCCCTATATGGAGACAAAATCTCCACCCATGGTATGCTATCTAAGGCAGTATTTACCTACCATTAGAGAAGTCTTGTGAGGTTGCTTGCTCCACAGACTATGAAATTGACTAACTACAGTGAACCCAGTATGCGATAAAGGAAGGAATGTTCCCACCACATACAATCACTAAGTAATTATAATATGATGTTGTGACCAGAATACAAAATATGAACCTAAGCTAAAATAGCTATTATTGGTGGTCCCGATGACATGAAGTAGCATATTAATAAATAATTGGATTATGAACAAACAGCCCACAAAATGTTTTGTTTAGGCACACAACATTTATCCTAGAATATATCACAATTGAATCGTTCATAGTCTTGAACTTTTTCTAGATTTGGAATCAATTCTGTTATGTGAAGCATGATATGAACAATGGCATCTGCTCAACAAGCTTGAATCGAAAGGTTTAAAAATGCCTACTATTGTAAAAAATGGAATCTTATTTCAGGTTAAACTGAAAAGATGTTAACAGGGACCTGATTTACAGAAATGTCAAACACGTTGTGAAATAGAGCAAACAAGAAAATTTATGAGATATATGAGATTATATACCTGAATGTTCACAATGGGTATAAAAAGCTCAAAAGTGACAACCAGCTATCATCATCTGGTACTCATGTTCCCGTAGGACATACCATTTCAGGCAGTCAGGCAGTTGTAGTTTGGAAATAATCTTCGGGTACCTTCCAGTTAAAAAAATAAACCTGGTGTGTATTTTCGAAACTCATCAAAGTAATCCAAACTTGCTAATTGTTTCAAACATGCACACTGGTGTAGAAGTAAGCATGCTTGCATCCAAAAAGGAGATGTCATCTCAAGTTAACTTGGGTCGAATGATTGAAATAAATGTATTTTTTTTAATATTAAAACAAAATTATTTATAAATTGAAACGAAACTTTTTTTAGTTTTAGTTAGCAAGTGTATCTGTTTCTTTTCTAACTTTCCACCAAACTTCAAGATCCAGGTTTATTTTTATGGACAATCCAACTATGAAATTTTGTCTATGAAAAGAATATCCACTTTCAACTATTTGACCTAAAAAATGATATTCAATGTAACCAAAATTCTCAAGGAAAATTTTGAAACTTGACCCATGAAATTGATTCTCCTTCTGCTTTCAATCTAATACATGGGTTCAGGTACCGAATATAGCATCTGTACTTACCCACTGCTTTGCAGACTTAGCTGTGCCTCAGCGATAGAGTCTACACACACAATACTGAATACAGCAGCATACAATATGTGTTGAAGCTGCAACTAGACCGTGAAGGAAAACACAAAATCTCAAATCATAACATTTTTCCCTATCTTTTTCCGGCAAGCAATCATTCTGACGTTTACACATCTATATCTCGGTAATTATATGGAGAAAATCCATTGATGATGTAGACTTTAACAGGTTTGGCCATCACAAGGCTAGGGTGTCATGGCGTTAGCAGAAATTGGAAAAGCTCCTGAAACTGTGGTTCTTCAGCATTTTAAATATGGAGGAACATTTCAGAAAATTGACTCCTATAGCATGTAATAATGCTCCGGTCACGGGATCTGGAGTGTAGTGCCTTAGATTCAATTATGCAATTCTGTTTGTTTAACTGCTCAGCTATGTTTTGGAAGAAGGGTTTTGATTTTATTTTCAAGAATAAACTTGATGTGTATCAGAGGGTCTTTAATCATTTATTTTTTTAAATTGGAAAATAAAGGATTGTATTCAGATCTTCACCTTTGATCTAACAATCAACTTGGGCAGGGCTGTAAGGGGATTTTATTGGAATATATGTAAGGGGATTTTATTGGCATATATATTCTATCTCATAATATCTGCTTGGGCAGGGCTGTAAGGGCATTTTATTGGCATATATATTCTATCTCATAATATCTTAGACATTTATTTATGTCCACTGCAAGCCTACAAAGGAATCAATAATATTTCGATCAGAAAGCTACCACACAAACGCAGATCTTTTTGAGATCATAAAAATGTATTTGAATCAGCGAAATGCAGGCACAAGGCTGAAAAAGACCCAAAAAAAACAAAAAACAAACGAGTCTATAAAGTTACATAGTCCAAATATACAAAAGTTTGAAAACAAAAAGCATTGACAAAATCACCACTTTTAAAAAAGAAAACCCAAGAGTTATTTTCTCCTGTCTTACAAGACAATCTCCCCTGGTCTTTTAGGGTAATATTAATATTTTTAATTGATTGTATAAGATCAAATTTATTATATTTTTTCATAAGATTTAAATCTATAAATTCATATTAAAAGTTTATTTTTAACCATTTGAACTTTTGATATCAATCTAAAAATAATGAAACAAATATTCATCCAAAAACTATAAAAATGTTTTCTAATATCAAATAGTACCTGAACTCAAACTTTAAAGAAAAGATTCGAATTTAAATGTTAAAACCAGATTCAAATCTTACTGTACCATATATATAATTACCAAAATTACTATATAGCCTGATTTGAAGCAAAGTCCAAGCTCCACAACATGGCATCCAATGCAATTGATGAAGAAAACATTAGACATATATGTGGCGCATAAGATCCAACGAACCAGAACAGAAATTTGCTTCTGGGTTAATGCCCTACACCTGTGGATGCAAGCAGATCCAGCCTTTGATATTTAATGCATGAGTTCAGATTTTATGTTTGAGAAACATTTATGCATAGAAAATTGGTAAACAAGAAAAGCAAAAAGAAAGAATGTGAAAGCAAGCAGCTCTGCAACAGGGTAAAGAGGTCCATCCCCACATGGAACATCTCCAATACCTCGTTCAGACAATTTGTCAAACACTTCATGCGAATCCCAGACTCCTCGGACATGAAACTTCTCCACTTTGTCGATTACGTTGGAATGGACTTCGTTGCCCTGTTCCAGAGCTACTAAGCTTTCGGTTTACAAGAAAATGCGGCTCAGTGTTTGCCAATGTACAACCATGGATTCCCCTCGAGGCCTGCTGGTTCACTTCACGGTGTAATGTTTTATAGGGTTAGCTCACAATTGGAAGGGTTTATAGAGACATTATTTTGGTGTAACGTTTTATAGGGTTAGCTCACAATTGGAAGGGATTATAGAGACATTATTTTTGTGCCATAATGGGTCTAAAGTTAATATACTATGGGAGGGTTTATAGTGAGTGTAATATATTATAATCAGTTTTATTATAAAGAAATAAATGATTTGTTAAAGATGAAAGGGTACGAAAGGATGTTATATATATTTTTATATTAAAAAAATAAAGAAATAAATGATGATTATTATTATTATTTTATAATAATGATGTGTTAAATATGAAAGGATGTTACCGAATTTTTATATAAAAAAATAAATGATTATGATTATTTTGATTTGGTTAGTGTGAGAAACCCTTACGACCAACGCATAGGGTTGGGCAGGCCCTGTGCAGGCTTCTCTCAACCATGATCCCTCCTAAAACCGAGAGCTATGCTTATCAATAGGGAATTTAACACACAACCACTACACACCTACCTCCTCACACACTCGTCCATGTCGCAGGTTAAACCTTAGACCTCCCGAAGAAGAGCCAAAGCTCAAACCGTTACATTGTTCCCTTAGGACAAGAAATAAATGATTATAATCCAAGCATAACGTGAAAGATGCTCTAGTGAAAGATTAAGAGATAATAATATTTGACATTTCAAGTTTTTTATTTTATTTTCAAGGTTCTTTTTATAAAAACTTTTTTTTTTTTAATAAATACTACTTATATTACTAAAAAGAATTCATAATACATCGCAAATACAAAGATTACAAAAACCTACTCAAGGACATCCAACAATCAGATTTGTCCTGAGCAGAACAATCCTTAATGTTTTTCATCATTTAAACGCTCTACATTGATCCTAGATATCAATAACAGCCCTAGAAGCAACCCCAAAGCATTGAGGGCTTCATCCTTGAAGACCAGACTGCACCTAGCCCTCCATATAACATACATAGTTGCTGCTCTAATGGTAGTCCACACACCCAACAAATATCGAGGATAGCCAAAATCATCACCAAACAAAACCATTTTCCTGCTAAACCGATCCCCGAGAATAGGGAAATATGTCCACTCGAGGTTCTTCCAAACTTTCTTTGAATTTTTGCAATCCCAAAAGATATGTTTGATAGTTTCCTTCCTTCCGCAACTACTGCATTGATCTGAAATCCTCATCCATTTTGCCAATCTACCCTTACAGTCAATACCCTGAAAAATTAATAATCATAAGAAGACTTTGAGTTGAGGAGCTATCTTGAACTTCCATATCTGGGCAAGTCTCGTTTTCCATTTCTTTTCAAGGTAAACAATCCCCCAACATCTATTCAACACAATATGCAAGGAAACCTTAGGCATAAGAGCTCTATAAATCTTGCCAGATTTATAAGAAGTAATAATACCATGAAAACTCCAACACCAGTCGCGCCATATAGGACCCGGTAACCCACCATTTAATTTAAAATGTTGCTCGGATAGAAGAAGAGAATGAATTTGCATAATAGCATCTCTATTAGAAGATTTCAGCTTAAACTTACTGCATAAATTAGTCCACTTGACCCAACCTCCAACCCTTGAATCCCAAAAATCCAACCATTTCATAATTCCTTTTTTAATCAGCCTCTTACATCTGAGGCGAGGGAGTTTTGAAGCATATACCCCATTCTTCTTCCAAACCCAAATAGATCTATACGAAAGAACCCAGCCCCTACGTTCTTCCATATAAGCCCAGTAAACAACTAAACCAACAGTCTTCCAAGCCTCCCAAATCCTCTTAACAAGAATACAACCTCTGATTTTAAACTTGTTGGGATGGCCCACAATGTCCTCAATATGAAAAGCCCCTTTTAAACCTTCAACATGTTGAGCATTCTGAATTCTGAACCACAAAATACCTTGCCAAGCATCATTCCCTTCTAGAGTCCTAACCACCCATTTCGCAGCCAAAACCTTACCCTGCGTCTGGATATCCAACAAACCCAAACCTCCTTCATCCTTGGGAACAATGCAAAAATTCCAGGAAATAGAGGGCATTTTCTTTGATCCATCAAAATTAGACCATAAAAATCCACGAATAAGTCTTTCAAGCTTCCCAAATTGCGAAGCATTAGGCAGCCAAAATAAGGAATAGTAGAGGTGACAAGCTTGAATAACCTTCCCAAAAATGAGCACTTTTCCAACAAAAGAAATACGTTTGTTTTTCCAAAGCTAAATCTTTTTTTTTAATCTAGCAAGACACCAATCCCACATGTTTTTCAAAGAAAGAGCCTTAACAAAAGGGATTCTCGGGTACCTAACAATCTCACCATCCTTCACCCGTCGCCAACTAGGGGTAAAATCAGCAGGAAGAGAGTCACTACCAATCAACCAATAATCAAACTTTTCCTCACTAATGATAACTCTTGAAGCTTTGCAAAACTGATCCAAACATCTTTTAACATTAGTAAGGGACAAAGCATCCAATTGAAAGAACAACAAAGAATCATCCGCAAAATGATTATTCGGAATAGAACCTCCAGGAGTATAAATTCCCTTAATCAAACTAGCACAACTTATCTCCTCCAACATATAACCCAAGGCATCTACTAAAATCACAAAATTAAGCGAAGCAAGGGGGCAAGCTTGTCTGATGGACTTGAAGAGGCTAATATTATTAGTGAGCTTACCATTAACAACTTTAGCAAAAGCAAAAGTGAAAAGAACCCGAATTTTATCAACAACTTGCTTGGTGAAACCAAGCCATTCCAACATACTAAAGATAAAGGACCAATCCACTCAATCATATGCTTTATCAAAATCAATATTGAGCATAATCGCCTTTTGCTCGCTTTCTTGAGCCCACTCCAAAGTCTCCTAGGGTATGAGAACCATGTCTAAAATGAATCTCCCCTTCACAAAACCAGTTTGTTCACATCTCACAATCCGAGCAGCAATATCCTTGAAACGAAGAGCCAAAACCTTGGCAATAATCTTGTACGAAACATTCAACAGGGCGATGGGCCTCCAACCCCCCATAGTATCCTTCCTATTGTCCTTCGAAATAAGCTTAATAAGCCCCTGATTAAGAACAGGCGAAAGAGAACCTCTATCAAAACTTTCTTGAACCATTTGAGTATATCATCACCAACAACATCTCATAATTTTTTGTAAAATTCCACTAGGTTACCATCTGGACTTAGAGACTTACCATATTTCATTTTTAAAAGGGCTTCAAACTGTTTCTCCTTGGAAAACGCAGCCATAACATGATCACTCTCAAAACTGAACACTTTTTTGGAACACTCCTCTTAATTTCCTCCCTAGCAGCAAGAACCTCCGGAGACATAGGATAAGCAGAGAAAATCTTCTGGAAATGCTATCCAATAGTAGCCCTAATCCCATCATCATCTTCCACCAACCTATCATCAAAAGTGTGAAGAGCAATAATTCTTTCAAAAACACTTTTCTTCATAATATGAATGAAAAAGAATTGAGAGGGAGCATCCCCTTGCTGCAACAAATGAATTCTTCTCCTAATTTGTGCCCCTTTGTTAATATAATCCTCATAACAATGAATCTCATGCTCCCAACCAACAACTCTTTCCTAAAGCTGAACATTAAAAGGATCCACCTCAAGAGCTCTTCTAGCATTATCCAAATCTTTCCTAAGCTGCTTTAGTCTTCATTTTCTTCTCCTAGCAACCAACTTTTCCCAACCACGTAAAAACTTCATGGTACATTTAATAGCTACCTCCCACCAACCAATCCACCCAGTATCAATTGGACGAGGCTCCAAATTCCAAACACAATTGATAAGATCTCTACAAGACTTAGAATCTAAATGAGAAACATTAAGTTTAAAGGGAAGCTTCTTATCAATCATTGTAGAAGCTCCCAAAAATATTGAAGAGCTAATTAGATAATGATAAGATCTAGTGGCAGATAAGTCAACAAAAACAATCCTTCTTCCTCTACCAACACATGTAAAGACATTATTTTCCACATAAAGCCTATCCAATCGGGCCATAATTCTATCACCACCTCTCCTCTTATTAGACCAGGTAAACCATCCCCCTGTTTCCAAACATTTCTGTCTAAAATTAGCATAAAAAATTTGAAGCGAAGCCTTCAAACTGCTCCAGGATTCCGTTTCAGAACTAGAAATACAACCTCCCTGACAACCTTATCTGTCCCCATCCTATTCAACCATATTAAAGTCACCTCCAACAATCCAATGCGTATCAGGAAAATTGTGTTGCATCCATATAAAAACTTTTTGATAGCATAAGCTTAGACAAGTTTCCTTCAACCTATTTCAAAATAATATCATTATATTATAAAAATAATTTTTTTTATAAATAATTTTTTAAAAATAGGTTAGTTGGTAAAGGTCAAGTCCTTGTTTTTAGACTACCCCTCAATTCCATAAACAATCTGAATCTTGTTAACCTTTTATTAACAAAATAAATTTTATTAAAATTTCCTTCCTATAAAAAATTTGTAAACCTTTTACATTCATTATAAACCCTCTAATTGTCTATTAACTTTACAACCATTATGACATAAAAATAATGTCTTTATAAACCCTTCCAATTGTGTGCTAGCCCTATAAACATTATACCATGAAGTAAACCAGTAGGCCTCGAGGGGAATCCATGGTTGTACATTGGCAAACGTTGAGCTACATTTTCTTGTAAACCGAAAGCTTAGTAGCTCTGGAACAGGGCAACAAAGTCCATTCCAACGTAATCAACAAAGTGGAGAAGTTTCATGTTTGAGGAGTCTAGGATTCACATGAAGTGTTTGACAAATTTTTTGAAAGAGGTATTGGAGATGTTCCATGTGGGGATGTACCTCTTATCTTGTTGCAAAGTTGCTTACTTTCACATTCTCTCTTTTTATTTTTCTTGTTTTCCAAATGTCTATGCATAAAAGTTTCTCAAACATAAAATCTTAACTCATGCATTAAATATCAAAGGTTGGATCTGCTTGCATCCACATGTGTAGGACCTTCACCCAAAAGCAAATTTCTATTCTGATTCATTGGATCTTATGTGCTACATATATGCCATGTTTTGGAGCTTTGATTTTGCTTCAAATCATCAGAGATATTGTTGTTATTCTAGTATTGAGATTTACTGTTAGTTTGATTAATGACATTCATTTAATTTATTCTTGATCATGGATAAATCTTTCTATGAATTTAATCTATTAAGAAAGCTAACAGTGGTATCATAGCCACCGAATGAGGAACTAGATACAATCATCACCATTCGATGACAAGCCCAATTGAAGGTTGAAATTAAAAGTATGCAATCTATTATAATTTCAAGTCTCGAAGATAGACCTTGATATTGATAATTGGTCCAAGAGAAAAGAGACCAATATTGAAGGATATAGACCCAAGAGGTCATACAAAGGTCCCATTGAAGAAATAAAAAGACTCTTTAAAAATGAGTCTAAGGATTGAGACTTATTTTTAAAGAATCCATTATAAAGAATATATAGTGACTTCTATTAAGGAAGAGAAGAGGCCATATTGCTAAAGGAAAAAGAGACTTGAGTAAATTTTTCTACAAAAGTTTTTGAATACAATCAATTAACCAGAGAAAGAAGATTTTTAGGCTCCAAAGATAATAGTAAAGAAGCCTGCATAGACAGAAGACAATGACAACATAAGCAATAGTGAGAGAGATTATTCAACTAAAGGCAGAGAAGATTTGTATGACCAAGATCAAATAAAAGAGGCCAAGTTATTAAAAATAAAGAAAAGGAAGTATTACTTCCTAGTTGCATTCAAAACCCGAAGATATGCCCATGTAAAATCAAAATATGAAATGCATGATTAAGGAGCATAAGCATTAAAAGGAACACTAAAGTAAGGTTGTTCAAGAAACATCAAGGCATATTAGTACTTAGTAAAGAAGATCCAATATAAAGTGGATGTTACACAAGAGCCCAGCCTAAAGTGCCCATACAGAGCAGACATCACACATAGCTTAGTCTAAGAAGCATTCGTATAGAGAAAATGTTACATAGAGGCTAGCCTATGAAGCATCAAGATAGTGCACATCAAAGGAGAGCCAACGTTAGTGCACAACGATGTTTATCAGTGCTGAGGATAGGAGCTACCAAGCCATAGCTTATGCTTTGAAGCATCAAAACTGGGCAAAAATAACATATCGAAACTAGACAGATCAATGTTAAGGGAATATAGTGCAAACAGGTGGATAGACTTTAGGGAAGACTGAATCTAGTGCATGACCAAGCAAAGACATCATTCAAAACGTTCGTTGGAACATTACACATATTGCATTCAAAAGGTCAGGCATCAAGAAGAAGGTTAAACAGATAGCATGCAAGATAAAAAGGAATGTGGACAATTGCTTGTCAGAGTTCTTTTGTGCAATAGTTAAATTAGACATAGGATAGAGAAGAAACAGAGGTGCGAGAATTTAAAGGGAGGTAGAAAAAAAAAAAACATTTAAGTTTTTTTAAAATTTTAATTTTTTTTATTAAGGCTTAAGTTGGAGAAATAAGGTTTGAATATTATTAAGTTTTTTAAAGGTTTTTTATATTAATTGGAGAAATAAGGAGACAAGGAATTCTACCTCATATGTTTTTTAAATTTATAAACTTAGAATTAATTTAAAAATTAGGGACCTATAAGGTTGTCAACTTAGAAGGAACATGGAAAAGAAAAATAAATGATCAAAAAATAGAAATACAAAAACATGAGTTGTCAGGTCCGAGGTGTAGACCAATTGGTTCATCCAAACCCCATAAGGGGGCGAAGGTCCAAGGTTCAAATCTCGGGCCTCGTCGGACTGAACGCTTGTCCCTTTCCTAGTGCTTTCAGCGGCATAAAAGGTTTAAAATGATTGTGGCATGGTGGTTATAGGGGCGGACTGCGCGAAGATCTGTGTGGCGGCTTCTGGGGCGGACAACGTAGAATACTGTGGCGGCCATAAAAGCTGGACAGCCTACCCGGATTCGTGGCGGCTACCGATTCCACCATGTAAATTTAAAAAAAAAAACATGAGTTGTCAAAAATAATTGAAGTAGAAAAATTATGTTTTCAAGAACAAATATACATTCAAGATGACTCACTAGAAGAGACTAAGGAAATGTTACAAAATTTAAAATATTGTACTCAATACATGATAGAAAAAATTGAAGGACAAAAGGATACATCAATGAAGGAAAAGAGAGTCTTACAATCAATCATGAGAGAAGCCAAAGATGAAAAATTTTCAATGCTTGGAAATTATCTAAGTTCAAAGCTTGATGAAGTAGTTGAAGACTCTAAAGGTGTTTTCACATTACCTAATGATATAGAAAATATAATGTATGACATTACTAAATATTATCATACTTGTTTTCTATTTAGGCCTTTGAGAACTTCAATGATACTTGTGACTTGGAATTCATGACAAAGATAGAAGAACATGTTACAAAAATAGATGCTACATGTGATACAAAAATAGATGCTACATGTGATACAAAGATAGAAGAACTTGTTACAATTTTTTTCGTGATTGTTCAGAAAAAAACTTATGCTATCAAAATTGATGATGACATAGATTCAAATGATGATAGAGATAGTGATGCTTAGAGTTGTGTTGATATTGATAGGGATCAGTTTGATGATATTTTTGGTTATTTTGAAAGGTATACTAAAGGAATTGGTTCAAAATTGTTAAGTAAAATAGGATATAAAGATATAGGTTTGGGAAAACATGGACAAGGAATGAAAGAGTCAATTGTACCAAAAATAAGACCAAAATACGAAGGTCTTGGATATACATGACATACGAGTAACAAGGAATCAAGAACTAAATTTGTGATAAAAATAGTGACATCAAATCTATGACAAGGATTGATAGAATTAGTAACAATGAAGGACAAACAAGAAATTTTATAACAGAGAATAGATGTAATCATTGTGGTAGATATGGACATAAGATAGAGAAATGTTGGAATCTCCATAGTTGTGAAATTTGTGGACATAATCATTCATAAATATTTTGTCTACAAAAAGAAAAGAAAGACTACAAATTAAAAATGGATTATGGATGGATAAACATGAATGAATGAGATAAGATAAAAGGAATGTTGTATGGTTTCTACAGAAGGAAACCAAGTATGATCAAAGTTTGCTAAGAATATTATTAGTTTTATCATAAAGAAATAAATGATTATGATCCAAGCATAGCTTGGAAGATGACCTAGTATATGGCCATGTTCATGATAGAGATAATGATCATTGCCAAATTAAAATGGAGTTCACATGTTCACGATAGTCTAGTGGATGATCCTATAGATATGATAGTATTATGAATGTTCTAGTGGATGATCCTATAGATATGATAGTCTTATGAATGTTCTAGTGGATGACCCAAAGATAATGATAATCTAGAGGCTACCTAAGGTAGAGTTCCAGAGGTAGTGACCCAAAGGTAGAGACCCAAAGGTAAATACCCAAAGGCAGTGATCCAAAGGTAGAACAAGTGGTAGTGATCCAGAGGTAGTGATCTAGAGGTAGAGACATAGAGGAGACTCAAATACATTGATCCAAAGGTAGACACAAATAATTTATAAAGGAAAACCTAATGAAAGATTACATATATTTAGTCATGCCAAAGTTAGAGCTAAAGAAGAATAAAAAATGAAGGCAAAAAGTCTTTCTACCAAATAATGTAATACGAGGAGAGGGTGTTGGAGGTATTACATGGCTCCCTTGTAAATATTAGTTTGGTAGTTGATTTATATTTTATATAATGTATGTGTCAATATGAGAGAAAGTGCAAGGTGTCAAGAGAGAGAATGAAGAGTCACATTGATATGTGGTAAGATGAGAGTTTTGTATTTATGAGGAATATGAAAGGATGCATCTCCTAGATTTTAGAGGAGAGCAATAGTCAGAGTACTAAAAAGTTATGTAAAATTATATATTGGAGATATCTCTCCATGCAATGTAATCTATCTGTATCATTCTTGTAATATTTTGATATTGTGTATTTGAGTTATATTTGTGAGATATTGTTGTTATTCTAGTATTGATATTTACTATTAGTTTGATTAATGGCATTCATTTGATTTATTCTTGATCCTGGATAAAGCTTTCTGTGAAGTTAATCTATTAAGAAAGCTAACATTCACATTAGTGCCATGATAGATTGAGGATAAACAACATATATTACCATCAACACCTAAAAATATTGTAGTATTCATCATGTGACAAGAGATGATAGGATTGATATTGCCATCAACACCTACAAACCTTGCAGTATTCATCATGCAACACGAGATTGATAAGATGGATTATGATGATAAGTATGTTATGCAAACTATGATTAGTTCACAAGATAGGAGTGGGAGTATCCACTTGTATTAGTAGCCTAGTAAAAAAGAACATAAGTTGTCCTAGCTAGGATAATCATTTGCATGCCAATGTAGATTTTTGATTTACTATGCAAGAGGTAGTCCAAGCAGAGATAGGCATGTGCATACAAGAAAATTCAACCAAGAAATGATAAACAACATGAAAGCAAATAGATAGTCAATATAGACTCAAATACAATATTGTTTATGATGAATTATGTTCATTGGTCTTTTAAGTTCTTTTTAATCAAGCACAACAAGTTAATAAGCACTTGAACCATACTTGGCAATTATGATGTATGGACCTAGTCAATTTGACTTAAATTTACCTTTAAGATCAATTTTGACATTGACATTTTTTTTATTCTCTTTGAGGACAAGATCACCAACTTCAAAGGATCAAGATTATACCTTTTTTCTATAGGCATGTTTATGCCTTTATTGGTAGACCCTTAGGTTTTCTCGAGCATGGATCCATTTTTTGTCAAAACAAATGGTTAAGATGGGTGAGATGATATTTATCTCCAATAGAGGTGTCTTGCAACAAAATATGTAAGGCACCTCAAGATCAAAGTGGAAGATTGCTTTAGTTCTATAGACCAAAGCATAAGGCATCGTGCTAGTGGGAGTTATGACACTAGTGTGAAAGACCCATAAGGTGAGATACAACTAGAGATGCCAATCTCTACCAGTCTTGCTGATAATATTCTTAAGGATTTTTATAAGATTTTTGTTAAAAGCTTTAGCTTGACCATTACCTTAAAGATAACAAGGTGTAGACCATTTTGTGTTAGATTTTGTATTTAGCATAATTTTTTGGACATCCTTGTTTTTGAAAGGTGTTCCATTATTTAAGATTAGCTTATAAGGGATGTCAAATACCTAAGGATATGATTAAGGATGAACTTGGAGACTTGGAATCTAGTGGTTAAGGCTAAAGGTATAAATTTGACCTATTTGGTGAAGTATTCAATATCCATGATGATAAATTTGTATCCATTGGATGACATGGGGTTTATCCTTCCAAGGATGTCTAATCCCTGAATGGAGAAAGACCATGGTGAGGTCAAATATTGAAGAGTTTGGAATGGAGCATGGATAAGATTATCATGCTTTTGATATTTATCACACCTATTCACACATTCATAAGATTCATTTTTTATGAAGGGCCAATAATAACCCATCTATAGGAGTTTATTAGTGATGACAACACTAAAGTGCCCACTGCATGTTCCATAATGGAACTCTTTAATGACTATTTAGACTTTGAAAAAGTCTAATCACCAAAGCAAAATGCCATCATGGGTATGTTAATATAAAATATTGCTAATGATGACATGTCTACAGGCTCATTGTTTGATATTTTTATGCTCATTATGGTTTAAATGATCAAGCATAATTTTATCCTTAAGGTAAGAAAAAATATCTTTCTACTAAGTCTAGGGGATTAAGTTTCTTATATAAAACAATACTTCTAGAGGAACTTGACTAGATTACAGGTTTGAAGGTTCTTAAATTTTTTGAATGATGATTGTAGCCTATTTGTCATCAAGGTCTGAGGGGATAACAAATACATCCAAGGCCATAACATTGACATGGTAGTTACTGTTGGTCAGAGATATAGCACCAACACAAACCAATGCCAACATCGAATGGCTGCCGCATCCAAGGGGGAGGTAGGGTGGTTGATCTTCGAAGAAGGTCGGTTCCTAGAGGGAGGTCCTAGCTACCTGCGCCTAAAACACAAAGGGGAAAAAAGGGATGAGAAAGAGATGAAATAAAGTAGGTCATAGCCAGAACTCACAAGGATGGGATATGGCCACATCAAGACATACACTTACCCAACCCTGCCGATGGAAACACATGCATGCCACCTAACAAATCAGCTAACTGGGTCCTCACTCAACACTTTGATGTGGTGGGTCGAAAGGCAAATTCTAGAACTGGCATATAGGTGCATGAAATCCAAGATTCATAATTAAATCACTCCTACTCAACCATATTTAGCAAAAATAAACCCCTAACTCGATAATGATACGAATTCCATAACTATTAAGTAAAACCCACGAAATACAAATAGTAGAATTAAATGAGATTTACTTAGATAGTCAAAGAAAAATAAGCATATTAAATCAAACACAAGATGTGAAGACCAAATTAGAGACCAAACAGTGGTATCCTTGTATTTACAAAATGATGAGAAGTATTACATATGAATTTTAATGGCCAAAGAGTCGCACCTGGGATATCTAACATCCTAGTATTTATAGAAATTTTACAATAAATTCAAAATACAAGCATTAATGGTGGTAGGTGGGAAGATATTGTTGAGGCAGACTGGTGCTTAGTCGGTACTCTGCTCCTCAAGATAATGGTGATTTTTTGGAAAGGGGGTAGGTGCTTCTACACCAATCTGAGCCCTTGATCACTCTGTCATTTCTTCCTAGCTCTTTAATTCTCATCTACTCTACCCCTTCAACTAGCCTAAGATCCTCTAGTTAGGTGGTGAATGATTGGGATTAATTACCTTGGGAGTAGCACATTTCAAATCAACACCTTCACGCATGAATGAATGGTACTAGGTAGTTGGAGCAATTAATACCTTCCTCTTTTGAAACTCTATATGATGGCAGGATTTCAGGTGTTGGGCGATTGTTTTACTTGCTTCATCAGATAACAACCTTCTACCCATGGTGGCATTATGAAGGAGGGTGGGCATTTTACCAAAGTTCCACCCAACCAATACCCCAAAGTTCCACCCAACCATGGGTAGGGGTTTTCATCCTCCTCGGGGGTGAGGATTTATGATATTTCTACCTTCGCTAAACGACCAAAGTTTTCACCTAGCCAGCGGGTGGGCTTTTTGAATACCTCTGCCTAGTGGTAGAGCCCAAGTATCCGCCCGACCTATTTTCTACCCTACCCTTTCGAATAATCCTTAGCTTCATGGTAGACTTGTGGAACTAAATTTATTCGGTCTCCTTGAACATTTCCACCCATTGGTGCTCATCACCACCCATTGGCGCTATTGCCTCTATCTTTCGCTCGACCATTCATGCTTCAAAATTTAGCCAATCTTTGAAGAGCATCATCCTGTAAAGAAGAGTGGGTGAAGGGATGCAAAATTTCACCCACACTCTTGGTGACTCATAGGGACTTTTCCCTTGTGGAAAAGGAGAACCTAGAAAGCTACACCTTGAAACACTTAAAATAGGAAAGAGGAAGGGGACAATGAGGGCACAAACAAAAGAAACCAACAAAGGTTGCAAGACAAAGGAGGAAGGTACGGCAAAAGGTGAATGGAAAATGAGGTGGGAGAACATGGAAGGGAAGAAAAGAAGAGAGATCACAAGTGGAAAAAACAAGAAAAAATAGGAAAAGAGAACAAGAGGGGAAGAGGGGAAGAGGGGAGGGAGGGAAACACAAGAAACAATAGAGGTAAGAAGACGACGACCACTAACCTCGTCGATTAGTGGCAACAAGGAACTGAGGAAAGAGAAGGAAGGGAAGAATGCAGAAAAATAAAAGAAACAAAAGGGAAGGTGATCCATGGGACACCCTCATAGATCATGCTTCCATCAACATACCCCACCAAAGACCAAGGCTAATTCAAGAATAGACAGAATGCCAAGGGCATTTGTCAGTTCTGATACAACACCTATTTCTAACGCAATCAATCAAAAACTTCATTTACTCATTACCATCCCTCTAGGGAATCTTTAGTTATAGCCTCATTCTCAATTTCATCTTACTCAACACATGTTGCTTTCACCTTTTGAGGTACTATTTATAGATCAATTTTTCCATTTGATCAAGGAGTGGGCATTGCTCTCAAAAATGTAGTGTATATCTTTTCTAGGGATTGCACGAAATGATGCCTGAATCTTGAGCCTTGATCCATTGGGTATGGAGTCACAACAACAAAATAGAAGGAAGAACATAAACTACGAGGGAGAGCACTTCAAAATTGATGCACTTTTTGAAAATACTTACGCTTTTTATCTTAGATCACCATGGTACAAGATGATGTCATTTGGCCATGTGCCTACTGCACCTTTATTTAGCTATCGACCTATTTACACAAAATTGTAGTGCAATTGGCACACCGTAACCACTAACTCATCCTGGAAATCATCCAATGAATCTACAATAGTCAAACCATATTGTACTAAATTTGAGGTATTGCTTGTAGTTCAACTAGCATTTTCCAAGCTGCAGTATATCCACAACTTGGTAGATGATCATGCATACCAGCACTTATGCAATTGATTATTAATGTGGTAATGAGTTTTACCACATGATAACCCTCCTTAGGTTTTGGTTCATCTATAAATAGGCTCCAGTGTTGCCACTCCTTGGGATCCACATGCTATAGGATCCCTGCCACATGCACCTTTGATGTCTTTGCATAATTGTGACAGTAGAGCCCATCGATTGGGAACCCTGCTATCGAGATCTCCTCAGGACATGTCTTCTGATTGGTCAAGCTTTCTTGAGGATAGTTTGACCCTTGCTTAGTGTGCCCTTGGATACAAAAAGGGTGCAAATCTATGCCCTTTTTGTTAGAGGGGTTCTCCATTTGGTCTAGGTCCTCTATTTGCTGGAGGAAATTGCAAGTGATAAAGTTATTTATTATGAGGATCGTGCTTGCATCTCCTCTGTATGAGCCCAAGAAGAGATCCACCCTTTATGTTTCGCATAGTTGTAACCTTGGCTCCTGCATAGATTTATATGGCATCCACTATGGATATTATGTAGGAATGAGGGGAACAATAGCGATTTGAAAAGGGGATGGGAGGGTGGAATCTCTTGAAGATATTTTTCCTACTTGGAGCAGGATTCGCTCAACCTACAAAGCCTCCTAAAATATTTGAGGGAATCTTCTTTCCCTAGATTGATACAGGAGGAGGCTTATATCCAAACTAAAAGCTCAAACATAGTACAGGTAAGCCTAGGCAGGGGACGATTGGTATTCAAAGGGAATCCTTTCCCAGCTCCTTTTGAATCGTATGTTGAAGTCTGTGATAGATTCAAAAGGGGCCCTCTTGATGAATGAGAGGTGCATCAAGAGTTGGAAGGGATCCATAGAGTCATCAAATGTGTCAACAAGAGCTCCCACCAAATCTACCCATGAGCAGATGGTTTTTTACCCAAGGGATCGGTACCACAATAATGCCCTCCCTTCTAGAGATAAGACCAAAAGTCTGATCATGACATCTTCATGGGTAATACCATGGAGGGTCGCTAGAGTAGCAATATCTTCAAGGTGCTCTCGAGTAGTTCCTTCAATGCCATCATATCTTGTCAAGCTCTTCAAGGCACTTTTAGGAATCTCATGCCAACATTGGAGGTTGAGTGGACTAGGGTCATCCCATCGAGGATAGCATTGTTGAGCCATTGTGGCATTGGTCTTCAGGAGTTTTGGTTCTTGCATCGGAGTTGGAGTCTCTAGATGAGCATACTTTCTCCGCTTGTGAGGTCAAGACTACTCATTAAATCTTGAGTCCTCCAGGATGTTAGGGTCTTTCAAGGCATAGAAGTGACAACTGATCTTCAGATCTGGATCTTGTTTGCTCAGAGGAGTCACCAAGTGATTTGAGAAGATATGGGTAAACTAGAGTATCACCAAAATTTGATTTCCTATAACAACGAAGACATTTTGAGTCCCTAGTAGAGTCACCAAAAATTGTTGGTTAGAGATCCGACACCAGCATGGACCAACGACAACATCAAATGATCAACACCGCACCCAAGGGAGAGGTGGGGTGATCAATTTCCAGAGAAGGTCGGTTCCTTATGAGGGAGGTCCTAACTACCTACGCCTAAAACACAAAGGGAAAAAAAGGAGTGGGAAAGAGATGAAATAAAGTAGGTCGTAGCCAAAACTCACAAGGATGGGATATGGCCACATCAAGACATATGCTCACCCAACCCCATCGATGGAAACACAGGTGTACCACCTAATAGATCAGCTAATCGGACCCTCACTCAACACTTCAGTGTGGCAGATCAAAAGGTAAATTCTAGAACTGATGGATAGGTGCATGAAATATAGGATTCAAAATTAAAGCACTCCTACTCGACCAACCTTAGCAAAAATAAACCCCTAACCCGATAATGATGCAAATTCCAGAACTACTAAGCAAAACCCACAAAATCTAGATAATAGAATTAAATGAGATCTACTTAGATAGCCAAAGCAAAAATAAGCATATTAAATCAAACACATAGATGTGAAGACCATATTAGAGACCAAACAGTAGTATCCTTGTATTTACAAAATGATGAGAAGTATTACATATGAATTGTAATGGCCAAAGAGCCACCCTTGGGATATCTAACATCCTAGTATTTATAGAAATTATTGATGTCTAGAAATATACAATTACACTAAACCCATGCACAACACCAACATGGGAATATCCCCCTTGTGTGGGACTGCCTGAGAGGAAAAACCTCCAGAGAGGGTCGGATCTCGAAAACGAAAATAAAAATAAAACTAAAACTGTAAAATAAAAACTGCACTAACAATAAAACTAGGAACTTGTAAAAATAAAAACTGCACAACAAAAACAAAATTAAAAAATAACTGCACTTACTTGCCGAGAAAATACAGATAGTGAAATAAAAATATAAATAAAAACTAAACTATTAACTCACCAAAGAAAAAGGGAAGGGAAATTTAAAATAATTGTAAACATATAATAAAAAGAATAGAGGCGATACGCCAAAATAAAAAATGGGTTGATTGATCCACCTAGGAATCCATAAAACACATAGTACAACAAATACGAGACATAAAATAAACATGAATTAACTGCAAGAGGTAAGGTTGGCATGAACCAAGGGCCAATGCCACATGTAATCCAACCAAACTAAAGATACACAAATTACAACTGAAGCAAATTTTTATTTTATTTCCCATAGTGTTATAGAGGTCAGTAAGTGCAGAATCAACCCTCCTTGAAAGATCTGAAAAAATCTATTTTATAGACCAAATATATTTTCCAATCTTCTATTTCCCACCTCCAATATTTTTTTGACCACTTTTTTGTATTTGTTTGCCCACTTTTTGATTTGCAGGGCTGCATATAGATTTTCCCCTGTTGGCATTTAAAACTGTAGAACTGCTGTTTTAATTCTCATTTAAAACTACATAATACTTTCCACCCGAACATCTAAAAATAAACCTGCTTTCTAGGTTTACAACACCAAACTACATAATAAATATTTCAACTATTTTTCAGATTTACAGCACTAAACTGCACAATAAATATTTCAGCTATTTTCCAAATTTATAGCACTAAACTGCACAATAAATTTTCCAGTTGTTTTCCAAATTTGTAGCACTAAACTGTATAATAAATATTTTCCACCTGCTTTCCAGATTTACAACACTAAATTGCACAATAAATATTTTCCACCTAGACATCTAAATATAAACCTGCTTTCCAGGTTTACAACGCTAAACTACACAATCAATATTTTAGTTGTTTTCTAAAATACACCTACTTCAGAACTGCGAACATATTTCCCACCTAGACATCTAAAATATTTAAATTTTAAAGAGTGTGGACAACTCTTGGATGAGGAAAATTTAAATAATTTTTACATAATAATTGCATTACTTCTCCAAGTATACATGCAATCAAATTGTGCAATGTGCGGTCAAACTGGGTATTGGTGTAGTCAAACCAAAAATTGTGTAGTTAAACTGGTCAATGTGCAATCAAACTGGAAACTATCTAGTCAAACTAGAAACTATGTAGTCAAACTGAAAATTGTGCAGTCAAACTAAAAACTATAAGATAGATGCCTTAAAATGAAGACAAGGACCTAAAAATGGGAGACAGAAACCTGAAACTGAGAGACAAGAACCTGAAATTAGAGACAAGCACCATATTTTGAATGGGAGATAAGCACTAGATTTTAAATGGGAGATAAGCACCAAATTTGAATGGGAGATAGACACCATATTTTGAATAGGAGATAGGCACTAGATTTTGAATAGGATACAGGTGCCAAATTTGAATGGGAGACATGCATCAAATTTAAATATGAGACAGACGCTAGATTTTGAATGGGAGACAAGTGCAAGATTTATTAAAGGTTCAAACACCATCAGTGTGTACCAATCAACACTATCAATTACAAAAATGAACTTGTCCATCACATATCACCAAATTTTTGCATGCAACTATTTAATAAATTAGAGCAAGAGACTCAAAATTTATTAACAGTTTGGTGACTCACAGGGGACACATGCCTACATTGTGCAAAGAGCCCAGAAGACCAGGTAGCCTTAGCATCCATTGGGCACAGAGTCATTGATCATATTTATATTTTTAAAAGAACTGAATTTCATACTTGCTTCGTAAGGAAGAACTACTAGAAATAATCCTTGTAATAGAACAAGAAAAAACTCACAATATTGAACAGAACAAAAAACTGCACAACAAAAACATAAAACTGCACAAAACTGAACATAATAGAAAACTACACAAAACTAAAAACAACTAACATAAAACAAAGTAAAATAAAACATGCTGCACAGGAAGCAAGAGTTGTCTTGGGACACTTAGGGAACAAAAAAAAAAAAGAAACTAAAACTACAACCTATGGCTAAAAAACTCAAGAATAAGCTTTGAGATAAATCCCATTTACTGGGATCTGCAGTGTTTCTCCATTGATCCTTGAGAGCTCAAAAGCATTGTTGCCTCTAAAGCTTGTAACAATGTATGACCCACTCTAGATAGAGTCAAATTTTGTATGTTTGCCTAGCTTTGCTCTATCTTCATCCCATTTTAGGACCATATCTCATGCTTTCTCAGTATTTAAATCCTCTTCAAGGTGTTGACATAGGGCTCTTCCTTGTACTAATTTTATCACTTTAATATCAACATCAAAACTCATAATTTTTGTCACCCAACTGGCCCTTTTATCAAGAACATCACGTCCTAACAATAATTATTTAATGTTGAGATGAACCACAAAGACTGTTATTCTATTTTAAGCCACCAAATGCTTGACATTTTTTAAGGTTCTAAGGAGTGCAAAACTGTTTTTCCACAAAATCATACCTCTCTTTATACTCCTTAAGGATATGGCTCATGAAGGCAATGGAATGCTCTATTTTCTCATTATTTTCCTATATAAGAACAACAACAATACTATATTCTCCCCCAAAAGCACACAAAATGAATTCTCTTTCAAAATTGGGGTTAATTAAAACAAGGGCTTTGGAAATAGCATCCTTGATTTTCTAAAAAATCTTGTTACCTTCTTAAGTCCATCTAAAGGACTGACCCCTCTTCAAAACTTGTGGTAATGTAATTGGTTTTATTATATTAACAAAGTCAGATATAAACTTCCTCACAAAATTGATCTTACCTAGGAATGATTGCAAAGCCTTCTTGTGAGTAGGCAGGGACAAGGTTTGAATAGCTTCAAGATGTTTTGGATCAAAATAAAGACCCTCCTTGGACACAACATGTCCCAATAGTTTACCCTATTCTACAACAAAAATACATTTCTTTAGGTTTAAAGAAACCCTAAACTCTCTACATCTCTAAAAAATTGCTTCCAAAAGTTGCATATAATCATTAACATTCCTGTAGAATACTTGTAATATCATATAAATAAACTAGAATCAATTTATTTATCAGTCCTTTGAAAGCTAGGTCCATAGCCCTTTGAAAAGTGGAACCTGCATTAGAAAGGCCAAAAGGCATTCTATGATATGCAAATATTCCCCATTTGGTGGTAAATACAGTTTTATGCTGGTCTTCTTCCTTATTCATTACCTGATTAAAACCTGAAAAACCATCCATCATAGAAAATCTTTCAGATCCTACCACATTTTGCAAAATTTGATCCATTGAAGGTAATGGAAAATGGTCTTTAAGGAAGACAATTCAAATCCTGAAAGTCCACACATAGTTTGATTTCTTTATTTTTCTTTCTGATTGGTACCAAGTTGGCTATCCAAGTGAAGTGTTTGATGGGATATATGATATGTGCCTTAATCAATTTCAACAATTATTTTCTCATCAAAGGTTCATCTTTGGGATTTACAAGTCTCTATTTCTAGCACACTAGTTTAGCATCAAGAAGAAGCTTTGTAGCATGTTGTATAATATATGGAGCATGCTCCTTCAACTGGTCATAATCCCATGCTATAATATCATCATATTATTTGCATTTTTGAATGAAGACAACTTCTTGATTAGGAGAACTACATTTACCAAGCATAAGGACTTTACTTGGAGCAATTTGGACATATCGACAAGCATTAATTTTTGTTATCATTCCTTTTTGTTTACCTTTGTATTGATCATCAAGAGTGAACAAAATTTCTAAAGTAACGAATCCCTTTGGAATCTTGTTGCTACTAAGTTGAATGATATCACTATCCTCATATGTTTGCTAAAACTTAGCCTGGATATCCTCAAAAAATTTATCTTCTTGCAAAATAAAGTTTACTATCTACTGATTGGAGTTAAACACTTGCCAATGTTTATCATTATTAGGAACTAAGGGCCTAATAATTAATTTTACATGTTTTTCCTCCTTGAATAAGTCAACAGGTAACTCATATTGTGCCCCCACAGCTACCATCCTATCAGCTTCTTGATTGCTCTTTCTAGGGACTATTTGGATATTCAAGGCATAAAATCCTTCATGTAGGTCGAGCACTCTACATTTATATGCTTTTAAAAGTTGATTATGAACAACACATTGATCCTTCACTTGCTACACTACCAATTTTAAATCACCAAAAATCTGTAGTAGTTTCACACCTCTTTTATCTACTTGTAGAAGTCCATGAATTAGAGCTTAATACTCTACCATGTTGTTAGTGCAACTGAACTGGAGATTGAAGGAATTTATCTTCAGAAGGAGAGGTGATCACTACACTAGAAACAACACCTTTCTTGCACTTAGCTCCATCAAAATGCAACTTCCATACACCTTCTATTTGTTGTTCTATTTTCATGACCTCTGGCATCATGCTCTTCTTCTCCAAGATACAGTAGGTTCCCATGCCAACCTCTTGAAAATTATCATATGGATCAGATCTATATAAGCCATCAAGCTGAGTATCAAGAATAGGAGGTGTTTGTATTTGCTCAGAAGAACTGTCTGACTCCATGGGTTTATAATTAATTTTAGGTTTGGGATCATGGAGTTCTACATGGAAGTGAGAGATATGCTCAGCTAATATGAAGAATTTGGTACCATATCTTGTGTTTAAGGACATCTTGTACCAATCTAGAGACATATAACCCCCTCATTTTATTGTGAAGTCCATGGATAAGAATAAAGAAAACATAGGTGAAGGTCTATGATTGATATATCATGTGTAATGGTAAGGCTAGGGCAGACATGCAAAGTAAGATTCAAATTTCTAACCACACCCAATGTCCTAACATTGGTGCCATCTAGTTGCATGACAAACATTCATAGACTTAATTGATAGTCCTAAAACATCAACTATTCTCTTTGGCATTACACAACTACTAGCTCCTAAATCAATCATGCAATTATGGACCAAATGCTTTCCTATGATGAGGGTCATATAGAAAGGAGGAGGTTTAGTAGGTGATTGTACATCATTAAGAGCCATTTGAATCAGAATTGTAGCTTTTGAAATAGAATCTTTAGTATTTTTAGGTCCTAAAGATATGTGACTCAGAGCTTCTTTGAGGAGGTCCATCTATTCTAGCAATGTAAGAGCATCCCACATAGAAACTTGCAAGCTGGTCTTCTTCATTTGCTCCACTAAGTTGAGAGGATTATTTTTCTATGTTTGTTTAACAGTCCAATCATTTTTTGGCCTCTCAACTAGGTAAGTAGGTCTGTTTTGCCATGTTCTACTAGGCTACTGCATTTGAGTTTTCTGATTTCTTCAATCTGGAACATCCTTGAATGTGACTATAGGTTATTGTTTTTGAGTCTGTTGTTTTCTCCAATCTAGAACATCCTTGATTGTGATTGCAGGCTGCTTTTTGACATTGGTACTTGGAGGTTGAGGGGATATGTTTGCTTGTGATATAGGACCATCAGTTACAACTTTTCCTTTAGACCTAGTATTATAGTCATACTTTACTTGCTTCTTAGGCTTATTATCTATAGTCTGGTTCACTACACAATGCTCATTTTATTGCCAATACATCAAAATGCTATTAGGAATTGATGTAGAAAGATGTTGATATTGTTGTTGTTCCACTATTTGATAGTTAGGATCATGTGCCACTAAAGCATTTCTACTATTTCCATATGCACAACCATTTGGATCATGAGGTAACTGAAAAGGAATGCACCACCTTTGTTGCTCATCTAAGTTGTATTGCATAGGTACTAGGTCCTGATTTGTATTGGTAATAACAAGGAACTATGCTTGTAAAGGCCTAACTGGATGAGCATAATTTTGATATGGAGGCCTATGCTGATAAGGAGGGTAGTATGGCTTGAAATACCTCCACTGAGGCTGGTTTTGCTACTTCTCAAAACTATTGAGCTTATTTCCCATTGTTCTGACTAAATTCAACAGATCATTCATTTGGTCATTTGATTGACCAGAAGTGCTAGGTACATTCTCATTAATTGACTATGGATAAACCATTGGAATATTAGTAGAATCTTGAGAGGATAATGGGTTGGGTATAGTCACATTTGGAAATAGAGGTATAGGAGGTCTAAGGACAATCCTACCACACTGCACTAAATAATTTTTAGCTTCAACAACCTTTTCATATGCATCAGGCAATGTATTGACTCCTCTAGTTTGGATGTTCATACCTATGTCAAAACTCAAAGCTCTCAAGAAATAGAGAAATGCATATTGTGCACTTGGCCTTACCTCCATGGGTACCTTGTCCCATGTCCTTTGGAATTTGAAATTGAAATATGTGATATGCTCATTGGAAGATCTTTTTATGGTAGTCAGTTGCTCCATGCATGATAAGCTATATGATTTATCTTCAAACTATTTGATCAGCTTATCAGCCAAGTCATCTCTGCTTGCAATGGTACGAACATGAAGGCTTCTAAACCATTGAAGGGATTTACCCTTCAAAGAAGATGCTAAAAATATAACAACCACATTATCTTCAGTCACATTATGTACTAAGCATATATTTACCATATCTTGGAGATGTTCCACACATACTATATTTTGAACGAGAGAAAAAAACCAAATTTGAATGGGAGATAAGCACCAGGTTTTTGAACGAGAGACAAGTACTAGATTTTGAACAGGAGACAAGCACCAGATTTTGAAAGGGAGACAAACACTAGATTTTAACGAGACAGGCTCCAAATTTGAATGAGATATAGGTGCCATATTTTAAATGAGAGACAGATGCTAGATTTTAAACGGAAGATAGGTACCAAATTTACTATAGGTTCAAACACCATCTGCGTGTACCGATTAACTCCATCAACTACAAACATGAAATTTTCCACCATGTATCACCATATTTTAGCAATTGGTACAACCATTTAATAAATTAGAGTAGGAGACTAAAAATTTACTAACATTTTGGCGAATCATAGGGGACACATGCCTACAATGTGAAAAGAACCCAAAATACTAGGTAGCCTTAGCATCCATTGGGCATAGAGTCATTGATCATCTTCAAATTTTAAAAAGAACTAAATTTCATACTTGCTTTGTAAGGAAGAACTGTTGGAAACAATCCTTGCAATAGAACTAAAAATTACACAAAACTGAACTAAACAGAAAACTGCACAACACTAAAAACAGAAAATTGCACAAAATTACACATAACAAAAAATTGCACAAAATTGAAAACAACCAACATAAAACAAAGTAAAATAAAACATGCTTCACAAGAAGCAAGAGTTGTCTTGGGATACTTAGGGAACACAACAAAAAAAAGAAACTAAAACTACAACCTATGGCTAAAAAAATCAAGGATAAGCTTTGAGATAAATCCCATTTACTGGGATTTGCAGTTTTTCTCCATTGATCCTTGAGAGCTCAAAAGTATTGCTGCCTCTAAAGCCTGTAACAATGTATGGCCCACTCCATATAGAGTCAAATTTTGTATATTTTCCTAGCTTCGCTCTATTTTCATCCCATTTCAGGATCATATTTCCTTCTGTAATGCTTTGTGAGGTAGTCTTCTTATCAAAGTACTTCTTCATTACCAGCTGATTTTCTTGAATTTTTTCCTAGCTTGGTCTCTAGTATTTTCCAACTGCATCAACTCTACAAACCTGAGCTCCATAATATCACAATGCTCTAAATTAATTTGATAAATCAGCACCAAGGTAGGAAGCTTTAGTAAAATAGGGACCTTGGCTTCATTGCCATACATAAGTCTGAAGGGGGACTGACCTATGGCCTGCTTTGGTGTAATTCTATCTGACCACAAGGTAGCTTTATTTTTGGTATGCCATATTCATTGATTCTTGTCCACTATTCTCTTAATGATTATGATCAAGTTTATTTTTTTGTCTCAACTAGTCCATTCCCTTGAGGGTAATTGTTGGAATATGTCTTCATGTAGATCTCATACTTGATATCAAAATTTGTGACTATAGAACCTATAAATGCTTTAGCATTATTAGCAATGATTGTCTCAGGTGCTCCAAACCTTGTAACAATAATTTCCAAAACTCAACAATGGCCCCTTTAGTGGCTTCTTTTAATGCAAAATCCTCAGTACATCTTGTAAAATAATCTATGGCTGTCAATATAAACTTGTGTCCAATACTTGAAGGCAGATTAATTACACCTATGAAGTCTAATCCATATTGTGTGAATGGTTGATCTATAGCAATTGGTTGTAGGGGAAAAGGATCCCTCTTCTTCCTTCCTAAGAAAATAAACATTCCTTACATTTTTGGATCCACTGGACTGCATCAGAAAATAGAGTTGGCCAAAAATAACCAGCTCTCATTATTTTAGCTGTTGTGATTGATGATGAGAAATGACCTCTTGAAAATCCTTGGTGGAATTCCTCCAACAGTTTTTTAGTATTTTTTGGTTCAATACACCTTAGGAGGACACCTTCCTGACTTCTTTTAAAAAGAATATCATCAATCACTTCAAAAGATAATGCTTTTAATATCATATTTCTTCTTTGGATTTTGTTGTATACCACTGAGTAGGTTTCAAATTTTAAATAATTTATCATAATATGAAACCAATTTAACTCTTCTTCTGTTAGTTAGGCATTAAAGAATACTTTCTCAGTATTTAAATCCACTGCAATGTGTTGAAATAGGGATCTTCCCATACTAATTTTGTCCCTTTAATATCAAAATCAAAATTCATATTTTTTGTAACCTAGCTAGCCCTTTTATTAGGAACATCACGTTCTAACAAAAAATATTTAATGCTGGGATGAACCACAAAGACTGTTATTCTATTTGGAGCCACCAAATGCTTCAAATGTTTTAAGGCTCTAAGGAGTGCAAAAATATGTTTTTTCATAAAATCATACCTCTCTTCATACTCCTTAAGTGTCTGGCTCATGAAGGCAATGGGATACTCTATTTTCTCATTATTTTCCTATGTAGGAACAACAACAATACTATATTCTCCCTCAAAAGCATACAAAATGAAATATCTTTTAAAATTAGGGTTAATTAAAATAGGGGCTTTAGAAATAGCATCCTTGATTTTCTAAAAATTCTGCTTAGCTAATTTGGTCCATCTAAAGGATTGATCCTTCTTCAATATTGTGGTAATTAGTTTTATTATATCAGCAAAGTTAGATATAAACTTCCTCACAACATGTCCCAATAGTTTACCCTATTCTACAACAAAAATACATTTCTTTGGGTTTAAAGAAACCCCAAAATCTCTACATCTCTAAAAAACCGCTTCTAGATGTTGCATATGATCATTAGCATTCCTAGAGAATACTTTAATGTCATCTAAATAAACCAAAATAGATTTATTTATCAATCCTTTGAAATCCAGGTCCATAGCCCTTTGAAAAGTGGCACCTACATTAGAAAGACCAAAAGGTATTCTATGATATGCAAATATTCCCCATTTGGTGGTAAATGAAGTTTTATGCTGGTCTTCTTCCTTAATAACTACCTGATTAAAACCTAAAAAACCATCCAACATAGAAAATATTTCAGCTCCTACCACATTTTGTAAAATTTGATCCATTGAGGGTAATGGATAATGGCCTTTAAGAGACACAATTCAAATCTTGAAAGTCCACACAAAGTCTGATTTTTCTATTTTTCTAATTGGAACCAATTTGGCTACCCAAGTGGAGTGCTTGATGGGATATATGATACGTGCCTTAATCTATTTTAGCAATTATTTTCTCATAAAAGGTTCAAATTTTGGATTGACAAGTCTTTGCTTCTAGTGCATTGGTTTAGCATCAAGAAGTTGCTCTATAGTGTGTTGTATAACATCCAAAGCATACTCTTTCAACTGGTCATAATCCCATGCTATAATATCATCATATTCTTTGCATTTATGAATGAAGACAACTTCTTGATTAGGAGAATTGTATTTACCAAGCATAAGGACTTTACTTGGAGCAATTTGGACATCTTGGTAAGCATTAATTTTTGTTGTCATTATTTTTTGTTTACCTTTGTATTGATCATCAGGAGTGAACAAACTTTTCAAAGTAATTAGTCCCTTTGGAATCTTGTTGCTACTAAGTTGAATGATATTACTATCCTCATATGTATGCTACAACTTAGCTTGGATATCCTTAAAAAATTTAGCTTCTTGCAAAATAAAGTTTTCTATCTGCTGATTGGAGTCAAACACTTGCCAATGTTTATCATTATTAGGAATTGAGGGCCTAATAATTGATTTTACATGTTGTTCCTCCTCGAATAAGTCAATAGGTAACTCATATTGTGCCCCCACAACTACCATCATATCAGCTTCTTGATTGCTATTTCTAAGCACTATTTGGATATTCAAGGCATCAAATCCTTCAAGTAGGTCCACCACTCTACATTATATGCTTTTAGAAGTTTATTATGAACAACACACTACCCTTTCACTTGATGCACTACCAATTTTAAATCACCACAAATTTGTATTAGTTTAACACCTCTTTTATCTGCTTGTAGAATTCCATGAATTAGAGCTTCCTACTCTGCCATGTTAGTACAATTGAACTGGAGGTTGAAGGAATGAAGAAATTTGTCTTCAGAAGGAGAGGTGATCACTACACTAGCACCAACACATTTCTTGCACCTAGCTCCATCAAAATGTATCTTCCACACACCTTCTATTTGCTATTCTATTTTCATGACCTCTAGCATCGTGCTTTTCTCCTCCAAGATACAACAGGTTCCCATGCCAACCTCTTGAAAATTATCATATGGATCAAATCCATATAACCCATTTACCTACTCATCACGCTAAGTATCAAGAATAGGAGGTTTTTGGATCTACTTAGAAGAACTGTCTGAATTCATGGATGTATAATTAATTTCAGGTTTGGGATCATGGAGTTGTACATGGAAGTGAGAGATAGGCTCAGCTGATATGAAGAATTTGGTACCATATATTATGGTTAAGGACATATTGGACCAATCAAGAGACATATAACCCCCTAATAATACTATGAAGTACCTAGATAGGCATAAAGAAAACATAGGTGGAAGGACTATGATTAATATATCATGTGTAATGGTAAGATTTGGGCAGACATGCAAAGTAAGGTCCAAATTTCTAACCACACCCAATGTCCTAATAGTGGTGCCATCTAGTTGCATGACACCAAAATTCATAGACTCAATTAATAATCCTAAAACATCAACTATTATCTTTGGCACTACACAACTACTAGCTCCTAAATCAATCATACAATTATGGACCAAATGATTTCCTATGATGAGGGTCATATAGAAAGAAGGAAGTTTAGTAGGTGACTGTACCTCATTAGGAGCCATTTGGATCAAACTTGTAGCTTCTGCAATAGACTCTTTACTCTTTTTAGGTCCTGAAGATACGTGACTCAAAGCTTCTTTGAGGAGGTCCATTTGTCTTGGCAATGCAAGAGCATCCCACATAGAAACTTGCAAGCTGGTCTTCTTCATTTGCTCCACCAAGTTGATAGGTTGATTTTTCTATGTTTGTTTAGCAGTCCAATCATTTATTGACCTCTAAAAAATTGGGTAAGTAGGCCTGTTTTACCATGTTCTACTAGGTTGCTGTATTTGAGTTTGCTAATTTATCCAATCTAGAACATCCTTGAATGTGATTGTAGGCTGTTGTTTTTGAGTCTGTTGATTTCTCCAATCTGGAACATCCTTGAATGTGACTGTAAGCTATTGTTTTTGAGTCTATTGATTTATTCAATCTAGAACATACTGGAGTGTGACTGCAGGCTACTGTTTAACATTGGTACTTGGAGGTTGAGGGTTATGTTTACTTGTGATATAGAAAGACCACCAGTTTCAAGTTTTTCTTTAGACCTAGTATTATAGTCAAACTATACTTAATTCTTAAGATGATTATCCATAGTCTGGTTCACTACACAATACTCATTTTCTTTCCAGTACATCAAAATGCTATCAAGAGTTGATGCGGGAGGATGTTGATATTGTTGTTGTTCCACTGTTTGATAGTTAGGATCTTGTGCCACTACAACATTGCTATTATTTCCATATGCATAGTCATTTGGATCATGAGGTACTAACAAGGAGGGCACCATATTTATTGCTCATCTAAGTTGTTTTGCATAGGTACTAGGGTCTTATTTGGATTTGTAATAGCAGGGAACTATGGTTGTAAAGGCATTACTAGATGAGAATGATTTTGATATGGAGGCCTATGCTGATAAGGAGGATAGTATGGCTGGAAATATATTTGTTGAGCCTGGTTTTGTTGCTTCTCTAGACCGTTGAGCTTGTTGCCCATTGTTCTAACTACATTCAATAGATCATTCATTTGGTCATTTGATTGACCAGAAGTGCTAGGTACATTCTCATTAATTAGCAATGGATAAACTACTGGAATATTAGCATAAGCTTAAGAGGATAATGGGCTGGGTACAGTCACATATGGAAATAGAGGTGTAGGAGGTCTAGGGGCAATCCTATCATACTGCACTAAATAATTTTTAGCTTCAAAAACATTTTTCTATGCATCAGACAATGTATTGACTCCTCTAGTTTGGATGTCCATACCTATGTTAAAACTCAAAGCTCTTAAGAAATATAGGAAATCAGATTATGCACTTGGTCTTACCTCGATGGGCACTCTATCCCATATCCTTTGGAAATTTAAAATTGAAATATGTGATCTACTCATTAGGAGCTCTTTTGATGGTAGTTAGTTGCTCCATATGTGATAAGCTATCTAATTTATCTTCGAATTGTTTGATTAGCTTATTAGCCAAGTCATCCTAGCTTGCAATGGTGTGAATATGAAGACTTCTAAACCATTATAGGGATTCACCCTTCAAAGAAGATGCTAACAACCTAACAACTATGTTGTATTTAGTCACATTATACACTGAGCATATATTTGCCATGTCTTGGAGATGTTCCATAGGAGTGATTGAGTTTTCTCCAATATAATAAGGTGGAGACTTAAGGGCTAATACTAGAATATCATCATGTATTGTCAAGGCTAATGAACTACCCTGATTAAAAGAGGGATATGATCTAGGTGGCAGTTGAGCCATGGATGGAGCAGAACAATAGATCCTTTGAGTAAATGAAGAAAATATAACTTGAGGTGATGTAGAAACTTGATCTTGAGTCCTTCCCCTTATTTTCTTCCTTGAGGTATTGAAATAAAGTTTTTGGAACTGGAATCTACCTTCCCTTCTTGAACTACTTCTTGTAGACACACCTCTCATAAAATGAGGATGCAATCAATGATCTGGTCCTTTTAACCAATAGAGTCACCAGGTGATTTTTTAAAATATGCTTCAGTAAGCAAGTAACAGTTAAGATAAACACTAAATCTTGACTATTTTAAAACAAAAACATAGTTTGTGTAAATGTTTCAATAAAACTATAGATGGTCCCACTGGGTGCGCCAAAACTATTGATGTATGAAAATGTACACTTACACTGCACTCATGCACAACACCAACATAAGAATATCCCTCTCATATGGGACTTCCTAAGAGGTAAAAACCTCTGGAGAGAGCCAGATCTTGAAAATAAAAATAAAAATAAAACTAAAACTATAAAATAAAAATATCACTAAAAAAAAACAGGGAACTTGTAAAAAATAAAAACTGCACAGTAAAAATAAAATTAAAAAATAACTGTACTTGCCAAGAAAATACAGACATAGTAAAATAAAAATACAAATAAAAACTAAACTATAAACTCACCAAGGAAAAGGGGAAGGGAAAATAAAAAGAACTACAAACAGATAATAAAAAGAATAGAGGTGATACACAAAAATAAAAAATGGGCTGATTGATCCACCTAAGACTCCATAAAAGACATAGTATAACAAATATGATACATAAAATAAACATGAATCAACTACAAGAGGTAATATTGGTATAAAACAAGGGCCAATGCCACATGCAATACAACCAAACTAAAGATACACATATTACAACTCAAACAATTTTTTGTATTATTTCCTGTAGTGTTACAGAGGTTAGCAAGTGACAGAATCAACCCCCCTTTGAAGATCTAAAAAAATCTCTTTTATAGACCAGAGATATTTTCCAGTCTTCTATTTTCCACCTCTAATATTTATTTGCCCACTTTTTGATATTTATTTGCCCACTTTCTGATTTGCAGGGCTACAAATGGATTTTTCCTTGATCAAATTGTTCATACCTATGTCAAAACTCAAAGCTCTCAAGAAATAGAGAAATGCATATTGTGCACTTGGCCTTACCTCCATGGGTACCTTGTCCGATGTCATTTGGAATTTGAAATTGAAATATGTGATATGCTCATTGGAAGCTCTTTTTATGGTAGTCAGTTGCTCCATGCATGATAAGCTATATGATTTATCTTCGAAGTATTTGATTAGCTTATCAGCTAAGTCATCTTTGCTTGCAATGGTATGAACATGAAGGCTTCTAAACCATTGAAGGGATTTACCCTTCAAAGAAGATGCTAAAAATATAACAACCACATTATCTTCAGTCACATTATGTACTAAGCATATATTTACCATATCTTGGAGATGTTCCACACGTACTATATTTTGAACGAGAGACAAAAACCAAATTTGAATGGGAGATAAGCACCAGGTTTTTGAACGAGAGACAAGTACTAGATTTTGAACATGAGACAAGCACCAGGTTTTGAAAGGGAGACAAGCACTAGATTTTTAACGAGACAAGCTCCAAATTTGAACGAGATATAGGTGCCATATTTTAAATGAGAGACAGATGCTAGATTTTAAACGAAAGATAGGTACCAAATTTACTAAAGGTTCAAACACCATCTGTGTGTACCGATTAACTCCATCAACTACAAAAATGAAATTTTCCACCATGTATCACCATATTTTAGCAATTGGTACAACCATTTAATAAATTAGAGTAGGAGACTAAAAATTTACTAACATTTTGGCGAATCACAGGGGACACATGCCTACAATGTGAAAAGAACCCAAAATACCAGGTAGCCTTAGCATCCATTGGGCATAGAGTCATTGATCATCTTCAGATTATAAAAAGAACTAAATTTCATACTTGCTTTGTAAGGAAGAACTGTTGGAAACAATCCTTGCAATAGAAATAAAAATTACACAAAACTAAACTAAACAAAAAACTGCACAACACTAAAAACAGAAAATTGCACAAATTACACATAACAGAAAATTGCACAAAATTGAAAACAACCAACATAAAACAAAGTAAAATAAAACATGCTTCACAAGAAGCAAGAGTTGTCTTGGGACACTTAGGGAACACAACAAAAAAAAGAAACTAAAAATACAACCTATGGATAAAAAAATCAAGGATAAGCTTTGAGATAAATCCCATTTACTGGGATTTGCAGTTTTTCTCCATTGATCCTTGAGAGCTCAAAAGTATTGCTGCCTCTAAAGATTGTAACAATGTATGGCCCACTCCATATAGAGTCAAATTTTGTATATTTTCCCGGCTTCGCCCTATTTCATCCCATTTCAGGATCATATTTCCTTCTGCAATGCTTTGTGAGGTATTCTTATCAAAGTACTTCTTCATTACCAGCTAATTTTCTTGAATTTTTTCCTAGCTTGGTCTCTAGTATTTTCCAACTGCATCAACTCTGCAAACCTGAGCTCCATAATATCACAATACTCTAAATTAATTTGATAAATCAGCACCAAGGTAGGAAGCTTTAGTGAAATAGGGACCTTGGCTTCCTTGCCATACACAAGTCTGAAGGGGGACTGAGCTATGGCTTGCTTTGGTGTAATTCTATCTGACCACAAGGTAGATTTATTTTTGGTATGCCATATTCATTGATTCTTGTCCACTATTCTCTTAATGATTCTGATCAAGTTTATTTTTTTGTCTCAACTAGTCCATTCCCTTGAGGGTAATTGTTGGAATATGTCTTCATGTAGATCTCATACTTGATATCAAACTTTGTGACTATAGAACCTATAAATGCTTTAGCATTATTAGCAATGATTGTCTCAGGTGCTCCAAACCTTGTAACAATAATTTCCAAAACTCAACAATGGCCCCTTTAGTGGCTTCTTTTAATGCAAAATCCTCAGTACATCTTGTAAAATAATCTATGGCTGTCAATATAAACTTGTGTCCAATACTTGAAGGCAGATTAATTACACCTATGAAGTCTAATACATATTGTGTGAATGGTTGATCTATAGCAATTGGTTTTAGGGGAAAAGGATCCCTCTTCTTCCTTCCTAAGAAAATAAACATTCCTTACATTTTTGGATCCACTGGACTGCATCAGAAAATAGAGTTGGCCAAAAATAACTAGCTCTCATTATTTTAGCTGTTGATTGATGATGAGAAATGACCTCTTGAAAATCCTTGGTGGGATTCCTCCAACAGTTTTTTAGTCTTTTCTGGTTCAATACACCTTAGGAGGACACCTTCCTGACTTCTTTTGAAAAGAATCTCATCAATCACTTCAAAAGATAATGCTTTTAAACTCATATTTCTTCTTTGGATTTTGTTGTATACCACCGAGTAGGTTTCAAATTTTAAATAATTTATCATAACATGAAACCAATTTAACTCTTCTTCTGTTATCTAGACATTAAAGATTACTTTCTCAATATTTAAATCCACTGCAAGGTGTTGAAATAGGGATCTTCCCATACTAATTTTTTCCCTTTAATATCAAAATCAAAATTCATATTTTTTGTAACCTAGCTAGCCCTTTTATTAGGAACATCACATTCTAACAAAAAATATTTAATGCTGGGATGAACCACAAAGACTGTTATTCTATTTGGAGCCATCAAATGCTTCAAATGTTTTAAGGCTCTAAGGAGTGCAAAACTCTGGTTTTTCATAAAATCATACCTCTCTTCATACTCCTTAAGTGTTTGGCTCATGAAGGCAATGGGATACTCTATTTTCTCATTATTTTCCTATGTAGGAACAACAACAATACTATATTCTCCCTCAAAAGCATACAAAATGAAATATCTTTTAAAATTAGGGTTAATTAAAATAGGGGCTTTAGAAATAGCATCCTTGATTTTTTGAAAATTCTGCTTAGCTAATTTGGTCCATCTAAAGGATTGATCCTTCTTCAATATTGTGGTAATTAGTTTTATTATATCAGCAAAGTCAGATATAAACTTCCTCACAACATGTCCCAATAGTTTACCCTCTTATACAACAAAAATACATTTCTTTGGGTTTAAAGAAACCCAAAAATCTCTACATCTCTAAAAAACTACTTCTAGATGTTGCATATGATCATTAGCATTCCTAGAGAATACTTTAATGTTATCTAAATAAACCAAAATAGATTTATTTATCAATCCTTTGAAATCCAGGTCCATAGCCCTTTGAAAAGTGGCACCTACATTAGAAAGACCAAAAGGTATTCTATGATATGCAAATATTCCCCATTTGGTGGTAAATGAAGTTTTATGCTGGTCTTCTTCCTTAATCACTACCTGATTAAAACCTAAAAAACCATCCAACATAGAAAATATTTCAGCTCCTACCACATTTTGTAAAATTTGATCCATTGAGGGTAATGGATAATGGCCTTTAAGAGACATAATTCAAATCCTAAAAGTCCACACAAATTCTGATTTTTCTATTTTTCTAACTGGAACCAATTTGGCTGCCCAAGTGGAGTGCTTGATGGGATATATGATACGTGCCTTAATCTATTTTAGCAATTATTTTCTCATAAAAGGTTCAAATTTTGGATTGACATGTCTTTGCTTCTAGTGCACTGGTTTAGCATCAAGAAGGTGCTCTATAGTGTGTTGTATAACATCCAGAGCATACTCTTTCAACTGGTCATAATCCCATGCTATAATATCATCATATTCTTTGCATTTATGAATGAAGACAACTTTTTGATTAGGAGAATTATATTTACCAAGCATAAGGACTTTACCTGGAGTAATTTGGACATCTTGGTAAGCATTAATTTTTGTTGTCATTATTTTTTGTTTACCTTTGTATTGATCATCAGGAGTGAACAAACTTTTCAAAGTAATTAGTCCCTTTGGAATCTTGTTGCTACTAAGTTGAATGATATTACTATCCTCATATGTATGCTACAACTTAGCTTGGATATCCTTAAAAAATTTAGCTTCTTGCAAAATAAAGTTTTCTATCTGCTGATTGGAGTCAAACACTTGCCAATGTTTATCATTATTAGGAATTGAGGGCCTAATAATTGATTTTACATGTTGTTCCTCCTTGAATAAGTCAACAGGTAACTCATATTGTGCCCCCACAACTACCATCATATCAGCTTCTTGATTGCTCTTTCTAAGCACTATTTGGATATTCAAGGCATCAAATCCTTCAAGTAGGTCCACCACTCTACATTATATGCTTTTAGAAGTTTATTATGAACAACACACTACCCTTTCACTTGATGCACTACCAATTTTAAATCACCACAAATCTGTATTAGTTTAACACCTCTTTTATCTGCTTGTAGAATTCCATGAATTAGAGCTTCGTACTCTGCCATGTTAGTACAATTGAACTGGAGGTTGAAGGAATGAAGAAATTTGTATTTAGAAGGAGAGGTGATCACTACACTAGCACCAACACATTTATTGCACCTAGCTCATCAAAATGTATCTTCCACACACCTTCTATTTGCTGTTCTATTTTCATGACCTCTAGCATCGTGCTCTTCTCCTCCAAGATACAACAGGTTCCCATGCTAACCTCTTGAAAATTATCATAGGGATCAAATCCATATAACCCATTTACCTACTCATCACACTAAGTATCAAGAATAGGATGTGTTTGGATCTACTTAGAAGAACTGTCTGACTTCATGGCTGTATAATTAATTTCAGGTTTGGGATCATGGAGTTGTACATGGAAGTGAGAGATAGGATCAGCTGATATGAAGAATTTGGTACCATATATTATGGTTAAGGACATATTGGACCAATCAAGAGACATATAACCCCCTAATTTTACTATGAAGTACCTATATAGGCATAAAGAAAACATAGGTGGAAGGACTATGATTAATATATCATATGTAATGGTAAGATTTGGGCAGACATGCAAAGTAAGATCCAAATTTCTAACCACACCCAATGTCCTAATAGTGGTGCCATCTAGTTGCATGACACCAACATTCATAGACTCAATTGATAATCCTAAAACATAAACTATTATCTTTGGCACTACACAACTACTAGCTCCTAAATCAATCATACAATTATGGACCAAATGATTTCCTATGATGAGGGTCATATAGAAAGAAGGAAGTTTAGTAGGTGACTGTACCTCATTAGGATCCATTTGGATCAGACTTGTAGCTTCTGCAATAGACTCTTTACTCTTTTTAGGTCCTGAAGATACGTGACTCAAAGCTTCTTTTAGGAGGTCCATTTGTCTTGGCAATGCAAGAGCATCCCACATAGAAACTTGCAAGCTGGTCTTCTTCATTTGCTCCACCAAGTTGATAGGTTGATTTTTCTATGTTTGTTTAGCAGTCCAATCATTTATTGACCTCTCAAAAATTGGGTAAGTAGGCCTATTTTACCATGTTCTACTAGGCTACTGTATTTGAGTTTGTCAATTTATCCAATATAGAACATCCTTGAATGTGATTGTAGGCTATTGTTTTTGAGTATGTTGATTTCTCTAATCTGGAACATCCTTGAATGTGACTATAAGCTATTATTTTTGAGCCTATTGATTTATTCAATCTAGAACATACTGGAGTGTGACTGCAAGCTACTGTTTAACATTGGTACTTGGAGGTTGAGGGTTATGTTTACTTGTGATATAGAAGGACCACCAGTTTCAAGTTTTTCTTTAGACCTAGTATTATAGTCAAACTATACTTAATTCTTAAGATGATTATCCATAGTCTGGTTCACTACACAATACTCATTTTCTTTCCAGTGTAGGCACCAGTCAAACCAAGTGTAGGCACCAGTCAAACTGCATTACTTCATTACTTCTCCAAGTGTAGGCACTAGTCAAACCAAGAATACGTGCAATCAAATTGTGCGATGTGCGGTCAAACTGGTCATGTGTGCAGTCAAACTAGAAACTGTGCAATCAAACTGGTCAATGTGCAATTAAACTAGAAACTGTGCAGTAAAATTGGAAATTGTGCAGTCAAATTGAAATTTGTGTAGTCAAACTGGTCAATGTGCAATCAAACTGGAAACTATAAGATAGACGTCTTAAATTGAATATGAGGGCCTAAAACTGAGAGACAAGAACCTAAAACTAGGAGATGAGAACCTAAAAATAAGAGACAAGAACCTGAAACTGGAGATAGGCACCAGATTTTGAATGGGAGATAAGTACCATATTTTAAACGAGAGATAGGTACCGGATTTGAATAGGAGATAGGCACCAAATTTTGAACGAGATAGAGGCACCATATTTTGAATGGGAGATAAATACCAGTTGAATAGGAGATAAGTGCCAAATTTTGAATGAGAGACATGTGCCAGATTTACTAAAGGTTCAAACACCATTTGCGTGTACCGATCAACTCTATCAGTTGTAAACATGAACCACTTATCACCAAATTTTTACAATTGGTGCAACCATTTAATAAATTAGAGCAGGAGACTCAAAATTTATTACTATAAATTTTACAATAAATTCAAATTACAAGCATTAATGGTGGTAGGTAAGAAAATATTGTTGAGGTAGATTGGTGCTTAGCTAGTACTCTTATCCTCGGGATAATGGTGATTTTTTGGAAATGGGGTAGGTGCTTCTACACCAATATAAGCTCTTGATCACTTTGTCATTTATACCTGGCTCTTTAATTCTCATCTACTCTACCCTTTCAATCAAATGGTGGTCCTCTAGTTAGGTGGTGAATGACTGGGATTAATTATCTTGGGAGTAACACATTTCAAATCAAGACTTTCGTGCATGAACAACTAGTACTGGGTAGCTAGAGCCATTAATACTTCTCATTTTGAAACTCTAGATGATGGTGGGAGTTCAAGTGTTGGGTGGTTGTTTTACTTGCTTCATTAGATAACAACCTTCCACCCATGGTGAAATTATGGAGGAGGGTGAGCATTTACCAAAGTTTCCCCAACCAATGTCCCAAAGATCCACCCAATAATAGGTGGGAGTTTTCATCCTTCTTGAGGGTGGGGATTTGTGATATTTTTGCCCTCACTAACCGAACAAAGTTTTCATCCAGCCAACGGGTAGGGTTTTAGAATGCCTCCGTCTTGAGGTAGAGCCCAAGTATTTTCCCAACCTATTTTTCATCCCACCCTTTCAAATAATCCTCAAATTCATGGTAAACCTGTGGAACTAGACTTATTCAATTACCTTGAACTTTTTCATCCACTTGCTACTTATCATTGCCCATTGGTGCTACTGCCTCTATCCTCTGCCCGACCATTCATGCTTTAAAATTTGGCCAATATTTGAAGAGCATCATCTTGCAAATAAGAGTGGGTGAAGTGATGCAAAATTTCATCCACAGTTACTTGATCTAGGGATAGTGTCAATGGTGATCTTGTAAAAATCAATCTTATTTTGTTGACAATGTATTTATATGGCTTGAGCTTATTATTTTTGGTTTAATAGACACCAATGACTTGGTTGACTACTAGTTGAGAGTCTCTAAAGATAGAAAGGTTTTTAACTTAGAGGGTTTATGTTGCATGGAACCCTAAAGTAATGACTTTGTACTTAGAAGTATTATTGGTGTAAGAAAACTTAAGCTTGAAGGATAAAGGGATTAGTTGTTATTGACAAGTAATCAAGATAAATCCTGCTTTAGCTCCTTTGACACATCTAGCACCATTAAAGTACAATGTCTAAGGAATAGGTTGATCTACTTCTAGGTTGAAGCCTAACTCATCAATAAAGTCTACCAATAAGGGTTGGATAGCTTCTAAGGCCATAACTACTAATTGGTCAATGATGACCTGACATTTCATAGAATTTTAATTGATGAACTCAAGATTGAATTTGCTAAGTGCAATGACCTAGTTAGCGGTTCATATCAAGAGGCAAGGTTTGAATATAAGGTAATGCAAGGGGTTAACCCTCACAATGTCATATGTTTTATGGCTAAGAATTGGTGTCTAATCTTCTAGGATATAAATACTATGATAAGGTAATTCTTATCTAAGGGTGTATATCAAACTATGTAATTGACTAAATCCCTATTGATGTAGAAGATAGCCCTTTCTCTATATTAGTCATTGTATTGTACCAATGTGTCCTAAGACATGGTGAATGGATACTATGTATAACAATAATAACCTAGAGGGGTTAGGTAGGACAAGGACAAGAGGAAAGAAAATTTAGGATTCAAGAGCATCAAATAAAGCTTAATAGTTATCATTCCATTTGAAGGATGCATCATTAGAAGCTTGGTGAAGGGTTGACATTTATCTGCTAGTTGGAAGATGAAACTTTGGATGGCTTGGATTTTTCTTTGGAGGTTCTTAAGTTGGGTTAGAGTTTGAGAGGATAGCATATGAATGATAGCCAATATTTTATTGGGATAAATATTGATAACATGTTAATATGTAATGGATCCCATTTATTTTCCTGATGCAACCCCAAAGATGTAGTTATGAGGTTTTAGGTAAATCTTGAACTCTATTAGTCACTCAAAGATGCACCTTATCTCAAACATGATCTTCTTAGTTTAAATATCAACTAAGAATATTGTTGATATAGTATTTCATAATGTCATGCATCATGTCATGAAAGATGTATGTCATGGCTCGCTAGTAGGTGATCCCTTCGTTATTTAGCCTAAAGGGCATGACTTTATAACAAAAGGTTCCTTAAAGGGTGGTGAAATTTATTTTGGATTGGTACTTAGAGGTGATCTTACTAATATAGCCTAGGAATATATCTATCATAGACAATATTCTACATCCTATAGTGAAATTGTTGATCATGTCAATATTGGATAGAGGAAAGTCATCCTTGGGACATACCTTATTGATATTCCAAAAGTTCATGTATACTATAATGCTACTTATTTTCTTAGCAATATGGAAAATGTTAGAGATCAAGTCAAAATAATTGATGGCTTTGATAAATTCAACATCTAGGAATTTTTTGATCTCCTATTTAACTAACAATATGATTTTTGGGTGCATTTTTTGTAATTTCTATTTTACAAGATTTGAACCTAGAGTGATGACTAGATGGTGGATGACCAAGGAAGGATCAAGACCAAACATATTGACATAGGTCCAAGAAAATATGCCTTTTAACTCTACCAAGAGCTTGGTGTATTTCTCATGCTTAGTTATAGTCAAGACCTTGCCTAGCTTAAGGATCTTAGGATTATCCAATATCCCAATGTTGATGTCTATAATTTTCTCAATTAGAATCAGATTTATATTCCAATTGAGGAGGAGCTAACAACACTCCTAGAATTTCTAGATCTATAGGGTTTGAGGTTGATTGACTATTTTTTATTGGATTTGAGATAGCGATATTGGTGATTTGGAAAAATATTCACCAATATAAAATTTATTTTATGCTAGATAATTTGAAGGACCATCTTGGAGAGGATCATTCATTACGTCCTCCAAATAATACTTGTATTTATCAAAAATTAATTCAATATAGGCCAGGGTTAGAAAATTTACCTAAAGAGATCGAGTAAATTTGAAGAGGTTACGATCTATGAGGAGTGATGATCCATCATCATCATCCTCATTCTAATCTAGTTTATTTCAAGAAATGATGTTATCATGGGATGTCCTATCAAGATGGCTAACTTCTCCTTCTTTGTTAGAAGAATAAGAAGAAGAAGGAAAAGGCTTCCTATAGCTAGGGATATATCCTATCCTATAGTTCCCTAGCAAGGCTTTAATCTATAAGGGTTCTTTAATGCCCTTCTCATAAAAACCTAGTCCTTTGCATTGGTATCTCATGTTGGAGATCATCTACTTAGGGATAGAATATAAGTTCAACAAGAAGAATGCATCATACTATCATTCAATCAGGTAAGGTCTATTACCAAGGATTTTCTCCTTATCAATGGTACTAGTGCAAAAAAAGGATCAACATCGTATTTGCACTATTTTACCCTTATTGTCAGAAGGTAAGCCTAAGGTTTGAGATGATGGAAGGAACTTGGCTAGATCAAGAAAAAATTGATTATTAGTTAATTTGTTATTAATGATCATTGGAATACCACCATGACCCTTAAGTTCATTTTTAGATGGATTATTTAAGGTGAACAACCTTAATGCATCAATGATAGTAGACTAAGAAGAAGAAGAAGAAGAAAAATATTTGAGATATAAATTTAAAGAAGGGCAAAGATGAGCTTTTGGATTTTTTATCTCGATCACCTGATAATAGAAGAAAATTTTTAGGTTGGATAGAATGTGATAAGTCTTGTTCTTATATTTGTATTTAAGGCATTGATAAAGAGTTGAGGGGATGACTCACATCTCATGTATCCATGGTCTCTCGAGAAGAATTTTATATGTTAAGTCACATGGCATGACATAGAAGAGAGTATTGTAAGTGTGGGGTCTAAATTTTAGGGGTAAGACTATAGTGCCACTAGCCTCATATTCCCAATTTTTGAGAGCTATGATAATAAGATTATATTTCTCCAAGTCTAGCTTGGTTAGCCCAAAATGACTAATGAACTTAAGGCTAAAAATAATGAGACTAGAATTATTATCGACTGAGATTCATTTGATGAACTTGTCACCGATATGGCCTATGATGTATAATGATAGATATCTGACCACATATGATTGACTAATTCATCCTCATGAAATGATAAAGTTGTATGGTTAACCCCAATGGACCCTTCTATGGGAGTAAGGTAATTTTTATTGAGGTCTTGAGGAATAACCTATTCACTCAAAATTTTGAGTAAGATATCTCTATGAGCCAGAGAAGGCCTAATAAATTTGAGAAGAGAGATATTGGTTGGGGTAATATCAATATACTATAGCAAATCAAAAGTTCCCTTAGTCTTGGTTCCTAATTGCATGATCAGAGGAGGTCTTTTGGGTGGAGAAGTTATTTTTATATGAAGGACTAAGGAAGGTCTTAAAGGTTTATTGGATGGTTAATTTTTTTGTTGTTGTTTGATTAGATCATAAATGTGAGATATATGCTTAAAATAAGGGGGCACCCATACCATCCCTTAGTTTATAGGTGGTACATTCCTATTGTGAATTTTATCTACTACATTTTGGTCTTAATTATAATTAGAAAATAGATTATGAAAGATTACAAGATATTGATTGTAAGAATATTAAGAGTCACATCCATTGATAATGACTTGACCATTGTCGATTAGGTATTGGACCACATTCCTAAGGATCATGTATTTGTCAGTTACATAACCATTGACAAAGTGGAAGGAATATTACTTATTGGGATGAAACCATGGAGAATTTTCCCTCTTCTTGTTCAACAGGTTTGATAGGTGGAATTTCTATTATATTAGCCTTTAGGAGTTGTTCTAGGATGGATAAAATATGTTCTTCTATTTAGGAGTACCTCCTTTTGGGTTTTGTTGTTAAGGCTTCCCTAAGACAAGTTTTTGAAGTTTTATTACAACATCAATATTGTTGGCTTGGCATGAGTCTATGAATCCACTGCCTACAATGTGTTTGTTCTAAAACTATCTTTTTAGGTCAGAGGAAGACTTATTTTTGTCTTTATGGGATTTAGAATGTAATTGTCCTTTTTTAATGATAACAATATTGTAGAAACCCAATCTTGCATGGAAGGCTAATATTCAAGTTTTTCAATCCCTCCATCAATCAACCCTTCAATTAGCCAAATTGAATCAACCCTTTTTTACCCAAATTTAGACAATTTATTGCTCTAAGAGAGAAAGTATTGGGGCATGAGAAATAGCATCAATCAAACTTTTGTGACCCTACTAATGCTTTTTACAAGTTTGACTTGTTGACCTTTTCCCCTAAAATTTGACCTCCAACATAATGATGCAAAAGTGCCATCATGAAAGTGTTGTGTCATGCACAAAATCAAGAAAATTTGACCTTCTTGTCTCTTTCAAACCACTTGCCATTAATGTGTCAAATACTTGAAATTTGATTTGTAGCTCCTGTAAGGAATCTCAAACCCAAGAATTACCATTCTCATGTTCTTCCATTAATGAATTCTTGACCCCTTTTCAAGTTATTACCTTCTTGAATCTTGTCATCTTCAATAAAATTCTTCCCCAAAGGAGCAATGGATGATTATAAAACTAGCACTTGGGGTGACCATTTGATCATAGTTTTTGAGTAGAAACACTATCAAAATTCATATGCATTTTCATTAAGAGTTTTATTGTAACAAAATTCTATCAAAATCTCTCTAGAATCATAGACACTATCATTTTTCATGGAAATGTTATATAAAAATCTTATTGTGATCATATGAAGGCCATATTTGCATGCATCCAAGATCTCTCCAAGCACTCTTGCAAGCGTCCAATAAAGTCTACAAGCTCTTAAGAAATCATCAAGTATCAAGCATCTAAGCCTCTAAGCTCAAGCATTCAAGTACCAACAAGCAAGCTAGAGAGATTTCAACAAGATTACAACAAGGTGAAAAGAATCTTGTATTTTAGGTTGTGCTCTTTCCCTTAATTTTTTTATGGCTCTTCCTTGTTCTTTTAGATTTAGAATTTTATTTTATTGTACTTAAAACTAACCTTGTGCGTTTTACATTTTTATTCAGGTCATATTTTATTTTATAATTTAATATTAGTATTAATCAAGTAAAACTATGTATTTATGATGTTGGATAGGGCCTTTATATTCCCAAGTCAAAGCCTTTTATTATATCCATCTTAATCTTGGCATATCCTGCATCTAGTCTTGTTGTTCTACTCTTAGAAGTGAATGCACTAGCAAAATACAAGATGATGGTGCTATTGCTCTCTAGTTTTACATAGAGTGAAAGCATCGACATCAAGAAAAAGTGTTGGCATTGAGCAAAAGTACTAGTAATGCTATCATAACCTAGTGGTAGTTCTTCCACTTGGAAATCATTTCTTGAATTCTACCATTTTTATCATTCCTATCTGTCTAAATAAGGGTCTGATTGTTGTTCAAGAAAGTTCAACTATCCTTTGCTATCTTAGATAGGCCCCTCTATCATTGACTATCTATTTTTTTCTATCTATTTTATAGGTTAAGTTATATCACCATTAGCAGGATATAGTGTTAGTAGTGCTCTTGCCATAGAGGTAGAAATAGGTTCTTTTACCTCATAAATCTATCATTTAAGCATTTAGGATTTGTATTCTATTTTATGTCTATGTAAACTAGATTATATGTTTTCTATCATAAAAATAGATTGAAAAAATAACTAATTAGTCTTAATCATAAAAATGATTAATCTAATATTTAAGCTTTAGCATTTAATAAAATTCACATGTAGTTGCATCTTAGGCTTTTTTTGTTGTATCTTCTTGTGCCCTTACCTCTTAAAGAAAAATAGTTATTTCCTTTATTATCAAAAGCAAAAGTCATTTTAGCTTTAGGTCTTGTTGCATTTATATGTGCATCAGGTATATATTAGGGTTAAGCTTAGACAAAAAGGTATATTCTTCAATTAATCCAACAAAACTAGACTTTAAGATTACAAATTGGCCCTAGTCTCAAAGTGAGAAAAGGAGAGAGCAAAAAAGAATTTCAAGAACAACCTTTGTGACACCTTTCCATTTTCCCTTCTCACATTTTGGTGAACTCAATGTAAATACCACCATGCTTCGCAAGATTATTCTTTGTCCAAGCTAAGTCTTAATCAAACTAAAATTTATCTAAAATTTAATCAAGACCATCTAATATTATTTATCTATATTAAATCACATTAAATATAGAAAAAATAACATAACCAGTTGCTAGTCCTACTAAGGGTCTTCATGATCCTTTGAGTAGCTACCATATGAGCTACTAGGCATTTTTATATATATAGCAATTTTGGGCCCCCATATAGGATCTCATGCATACTTACACCTAGTAAGGAGTATCTTGTAGTGGGATAGTGGGAGTCATAAGGAGGCATACTATTATCCCTCACATACCATCTTAGCCATGTATCCAAGTGATCAATTTCATGTATCATAGATAACCCACATGTTGGATTTCTCTCACGTACCAATGGGTATATAAAGAAGAGTTAAGTATATAGGGACCTTCAGTATATAGCGAGGGCCTTGAGGTGTAGAGGCTGAATTTGGTATATCGAGGGAAGGGAATATAAGGTTGCAAAAACTTCTTTTTCTTCCTCAAAAAATTCATAATTTCTATTCCAATAGAAAAGAAGATTACATAGCGTAGTTTCCCAAGGCATACAAAGAAAACAAGAACAGTGAAAACTTCCCTAGCATAAAAGAAAGGAATACGACTCTAGAACTATCAAACAAATGCCACAACAACGAAGTAAAAATAAATGAGAACAACAAAGTCAAAATCTCAAAACATTGTCACAAGGCAAATAATAGAAGAAGGACAACCACCATAAAATATTAAGGATAAAAAATGGAAATCTTAACCTCATGGACAGTCACACCATATTTGATTTCAATCTGCTCCCATTACCCCTATGCCAATAGTAGTCCTTCTTTTGACAGAGCATCTACAAGAGTATTTAGTTCTCTATATACATGTTTGTAGGTGATGATATTGAAAACACCTGCTAAAATATTCACCTATTCAAAGATAGGCCGCAAGGGTAAGTTCTCCATTCTATACAGATCCTTCATCCAATTGATGACAACAAGTGAATCCCCCAACACTTGGAGTTGGAAAACATTGTGATCAAGTGCAATTTTTAAGAGCAACTTCAATGTGATTAATTCAGCATAATTATTAGTTCATGTACCCAAGCACGCCTTGAACTTTATGAAATGAAAATCATGGAAATAGAGAATTCCTCCTACCCCACACAAAAGTGGGATACCTTGACAAGCCCCATCAAAATATCCCCAAGGAATAATTTTATTAACACTGGCATCCATGATCAATCTTGGGCATTTAGGAAAGCTTGGTTTCATAAGTCCATTAAGCAAAGTACGAATCTGAGTAGCAACTTGAAAAGCAGGAGTAAGGGAATTTTAGAAAATATCAAAATTTCTAGCTAACCACACTCCCCATGCCACCACAAAGGGAAGAGCTTTGAAGGTCTTCAGATTGCTCTTGTCAAACCACTTCTTCATACACTCTTCCAATGTGTCCCCTTGCCAATTACCTGTACTCCCAGTTAGCACCTCTACCTCCATCCACACAGACTTAGTATAAGCACAACCAACCAATAAATGGTTGATAGTTTCTAGCTCCACACGACAAAGAGTACACCTCCTAAGACCTTGAAACCCCCTCTTCATTAAAACATCCCAAGTTAAAACTCTATTATTAAGAGCCAACCACAAAAAAATTAGTTTTTAAAGGTGTCCTGACCTTCCAGATAGGTTTCCACCACCAAACATGTTCCCCATGCCTATCATGAGCAAACATGGCTTTATAACCCATCTTAGCAGTATAAACACCCTTCATAGGATTTTTTGTCCATACTAGTTCATCCTCCTCATCCAGTCTGATCCTAACATGACTGGCAATGAGTACCCTCACATAAGCATGCCATAACTCATCATTCCTTCCTTCAAGACCAAGTTGATGAGCACTCTTCCAACCTTGCTACCACAAAGAAGAAGAATCATTGTCTGCCACCTGAGAGAGTTAAAAAACCAACATATTGTAGAGGTAGTAAAAGATCCTTAGGAAGTTTGTACTCATTACCACTTCCAACCCAAGGGTCAACACCAATTCTCACCTTAGCACCATTACCAACTTTCCAAGCAAGCCAATTGCCTATAAGTGGAAAAGCTTGGACAATCGCTTTCCAAAAGATGGACACCTTGCTTATAGACTTGTCAGGTTTCCTTATCCACTCCTCCATTGAAAGTGGTTCAATATATTTGGTCATAATGACCTTTCTCCAAATATTATCTTGAGTAATCAGTCACCATAAACTCCTAGCAGCCAAGGCTTTACCAAAATGGTGTATGTTCTTTAACCCCCAACCACCCTCTTCCTTAGGTTTTGCTATAAGTTTCCATTTGGCTAACACTATGCCAACTTTATCTCTTTTTCTAGTCCATAGGAATTTAAAACATTTTTTCTAATTTTTTCTAGCACCCTAGTAGGTATGAAAGCCAACCCATGCCAATAGATAGGAATAGCCTCCAAAACAGATTTAACAAGTGTCAGTATACCCCCAATAGATAGCCACCTGTTGCACCATAAAGATATTCTTTTGTCAATCTTATCCACCAACCAATCCTAGTCCCTAATACCATAGTCATTTGGCTTCAACAAGAAACCCAAATATTTTATCCCTGCCTATAGCTCAATCTTGGAAAAGGAAAGTACCCTCTAAAAAAGGCTTTCCTCTTCAACCGCAAGACCAAAACAAGACATGGTGGACTTCTCCAAATTAACTTCCATACTAGTGGCAATACAATAGATCCTTAAGATATCCTTGAACTTGTTAACATCCCTGAGAGATCCATCACAAAACAACAAAACATCATCCACAAATAAAAGATGAGTTAAAGAGAGTGATAAACCCACTTTGATCCCTTTAATAAGCCCCATTCTTCTAGCTTCCCTGATAGCCCTACTCAAGCCTTCTGCAACCAAAAGAAACAAAATAGGAGATAAAGGACAACCTTGTCTGAGACCACGCTCAGAGGAAAAGAAGCTAGAAGTAGAGTCATTTATAAGTACAACAAAAGACATGGAAGTCACACATCCCATAATCCAATTAACAACTTGAATATTGAACCCGATGTGGAGAAGCATGATCCTCAAATACAACCAACAAACTCTATCATATGCTTTGGAAAGATCTAATTTTACAACAATAGCAGGAAGCCTCCTCATCTTTATAGTGTGCATGCCTTCTTGTGCCACTCCCACAACATCATGGATCTGCCTACCATTAAGAAAACCAAATTGCTCACTAGAAATGGAGTTCGAGAAAACTTGTTTTATCCTTGAAGCAATGATTTTGGCAATAATTTTGTAAAGGCAATTGCACAAAGATATCACTCTAAAATCATCAAAAGAATCAGGAGTGTCCTTATAAGGGATCAGGACAATGAAGGTCGAGTTGATGTCCACAGGGATCTTCCTAGTAGCTTTAGTTTCTTTCATAACCCTAAGCAAATCTTCCCCAATCAGCTCAAAGAAACCCAAAAAGAACTCAACACCCCAACCATCTAGCCCAGGAATTTTATTCTTTTGAAAGGTAGAAAGAACTTTTTTCAATTCATCTTTGGAAATTCCTTCCAAGAGCATCTCATTGGTAGCATCATCAGCAAAGCTAGGGAAGTAAGAGGTAAGTTTTAGAATCTCAACCAAGTTAACCCTCTCAGGTTCTTTGAACAAATTCTTAAAGTGCTTAATACCAAGAGTTGTAAGGTCTTTGAAAGTCCTAGCTTTTGACCCATCTCCATTGGGCATATCCCAAATGGTATTAATATTTCTCCTATGATTGGAAAAATTGTGAAATAACTTTGTATTTTCATCCCCTAAATCCAACCAGATAGCTCTACTTTTAAGCCTCCATTGAGCCTCCTGAGCTAGCAAAATATTACATTTTTTCTCTTCAAGTGCTTTGATGACTTCTTTTGACTCCTCTGAGAAAACACCCTCATTCACTGCCTCATAAAAGTTAGCAATATACCTCTCTAAAAGAGTAAGTTCCTACATCTACTATCTAGACTTGTTGAAAGCCCACTTAGAAGCAATAACTTTAACTTTTCTCAAACTACTAGCAAATTGAAAACATGCAGAGCTTCCCAAATTAGCATCAAAAGTGCTCCATTATTTTTTAACCAATGCTTGGAACTCCTTATCCTTCAACCAAGTTGGATTAAACTTGAAAGGGTTGGAAGGTTTCCTATCCTTATTGCCAATTTGAAGAAAGATAGGAAAATGATCTGAGTTACCTCCAAGATCCACCCATGATCTAATTCTCTCACCATCCATCAAAAGGCAACCAGAGACTAAAAATCTATCCAATATTTTAGCAACATAATCCTCTCCCACCCTATTATTATGCCAAGTAGGGATAATTTTGATAGGCTCCACATCAACCAGATCAACCTCTTCAAATTTATGTGTAAAATAACCAGCTTGTGAGTCACATCTAGCTACAGTCCCCCAAACCTCAGCTCTATTCAAAGTAAAATTTAAGTCTCCCCCTACTATTATATTCCCCTACTACAAAAAGTTATTTTCCAAGAGTGTATCCCAAAACTATATTTTGTTCTCATAAGGCCCATAGATGTTGGCCACCACAAAGGATTTTCCTAGCTCTAGTGAGAAAAACTCAACTCCTATCCCAGAGGTAAAAAAATAGAATTGATAAGCCTAAAAGCCCTCTTCTTCCAACCCAAAACTAGACCTCCAGATCTACCCTTAGAATCCAAAGAGAGAAGATCCCACTCTTTTTAAAAAGTTTGAAGAATACCTTCAACTTTCGTACCCACACCCATAGTCTCTTGAAGCAACAAAATATCTGGTTGTTGTAACTGCATTAACCTACATAGGGTAGTCTTTTTAGAGTCACTACCCAAACCCCGAATATTATGAGAAAGGATTAACATTAATTAACCAATTCTAGGGTATGGCATGCTCTAAGTGCCCCAACTATAGATTTTTGTTTCCCACTCTTAACCTCCCTCAAAGATTTGTCCTTTGCAAGTTGGATATTAGATTTTCTCCCCAAAATAGGAGTGGTACCAACATCCAAGCCAAGCCCTCCTACAACTATAGACTCCTCAAGAACAATTGTTGATTTATGAGATCTAAGAAAATATCTATTAGGCCCCTTGCAAGACTCTCCACCTACAAAAGAGGATGAAAGTAGAGATGTAGATCTTGATAGTGAAGATATTTTAGGAATGATAGAAGGGTGACTAGTAGGGAGCTTATGGAAGTCTTTTAGCCTAGTGCTAGTTCCCTTCAAGAGATACTTCTGTTTTCCTACCTCCAAAGTCGAGGACTGAAAGGGGGTAATTGACTCCTCCCTAAGAGTCATCCTAAGATCAAAAGAGTGATTCAAAGAACTAAGAGAACTATTATGTGGTAGGGGAACCACCTTCGACACAGGGGAAGGACCCACCTCCCTTAAGTGTGTAGGTACAAATAGGCCCTCATTCTATCCTATGTTTGAGTCCCTACCAACTCCATTATCCTAAACATTTGGTAAATGAAGATCTTCTACAACAATGTTATGACCTTTCTCCAATCCCCCATTGCCATCCAAGGAGGTTCATGCCCCAACTTCCTATCTTCTTATGCCTCCCTCCACATTACTATCCAATCCATCCACTCTCACCCTAGAACTATGATTCTCCTCAAACTTTCTTCTCCAATCCCTTCCTATGAATTTTAACCCACAATATTCTGCCAGGTGGCCATACACATGACACCATGAGCAATGAAAAGGTATCTTCACATAGTCAAGAATCTAAACATAATGCCACTTTCCAATCTCAATCTCTATAGTCTCCGAAAGACCCTCCCATAGATCCAAATCCACCAAAATCCTAGCAATAGAACGAGAGGAACCACTCAAGCAAGCTTGGTCCAAATCCACACATGTCCCTAAACAATTACCAATTTCCTTCAAAATCCTAGAAGACCACAACTCCAAGGGCAATCCTGGCAACTTGACCCAAATGGGTTGAATCGATTTAGACTCCCTTCTTAGATCGAAACAAGGGGACCACTATTTCAAAGATAGAGCATAAGAACCCCAGTACCATCTTCTCTAGAGTATTCTACCTGCATCCTCCATTGATCTGAAGGAAAAGGCTAACCAACCTCTGACCAATACATGAAAACTAGGAGTATATCCTAAAACAGGGCTCCACACCCTCTCTAACCATTGAGCAAGTGATTTTTTTGAGTATAATCTACCATAGAACCTCCCAATTAGTGTTTTGCCTTCCATATCTAGAACTTTATCCAGTAGGATGTCTTCACCTAAAACCAAATTTACTCTCCCCTCTTTGAGCTTAACACACTTTTTTTTCCTTTTCTTTGAGTAGGATATGTTATCAATAACTGAAGCATTCACCTCCTTACAAAAACCTAGCAGCTCCCCTCTCTCCATAATCCCTTCCAAGAAGCCTGTACCAAAAAGAAGTCTAGACTCCCCACCATCAAGCTCTTGAAAACTTCTCTTTGTATAAACCTCCCAAGACCGCACTTCCATAAAGCCTAAATCACCATCCAAAAAGCACATATCCATGGGGTAAGGTAAAAAATCTATCGACATGTTGGTAGGGTAGGAATTAAAGTCTAAAGAACCAACACCCTGATCAAGTACTCTCCTCGACAGAGAACTACCCAAGCTAGGAAAGATCCCACTAATAAATCTAGAAAAAAAAGATGATCTGCATCATGATTCCTAATAGAAAACACAGTTGAAAGCAATTCCTTCTGAGAAGAGGTCTTTGAAAAAGCTGGAAACAAGTCCTCCAAAGGCTTCCTCTTTGAGTTTTGACTAGGGAAAGCATCAACAAAATGAGTGGACACCCTCTTCGACTTCCACTTGGCTTTCAAAAAATATTCTATAGGGAATATAGAGATATCTACCACTGGATCTGGAGTGTAGTCCACCAGATCAACCATATCCTCCACCATCCGCTTCAATCCACCATTATTAAATTTTTTATTACTTTAACCATAAATATTTGAACATTAAATCTCTATTGAAATACCTAAACCTTCTAGGTAACCCAACTCAAAAGGTACCGCTAGTGTTCAAGTAATGTTCTACCTTGAATAAACTAGAGGTGACTATTGTGCACGATAGAAATTTCAAAGTCAACATCTAAAGCATTGTACATAAGGTCCACAATGCCTGTTTGTTTTTAATTTTAAATTTCACTTGTTGATACAATAAAAAAAACCTCTTGGCATGAATGACAATAATATTTTCTTAACATGAAGCTAATAATTTGATTTGTCAATGGAGGCAAGACCCTAAGAATAGATATCCTTGTGGATTCAAATCTATAATCTCTCAAGTATGCTATCGTTCAAAAAAGAAAGATGAGGTAAATCCCCCACAAGAGCCTCTTCAATCACTCAGCATAAGAGGCAAAGAATTAGTCTTCTACACCCTTGATGACAACTCCAAAAAATATAAGCTTAGAAAATCCTAAAATTCAATCCCTAGTTCAAAGCCCTAAAGTTCAAGCTATAGGTACAAACCCTAACAAGTAGAGCATGAATGAAAACCCCATTAATCAAAATTTAAGAGAAAAATCTAGTAATCAATTTCTAAGTGGAAACCCTAAAAATCATAGCCTTAGGGAATTATGTGCTTCTACAAAATTTAAATGGGCAACGATGATGGAAACCATCAACTATAGATCAAATCCTTTACAGTCCATCGAAGCTCATGTTGAAATGACACCTTCATTATGGCACCACATATCAAATCAACTTGAATTAGGGTAATTATCATGTGTTACACTAGATATTTTGCATTATAATCTATGTCACTTCCATTACATTTTAGAGGCTTTAATGTAGACCGATTTTTTTGCTACTCTTCTAAAATTTCATTTCCAACTTTTTTTTCTTCTATAATCAACTCTATAAACTTTTTTTCTAAAGTAGTTGAACCCTTCTCTTTCCTTCAAACCCATGGATGAGAGACACTACCTAATACGTTGTTCCACTCATTAGTTGTCCATCAAACATAACTCTTAAATGGAAGGTCCTAAGGACCAACCCACATTTGAGAACCCAAAATTTGAAGAAGAATATGAGGAATCTCCCTCCTTGGGTTCTCTATCCCCTATCCATGATGATCAAGAGAGAGTGATTTTCAAATTTTCTAATCACATGGCCTTCTTATTGCATAAACATAAGGAAGTTATAGAATATTTTCTTAGGGAAGGTCATGACATTGTAGGTGTTTATGCATGGGAGGATTCACTCTTGGACTACCCCCAAAAATCTAGCTCTAACATTTTATCTTTTAATCAAGTAAATCCATCCTTTGGACCCTTAAATACAAACCTTATTATATCAACATATAATCTCCTCACTTCTAATATCATCACTTCTACAAATATTAGGATGCAAAACCTCCTATCCTCATTGACATATCATTCATGTTTACCTTCTCTTAAAGAACTATCATAGGGCAATGTGAGTTGTCTTATATCTTAACAAGTGGGCACTAGTTACATTCATAATTTAGATATACTACAAAGTGTCCTTATTTCTAATCCTTATGTAAATAACCTTCATTCTAATATCACAAGAATGAACATGGGTTTTACTCAAAACCCTACCCATAATATCTCATTCTTTATCTTCTAATCCTTTCACATTGAGCATATTGGGAGCAATTGATATGATGCCAACCTCAACATCGTATTCCTAAATGCATAAATCTTATCAAGTTCCATTTGTCTCACAATACTTTTATGCGATAAATTCTCATTTATTTTGAACTTCAAACTCTAACCTCTCAATTAAAGTTGTGAAAACAATAAATGGCTGTAATCCAAGGGTCCTCATATAGTCAAAAATACAATTACTATTATGACGAATCATGCAATCAACCTTTAGATCCTTCTCTATGTAGTCACCCTTTCCCTCCAAAATTTAAAACTTTCAAGATTTAAATGTATAAAGAGAAAGAATATTCCATCAACCACCTTAGGCTATTTAGAACTACTTATAGTATTTTTTCTTATGATAAAACATTACTACTTAAATTCTATGCCAAGAGCCTTAGTGGCCTTGCCTTGGAATGGTATTACCAAATCCCAAGGCACTACCTTAAGAGATTTAGGGATCTTGTCAAGATATTTTTTAAACAATTATTTGTCTATATTGAGGAGAAGGTTGCAATTACTGACCTATATCAACTTAAACAATCAAAAGATGAAAACTTTGCAAACTTCTTGGCAAGATGACAATCCCAAGTGGAGAGATTTCAATATGTCCCCTCATCAAGAGACCTCCTAAATATGTTCATAGGCAACCTTAATGAGCAATTGGACATCTATTTAGAGATAATGAATGTATCTTCTCTTGAAGATGCCATTGACATGGTGAAGAGAGTAGAGATAACCTTTCTCAAAAGAAGACAATTGAAATCCAAATTCTATAGAAATGACGATAAGCCTTCCTCCCACTAAAGGTGCAATACAAAAACAAACATGTTGTAGGTGATGGAGTTATGGACTCATGCCAAACCAAAAATGCTAGTGCTATGACAAACCTTCAAAATTTTTTCTTAGGAAAACCACAAAAATTAAAACCTAGGAGGAAGTTTTTTTGTCTAGACAAATCTCCTTAACCATCCTAGATCAATTCCTAAAATCCAAAATTAAGCTTCCATATACCAAGCCTTTAGATACCAAAAGGGAGAAAGCTTTTTGGTTTTTTGTAATGAGCAATGTGCCTTCCATCATGTTACTAATAATGCAACTGATAAATGCATGAGACTTATGAAACTAATCCAAGACCTAATCGATAAGGGTCAACTGGTTTTTAGTAGCTCCAAGTCTCAAACCTCTTATAATTAAGATATTTGATTTTTAAAAAAATTTATTATCCAATCATAATCAAAATTGAAATATAATAGATAATGTTCACTACAAGAATGTCCCACCTCCAAAATAAAGGATGGTGGGGATGATCCATTCTTTTTATTTCATTTCTTATATTTTTCTTGTAACTAGACAACACAAAGCTTTGTTTGATCAATCTTCAAGACCTCTAGTCCTTAATGCAAAAATAACTTCCCCCCTAAAGGATCTCCTTTAATGATCCAATTAGGAACTAAGGCTAAGGGAACTTTTGATTTGGTCCATCAACTTGAAAGTACCCTAGCTAAGTCTCCTTTATTGAGCTTCTTAGGACCTCTTTGACTCATAGGGATATCTTACTCAAAATTCTGAGTGAATAAGTTATTCCTCAATACCTCAATTCAAATGCTGAATTATGTAGTGGGATCTATTGGGGTTAACCATACAACTATATCATTATATGAGGATGATATCCCTCAATCCTCTATGGATAGAGATCTCCCATTATACATTATAGGTCACATAAATTATAGGTTTATAAAATAAATCCTAGTTGATATTGGCTTTGGTTTTAGCACGTGTAGCCTAAGATTCATCAGTAATTTTGGGATAACTAAATAAAATTTGGAGAATTCTAATATTGTTATCAAAGCATTTGATAATGGGGAGAATGAGGCTAGTGGTATTATAGTATTTTCCCTTAGAGTCAGACCTTGCATTCTCAACACTCTTTTCTATGTCATGCACTATGACATCATGTATAACATTCTTCTTAGGAGGCCATGGATCCATGAAATGTAGGCCATTACTTTAACCCTTCATTAGTGTATTAAATTATGAATATAGGGGTAAGCCTTATCATATTCCAACTGATCATGAGCCTTTTTCCTATTGTCAAGTGATTGAGATCAATATTAAGGCCTATATTTACCCTTCTCTTAATTCATATCTTGATCCATATTCTTCTTATTCTTAAATTTTGATCACTGATGCACTAAGGTACATAACTTTAAGTAATCAACCTCATAATGATATAAAGGTCAATCCTTTAATCTAACCAATATTAGCGTTAATAATCAATCTTTTCTAGACCTATCGAGGCTTGCTTTGTCTCCTTTAATCTTAGGCTTACCTTCTAGTAGCAAGGGTAAAACTATGCAAACAAAAAGTTGCTCCTTTATTTGTGTTGGTACTACTAATGATGATAAAATCCATGGTAGTAGCCCATTTTCATTAGAATGACGGTATATTTCACGCTTCTTGTCAAAATTGTATTCAATTATGAAACAAATACTTTCTAATATGGGATATCAAGGTAAAGGACTAGGCTTATATGAGAAAGGCATCAAAGACCCCTACAAGCAAAATCCTAGCTAATATGTTATGAGATATGTTCTATCCCAAACCATAGTTATCCCCTTCTCTCTTCTTCTTCATTTGATAACAATGATGAAGTTATGTTTCTTAATAGGAAGTCCCATGATGACATCATTTCCTTAAACAAATTATATTGATATAAAGAGGATGAAAATGGGTCATAACTCCTCATAGATCCTATATTATCTTAATTTACATGATTTACCAGTGTAAATATCCTAAACCTAGCCTATCCTAAGCTGATTACTCCTCAAGATGTCCCCTAAAACTATATAAGCCAAAATGAATTCTAATTTGGTAAATATTTTTTCTAAATTATGATTGTTTCTCTATCACAAATTGATTTATCACACTCAACCATCCCTAAGCACTATATATCTTGAGATCCTGGGAGTGTTGCAACTTCCCATCAATTGGAACATGAATCTTGCATTCTAATTGAAAATTTGTGGACATCGATATTGGGAATCCTAAAGATCCCAATATCCTTAAGCTAGGCAAAGTCTTGATCCTAATTGAGCATGAGGAATACATCAAGATTTTGATTAATTTAAGTGAAATTTTTGCTTGGTCCTACATCAATATGCTAGGTCTTGACCCTTCCCTAGTTGTCCCTCACCTAGTTATCACTCTCAATGCAAAACCTGTAAAGTATAAATTATGAAAGATGCATTTGAAAGTTGCTTTACTAGTAAAATAGGAGAATCAAAAGCTCCTTTATGTTAGACTCATCAAAGCCATTGAATATTATAACTAGATCTCTAATGTTGTCATTTTTTTAAATAAAATAGTTAGCATTAGTATTTAAATAGACTTTTGGGACGTCAGTAAAGCATATCCTAAGGACAACTTCCCTCTACCCAATATTGACACAATTGTTGATTTTTCTACATGATTTGGAATGTTGTTTTTGATGGCTATATTATAAGGCTATAATTAGATAAAAATCACTCCTAAGGACCAAGCCAAAACAAATTTCACCACCTTATGAGTATCCTTTTGCTACCAAGCCATACCTTTTAGATTAAAAATTTTAGGACTTACCTACTAATGAGCCATGATATACATCTTTCATGACATGATGTATAACATTATGTAAGATTATATTGATGATCTTCTTGATTAGTCTTTATGTAGTCACCTAAAATGTGTAATCACAAGGAGACTCTCCAAAATACCTTCTTCTAACTCATACAACCCATCCAGAGAAGCCTCAGGGCTAATTTGGTGTCTTTTTCCAATAAAAGGCACTTTTCCCCCATGGGAAGAATGACCGTATCAACCCGAGATGGTCTCCAAATTGAGACCATATCAACCTGATATGGTTGCATGCACACAAAAACAAAAATAATAAATCAAATAGCGAGACTGCCTATCAGCATGGTGGCTGATTTCCTACCACATCAGATGACCTACAGTCACCCTTGCCACCTGTTGACTGGAAATCAAGCTGCCCTTGATTGCCACTTACCTCTTTGGTTGTGTGCCAAGGAGGCTATAAAATGGAGGCACCCCCCTCTATTTTCTAATACAAATTTAAACATGAAAAGCAATGAAGTGTTACCCAAATTTCTTGCCTTCTTATTGTCACCATACTGTCAGATTACAATGCAAGCTTTGAAGCTACCTTCCATCACCTTGCTTGATCAACATCATTGCTACATATCATCCAAACTAGCCAATTCACATCCACATTCATGAGAAAATATGTCAAAAAAACCTATTGGATTACCCCAACGCTGCCTGATCCTAGTTTCATAGAGTTGCAGGTCTACAAAAATAATCATCTCACCCCAAGACGATCCGCATATAGAGACTGTCTCAAACCGAGATGGTCCCAATAAGGTGACAAATTTTTAATTTTTTTTTTGGAATATATTACATCATTTGGTTCTTTACTAATGTACCTTCATGGGTACATATTTATATTAGGATTATATTAGGAGATAAATAGTTTATTAGAGTAATTTAATAAATGCACAAGTGTTAGAATGTGCAATGATGTAAATGTTCATGTAGTCCACATGTACATAAGTCTTAGGGTTGAGTAAGAGGCAAGGAATCTATCTTCCTATATAAAGGCCTCATTGTGAGTTTTTGTGATATAAATTTTAGAGTGCATAGGTTAGAGTAGTAGTAGTCACAATGTAGCTCCATTTTGTTATCATGGAGTAGATGTAAACTCCATGAGAGGAGCATTGTAATTTTTGTGAGCTTTCTTATATGAGCATTCTTAGAGCATTGTATGAATTTTTCTATCATATTTTCATGCATGTTAAGTATCCTTTATCATATTTATAATATTGCATGATTATTTCAATAGTTGTAAATACATTTCCTTTAATTTTAAGGTTCCAAAAGCTAATAGTGGTATCAGAGCCACGTTGGATAAAAGGAAATCACAAAGTGATCACATTGCTATTGTTGAGTATTTGCAAACTAGATCAGCCATTGTGCATTACTGCATGAAAATACCATCAAAATATTTTTTTTTTGATAGAAGTAGCTCTAGGTAGAATAATAGGAAGTAGAGAAAACCACATGATTGATTTGGCTAGAGTTTTTCCATAGAGTTTCAAAAACTTGTGAAGACTAGAACTCAACATTGAATCCCCTAGATTGGCAATCCAACTAGTGAAGATTATTTTCTATACAGTCATAGAAATTTTTATTATCATCTCTAGTATTTTATTGAAGAAGAAAGAAGTTTTTAGGAAAACCATTGGGTTACTATCATCTAAGTTTATCTTGTTGCAGAAAATTAACTCTCAAATGTTGGGAAGCTTCCTACAATAGATAGATAAATTCATCTTCATTGCCTAAAGGTCGACAATACTTTCCATGTGTAGGGATTAATTATTTGTTGCAAAAAAATAAGGATTGAATATTTGGAGGTCTAAGGAGAAAGGTCCAATTGAGAGATTTACAAATTGAATAATCCTAGTTGAAATATTGAGGAGAGATCTAGTGTCCAAGGAAGCCACATTGAATATTGAAAATATAGGAAGGAGGTCCTAGAAATAAGATCCCATTTAAGATTGAAGAGACTCAAGGATAAGAATCCTAGCAAATACTGGAGATTGTTGATCTTATTAGTCAAAAAGTGACTAACTACAAAAAAAAATTTGATGCACCTTTTTGCATATTTTCCAAGAAGACCGAAGTGGCCCATATGCTAAAGATCAAAGAAAAAGCAAAACACCGCAAGGAGGAAAAAGTGTCGCGATATCGCGACATGTTGCATTTTCGTGGTCCAAAGCAAAGAGAAAGAGCAAGGAGGAAAAAGTGTCGCGATATCGCGACATGTTGCATTTTCGTGGTCCAAAGCAAAGAGAAAGAGCGAGGAGGAAAAAGTGTCGCGATATCGCGACATGTTGCATTTTCGCGAGCAAAAGCAAAGAGAAAGAGCAAGGAGGAAAAAGTGTCGCGATATCGCGACATGTTGCATTGTCGCGGCCAAAAGGGAAAAAGTGTCGCGATATCGCGACATGTTGCATTGTCGCGGCCAAAAGAGAAAAAGTGTCACGATATCGCGACATGTTGCTTGTAAAAGGGAAAAGTGTCGTGATATCGTGACATGTTGCATTTGTGGCCAAAAGAGAAAAAGTGTCGCGATATCACGACATGTTGCATTGTCGCGGCCAAAGAGAAAAAGTGTCGCGATATCGCGACATGTTGCATTTTGTCACGGCCAAAAGAGAAAAAGTGTCGCGATATCGTGACATGTTGCATTTTCGTGATGGCAAAAAGAGCAAGAAGAGAAATGTCACGATATCGAGACATGTCGCATTTTCGATGGGAGCAAAAGAGCAAGTAAGAGACAAATGTCACGATTTCATGACATGTCTCATTTTCGCGGCTAGAAGCGGCAAAAGAGCAAAGCAAGAGACGAATGTCACGATTTCGCGACATGTCTCATTTTCGGGAAGCGGCAGAAGAGCAAAGCAAGGAAAGAATGTCACGATTTCATGACATGTCTCATTTTCTGGAAGTGGAGAAAAGCAAAGCAAGGAAAGAATGTCATGATTTCATGACATGTCTCATTTTCACAGCTGGAAGCGGAGAAGAGCAAAGCAAGAGACGAATGTCACGATTTCATGACATGTCTCATTTTCACTGGAAGCGACAGAAAAGCAAAGCAAGGAAAGAATGTCACGATTTCGTGACATGTCTCATTTTCATGGTTGGAAGCGGCAGAAGAGCAAAACAAGGAAAGAATGTCACGATTTCGTGACATGTCTCATTTTCATGATTGGAGGTGGCAAAAGAGCAAAGCAAGGAAAGAATGTCGTGATTTCGTGACACGCCAGTTGTAAAGGAATAGAGTATATTTTTGGCAACTGGGGACATGCACTGACATCAGGTGCTGATTTCTGAAGAATGGTCTGTTGATTATAACCTGGCAGGTCCACTGGATGATTGTAGAATAACAGGCTCATCTAAAATTAGCCAGAAGGAAATCTATCCAATCTACGGGAAATCCATTGTATATTATTAGAAACTGCAGATAATTACTTGTAATTGATTGAAGAAATTAAATGTACGTAGTAGAAGATACTCTTTTTAGGGTATAAATAGGAGTGAGTCGACCATGAAAAAAGGTCGGCTCTTGGACGTTTACAAGCTTGATGTACATGTACTGGATTACAAGCAATAAAAGATTTCTTCCTCTGGCTTCCAAAACTTTTGTGTGCAAGTGTATGTATCCTGGTGTTTTAACTTTTATTCACTCTAAGTTTTATAATGTATCTATTCTGAAATCTGGACTGTGCACGTATAAATCTTGTTTCTAGAGTTGAACATTAAAAGATATTTACATGCTTTTAGACGAACATCTAAAAGTCACACTCAAGAATTCATGTTTTCTATAAAGAAGATATAAAGAAAACTCTGAAAGTAGTAATCTGCATCATCAATGTTTGTTGTTGTCCAATCTGTACCATGAGAAAAGTTTCTAGCTTAGGCTATATTTCCCTTATCTCTTGTTCCCCTTTTCTCTAAAAAACTCAAAGGAACCAGCCTTCTCTGGAGACTAGACAGATGATCTCAAGCAAGATCTGTCTATTCAATGTTGGCAAAGTCTAAGGCGCAACACTATTAACCGAAGGCAGATTTTGTTCCAATAGTTTTTGGCATGCCCGGTGGGACCAAGCAATCCCACAGTATTGTATAAGTTTTGGTGTTTTACCTTAAGAGCCTTTTTGTTTAAAAATCTCAAGAAAAACCACCGGCGACTCCGTTGCAATTTAGACCATAAAAGAAAGACCTTGTCTAAAAACCTTCTGGTTATATAGCCATATGATAACCAGATCCCGAGCTAGAAACTCTGAAGAACCTATCGAGTTCTTTGAACTACATCTCGAAAGCCTAAAAGCACACCCTGTGCTAGCCGCACGATCAAATCCGCCCGACACCATTAGCACCTCTTTAACACCCATTGTAGGAGCATCTGCAAGCAATCCCATAGCGGTTGTAACTCCTTTAGCAATCATGGCAGCCACCCCTACCCCAACGCATCTTGTGTGGAATCAAACTAGCCCTTTGAACTTGGGAACACACCACCAAATTCCACAAGCTGCACTAAAAGCATTATCGACCTTTGACGGAATAGGCAAAATAGCAGATGAGCACTGTTTAGATGTATCAGCGCTAGCATCTATTTACAACATCACTCAGGAAGATGTAATGGTCAGATTGTTGATTATATCTTTGAAAGGAAAGATGCTCTATTGGTACAGAGCGCTTCCCATTGGATCCATTACTTCTTGGGCAGTACTTGGTCGACCGTCTGGTCGATGAATTTAATATACATGCGGATCCTTTCACATTGTTGAATCAATTCACTATCATTGAGAGGCATCCACAAGAAGAAATCCAAGATTTCAACATCAGATTTACCAGAACTCGTGATAGAGTACCGCAAGGCCTAAAGCCCACGGAAGAACAAGCTATATGCTATTATTTAAGGGCTTTTGATTCAGATCTCAGTATGATAATAAGGCAATCCCGTGTAACCACTTTTCCTGGGATCTATGTAGAGGCAGCAAAGGGCGAAGCTGATCTCATCGCTACAAAAAGATATCCATCAAAAAGTCTATTGCCAATTTTACCAGAGCTTTCCCAAGCATCAATTTCTAAACTGCCTGTACTCCCATCAACGCATGCCCTCCCAGCTATAGCTACACCTCCTACATTCCTTGCATTACCACTACACCCTTGCATCAGCTCCCCCAATGATCAATACACGACCATAATTGATACAATGAAGACATTGTCAAATGAAATGGCATCCATGAAAAAGAGAGAGGCTGAAAGGAATTTTCTGCCAAGGAGGTTCCCTCAGGTAACAAGAGATGCAACACAATCAAGCAATAGGGGACAAGAGAGACCGAGCACGGTATATACAAATGAGACAGTGGAGGCCGAGGAGCCTCCCACTGATTCTAACTTTTGGTGTACTACATGTAACGATCCACATGGGGAAAGTTCGTGTATGATACACCAACATTATGTACAAAGTATAGCAGTTGAAAAGAGTAAAGAAAAAATGAAAGGCCATGTAAATATAATTAGAGAGGAGGACCACAACTTCATGATGCCTACAGTAGAACAGGTTTCAGTTTTGACAAGATCAGGTAAGAAACCACTGCAAGTAGACCCTAAAGAGCTTCAACCATTGAATGTTTCCCCTGCTCCCAAGGAAGTTCCCAAAGAAACTCCTAAGGGAAGTCTCCCTCAGGAAAGAAAATATCAGTTTCCAGCCAAAATTCAAGGGCAAGAAACACACAAAGAATTTATTCCTCGGGGGAAAATGAAACCCAAGAACGGGCTAGGGAAAGGTTGAGATTCCCCTCGTTGACAAAAAGGCAAAGAACTGAAGCTACCCAGGGATACAAAAATAAATATGAAACTTTTGCCAAAGAAAGAGAAAGAATAGTTGATTCACCTACATTAAGTATAGTAGAGGAAATGAAAAAGACTCCTTCTAAGGCAAGTATGTATGATGCTCTTCAAATCCCAGGTCAAATCGATCTCCTACAGGAATCCCTAAGAACAATGAAAAATGGAGGTGGGACTGCATCATCTTCAAAAATGGTTCTAACGAACTTGACGTCTGCCACTGGTAAGAACAGGCCACCACCCTTTTATTTGTCCCTTCAAATGGAAGGATGGGTTGTCCACAACTGCATGATAGATTCAGGCGCTGCTACCACTGTGATACCCAAAGCAGTATGTGATATTATGGGAATGGAGTACACTAGGAGCAGCGCAGGCGTCCTACAGTTAGATGGTACTCCAGTAAAAACTATAGGAGTGATAAAGGATATTCCCATACGGCTGCATAAAATGCCTCAGATGACAGTCATACAAGAGGTAGTAGTCGTAGACTTGGAGCCCTATTTTGGTATGTGTCTATCCAGAGAGTTCACAACAAAGATAGGAGGATACTTATCCTTAGATTATTCTCATTTGGAGATACCTTTCAAAGGTAGAAGGGTCAAGATTTTTAATGAGAAACCATCGACGTTTCATGTAGAAAATATTGGTGAAACTGACCGTGTAAATATGATGACTGAAGAAACAATAGAAGAAGATCTAATGGAAGAAACATTAGAAGAGCTCCAAGCTGAGGACGAGTTTTCTCTACAGAATTTTAATGCCATGATAGAAACAGAAATAGGAAACTATTCTATTGAGAAACCAAAAAGAAAATTGATACCCTCCCTAGAAGAGGATGGTTCTGTGAATCAATTGTGGAAGCTTTTCTTTGATGGGGCTAGGTGCAAGAATGGAGCTGGTGCCGGAATAGTTTTGATTTCTCCCACCAGAGAGGAAAAGGTTTTCTCTTACAGGTTGACTTGGAGTTGCTCCAATAACGTAGCAGAATATGAGGCCCTGTGCTTAGGGTTAAGAAAGGCTGAGAAATTGGGAATCAAACAGTTACTCATCTATGGAGATTCAGAACTTATTGTGAATCAAGTCACCAAAAAAGGTATAAGTAAACAAGATTATTTGAAGGCTTACAGGGAACAAAGTGTGGGATCTCTTAGAGGCCTTTGAGGCCCTAAATATAAAGTTTATCCCTAGAGAACAGAATACCCATGCAGATTTGTTAGCTTCAGTGGGAGCTAATTTTTGTCCTGTAAGTAATGTTATTCGGAAGTCTAAAACTGTTAGACTTATATACAAGCCTTCAGTGCTCGATAAAAATATTTTCTCGGCAAGTTTTTGAAAATGATGAACAGATACTGGATTTCTTAATCCATGAAATGAATTGCTCAGCCAACCGGGATCTGCAGGATGAAGAGGAAGAGGATATTATTCAGTTAAAAAACAATCATATTCCTAAGGGTCTCATCACCCTTGAAAGCCTGTTTGATAACAATGATAGAGCAGTTGGTCGGAAAATCAAGGTCGATAAAAGAAGATACAAAGATGTAGAGTTGGAGCCAGGACAAAATGATTAAGGTTGGAATCGGTTGTACAGAAGAGGAAGTGAACCGAGATCGGGAGAATTGTGTAAAAAATTCCCCGACATCATAGCTTGGGTGTATAGTGATCTAAAAGTGTACAATAAAGATGTTATTCAACATACCATAGAATCAGAAGAAGGAGCTAAGCCTTTTAGGCAAAAGCAAAGACCAGTGAATCCGAAGATAGAATCTTTGATGAAACAAGAATCTGCTAAAACTCCTTCAAGCTAAAATAGTATACCCTGTTAAACACTCCACCTGGGTGGCAAACTTGGTACCAGTCAGGAAGAAAAATGGAGATATCAGATTGTGTGTAGATTTCAGAAATCTGAACAGAGCATCACTCAAAGATCATTACCCGCTACCTCAGATTGACCAAATGCTACACACAGTTGCAGGAGTTATGCAGCTCTTACAGTTAGAAGAACAAAGAGAGCAATCATACAATCACAATCAGAAGCATATGGCAGATACTGAAGGATGGTTCAACAAAAAGACAACTGCCAAAAAATTTAGAGTGGGAGACTTGGTTTTGAAATGGAATGTAAAGAAAGCTAAGCCAGGTAACCATGATAAATTCGATGCTTTCTGGGAGGGACCATTTGAAATTGTTTCAGAGAAACAGTTCAATGCTTTCGAGTTGAAAGATCAAGATGGATTGGTTCTTCCCATCACGGTGAATGCATTTCACCTAAAGTTATATTTCTATTGAGAAAGCAGAAAAGGAATTATATGTACAGTATAATATAAGTATATTCAGACAATATTTGTAAATATTACCATTTTTTGGCCTTAACAAAAAATTTCAGTCGCAGCCAATCAGAAGTCGACATTTTTTTTGAATAGAGATACTAAGGTATAAAGGGAGTTTTGATGAGGTAATGTTCACGTTTAATCTAAGTGCATTTTCCTATGTTCTTTGTCTTTCTCTGAAAGATTCTTTTTACAACTGCGTTGTTGACTCCGTTTCCCAATGGATAAAGGCCTAGTTCAAAATTTTTGCAAGCAAAAAATCCCTCGGAAGGTGCCAAGAATGTTAGTCAAAAAGTGACTAACTACAGAAAAACATCTGATGCACCTTTTTGCATATTTTCCAAGAAGACCGAAGTGGCCCATATGCTAAAGATCAAAGAAAAAGCAAAACACCGCAAGGAGGAAAAAGTGTCGCGATATCGCGACATGTTGCATTTTCGCGGTCCAAAGCAAAGAGAAAGAGCAAGGAGGAAAAAGTGTCGCGATATCGCGACATGTTGCATTTTCATGGTCCAAAGCAAAGAGAAAGAGCAAGGAGGAAAAGTGTCGCGATATCGCGACATGTTGCATTTTCGGGTCAAAAGCAAAGAGAAAGAGCAAGGAGGAAAAAGTGTCACGATATCGCGACATGTTGCATTGTCGCGGCCAAAAGGGAAAAAGTGTCACGATATCGCGACATGTTGCATTTTCGCGGCCAAAAGGGAAAAAGTGTCACGATATCGCGACATGTTGCTTTGTCACGGCCAAAAGGGAAAAAGTGTCACGATATCGTGACATGTTGCTTTGTCGCGGCCAAAAGAGAAAAAGTGTCCTGATATCTGACATGTTGCTTTTCGAAAGAGAAAAAGTGTCACGATATCGCGACATGTTGCATTTCATGGCCAAAAGGGAAAAAGTGTCGCGATATCACGACATGTTGCATTTTCACAAAGACCAAAGAGAAAAAGTGTCGCGATATCGCGACATGTCGCATTTTGGAAGAGAAGAGCAAAGCAAGAGACAAATGTCATGATTTCGTGACATGTCTCATTTTCATGGGGAAGCGGCAAAAGAGCAAAGCAAGAGACAATGTCGACGATTTCGCGACATGTCTCATTTTCTGTTGAGCGAGAAAAGCAAAGCAAGGAAAGAATGTCATGATTTCATGACATGTCTCATTTTCAGGAGAAGCGAGAAGAGCAAAGCAAGGAAAGAATGTCACGATTTCATGACATGTCTCATTTTCAGTGGAAGCGAGAAGAGCAAAGCAAGAGACGAATGTCACGATTTCGTGACATGTCTCATTTTGCTGTGTGGAGGCGGCAGAAAGAGCAAAGCAAGGAAAGAATGTCGCGATTTCGTGACATGTCTCATTTTCACGGCTGGAAGCGACAGAAGAGCAAAGCAAGGAAAGAATGTCGCGATTTCATGACATGTCTCATTTTCACGGCTGGAGGCGGCAAAAGAGCAAAGCAAGGAAAGAATGTCGCGATTTCGCGACACGCCAGCTGTAAAGGAATAGAGTATATTTTTGGCAACTGGGGACATGCATTGACATCAGGTGCTGATTTCTGAAGAATGGTCTATTGATTATAACCTGGAAGGTCCACTGGATGATTGTAGAATAACAGGCTCATCTAAAATTAGCAAGAAGGAAATCTATCCAATCTATGGGAAATCCGTTGTATATTATTAGAAACTGTAGATAATTACTTGTAATTGATTGAAGAAATTAAATGTACTTAGTAGAAGATACTCTTTTTAGGGTATAAATAGGAGTGAGTCATCCATGAAAAAAGGTCGGCTCTTGGACGTTTACAAGCTTGATGTACATGTACTGGATTACAAGCAATAAAATATTTCTTCTTCTGGCTTTCGAAAACTTCTGTGTGCAAGTGTATGTATCTAGTGTTTTAACTTTTATTCACTCTAAGTTTTATAATGTATCTATTCTGAAATCTGGATTGTGCACGTATAAATCTTGTTTCTAGAGTTGAACATTAAAAGATATTTACATGCTTTTAGACGAACATCTAAAAGTCACACTCAGGAATTCATGTTTTCTATAAAGAAGATATAAAGAAAACTCTGAAAGTAGTAATCTGCATCATCAATGTTTGTTGTTGTCCAATCTGTACCGTGAGAAAAGTTTCTAGCTTAGGCTATATTTCCCTTATCTCTTGTTCCCCTTTTCTCTAAAAAACTCAAAGGAACCAGCCTTCTCTGGAGACTAGACAGATGATCTCAAGCAAGATCTGTCTATTCAATGTTGGCAAAGTCTAAGGCGCAACACTATTAACCGAAGGCAGATTTTGTTCCAACAGATCTCCATTGAAAACTAAAAACTTTACATTGAAGAAGAGGTCTATTGAAAGTCCTATTAAAGAAATTTCATAGTGGAAGATTGAACATTGAGAAGAACTAAAAAAATTTGTATTGTAGATTTCAATAGCAGTAGATTCAGGATATCCTAGAAGATATTACTACATAACTTCCATAGTTAAATATTGAATAGGCCAAGTAAGGTCTCATTAAAGGTTTTAAAGCTGCAAGTATGAGGACCTTGGAGAGGTCTCAAGGAGAAAAAAGAAGAAGGCTTGGTGAGCCTCATTGAAGAAGTTCCTAAAATAACTCATTAGAGAAATCATTACCAAGGGAGAAGCTTGTGATAGCTAAGTAATTGGGATAATTGTTGCCATCTGAAAACAAGCCCAAAGGATAAGGTTTGGCAATAATATTATCAAATTTCAAGGTAGTTTGGAATAGATATCAAGATTCACAGATTATTTGAGGAGGAGATCTAGTTTAAAGTCACAATTAGGCAAGAGAAAAGAGATAGAAAACCACAAAATCTAAGACATTTAGGGATTATCATTAAAGGGTTCTCAAGTGAAAATATTAGCTATGTTTTGGAGGAGCATCCCACCAAATTTTTGGGATTCAAGGTCAGTATTTTAGTGAAGGTATTTATTGCTTTACAATATGAACTTTTTCAGATTTGAAGACAGAAAAAGGCAACAATTTGGGCAGCGTTAGTGAATACTAAAGATCAGATTTCAGAGTTACATTATGAAGGAGCTTTTAAGCCACCAAGTTACAATATTAGGCAACATATTAGTCAAGTATTGAAGCTACAAAAAGGTGAGCAAGTGAGCTGTTTTGGACAGCCTAGAAGAGCTGAAAATAACATCTATAGAAGGCAGAAAATTTAAGTGACCAAAGTCACTATCATCATCATCATCTACAAGGAAAAAGGTATGCAACAAAAAGGTGCAAAAGTTCATTAGTTGAGCTTTTTATATTTGGATTTCTATTAAATTTATAAAGCACCAGTTACAAAAGTTTAAAGGTTGCATCAAAAGTTTCATTTCAAGTCTTCAAAGGTAGTGCAGAAGTTATAGTCTACAAAGTTCAAACATGCACATAGAAGAAAATAGAAGTTAGGTATATTTTGAGAGAAAGAAACGTATCAAAATTCTATTGCTTATTCTAAGAAAAGAAGACTATAGTTTTTGCATAATCTATAGTGCAAAATATTTCATTGAAAAGCTTGGATTGATAAGTGAAAGAATAGCCAAGCAAGGAAGGTATTTCCAAGGGTTAAAGGCAATAATAATATCAGTTTTATCTCAGCCAAACAAAGGAGTTGGCAACATTTGATAAGAGACAAGGCAATTTATTTGCAGTATTTTGTGGCAAGGAGTAGCCACCAAAAAGGTTAATATCACCTCCAAAGGTTGGAGAAGAAAGTCACCATATTAAAGTAGGAAGAGAGCTTGAAAGGAAGACAAAAATTTCAAGTCTATGGTGCAACTAAAGGCTACATTTCCAAAGCATTTTTTGGATAGGTTTGAAAAGGGGCTAAGATAGTCTTTGAAAGCAATATCAACCAATTGAAGCCTATATTTTGAGTAAGATAAAGGCTCGATTTATGAGCATAGGGGGGCAATCATAGTCTACACATTAGAGTCATTCAAGAGAACTCTACAAGCGCGATCAAGAGGTAGATTACACAGTAATAGGGAGACGTATCAAAGTCTTCAAGTGGGCACCCTACAACACCCTAAAAGAAAGCCTCAAGAAGCAAAAGAAAGAGTCATCCAAAGGCTCAAAAATCTAGTCATTTAAGGTGTCTAAAGACACCCAACGTAGTGCAAGAGCCACCGGAGTTACCACCTACATGGAGCACAAGAACCAAACCTGCATATTCAGCAAAAAGCCAGTGCAAGTGAAAGAACACAAGGTTAGAACTAAGGATGAAGTGCAAGTAGTTTGGTAGAACTATTATCACCACCAAAGAGGAGCCACCATGGTAGAAGTAGGCTGGAAAGTGATGTAGAACTCAAAGAGTATTCACATTCCATAATGCCATTCGAAGATAGCCACCAAACACCTAAGTTTTCTACCCAAGAAGAAGATGAAAACAACAAGTAATATCACCAAGAAGTGAGCATTGAAGAGCATTGGAAAGGATGTTGGACAAGCCCAAGCAAGTTGAGAAGAAGATAGGAATATTTTACCATGTGGAAGGAGCCATTTCATGCAAACAAAAGAAGAGTGCCACATTGATGAAGCCAACTTGAGTGCCCAACAAAGAGAAGTAGGTGAGACATCATTTGATAATGCTTCCAACTTGAGCACCCAACAAAGTGAAGCCAACTTGAGCACCCAAAGAAATAAGAAGCATTGCTAACAACACCAATCATCAAAGAGTTAAGGAATCAAGTGCCACTTGTCATAGGCATTGGGAGGAGGTGCAACAAGAACCATTTTCAAGAGGTTAGAGAAAATAAGCACCACTTGGCACTTCCTATTCTACATTGCATTGAGCTTAAGAGAAGGTGCCCACATACATATCTATTAAAGGGCTAAGAGAGAATTGAAAGAAATGAGATAATAATTGATTTAGAGAGCACATAGAGTGATATAAAAACTAGAAAAAAGGCACTATTAAGAAGGAGGGAAAGCATGTATAATCACCAAAAGAAAATCAACATTGAAGTGGAAAATAACACACATAATAGTTGAAGATATAGAGTGAGTTCAAGGCACATATTCAGTAAGCTCGTGGTTGAAAAAAGGAAGGCAAAATAGCGTATCTACGTCAAGGAGAAAGTGCACAAGCAAAGTAAAGAGTAACAAGAGCATTCAAAAATTGATAAGGAACAATCAACCTTTGTCAATATGAAGCAAACAACATTCATTTTAGTCAAACTTGCAAACCCAAATCAAGCATTTGAAATGTGAGAATTATCCATAAGTTATACTGCAAGTTTATTCAGGTTGATATCAACTACACTCTATATTCTAGAGATATTAGTTTTAGGAGTAATAAGGTGTTGAAAGAATCTCTAGAATGCTTATTGGTTACATGAAGAAAGAAGTTAAAATTTGAAGCATCTAAACTATTTCTATTGCTTCAAAATATTTGCAAATCTTAAATTCAAGGAGATAAAAGGATTAGTAAAACTTAATTTGCAAATACTTAGTATTTTTGAAACTTCTAAACTAGGGAGATATAAGGAATCCTACTTCAACTGAATTTCTAGAAGTTTAGAAACCTAATATAGTATTGAATCATAGTTGAAGAGATTTAGATATTGCTTGCATCAAAATTATAGTTGGAATATTGAGATAGAAGGACATAGACAATCCAACTAAAGATATTGAACTCTTATCTTTGAAATTGCATTTCTAAAAGACTTTCTACAAATAGTTGGTTGCAAGTGATAGAAGTGAATCATATTTATAACATCACACACTCACGTATCACATAAATATTGGTAAGGTTGGACTTCATCACCAAGAACCCCCTTACTTTTGGGTACATCCTAAAGTAGGTTAGGTTTAGATGCTCCTCAACCACAAGGCTTAATAATTTGTGGAACATAGATATCATTCATATCCAAGCATGCCCAAATGTGAAGTGAAATCTTGACTGGGTAAGTAGCAGGATTTAGATAGCATGACCCCTCCTTAGGGGGTATTATTCTTATAGCATCACCTATCACTCATTTATTACCAATAGGAATATATTTTTACCATTTGTATTTCTTTACTCGACAAAGGTTGCGCACAAATTACCCTTCTATAGTGATGATTTCATATTCCTTAGTTTCTTAGGAGTAGAGTTCCAAAACAAAAACACACTAAAAAAAAATCAAAATAAAAACAAAAATACTACTTTCTTGATTATTTTTTTGTTTTGCTTGTAAAGTTTAGAAAGTGCTTGAAAGCATTTTCATGGTTCTTTATGCATAATTTGCCTAGAAAATGGTTGTAACATGTATCTAGGCTCATTCACTAGCTTACGCTACTAATCCATCACCTAGAGCCATGGATCATTTTTTAATTGATCCATAGGAAATCGTAATCCATGAGTGGCAATGTGACCATCATGACTTAAATATCATCCATCACTCCACTAACCCCAACACATTGGATGTCCACATTCACAATTCACCCATATCTCCTGACTATGATCAAGATATGGATTATCTAGATAAGGATACCTTGCATGCCTTTTAAATATATAATTACATCCAAGTTGAAACATCTAGGAGGTGCCTACCGTGCAATCGTATCCTGGCTCAACCTATGAATCCCTTAGATTAGGATCAAGAATGCACCCCTTAACAAGACAAGGATGTTCAAGCTACTCCAATTGATTGTCCTTGGATGAACCGTAAATACGAGCACTTGAAAATAAACACCGCTCAAGGTAATAATAATGCTACCACTTTAGCCCATGTATTTGTTATGTCAGATTGTGGGCCTAGGAATGATGATCTTAATACTTTTGTTGTGGAGTTTTCCCGCTTACCCTTCAAAGATTTGTCACATCATAGGAAACTCAAAAATCACAACCAGTATTGTGGATTCTGGCTGATCCACCTCTTTAACCTAGGAATAGATTACTCAGAAGGCTCTAGACAGACTAGGTTGGGTAAGGAAACCCCAGACAGTGGGTTTATCTATTTGATTTTAATGGTGCAATCACCCACTTATGCCAGACAAAATGATTCTATATTGTTTTGATTATTTTTGTGACCAAACCTAACATAAACAAAGCTTATTAAGTCTAGACCGGTGCCTTATCCATTGGGTAGTCATAGCAGATTTATATTTATGATCAAAGTAGAAAAAGAAGAGGGGGAACTAGTTCATTTTAATTCATTCGAATAACGTAATGCAAGAAAATGATTAAACTAGTGAAAAGAAAGCGTCATCCACATGTTTTGATTGCAAGAACACATAAATGAGCATTACACAAACCATACACATAGAATATGCCAAGGGAAGAGTTGGAGTTTGTATTAATATTCATAAGATTTACATAAAGCAGGCCCAACAGAGTGCTTGGGTCTTGTATGTCAATGATTTACAATAAACCCCCGGTTTGAATATTCATAACAAGGGGTGATTTCCCTCCATCCTGATTGCAGCGACGTAAGGGTCTCCAACTCTGGCGCATTCCACAGGAAATGATCTCGATGAACAACGCTCTCTGGCAGTCCCTGGAAATGGTAGAAAGAAAGGGCGATAAGAAACATAGACAGAGAACACAAGGAGAATACGACTAAAACACTAGACAAGGCTTATACCTGGGCTTTTCTCTCTCAGAGGTTTGATAAAAAAACTTCAACTGTAGCAGTCTCCTTCTTATAATGCAGGCTCGCCTAAATGTCGTAACTACCTGCCCCAGCTGGATCAATCCTGTTGTACTCAAAAATAAGATGTAATAAAAAATGGGCACGTAGCCCATGCCCTTTCTCTTACGTAGGTGGTGGCTGTGTATCACCTCCTGTACTACCCTAGGATGGCGGTTGTGCATCTCCTAGTGCATGTGTCCTAGGTGAACTGGGCCCCACTCCTTCTCCAAGGTTCTGAATGGCTTGATCAATAAACTCCCATGCCTCATCATGAAAAGTTAATGAGAATAACAATAAATTTAAGTCTTGAGTGGCTTTATTGACCCGGTCTCTTACCCATTGCATAGTGTTTTTAGTGAAGACACATAGGCGGTCTACCATCTCTACCAAGGACGTAAACCATTTTGATAATTTACCACTAGAATCCAAGTCAAAGTCTTGGATCTTTTGGAACACAAAGTCCTTGATATTGGGGGGCTTCATGAACTCATCCAACTTGAAGCCACAATCCTCCAGCTCATCATTGACCTCTTGTTCAGCTTCTACCACCTCTTGATCCCACTTGAGCCAATTTGGTCTATTTTGCAAGAATATGAAAACCTTGGCATACTCTTCAACAAAGAAACAATGGGAATCATCTGATAAAGTGGCCATCATCCCAGCAATGGGCACGTAGTTCTCCTTGAATCTCTGGTAGATAGGGAATATGGCATTCACCCACTAATCTCCTTGCTATAGTCGATCTCTCAAGAGGCCAATAGTATGCCTGGTGGCGTAGATATCAATAAATAGGGACTCCAGTTCTCCCATATTCTCCCCTATTTTATCTTTCATATCTTGTTTAAGTTCATCCACCAACCCAAGCTAGATACTGGCCTACATAGTAGAAGGAGCGGGCATCTTCAACTTATCAACTTCACTTTGAAGTTGTTTCACCTTAAGTTGTAGCTACCCTACTTCTGCAGCCTTAGCCTTCCACTCTTCTAGCTCTTTTTCTACTACTTCTGCCACCTATGTTTGGGAAGCCAGCTATGATTTCATCATGTCCATAGGTGCATCTACAGCCCTTATGACACCTTTGCTTACATCGATGGTGGCTTCTATCATGCTGGGTGGCAATGGGATCTCAAAGGTGGTAGTAGATACATCAACTACTTCTTACCCAACTATCCTTCAAGGGCCTAATTATCCCCTTACTAGGAGATATTTGCTCCTCCATATCTTGTATTTGATCTTCCTCATCAGTAGTGAATTGGAAGGTGTCTCTCACCCTTGTCAACATAAGACTCTCAATGCCCTAGGTCGAAGGCTCTATTTTAGCCTTTCTTCTAGATAGGTGATGGCATGGGACTTTTCTCTTACACCTCATAGTCCCTAAGTATGTTAGACAACCCCCCAACTTCTATTATTTTCTTCATTACCTTGGGGGGATTTGACATTCTTCCTGATTGATCACTAGGGTGGCAGAATATAAGGAAGGTTGGCCTACTGCCAACTGGGACTGCTCCTCTAGGCACATCAACATCAAGGCTGATGATGTAGCACCTTGTTGAGATGGACCAATGACCAACTCCTTTCCTTTTGAGGTGACAGTGGGAGAACTAGAAGAAGAAGGGAGCTTTTCTTACTCCTATTATGCCTCATCAACAATTTTCATCATGACCTCGAAGAGGTCAGTGTCTTACTAGACAACTTGGAAGGTGGGGTCCTCAAATTCTTCTAGTGGAGTAGCTGGGACTAGTGGGACCACCTTATCCACCAATAGTCCTTGGTGCAACTTCAATTGAGAGCTATAATCACCAACTATCTCAAGCTTACTATAAGGCCTCTTCTCCATCCTCCAAACTAGATCCAATGTCTGATTATTTTTAAAGGCCTTCTGCATTTCATCCTCAAATTTATCTTCACTATGAGTAACCTGTAGAAGGGTAAGCTTACCAACAACATTTTTCCTATGATGGTCATCTGGATCATAGGCCCTCCAAGTAACCTTTGGGAAGCAATACGTATCCATGTTCCAAATGGCCCGCAACATGGCAAAGTGGCCCAGGTATGTGTAGGGGCCCATTGAGCAAGGGATGGGTAGCCATGGCACAAATCCTTTCTTCCTCAGGTACCTAATTTTAACTTCCTTGACCATTTGTCGAGTAATCTCCAATATAGCAATTGAAGTTGGGCAGTGTACAGGGAGTGCCTTCGGAGGTAGTTTTGAACCATACATCCTGATATAGGAGAATTCTTCTATGTAGAAGAAATCTCCTACTTGTGCTATATGTAGGAAGTTTCTTACTCCAACCCCAATTCTATTTGGTTCTTCTCCACACAATCGGAGGTGGACTACTGGGAGGACCTTCTCAAAGAAGGCTTTGTAGCTGGAGCATCCCTCCTGGATGCACAATAGTTGATCTTGGAGAGTGGGCGCAGTCACCCCCCCATCCAAGCCACCAAGGATTTGTCCAATTGTGCTATGAACAAATGGATTAAGAAAGAATAATAAGAGAAAGGAGGCATCTTCTCCTTTATCAGCCAATATAGCCTCTTATAGATCCTGTAATTCTTGGTCAATGTTATCACTGATCACATTTTCCCATAAGTAGAGGGGGTCTTATCTGTCCTATTGCACTGGATAATTAAAAACATGACCTCCTTGGTAATCCATTCTAGGTCCTTGACTCCCAACACTAAATTAATCATGTCAGCATAATCTTGTGCCCAAGGCCGAAGCATAAATTTCTTGATAGGAAATCTCGGGGGCCTGTTCCTCCCTTTTTTTAGCAGTGCTTGAGGAAACATGGTATTTATCATATAATTGGCCTGGAGGGCCAATGTTTTAAAATCCACCACCCGAGATGCCATAGCAAGGCCAAATACCTACCTAATTCTATCTGCTATCACCCGAGCCACTACTCGATTTTTATAGTCGTGAATGGTGCGACTTCTAGGATCATATGCTACTACCAACCAAGCCAAGAGGTCTGAAGAATGATAGACCCTTGGGTAGGTTAAATGCCCCAAATTGGTGTTCCATTTGTTGCAAATAGGAGGAGGCTCGGTACTATCCTGGTAAGCCCTCATGTACAGGCTTCTCAGCAATGTGGGGTGGCATTGGCTATCTTCCTCTGTAGGATCAAAGTTATAGATGGTGACTCCCTCCACTTCCTTTTGCTTCTCGATCATGATGTCCTGGTTCATATCAGGTAGGCTTGCTAGAGCCTTGGGATCTTGTGCTTTTCTCATTATTTTTGTGACTAGCCATGCCCAGATAATTTTTCTAATCCTCCCTTTGACAATCGATACCTCTCATGTGGCCAAGCTTGTTGAAGCCATGGAAATGAATGACGAAAATTGTGAAGGCCTTTCTCCTTTCCTTCTATGCTCGACCTCATCGAGAACAATTCTTGCATGCACGAATGGCATAGAATGGATCCACCACCCTCCTATTAAAGCATGAGCATTTAATTTTAGTAGGTGGAGCGCATGCACTTTTCATCCAATGGGACATGCTGATTGGTCGGGTGCGCCACCACATTTGAGAATTATGGCTGGAAGGCAACTTTATGGGACACATGGTAGCTTCAGGTTGGTTGGGGTAGGGTACACTTGAGTGGAGCATGCATGGTCTACGCCCTCTTAATTCCTTATACGCTCCATTGGGGGATTGAAGCATGTGGCCCTCGAGGTGAGTGCATAGATTCATGTGCTCACTTACTCTTTGCGCACCCCAAGGGAGTGGGGTGCATGGGACCCAATGGGGCACATAGGTTATGCACCCTCAAGATTTTTGTGCACTCCATAGTGGAGCACACAACCCAGAGGTGGGCACACAACTTGTGCACCCGACTAAAACTTTGTGCACTCCAAAATAATGGAGCACATGGACTTGATTTGGGGTGCACAAGCTTGTGCACCCTGAGGGAAGTGGTGCGCTCCACTTAGGAGTGGAGCACACCGGTCGGGAAGGGAGCGCACTACTTGTGCGCTCCAAAGCTTTCTGCATGCTCCATTGTCATGGAGCGCATGATAGGTGTTGGGGAGCATGAAGGTGTGCACCCCTTAGGTGACTTAGTGTGCTCCACTAGAGAGTGGAGCGCACAGGGTAGAGGTGAGCATGCAAAGGTGCACACCCATGGGGGCTTCATGTGCTCCATTAGAATGGAGTGCATAGGGATTTTTTGGGGCACAACTTTGTGTATCCCTTTGGACTTTCATGTGCTCCACCTCCATGTGGAGCGCATGGACTCTACATGGGGTGCACAAGCTTATGCACCCCTTGAGGGCTTTGTGCACCCCATTCCCTAATGGGGTGCATGGGCTTGGAATGGGTGCATAGCTTATGTGCTTGATGGGGTCTTTGCATGCTCCTCTAATGGAGCGCATGACTTTGGCTTGGGGTGCATGGCTTGTGCACCCAGGGGACTTTTGGTGTGCTCCAACATTAGTGGAGCACATGGGTTCAAGTAAGGGTGCACCACCTTGTGCGCCCTTAAGGGAAAAGGGACTTAGACTCCCAAAAAGGGGGACTACCTTTTTAGGGTCAACACCGGCTCTGACTAGGATAGGGGGTGGATGGAAGACACCAACTTGAGAACTCTAGACTCTCTGGGTAGACCAATAACCAACTTACACACACACACTTGCTTTTTTTTTTTTTACAATGCCTCACCCCATGGGACCAAAGGACTTCAAGTGTTGCCCATTAACTGGTATAGGCATTTCTTCTCCTTCCATGTCTTTTAACCTGTAAGTGTGTTGACCGACTATTTTAGCAATTTGATAAGGTCCCAGCCACTTAGGTTCAAACTTGTCCTTTTCCCTAGGTTTGTCATTCTTGGGGTCCCAATAGAGCACCACTTCACCCATAGCAAAAGTTTGACCCTTGGCCTTCTTGTTGAATAACTCCACTATCATGTTCGTCTAGTTGATCATCCTTGCAACAACTTCCTTCCTATCTTCTTCCAATTGCACCAGTTGATCCATTCTCCTTTGCAACCCATCTGGTCTTTCATGATCTTGCAATAATAAGGAGAGAGCTGCTCTTTCTAGCTGAGGAGGTAGCAATGCCTTTTCTCCATACACTAATTCATATGGTGACTTACCAGTAGCTCTTTTTATTGATAGCCTATCTACCCACAAGGCATACTTAAGCTCACTATCCCATCCTCTTTTGTTCTTCCCCAATGACCTCTTAATCCTGGTAATGATATTCTTATTTGAGGATTCAGCTAGCCCATTGCCCTGAGGGTAGTAATTGGCAGAGTGAGCCAGCTCAATACTGTATTTAGTGCAGAAGTCAACCATCTCATAGGAAGTAAAGTACTTGGCATTATTTGTTACCAGTTTCCTAGGTGCCCCAAATCTGGTTAATATATTTTCCTCCAAGAAATTAATAATGGTTGTTGTTGTAGATCTCTTGAGAGGGGCTGCTTCAACCCATTTGGTTAGATAGTTTGTGGTAGTGATAATCCATTTATGTCCTCCTGAAGAGTTGGGGTTGATTTCTCCAATTAAGTCTATCCCCCACTAAGAAAAAGGAGTTTCAATAATCACTGGTTGTAGTGGCATTGCAGGTAGGTTTTTCTTGCCAGTGAAAACTTGACAGTTGTAGCAGCTCCTTACTGACTGATATACATCCTTGAACAGGGATGGCCAATAATATCCTACCCTCATGATTTGATTAGTTATTGCTTTGGGAGCAAAATGGCCACCACAGAACCTCGTATGAAATTCTTTAATGATCCCAAGGGCTTCCTTCTTAGTTACACACAATAGTAACACTCCATTGGGGTGCCTCCAATATAACCGATTTCCTTGAAGGTGGTACTTTTGAGCCTATTGCTTAATACTCCTCATTCTGCTAGTAGATCTGCCAGGTAGGAAGGATAGATTTTTTAGATAAAATAATACATCCTTATACCATTCAGACCCTTCATGCTTAGGATGTTCACCCTACTGTTCTTCTTGTACCAAGATAACATTATTCATTTCCTCTTCTTCTTTGCAAGCCATGTATTTTGCCAACCCTTGGCCTTTAATAATTTTTATTGCTTTGAACTCCACATCGTACTACAACAGCTTTACCATCCACCTTGCTGAACTGCTTGTTGGCTCGGGCTGGATGAGGACATATTTGATGGCAATGAAGGGTATACAGGACACAACCTTACAAGAACCAAAAATACTTTTGAAATATTCTAAGGGCTGAATGAGGGCAAAGGCTTGCTTTTCAATTGGTTTATATCTCAGTTGATCCCTCTTCATTCCTAAACTCATAAAGGTTATTGGTTTCTCATTTCCTTGTTCATATTTCTGGGACAGTACAACTACTATGGTATGTTCTGAGGCAAAAGAATATAGGTTGAAATTCTTAGAATGGTCTGGGCAAGTTAACATAGGTGCAGTGGTAATAGCCTCCTTGATCTACTGAAATGCTTTGATATTGTCTTCATCCCATTTGATCCTTGCATCCTTTTTAATCATATCATTTATAGGCTTTGCAATTTCAACAAAATTTGGGATAAATCTTCTCACAAAATTTATTTTGTCGAAGAAAGACCTGACTCCTTTGAGGCTCTTGGGAGGTGGTATTTGTGCAATTGCCTTTGTTCTCTCTGGATCAATACTAATTCCCTCCTTTGAGACCACATGTCCCAATAGTTTACCATGGGTGGCTCCAAAAAGACACTTCTTTGGATTTAATGAAATCCCATACTCCTTACATCTTTGAAAAACTTGGGATAGGTGAGAAAAATGATCTGTAGGGTCCTTGGAAAAGATAGTAATATCATCCAGGTACACCACCACAATTTTAAACATAAGTCCCTTAAAGGTAAAATCCATAGCCCTTTGAAAAGTGGCCCCAACATTCATCAACCCGAATGGCATCCTCTGATATTCAAAAGTTCCCCAGGGTGTAGTGAAAGCAGTTTTAAACCTGTCTTCGGGATTGACCAAAATTTGATTGTACCCTAAAAAACCATCTAGTAGAGATATTCTGGAAGATCCTACTACCACTTGCAATAACTATTCCATATTGGGGAGGGGATAATTATCCTTGAGGGAGCTCTTGTTTAAATTTCTAAAATCCACACACAGCCTGATCTCCCCATTCTTCTTCCTCACAGGCACCAAGTTTGCTATCCAGGAAGAGAACCTCACCTTCTTAATGATCTTTGCATTAAGCAACTTTTGGACCTCCTTTTGCATGACAGGATGTAGAGTGGGATTAAACTTTCTTTGCTTCTACCTAAAAGGCTTGGCATCCTCCTTCAGGGGAATAATATGGGTCATCACCTCAGTGTTGAATGTTCTCAAATCCTCATAGCTCCAAGCAAAACTATCCCTATTTTTTCTTAGATATTGGATATACTACTTCTTCTCTTTTGCTGGTAGTCCTCTATCAATCCTGACCATTTTTGGATCCCCTACTGTCCCAACATTAACCTCTTCACCTTCTGATTCATGGGGTGCAGTTCTATGTGCCTTATCAAAATCATCAAAGAGAGACTCCAAGGACACTAGCCCCCTAGGGATTTTATTAGTTTTAAGTTGTATCACTTCAGTGGGGGTTCCTATAACATGTTATAGTTTTTCTTCATCTTCCTCATCACAAATTACCCTAGCAAACTGATTTTGTACTATCATAAAATCTTTGATATCAACATCATCTTGGAAAACTTGTAGGTAAACCACATTGTCAGGGATAGAGGGATGATACACAGATATAGTGGGAAACCTATCCATATATTCTGTATCAATTTCAGGGCTATCTACCCTAGAAGCATTCACAACTAGCAGATTGGCAACATGGTTTTTCTCCCTGGGTATGTGTGATATATTAAAGGCCAAGAATCTATTGATTTCATCCAAAATAACTTGCTTGTATTGCTTCAGCCTAGGGTGCTTGGTCTGGTATTTTCCCTTAATCTATTGTATGATCAACTCAGCATCCCCATAGATAGTGAGGTAGTTGATACCTAGCTCCTTAGCTTTCCTTAGATCCAACAATAATTCCTCATATTCTACTACATTATTAGTACAGGGGAACTCTAATCGGTAAGGCACACCTAGATAATTGCCCTTTATGTCAGTTAAATTGATTCCAACTCCTACCCCTATTTGTGACTTAGCTCCATCAAATGTCATGGTCCACATTTTAGTGGTAAGAACCCTATCTGACTCAACATCTACAACAACTCTAATTTTTGGATCCATCCCTTCAACATTGGGTACTTCTTTAAGAAAGGGGGTGTGCCAAATGGAATAAACTCCTAACTCTTTCTCTTCTATAGAGCTGACCAAATTCATTATGGTGTTGTCAGGTTTCATGAGTTCAACTAATATTTTGTTAAAGGGTTCCCTCCTTAAAGTTGCTTGTTCTTTGGATGAAAGGGGAATGGTGGCATATGACCAGTCTAGCTGGATTGATCCACCTAATTGTTTATGCCCAATGTCTAGATAATAACAAGGAAAATAATGGGTCCACATCAACTACTGCTACATCCATCACAATCCCCTTCTTTGGATATTGATCTAAGAAGACTAAAAGGCCTATGATTATTCCCACACAAGGCACTTGCCTATTATCCATGATAGAAATGGGAGGAGAGTCTTTGGTGCATATCAGTCCCAACTGATCAGCCACTTGTTTTGGCATAACATTATGAGATGCCCCACTATCAAGCATGCAATTATGTATCACATAGCGGTCACCATACCCGGATGTATATCGGAGGGAGATATAGAATGGCCTTACTGAGGTAGGAGTTCTACTTGAAGGATTGGAACTTGAGGCTGCTAAAATATGGTTCTCCCCTTGATCAGTCAACCCAAAGGCTCTACAAATTTGTTCTCTATACTTAGGGATAGTCATCAACTCCCCAAAGGTTATGTTAATTTTTTGCTTGGCTAGTTCCATCCCTATATCAAATTCTATTTTTTTGTTTTCTGCCCCATTATTGATAGGTTCTATCCTTTTGGGAGGGGGTGATTGATGGACCTCATTATTTTTCTTCCTACTAGATTGGTTCTCTTTCTTCAGTAGTATTCTTCTTATCAGGTTTGTTAGGAATGGTCCTATTACATAACCTAGTGGCATGGACTCTTTCTAAGGTCTCAACTTCTTCAGTTGTAGGGGTCAATTTACCCTATCTTATCTACTCAAAGCGGTTATTTTGGGGCCTTCTCAATATTTTCACATCATCATTGGTGAAGGTAGTGGGCCGATTATCAAGATTGATAGACTGATTGGCTTCTTCCAGAATTGGTGGGGTATCAATAGTTTCTTCCCATGTCCAACAAGCATTTATCCTAATCTCATCCTTAGATTCTTCTTCAAGGTTAACACCTGAATGGAGGCCATGGTATACACCACAATCGGTAGGATTATGAGGAGCATCACATGCTGGACAAAAGAAGGGAAAATCAGAGGCTACATTAACAGAGGTCATGGGATTTGGGATAACATCCTGGTCTTTCTAGGTCTCTTTCCTTTTCCAATTATTGTTTGAATTTCTACCCCCTCATTATTCTAGTTCCTATTAAAATTCCTTCTAAAAGGAGGTCTACTATCATTCTAGTGTTGAGAGGGTTCTCCATTATCATTCTTGTCTCTCTCAATTTTAGACAGTTGATTATTCATGGACAAGAACATTTTTGTGACCTGTGATGATAATTTCTCAATAGGATCTGGTTCTGATTTTTTTAAAATTCTAAACCCCACCTTTTTAGTCTTTCTTTTAGTTTGGTTAGGACTAGGGTCTGTTGAGGTAGCCTTCATCTTCCCACTGTCTATCATGTCCCTTTCTATCATAATGGCCCTCTCCATACAGGCATCAATGGTGAGTGTGGGTTGTTGCCTTAGCTCATAGTTAAAATCACCAGGGAAGGCATTTTTATAGAAGCAGATGGACTGGTGATCATTGGGCCTTAAAGCAATAGGGATTCGATTTCTCAGTTTGGTGAATCACCTATTGAAGTCATCAACTATTTCATTCTCCTTATTTTTCATGGTGGCCAGTTCAGTCAACAGGGACTGTTCATTTTTTTTCTCCCCATATTTTTTGAGGAAGGCAACTTCTAAATCATGGAAAGTCCCAATGGAGTCTGATGTTAGGCTATTAAACCATTCTCTAGCATATTTTTCTAGGGTCTGTAAGAATAATATGAGGACAACATCTTCATGTTCTACCTCCAAGCTATCCATAGCATATAAGAAGTCTTTTACATGGTCCTCCCCAATCACGATGTTGTCCCCTAGGAACTTAGGTAGGTACTTATGGGCTTTTGGGGGTAGGGGATTCAAAACTTGTGGTAATACAAAGGGCCTATACCTATTTAGGCGCCAATTATTTAAAGGTGGATTGGCCATTGGTGTGTTTGGGCCCCTCGGGATAGTAGATGTAATAGGTAGAGAAGTACTAATTTGAGGACTTTGAGGAATGTACAGAGAACTGCTACTACTCTGATTACTAGAAGGAATGGAAATCAAAGTGCACTTTTTACTTTTACTTGTTCTAAAAAGTACCTATGGGTCTAGTAGTTTGGGGTAGAGCTCCTCGTCACTTCATCTCATGGCCGCCAGATCAGCTCCTTGTTTTGAGTGTATTCAGAGTCACCAACACAGTGTGCAAAAAGTGGGGAATGCTCTCTCTAGCTAAGATTGCTCAGCCCAAAAACCTCACAGAGAAAATAAAATATATATGTCGCAAGGGGGAGTAATATGACAAAAATAAATTAAAAAGGTCCTCCCTGAAAATGATGCCAAAAACTATTGTGGAGTTTTCCCACTTACCCTTCAAATATTTGTCACATCATGGGAAACTCAAGAATCACAACAAGTATTGTGGATTCTGGTGGATCCACCTCTTTAACCTAGGAATAGATTACTCGAAAAGCTCTAGACAGACTAGGTTGGGTAAGGAAACCCCAAATAATGGGTTTATATATATTTGATTTAATGGTGCAATCACCCACTTATGCCAGACAAAATGATTCTATATTATTTTGATTATTTTTGTGACCAAACCTAACATAAACAAAGCTTATTAAGTCCAGACCAATGCCTTATCCATTGGGTAGTCATAGCAAATTTATATTTATGATCAAAGTAGAAAAATAGAGGGGAGAACTAGTTCATTTTAATTCATTCAAATAACGTAATGCAAGAAAATGATTAAACTAGTGAAAAGAAAGCATCATCCACATGTTTTGATTACAAGAACACATAAATGAGCATTACACAGACCATACACATAGAAGATGCCAAAGGAAGAGTTGGAGTTTGTATTAATATTCATAAGATTTACATAAAGTAGGCCCAGCAGAGTGCTTGGGTCTTGTATGTCAATGATTTACAATAAACCCTCGGTTTGAATGTTCATAACAAGGGGTGATTTCCCTCCATCCTGATTGCAGTGATGTAAGGGTCTCCAACTCTGGCACATCCACAGGAAATGATCTCGATGAACAATGCTCTCTGGAAGTCCTTGGAAATGGTAGAAAGAAAGGGTGATAAGAAACACAGATAGAGAACACAAGGAGAATACGACTAAAACACTAGACAAGGCTTATACCTAGACTTTTCTCTCTCAGAGGTTTGATAAAAAAATTCAACTGTAGCAGTCTCCTTCTTATAATGCAGGCTCACCTAAATGTTGTAACTACCTACCCTAGCTGGATCAATCATGTTGTACTCAAAAATAAGATGTAATAAAAAATGGGCACGTAGCCCATGCCCTTTCTCTTACATAGGTGGTGGTTATGTATCACCTCCTGTACTACCCTAGGCTGGTGGCTGTGCATCTCCTAGTGCATGTGTCTCGGTGAAGCTGGGCCCCACTCCTCCTCCAAGGTTTTGAATGGCCTGATTGATAAACTCCCATGCCTCATCATGAAAAGTTAACGAGAATAACAACAAATTTAAGTCTTGAGTGGCTTTGTTGACCCGATCTCTTACCCATTGCACAGTGTTATCAGTGAAGACACATAGGCGGTCCACCATCTCTACCAAGGACGTAAACCACTTTGATAATTTACCACTAGAGTCCAAGTCAAAGTCTTGGATCTTTTGGAGCACAAATTCCTTGATGTTGGGGGCCTGCATGAACTCATCCAATTTAAAACCATAATCCTCCAGCTCATCATTAACCTCTTGCTCAACATTCTACCACCTCTTGATCCCACTTGAGCCAATTTGGTCTATTATACAAAAATATGAAAACCTTGGTATACTCCTCAGCAAAGAAATAGTGGGAATCATCCGATAAGGTGGTTGTCATCCCAATAATTGGCACGTAGTTCTCCTTAAATTCTTGGTAGATAGGGAATATGGCATTCACCCTCTGATCTCCTTACTACAGATGATCTCTCAAGAGGCCAACAGTATGTCTAGTGGCATAGATATCAATAAATAGGGACTCCAGTTCTCTCATATTTTCCCCTATTTTATCTTTCATTTCTTATTTGAGTTCATCCACCGACCCAAGATGGATACTAGCCTGCATAGTAGAAGGAGTGGGCATCTTCAACTTATCAACTTCACTTTGAAGTTGTTTCACCTTAAGCTATAGCTACCCTACTTCTACAACCTTAGCCTTCCACTCTTCTAACTCTTTTTCTACTACTTCTACCACCTATGCTTGGGAAGCCAACTATGATTTCATCATGTCCACAGGTGCAGCTGCAACCCTTATGACACCTTTGCTTACATCGATGGTGGCTTCTGTCATGCTAGGTGGCAATGGGATCTCAAAGGTGGTAGTAGATACATCAACTACCTCTTACCCAACTATCCTTCAAGGCCTGATTATCCCCTTACTAGGAGACCTTTGCTCTTCCATATCCTGTATTTGATCTTCCTCATCAATAGTGAATTGGAAGGTGTCTCTCACCCTTGTCAACATAAGACTCTCAATGCCCTATGTCAAAGACTTAGTTCAAGATTTTTTGGGAAGGAGATGGTGTGGGACTTTTCTCCTACACTTCGTAGTCCCTGAGTATATTAGAAAACCCTCCAACTTCTATTATTTTCTTCATTAACCTTGGGGGGACTTGGTGTTCTTCCTGATTGATCACCAAGGTGGCAGAATATAAGGAACGTTGGCCTTCTACCAACTGGACTGCTCCTCTAGGTACATCAACATCAATGCTGATGATGTGGCACCTTGTTGAGATGGACCAATGACCAACTCCTTTCCTTTTGAGGTGGCAGTAGGAGAACCAGAAGAAGAAGGGAGCTTTGCCTGCTCCTGTTGTGCCTCATCGATAATTTTCATCATGACCTCAAAGAGGTCAGAGTCTTGTTGGAAAACTTGGAAGGTGGGGTCCTCAAATTCCTTTGGGGGAGTAGTTGGGACCAGTGGGACCACCTTATCCACCAATAGTGTCTGATGCAATCTTAATTGAGAGCTATAATCCCCGACTATCTCAAGCCTACTATAAGGCCTCTCCTCCATCCTCCAAACCAATCCTAGTATCTGATTATTTTTAAAGGCCTTCTGCATTTCATCCTCAAAATTATCCTCACTATGAGTAACTTGTAGAAGGGTAAGCTTACCAACAACATTTTTCCTATGATGGCCATCTGGATCATAGGCCCTCCAAGTAACCTCTAGGAAGCAATACGTATCCATGTTCCAAATGGCCCGCAACATGGCAAAGTGGCCCAGGTATGTGTAGGGGCCCATTGAGCAAGGGATGGGCAGCCATGGCACATGTCCTTTCTTCCTCAGATATCTAATTTTAACTTCCTCGGCCATTTTTCGAGTAATCTCCAATATAGCAATTGATGTTGGGCAGTGTACAGGGAGTGCTTTTGGAGGTAGTTTTGACCCATAGATCCTGATGTAGGAGAATTCTTCTATGTAGAAGTAATCTCCTACTTTTGCTATATGTAGGAAGTTTCTTACTCCAACCCCAATTCTATTTGGTTCTTCTCCACATAATCGAAGGTGGACCACTGGGAGGACCTTCTCAAAGAAGGTCTTGTAGCTGGAGCATCCCTCCTGGATGCACAATAGTTGATCTTGGATAGTGGGAGCAGTCACCCCCCCATTCGAGCCACCAAAGATTTGTCCAATTGTGCTACAAACAAATGGATAAAAAAAGAATAATAAGAGAAAGGAGGCATCTCCTCCTTATCAGCCAATATAGCCTCCTGTAGATCTTGTAATTCTTGGTCGATGTTGTCACTAATCACATTTTCCCATAAGTAGAGGGGGTCTTATCTGTCTTTTTGCACTGGATAATTAAAAACATGACCTCTTTGGTAATCCATTCCAGGTCCTTGACTCCCAACATTAAGTTGATCATGTTAGCATAATCTTGTGCCCAAGGCCGAAGCATAAATTTCTTGATAGGAAAGCTCGAGGGCCTGTTCCTTCCTTTTTTTAGGAGTGCTTGAGGGAATGAGGTATTTATCATATAATTGGCTTGGAGGGCCAATGTTTTAAAATCCACCACCCGAGATGCAATGGCAAGGCCAAAAACCCACCTAATTCTATCTGTTGTCACCCGAGCCACTGCTTGATTTTTATAGTCATGAATGGTGCAACTTCTAGGATCGTATGCTACTACCAACTAGGCTAAGAGGTCTAATGAATGATAGACCCTTGGGTAGGTTAAATACCCCAAATTGGTGTTCCACTTGTTGCAAAAAGGGGGAGGTTTGGTGCTGTCCCGGTAAGCCCTCATGTACAGGCTTCTCAGCAATGTGGGGTGGCGTTGGCTATCTTCCTCTGTAGGATCAAAGGCGTAGATGGTCACCCCCTCAACTTCCTTTTGTTGCTTGGCCATGATGTCCCTATTTGTATCTGGTAGACTTGCTAGAGCCTTGGGATCTTGTGCTCTTCCCATTCTCTTTGTGATCAGCCATGCCCTAATAATTTTGCTAATCCTCCCTTTGAAAATCGATACCTCTGGCACGGTTGAGCTTGTTGAAGCCATGGAAATGAACGATGAAAATGGTGAAGGCCTTTCTCCTTTCCTTCTATGCTCGACCTCATCGAGAATAATTCTTGCATGCATGAATGGCATAGAATGGATCCACCACCCTCCTATTAAAGCATGAGTATTTAATTTTAGTAGGTGAAGCGCATGCGCTTTACATCCAATGGGACATGTTGATTGGTCGGGTGTGCCACCTCATTTGTCTTTGACAGCTCGTCGTACCTGCAACATGCGAATTACGACTGGAAGGCAACTTTATGGGACACATGGAAGCTTTGGGTTGGTCAGGGTGGGGTACACTTGAGTGGGGCACGTGTGATCTGCACCTTCTTAATTCCTTGGGTGCTATATTGGGGGATTTAAGTGCATGGACCTCAGGGTGAGTGCACGAATTCATATGATCACATACTCATTACACATCCCAAAGTAGTGGGATGTGCGAGAGGGTGCATAGTCTATGTGCCCTCAAGATTTTTGTGCACTCCATAATGGAGCACACAACCCAGAGGCAGACATACAACCTGTACGCCCACCTAAAAATTCATGTTCTCCAAAGAAACTGGAGCATGCAAATTCAATTTGGGGTGCATACGCTTGTGTGCCTTAAGGGGAGTGGTGCACTCCACTTAGAAGTGGAGCATCTTGGCCAGGAAAGGAGTGCATTGCCTATGTACTCCAAAGCTTTCTACATGATTCATTATTGTAGAGCATGCGACGGGTGCTGGAGAGTGCATAAAGGTGCGTGCCCCTTGGGTGACTTAGTGTGCTCCACTAGAGGGTGGAGCACATGGGGCGGAGGCGAGCACGCAAAGGCATACACCCGAGGGGGTTTTGTGTGCTTCATTAGAATGTATTGCACAGGGATTTTTTGGGATGCACACTTCATGCACCCCTTTGGAATTTCATGCACTCCACCTCCCTGTAGATTGCATGAAATCTACGTGGTTCACACAAGATTGTGCACCCCATTTACCAATGGGACGCATGAGCTTGGAACGGGCGCATAACTTGTGCACTCGGTGGGGTCTTTGCATGCTCCACTAATGGAGCGCATGGAATTTGGCTTGGGATGCATGACTTGTGTGCCTGGAGGACTTTTGGTGCGCTCCACCATTAGTGGAGCACAGGTTCGAGTAAGGGTGCACCACCTTGTGTGTCATTAAGAGAAAAAAAACTTAGACTCTTGAAAATGGGGACTATCTTTTTGGGGTCAACACCTCCTACCACACCTTATGATAGGTAGTACGATCAAGGATGGTGTGTTTTAGTACCTCCTAATTACATAGAACCTGTCCTTTGATAACAATATAAAGTCAATGTGGCCTCTTGTGACTCAAAAAAATAAGTTATCGATATCTCTCGGGTTGAAGTGCAAAACATACATATTCATACCACTCACATATGTGTGAAAAGACCACACACCATTGATCTAGAAAACCAAAACTAGATACCCAAGATAACCCTAGATAATAAATTGTAACAGGTGATGCATCAAAGGTTGCCCATGCCTATGCAATAAGGGCAACCAACCCAACAACACCTAGGGTTCCAAGCACAACATCACAACCTTCCACCATGCCCAAATCAAAATCTTCCACCTTGTCCATACCCAAATAAAATTCATAATCAACATCCTAGACCACCACCCATCCATCATCACCAACCTCATTCACCAAAATGCTATCAAGTGTACCTATATAAATAGGATCATGAAGCCTATGAGAAACAACAACATGAGTATCAAGAACCAATTGATACATATCCATAGGTAACATATGGTGACATTCCTATTGACAACACTCGCTAACCACCTCCTCAAAAATGAAATTTTCAAACTCATCAAGATAAATGGTGAGTGAATGCTATCATCTCTCTAAAGACCTACAAATTGTTGATAGAGTGCCCCAACTCTTTAGAAAAGCAAGTCTTAGGTTCAAGTTACTAGAAACCTACCCTACGATAGCTCACCAATCATCGTCTCCATCCATTTTTTCCATCACCACCCTATCCTGAGCACTTCAAGATACCAAAATTGGATAAGTTCAAGGGTGATGAAGAAACACAGTAGCATGCGATAAACTTCATAAATAATTGCTTTTTTCTTTAGTATAATTATCCCCTCATGCTATGAAAATTCCTTATAATGCTTGCTAGGGGTTCTTTGGAGTGGTATAACCATTTGCCACGCCATAGTATTTTCACCTTTGAAAAATTGGTGGATGCTTTCCTAGAACGCTTTGGTTTCAACATAAAGAAAAAGTCCACCTTGATTGATCTATATAATCTTTACCAATTCGAGGATGAGCAAATCATGGACTATAGAAATAGGTGGAGGTCCATCATAACTGAATTACCCTTCAACCTATCCATCATAGAACTCACTTGAATATTTACTAGGAGTTGCACCAATCAGATCTCATTATTATTGCAACTTCAACAATATAGAACTTTCAAAAAGGTCTTGGCCCAAGCAAAGGTAATCAAGGACATCAAGGTCCAAGAAGGAGAAATCAAACTTTATAAGGAGGAATGGTTCAATAAAATGCAAAGGGTGGCCAAAATTAGCCAAAGGTAACTTTGATAAATAAATTTGTCTTAAGTGCCCTTGGACCCTCAAAATGAGCTCTAGTGCAACCACCTAACTACTAGGCCCAACCTCCATCGATGTAGTGCAACACTTAAACAACCAATCCACCACCACAACAACAATTGCATACTCAACCTCGTTGACCACCTCACTAGTACACATCATTGCCAAAGTCTTTGGCATCAATTTTTAATCGATTATGCGAGGTGAAAGCAATTAATCTCCTTGAGATCTGACCACTGGATCTGAATCATACTAAATCTAAATATTTTAGGGAGGAATAGTAATACATCTATCATCAATATAAGGGTCATGAAATTCAATCATGCTACACATTTAAGAATATAGTGTAGTATATGATTGAGAGACAAGAGCCTCAAATCGATAATCCTCTTGCCTCCAACAACAAAAATATAGGCACCTTCCAAGACCCTTTATCCCAATGTGGAACAAACACAATACCTACTATCAAAATGAAATAACCTAAGCAGGTTAACCAAGTGCATACCACCCCACTTAACCAAGGTTTCTTGGGAATGATCAACATCATGACCAAGAATAGATGATACCTAATGCAACCCACATAATATGTGGATCCTACCAATATTTCATCAATGTCATAGGCACCATCGATATCAAATATGATCACACCTACTACACCTCACCTAGTGCTCACAATAAGGAATAAACATATTCAAAGCCTAATAATGTAATTGGTGAGACTCTTCATCTATAAGCTGATTCAATAATCGACCCCACATCGAGAAGCTTTGATGGAGATATTAAGATCTATTGAACTAAAACCACATGACCCTAATTCTTTCATCAATTTCATGGGGTATGTTCAAACTTGTCAAGATCCTATGATAACATTTTAGGATCATGAAATTTATATGATACCTATTGAGGTACCTGATCCACCATTGCATATCATCGCTAGTGTGGATAGGATCCCATTCAAAAGTGTCTTGATTGACATAGGATCTTCAATTAAAATCATCACCTATACCACCCTCCAACATCTCAACATTCCACCATCTTGCATTGTGACATCCTCTTTCACCTTTCAAGCTTTCATTCCACCATTGGCACAATAGTTCTTCCTATCTAGGTTGGACAAAAGATTATTCATGTATTGTGTCATATCTTGGAAGGTGCCATGCAATACAATATATTGCTTGGCAGGCCATGGATTTGAGATATGAAATGCGTACCTTCTATATTGCAACAATGCATCAAGTATATACATGAAGACCAAGTGCACTGCATCCCTGCAAATTTGAAACCCTTCAAGTTTTGTAATATGGTTTTGCATCCTTAGGAGTCCATCTTGCCTTCCATGCATCTGGACATTCAAAGCAATAACCCCATACAAACTATAAATTTTACACCACAATCATCCATAAATCCACCACCACCACCTTCATCTCAATCCATGTTCTTGGTTTCTTCAAAAATTCTTTTATCGTCATTGGATCCTCCTGCTCAAAATCTAAAAAAGGCACCTACAACATCATATTCATCTTCACCTTTGCCAGTAAACCCATATACATCTCAACCATCCATTACACATCCCACACCTTTGATTTCAAGCATCTCTACAAATTTTGTCCATGCTTCCCCATGGAGGAGGAACTTCCCATAACCACACATATTTCATCATAGCCCACATCTTCATCATCATCTCCTCTATCATATTCACCACAAGTCATAATTTGCATGACAAATCCAAGTATTGGTGAATATCTAGTGCAAGATGTTACATTCACCCTACTCATAAAATCAATCAGATACTTTGGTCACCCATGCAACACACCGTTACCCATAGGTACCATAGTCCCCCTTGGGTCCTGTTGTGGCTGTCGCATAACACACCCCAATTCGGGGACCCACTTAAAATTTTGATTCTAGGATGAAGTTTTGGTTTGCATGGAGTATTTGGTTGATTACATTTATACCCACCAATATTGCAATGTGAAGGTTTAGTTTTGTTAATTATTGTTGTCATTTCATAGCATTGGAATTTGGTGTGATTAATTGTATTGTTCTCATGTTGTTTTACCAAATAACTCCATTCCAAGTATTTACATTAAAAGCAAAAAAAATAATAAGAAAAAATATAAAAAATAAAATGGGTAATAATTTGTTTTATTACCCATGCATTAATAAAATAAATTTTAATATATAAAAAATTATAATAAAATACAATAAGCCAAAATAGGAATTTTCTTGTTTTTTACCCACATTGGGTATGATATGCTCATTAAGCCTATGAAAGACTAATGACTAAATTTTAATGATATGCTCATTAAGCCTATGAAAGACTAATGACTAAGTTTTAATGATATGTTCATTAAGCCTATGAAAGACTAATGAATAAAATTTAATGTTCTCTATGATATATTTTTTTGAGTGGTTAAATAGATTAAAAATTATATATCAAACAGGTTTTGATAGGGCCCCAAAAACCTGAAAACAAAGAGCCATCCAAAGCCAGAGGAACATAGAAGAGCAAAAGAAATTAACCAAAGAGGAACAAACAGAAAGGCTATCCTTAGCTAGCACAAAGAATGAAAATTTTAGACAAAAATGATACATGAAACAAAAACATCAAACTTCAAATAACAACCCTCCAAAATAGAGTGGGTACCCTTAGTTGTTAAGATCAGGATTGACCTCAACATATTGGGTTCCAGCATTTAGAGTGTCCATCTCAACAGTGTTGTCCTTGGCAGGGATGTCCTCAGTTTTGATAGTCACCTTCCTTAGCTTTTCAGTAGGAGCTTCTTCCGCACTTTTAGTAAAAGACTTCTTAAAAAACCATAAGTTAAGAGCATTACGTAAATCAACCAAATGAATAATGTAATTTGTTACAGACTGGATTATGAACATCTGCATGCAGCGATCAGGGTTGTCCTTGTCTTCATCATTAGACTCAATGACTAGTGACTCTTTCTGTTTAGCTTTGTTCCCTATGATATTCTCATGAAAGACTAATGACTAATTTTATTTTAATGTTTCCCTTGTAGGTTAAAAAAATAGCTTGAATTTTGAGTCGAACCCCAATCCTTCTGACCAGCAGACACAACATTGATCATAGTCAACACTGTGGGAGGAGGGGCATGTTTTCTAAGGGGTGCGACGTGGAAGCATGATTTTTGGATGTCAAGCCAAGTGTCACAGTGGGGTAAACTTGCACGGGGGACTTTCCCAGTGAACAACTCATCATATGAAGTCCTAGGTATTCGTAATGATAAAATCCCCACTGTGTAATTTATAGATACATGTGGGATTGGCATCCCAATTATTTCATTGACAAGGAGGGCCAACACAAATAAAGTACAAACAACATATGAATTGGTTGACCTTGTTATCGGTGCTCTTCGATGATATTTTGCATGAGGATTCTCACACTAGGAGTAAGTCGAGCATTTTGCTCATGGAGTTAGAGGAGATTGTGAAGTTATATAAACCAGGGCAAATGAGCCATCACATCAAAGAGTTCAATCTCTTTTTCTACCATCAAGAGTAGAATTCTCACTGCCTCATTCTTGTTAGATGCATCGAACCTTTTCCTATATATGTAACTCATGGTGTTGTTGAATGTCATTCCTTGCATAGGTCATTGAAGTATCTTCTCTTTGTGTGGATGTATATTTATTGGTTACATTCACTAGCATGGTAATCACATTCACCTGAGATCAGTTCATTCTCAATGGTTACAAGTGTAATGTACACAACCATTAGCAAATTGGTGTGAGAAGAACCCAAAACTTGGTTCTTATCGTCTACCAAGATAGAGGATATACAATTAAATTGCTAACTATGTTCACAATAATACCAACAATAGCAACGTGAGAAGATTCACCAGATGTAGGGAGTAACTATGTTGTTAATCGATAGCCTGATGTTATGGAATGAACAATAGGTCCAGCTAGTTATGTGGTTGTGTCATGTGAGGAGCTTGGGAAGGAAGGAGCAGATGGACTACCTACAACATGTGGAGTTATTCAAGATGTAATAGATCTTAGTAGGCTTTAACAAATGGTTTTTCTGGAATATGGTACGATTGTCTTTCTCTCTAAACATTGGAGTGTAGCTGCTTCAAAAAAATAAAAAAAAGTATGTCCGCCTTCGTGAGGCTATATATTTGATCACAGAATGGATGATTTCAATGGTCTGTGTTGTGATTTAAATGGATAATACGAAGTGGTCTTGTGCTTGTAGATAGCTGGTTTGGTTAAGTATATAATTATTCTATTTTGGGGTAGTGCTATTGTATGTCAAATGCATATGATGATACTTCTTGAGATTTTGTAAAGGAAGAACAATCCACTTTCACCCCATCTTCATTGTCTTCCTACACTCAATAGAGTGAATAAAGTCTCTCCCATATCCATTGCCACTTTATAAAACAAGTGAACTTTGGAATTACACAAGTTGGAATTACGAGAATGTGGGCATTGATGATTACTGTTGCTGGTTCAAATACAAATTTGTGACAAGTGTTTCACACCAGACAAAACAAACTTCTACCTCCATTCATTTTGTTTTACAAGCAATATTTCCAATGCCATGTTCTATTGTTGGTGTTACATCAAATATTGATTATGTGGATGAGATATTTGGTAGTAGAAAATGCATAACATGGTTTAGCATAAAGTGCATAACATCAGAGGGAAAAAATTCGATATGCTTGGTGCAACATGCATTTTTATTAAAATTTGCGTAAGCAATATAAAGATTCAATTGTGTTTATGGAGATGCCAAAAGAGGACAGTTGTTTGAAGTTGTTACTTACAGAGGCATTACCGAAAGATTTTCAAAATAAATGGAAATAATGATACTTGTCGGTTACAAAAAAAGATAAGGAAGGGGGCGAAGTAGAATCGTTTGAAAGTATGAAGTGAGAAAGAAAATGAGGGGGTTTTCTTTTGAAAGTTTTAATATCCAATGGAATGAAGGAAAGAGGGTCAGAGACTTTTGGCAAGGATTGCATGTTGGAACAAGATTTCGGGAAGAAACCTCTCCTCCCAAGTTGTTGGACTACACCAAATTTCACCATTGTAATCCATTGAAGCAAGGTATTCTGCAAGTGTATTCATTTAAAATCTTTCATGTTGGCAATATATTGGAAATTTTAATAAGTTTTATGCATGCGGATGGTAGACTTATTTATTTTTCTTAATATATTGTGTTATTTTCCTTAGAATATTGCACCACATTAATTTTGGACTGTGTGAAGATGGGTCAAATTAATGTTGGTTTAGTGTAGGATATTTGTTTATGCAGGTTCGGGTTGAAATTTTAAAGTTACGGTGACTTGTTCTTTTCATTTTATTTTCTCTAACCCTAGCCTTTTACATTTTTTTAATTTCATCAAATAAAATAAAAAAAAAAAATTAAAACCCCCAAAAAGAAATATGGCAATTCCAAAATTAAATTTCAAATTTTCATGTTTACGTAAATTCACATTTTTAATGAAAATTTGAAGTTTTAAACTTTGCACATTTTTTCCAAATAATCAAATTAATTTCATTTTATGAAAATTGAAATTTCAATAAATTCCAACTTTTCATTAAAGTGAATAATTAATATGATATTCCAAAGTTCTTACATTGCAAAGTTAGATTTAATCATTTCATTTTTATTTTCAAGCAAATCTTAACAATCGAAGATAAAATTTGATTAACAAAAGAAGATAAAATTTGGTTAACAAAAGAAGATAAAATTTGTTAACAATCAAAGATAAAATTTGTTAACAATCAAAGATAAAATTTTAACAAAAATAAAATTTTAACAATCAAAGATAAAATTTGATTAACAATTTGAGATAAAATTGATTAAATCACCATTCAAAGATTGTTATTTCAAAGTAGATAGTTGATCAATAATTTCACATTTTCATAAATTCCATGAACAACAAAATCATTGCAAATCAAATCAAACCAAAATAGGCCCCTTGTTAACAGGTATATGCAACACTGAGGTATCCAATTAATTTTAGCATTTCACATTTTTCACTAAGCATTGCAAGCAATTAACACATTAAAAAGAACCTTGGGGAAATCATAAATATTTCCTTGCAAGAGAGGATATCCGGGTAGAATCTTAACTATGAGTATATTTTTGTAATTGGGCAAAAATATCACTCAACAGAATTGGTGCTAGAAGGAGGGCCTAATTGAAGGTAATTGATTTGATTTAAAAAGTTTTTTGTTAAAGTTGTTCACATTTATTGTTGGAAATTCTCTAATTTATGATGTATTGATTCTAACATTTTACAAATTTGAGAATATTCCTTATTGTTAGGGTTTAATTGATGCTTTATAATGAACATGATGATTTATCAGTTAAAAATTTGAAAATTGGAAGTCATTTCATTTCAAGAGTACTAAGCACTTGTTGTTTTCATTATTAAGGCTGGAACCAAAAATCATAATCACAAGATCTAAGGCTTCTGAAGATACTATTTTCCATAGCATTTCTCCTACAAAGAGAATCAGAAGGTCTAAGAGTCAGATGATTGTTATTCCACCCAGTAGCGATTCATCGCTACCCATCATCCCATTTGTTCCTCCACTAGTAACTCCAATGGCAGTAGTTGTAGGAGTTGCAACTTGGTTAGGTGCTCATAGTAGTCCTTTAAACATTGTTGGAGTAGCCCATGACATTCCCAAAAATGTAGAAAGGTATTTACCTAAATATAAACATGATGGAATTAGAATTGTTGAAGAGCATATTCAAGCTTACAAGGATACCTTGATTAGACTGCAAGTTGAACATGAGGATGTTGCTTGCAGAATGTTTCCTCTCACCTTAGATGAAATGGCATATGATTGGTACATTAGTTTACCTACCAATTCCATTACATCTTGGGCTCAGTTGGAAATAACTTTTGTGAATCAATTTAGGCTACCCATAGATCCTGTTGTAATCTATCATCAGTTTGCATCAGCCAAGAGAGAGCCTAATGAACCTTTGAGATTGTTCAATACTCATTTCCATAAGTTGTATAGCAGGTTAGTTGCTCCTTATACTCTTCAGGAAGATGTTGCCATACAGATGTACTTTAGGGCATTGGACCCTTTAACATCTATGTTTGTAAGGAGAACTCCTCAAATCACTACACTTCCCATGGCATACAGTGAGGCTTTGACTGTAGAACAACAGTTGATACCATAAGGTTTTGGGATAGGATAGTTGCCTTCCATAGGACAACCAGGTGCTTATAATCAAGTGCCTATGATCAATCAAGCTTTGTCACAACAAATACCTATGTTGAATGCCATGCCATTCAATAATTTCAATTTGCCATACAATCCACCTATCACGCCCACTTATCCTACCACTCCACTATATTTAGAAAATCAATTCACCACTCATAAAATGGTTGAAACAAATGCTCAAATCATGCCTTCATTCTTTAATACAACACCCACTCCAAATGCATCAACATTTCATCAAAATAACACAACATTTCCACAGGTTGTCCAAAATCAAAGTTTGCCAAATTTTCTAAATCCCACTACCACTACAAGTAACACAACCAATCAAACTACTGTAGGATAAAATAATGAACCTAATTCTTAGGTAAACGACCTACAAAGGGTTGTCCAAAAACTCAGTAGTGACATGGTTCAAATGCAAAAACAATTGCCTCAAAATTCTCATCAAAATAGAAATTTTAGTTTTTAGAGAAAACAATGGAATACTCATCCGAACAATGGAGGAGTACCTAGTCCCATGGTTAATCAGAACAATGCTACCACTAGTTCCAATCAAACCAACACCATTGTTAATATTTTAGAGTTGGATTTAAACAATTGGTGTAGGGTACATTCTATGACACAACATAGTGAGAATGAGTGCCTTGAATTCAAAACAACACTAGATATTCTACAAAAAGAGATGGATAACATGGAAATTGTTTCAGATGAAGATCCTTCCCAATAGGCTAGTACTAGCAAAGGGAAAGAATCAATGCTAGTAGTTGAAATATTTGAATCAATTGAAGAATATGAAGAAGGGTATGATGGGTCTATAGAAGAGGAAGTTCAAGCCTTCAAACAATTTAAAAAGGGGAATCATAATTACAAGCTTAGGAGTAAGACTAAAGCTCCATTTACTTCTTCTACTCCCCCAAATGACACCATCATTCCTCCTGACACACGGGCTAGTAACAATCCCATACCTCCATCTAAAGTTGATCTGCCTCAACCACCACATGACAAAATTACATATAATATTATGGAGGATTTAAAGAAAACAAAAGTGAATATATCTTTATTTGATGTTGCTAAGTTGACTAATCAACAAGAATTTTTGATGCAGGATTTTGGTGATCAAAGAAAAAATGAATCCCCAAAAACCATGGATATGCAATTTGTTTCATGAAGGGACAAAGGAGAAGCTCCTCCCTTTCTTTTGACCATAAGAATTGCAGGAAGAAATCTGCACAATTGTCTTGTTGATTCAAGAGCATCCGGTAATGTCATGCCTCACATTGTTTGTCAAAAATTGGGTTTGAAACCCATCCCTTCTAACAGAATAGTTGTGCAATTGGATAAATCTGAAGTCCATGTGGTTGGAATGCTTAAGAATGTTCACATACAACTAGCCTCAGAACCTAGGATACAACAATATATTGATATACATGTTGTAGATATACCTGATAAGTATGGAATGTTGTTGAGTAGAGATTGGTCTAGGAACTTAAATGGATATATGGCCACTGATTTTTCACATATGTGGCTACCATGGAAGGGTGTTGCTAACCAAATCAAAATTGAAAGAGAACCTAGACTCAAGGATTTGATTACTGAATATAACAAAACCAATGAAATTTTTTACAATGAATTTGAGTTAGGTGTTTACACTTTGGAAATAAAATTGGATGTAGGTGAATTTGAAAATGAAATACCATCTATTAATCCAATTAAGGATGAAAATATTGTTTGGATGCTTAAATTTTATGGATCTAAATCCAAACAAGGTAGTGGAGCTGGTGTGGAATTGATTAGTCCTAAAGGTAAGTCATCTTTGGCAGCTTATAGATTATAGTTTCCTTGCACTTGTAATATTGCAGAATATGAGGCTTTAATATTTGGTTTGTAGTTAGCCTTAAAGAAAAACATTAAATGTTTGAAAGTGCTAGGAGATTCAAAATTGGTTGTTAAATAGGTGAAAGGCCAATACACATGTCATGATAAAAGGCTAATTCATTACAAAAATAGAGTTAGGGATTTGATTGATGAATTCCATGCTTTCAATATTTCATTGATATCTAGGAAGAACAATCGAATTGTTGATTCTTTAGCTATCACAATAGGTACTCTTAAGCCTATTGATAATAGGAGGCTAAAGAAGTTTTCAATTGAGTTGATACCCTGTCCTTCTATACCTGACAATGTGAAAAATTTATAGGTATTTGAAAGTGATAGGCACATTTTTTATTTTGTAACTAATTCAGGTGTTTTTGAAAATCAGGTGATCGATGAGGATGAGAGATTGCAAGAAGATGAAAATGAAGATCATGAGGTAACAAAGAAAATCAATGCGATTCCTAAAGGTATAGTTTCTCTCGAAAAGATTTTTGATATTGATTACAAAAGCAAAAGTTGTAATAAAACCTCACTCCCATAGGATGCTTATAATTCTATTGATCTTGGGATTAGTAAAGACCCACATAATGTACTCATAGGAAAGGCTTGCACTCATCATGAACAAGAAGGAATTATTCAGGCTCTTAAATATTACGTTGATGTAATAGCATGGAGTTATGAGAATTTAAAGACTTATAATGAAAACATCATAACACATACTATTCCTTTAAAGCTAGATTCAAAACCATTTAGACAAAAACAAAGACCAGCTTAACCCATTGCTAGAGCCTCTTATACAAAAGGAGGTTAAGAAATTGTTAGATGCTAAGATTATATTTCCAATCAGACACTCTACATGGGTAGCAAACATTGTACCAATTAGGAAGAAAATAGGTGAAATCCATTTGTGTATTGATTTTAGGAATCTCAATAAGGCCTCACAAAAAGATAACTACCCCTTGCCTTCCATTGATCATATTTTGCAAATGGTTAATGGTTCTGAGATGATGTCTTTTCTTGATGGTTATTCTAGATATAACCAAATTCTTATTGACCCAAAAGATAGAATGAAAACTGCTTTTACCATGAAGTGGGGTACCTTTGCTTACAGAAGAATACCTTTTGGATTGCTTAATGCAGGTGCCACATTTCAAAGAGCCATGGACTATGCATTTAGAGATTTGATAGGTAAATGCATAGTTATTTATGTTGATGACATTCCTATTTTCTCAAAGAACAGATCTGACCACGTTAATGATTTGAGAAAAGTTCTTCAAAGGTGTAGAGAGCATGGCATTTCACTAAATCCAAAAAAGTGCATTTTTGGAGTAACTGAAGGTAAAATTTTAGGCCATGTCATCTCAAAAGATGGAATTTCCATAGATCCTGAAAGAATAGAGGCAATTCGAAAAATTCCTCTTCCAAGTAGCAAGAAAGATATTAGATCATTTTTTGGAAAAATCAATTTTGTTAGGAAATTTATTTCTAGATTTGCTAAAATTGTCAAACCATTGAATGATATGTTGAAAAAGGATGTTAATATTAGCTGGACATGTGAGGCTAGGGATTCTTTTTAGAGTGTTAAATATGCCATTTCTAATGCACCCTTTTTGGTAAGTCCTGATTATACGAAACCATTCTTCATTTATACTTTTGCATCTAATCATTCATTTGCCAGTGTGTTAAATAAAAAAAGTGAACGTAATTCTAAAAACCCTATTGCTTTTATGAGTTCACATTTGAAATATGCACACTTAAAATACACTATTTTTGACAAATAAGTGTATGTCTTGTTCAAAACTATCAAAGAGTTTAGGTATTACATTTTGCACAGTAGAGTTTTTACCATTGTACCTGACCCTGCTATGAAAACTAGTCATCATTGTTTGTTTGATTGCTTCTGTTTGTTTATATATTAACCTTGGTCTTGTAGATTTTAAATCATCCCCACATATCCATTATCATTTTCTATTCTCCCAACTATCTCACCTCCACTTTATTAACCATTTCTCTTTAAATCCCTTAAAATGGGTTGAATAATTCAAAATTTTATTTCTCTTTTTGTAAATTTAGGTCATGAGTTGCAAATCACTCAAAATCATTTAAATTTTTTTCTAAGTCCCTAGCTAGAAATTTGCTATCAAAAAATGAGCAAATCATTGAATTTCATAATTCAATTATTTTTCCTAAGTGTTTGGGTAGTGATTCACTCACTCCAAATATAATCAAATGAGTTCACTTCTCCAACTTAGACTTGGCAAAAATTCCTCCCAATTTTTCCTAATTTTTATACTAGACTCCAATGCAGTTGCAACTACAATCTCTTTGGTAGAATATAATCCTATTAATAGTTCTACCACCATTGCCTTTGTACCTACTAATACCCAATTTCAAATGACCCTATCCAAATAAACTTAAGTGCTAGTCGAAGAGGTAAGTATATTCAAGGAAAAAAAGGAGAAAACCTTCAAAGTGCCTAAAAAGCAAAGGAGATGTACGATCAACCATTCAAAAAGGTGGTGGATGGGAAGTTAAAAAAATATTTTTTTAACATAATAAAATAATCATAGTGAAGGTACAACATGGAGCTAAGTATAGACTCATGGATCATTAGCTACATTTGGACATCAAGGCTAGTTATGAACATGGTATTGCCTAAATATAGCAAAAAGATATGTAAAAACGCATGACTAGGAATGTAATGCCATTTTCCATAGTCTCAGGAAGAGAGGGTCTTCTTTATAACAAAAAAAATGAGGATGTTAAACACAAAGGATAATTTGGGAATGTGGAAAACTTATAAACCAAGGGCACAAATAGAGTACTACAAAAAATTTGATTGCAACACTTAGAGGAACTTCTTGGAACAATATTTGAAGAACACAATGAAGCACAAGGTATTAAGTGACCATTGTGAATATACTAGTTCAAGGATGATATTGAGATGGCCTTTTTATGCATAAAAATGGTGTTGGAAGAAATAATAGACGAGTTGTTATATGATAACCATGTGGCCTTGTTGTAGGCAGTGTAAAACTACATAGGGCACTCAAAAATAAATAAAGTATATTGTACACAAGATGAATAAATAACTAAGAAAATTCAAGTAGATTAGGAAGTTCACCCACACATCATACCTAGTATTGCTCAACACACATCAAAAGAAACATTTATTACTAAAATTGTAGCTAAATCAAATGACCTTAGATAATAATTTTCTACCTATTATTGATTGCATGGATGTACCCTACTAAGGAGAGAGGAAGATGTCATATAACTTATGTGATGTAGTGTACAATCCTATCGTGAAGGTCATAAAGGAAAGAGTGATTATATTTTCAAAGGAGTGCTATAGCTTATTAAAATTAGATAAGTTCCCTAATGGGAACTTCTACTTGAGGAAACATAAGTCCTTTATAAGGATTTTTGGATTCTCTAATATGCCATATGAATTACCTATATTTATATTAGATTATTTTTTAGTCTTGAATATGCATGATAATTGGACTATGTGGATCTAAAGTATTTCAAATGGTAAAACCAATCCATATTTTATGAGGAAAATAAGGAGATCATGGCCATGACACCCAAATTAAGAGGATTCTTCCAACACATTAATGAGAGGATGGAAAGTTTTGGGTTCACACTTCTTAGAGATTTTTGGTCCTATAACCTAGAGAAGTATTTAAGAAAGAATTGGTAGCTCAAGATTTAAACACCTTCTATGCAAGTGAAAAAATGTGCGGGGTTGTAAAATAGGTAAATTTGGATGAAGATATTGCATTGGTGAAGCTAGAAGCACCTTATTCATACGACAATAAGATATAGAATGACATGAGCATTCACCATCCTGACATACTTTCTATGTCAATGCAAAGAAGAAAAATTATTTCAAACCTAAACTATAAAATTAATTATCAAATAGTGAAGGCCTTGGATAAGCATAGATATTAGAAAATTAAAATAGCATCTTAGCAAAGGATGCAACATGAAATAGGGACCTTGAAATCCATTATCCACCATGGAAAATTTGACATAAAAGTCTCAAGAATATTAGACCATAGACATAAGAGGATGATAAAAATACCTAAGATAGTTATAAATTCTCAAATTGATACAAATATCACTTTGTTTATTTCCTAATCAACATTGATTCTCATCAACAATGTAGACAAGGAGTCAATTTGAGAGTGGTAAACAAAAAAAAAACTAGATCTAAAGGCGTTAATGCTAGAGAAAATGGATATGGGAACAAAAATATAACTAGGTGAGGGTGCATTAACATTAAAAGAAGGTAAAATTCCATAAGGTGGTGCACCACCTCAAGTGAATATCATAAATTAATAGTGAATCCAATTTTTTGCCATTGACCCTAGCAAAAAAGTTTCAACATATCTCTAGGCATATCACCGGGATTGTAAGGAAATAAGGTTATAGGATAGAGAAACTAACTTCACTCCTCCTCTCTCTTCTCCTCTTGATGTTTCTTCCCTACCATCCCCTTATTTCCTCTCACTTATCTTTTCCCAACTAGTTATATTCATATTTCTTTGGTTTCACCTACTTATTCTATTGCATTCCCTTCCCCATCAGTAAGTGTGGTCATTGGATATCCAAGAGACACATTACCTCCTATTTGGTAAAGTATCCTTTACCATGATATCACCTATTATTTTATTTACATCACCATAAACCACCATTGATATCACCACTACAAAATCATTAGTTTCATATTCCTTGAGTCCACCTTCATCTTCACTAGTATCACCACTATCCACCACATTGACATAGATATCAATTCAAGAGTTACCTCATCCATCTTGACCATAATATCCACATAATTTTCTCCACATACTAGATCATCATGTCTAGCTCTTTCACTTGATATTTCAACACAAAGAATCCCTAGGATGACAATGACATTGCTAACATATGCTTTAATGACCAAGTCAACTGATGCCACATAGGAGAAAAAAATTGTTGTAGGATCTAGATAGGAACTCATTTGGTAGATTAGTATACCATAGGAGGAAGGGATATAGAAGAGGTTATTAAATCCATGAGAGAAGAAGAAATTAAGGTGAAGGGTGAATTTATAAATATGAAAAAAAACATGTGATACTATAGCTATTCTACATTCCTAGTTAGTAGAGAGTGGAAAAAAATTATTATTGAAAAATCAATGAAGAAAGACCCCAAACATCCCTCCATATCCTCAATTAAATTCATTGCTAGGATGTCCAAGGTGGAACTAATCCAAATTGATCCATATCAAATGATACAATGGTAAATCAAGTACAAATTGGGGAAGCCATAAAGTATGCAAAAGTGGTGATGGATAATGAATCCCATAAGAATTAGGTAAAATATAAAACAAAAATGATGAATTAACTAGAAACCAAGGAGAAACAACTATAGCAAGAAGTAGAGGCCCTAGAAAAGGATACAACTAAAAAGGATGAGTTGTAGAAACAACTTGAAGAACTAAAAGGTAATTTTGTTAAAAATGAGAAAGTAGCTAGAAGACCTATCATTTCAACTTACACAAGAATAGGATCAACTTAGGAGACAATTTGAATAGGATAATAAGAAGCTAGAACTATAGTTAGAACATGTGTAATCTATGTACTAGGAAAAATATAAAAAAATATTGAACTCAAAAGGAAAATACAGATTCGAGAAAAGGGATGGAAGAAGAGAAGAGTTGCAATTTAAAAATAAAGTAAATCAAGTTCCTATAAGATGATATTACAACCAAGGTATCAAATGCAAAGGCTTAATTTTATTTTTTTGCTAGAGCAAAAGCTATCTTGAACTAGATCAAAAGAATATTTACCAAGTAAAGGTTGAGCTAATTACAAAAGAAAGGTACCAAGAGATAATCAAACAATTGACCCCTTAATGATAAAATAAGCATAATAGATTGGAGGTAGAAAGAGGCTGACTAAGCATTTGAAGACAGTTCTTGGTATCTAATAATAATAAATAATACAAAGACATGCATACCACCTTGAAGGCTTCAAGTCTAAAATAAAGAATGTTATTCAAGAGTTGATGAATGTTAGAATGTTAAATATTTTTGATGAATAAAAGATGTTTCTCAATAATTAACAATTATAGAAAATATTTGAGGAAAAGGCCCGAGTTGAAAGTGATACCTCCACAAACTAAGTGAACAAGTTGAAGTGATTGATTGATAAGCTTAAAGAGCTGGTAGGGCAACAAGAGAAGCTTTCCAAAAATTATTATGAAGATATTGCATATGAAGCTATAATGGTTATAGATCTAGATCTACCAAGAGATGAAAAAAGATAAGTTTTACTCAAAGTATTGCCATAATGACCAAGGAGATCCAAACAATTTTGTAATTTTGTAGTAGGTGATCCAAATTTTATCCTTTATGGCCAAGGATAGATGTAGGAATTGGAATCTCTTACCAAATGAGCTTGTCACCCCATGATGTTGTTAGAAATATAGTAGCCTAGCTACTACCTTAGAATTCTTGATGATTATGAGGCTTGGAATACCAAATTATCAAATAATAAAATCCTCTAAAACACCTTCTTTATGGTCTAGGGATGCATAAAGCTAGTTTGACACTAAGGTTGAATTTTGCTTCTCAAGTAGTAGTTTTCTCAACATGCAAAGATGTGATTGGCACCCATGATAGAATCACCATTCTATAGTAGTAGATTGCTCCCTCCTTAAGAGTGAATTGCTCATCATCAAGCCAATTGGGATAAGAAAACATAATTATTAAGGAAACAAACTAGAAAATCATATTTTATCATTTTATGGCACCATAAGTAAGTTAGAAGGCTTCTAAGTACTTTAGGGACGATTTAAGAAGCATGTAACATTATTTCTAAAGATAACCCTAAATTAGTGTATTGCTAGAGATAGAAATTTTTTATCCCAAGAACTCTTGGGTGAATAATTTCCTATAAATAGGAGTCACAAGCTCCATTGTAAGTATATTTTGGCCATTGAAGGAATCAAAGCTAGAATTTATAGAATACACATTGTATTCATATTATAATTTTGGAATAATAGAAAGATTATGTATTACCTTTTATTTTTAATTATGGAACTACTCTTTTGGATTGTGGAATATATAATGATTATGGCATTTCCATTTTGCTTTATGTTAATCATATCCTATTATTTCCAATTTTATACATGCTTAAGCACACTATTTTTATTCAAAATTTTCATGTTTTTATTAATTGCACACTCTCTTTACTAGGCTATGACCATATTTTATTTTATGTATTTTACTTGTATATATTTTCCTATTCTTAGGTTAGCTTAGATTATATTAGCAAGTATAGTGGGTAATCAACCTAAATTTGGAGGTATGTCGCGATATCGCGACACTTTTTCTCTTCGGCCATGATTTTGCAACATGTCGCAATATTGCGACACTTTTTCTCTCCGACCGCGATTTTGCAACATGTCGTGATATCACGACACCTTTTCCCTTTGATCGAGATTTTGCAACATGTCGCAATTTCGTGACACTTTTCCACTTCGGCCTCGATGATGCAGTATGTCGTGATTTCATGACACTTTTTCTCTTCGGCTGCTTTGTTGCAACTTGTCACGATTTCGCGACACTTTTTCTCCTCGGTCGCGATTTTGCAACATGTCGCGATATCGCGACATTTCTTCTCTTCGGCCATGATTTTGCAACATGTCACGATATCATGACACTTTTTCTCTTCTGGCACCAACCTTGCAACATGTCGTGATATCGCGACACTTCCTCTCTTTTGGCAGCAACTTTGCAACATGTCGCGATATCGTGACACCTTCTCTCCTTCGGCTGCGATGCTACTTCTTGTCACAATTTCGCGACATCTCTTCCTCTTTTGGCTGCAACGGTGCAACATGTCATGATATCGTGACATCTTTTCCTCCTTGTTGTTTCCATATGCTATGGGCCGCGAAAACCTAACTGGTCGCGATATCACGAAACCTTCCCTCATGTGGTGTTTTGCTTTCTCTTTGATCCTTAGATCTTGGGCCTCCTCGGTCGGCTTGGAAAACATGTAATAACCTCTTGTACAAGGTTCAGGGACCTTTCAACACCCTTTCAACCAATAAAAAAAAAAACCTAAATTTGGAGGTTGAAGGAGGCATAGTCCTTATTTCATTATGTTGAAACAAATTTGTGAGGAGCATTAGAAGTTAGGTTTTTCCAACATTCAATAGGAAACTAACAAATATTTCTATTATGAATGACTATAATAAATAATTTTACTACATTGCATGGTCATAATAATGTCACCACCATCTCTATAAGGATAAAATTTCTAGTGTAATACCCATCTTGTATGCTCCTATCACCACTTTTGGTTCAAAATCATACAATCCTTTATTTTCTAAATAAGAATTAACATCAAAGGTTGATGTTTTTATAGATCTTTTAAGATGTTTAGATTCTATAAGAAGATGCATTTTTTTCTTTTCATTTTTTTGTTGGAGAACAAGGGGTTGTACTTGGACCCCCCATTCTTGAAAAATCATAACTCTCTCCTTTAGAGCTTGATATTTTACAAATAAATTCAATTATTATCTCAACTGAATTGCTATAGCTAGATACCTATGTAATTTTCATAAAAAATACAAATTCTTGATTTTTATTTTTTGGGCCTTTTTTATATTTCTTTTTAAATACAATATTCCAAAATTTAGCATCCTTCTTCTTGACATTTTCCTATATTAGCCTTCACAATACTAAAACTCCACCTATAATATTTATGTATTACATCTTAGTAGAGTAATATTTCCAAAAACTTTGTGCTATCATAGTCTACCTTACCAGATCTAGACTGCTAGTTTCCTTCATGAAGCATAAGTGAAACCCTAAGAATTGTAATAAATAGTTTCTATGAAAATACTTTAATGTTGTAAAATACAACAAATGCTACCAATGGAATCATTAAAGTAAATATTAATAATTATTTAACTCAAATAGTCTACATTTTATTTTAAGCTTCACCTAAACTTACTACTTCCTCTAAGCATGAAAAAGAAAATTTCACTTCATGATTCTCTATTTAAACTCCTCTATTGGCTCGCATATTTGCACATTTTCCTTTCCTTTAATGTATGTGTAAACCTAATTTCTTCAAACTCTGTAGCAAGGTCATGTATTTCCACAATTATCTCTTGTATGTTCCATGGAGCCTTTGTTCAAAATTGTATTTATTACTATTGGTGAATTACCCTCCATCCATACTCCATTCCATTTCATTTTTTTGCATATTTTTAACCCTCTCAAAGCTGACCAAGATTCAACTTAATTATTTGTCTTAATTCCACTATTGAAAGTATAATGAGGCAAAATATCTTCCCTATTATTTCTAATTATTCTTCATCCTCGTGAGGAGGATGCTGAAATTATTATCATTAACTTAGACAATTAAATTTTATATTTTGGAGGTAAACTATATTTTTTTGTTGTAATTATTTATTGAAAAATATATTTTATAAACATTACCAATGAAGATAACATGTTCCATTAATATCTCCTAAATGTTTTAACATGTAGTTGTCAATCTTCAATAAAGGATTGAGACTACACTTTGACTCACATATCAATAAGACCTACCATGAAATTGATCAGTATTCAAGATTAATGATTCTCCATTAATCCATATACTTTCTTAGATATTCCCAAGGGTATCTTCATCACTTGTATGGCAAAAATACCACTTTTCTTACTATTGAGGAATATTACATTATTTGGTACATGCTAATGTATCCCCATAACTTCATGGTACAATTGTAAATATGTAATATATTAGGGTTGAGTCTATAGTTTAGGTGTGTGATTTATATTTACCCTTTTATGTAAGTGTAAATGTGCAGGAAATGCACAAGTGTCATGTAACTTAGAGTGCAAGTGTAGATTTGAGAGAATGTGCACAAGTATCTTGTACGTAAGAGTGAAAATATGTAATATGAGGATGTGCATGAGTGTCTTATATTAGGAGTGCATGTAGAAGTATAAGAGTCATGTATATGTCTACAAGTGTCTTAGAGTCAAGAGTGCATGCAAGAAGAAAGTGAAGAGTCTAGTATGCAAGTGGCAAGATATTAAGCCAGAGGTCATGATACTTATCATATGGAGAACAATAGTCAAGTACTTGAAGAGTCACATTACTATAGATATATTATGGAGATAATGCTCCATAAGAAAACAATTGAATGTAATTAGAATATCATATTATAGATTTGTAATAGGAAGAAAAGGAATAAAGCTTGTATAAATATTTTGAGCAATTAATATTATAAGTTTTCTTCATGTATAGTTCATGAATGACTTAGGCCATTTACATTCATATTTGATTATATAAGTGAATGTTTATTTCAGTATTATATAGACCTTGATATACATATTAATTTGCTCATATATTATTCTACTCATTATATGATTATTTTAACCTTTAATATTGTGGCTATTTTATATTGGGACCTATGATATTTTGTGGTAGTAAAGATTAAAAAGCCAACACTTACATATTGTTTAAAAAATGATTATATGTTATTTAAAAAAATTAAGGATCCACTTTTATGATATCTTATTTTTTGATATGTAATATTCATTCAATATGATGATCCAAAATTTATCCTTCTAATATAGTTATCCCTTATAATTTGAATATTCTTATAGTTCAGTCATCACATTTCAATATTTTAATTTTTTTTTGTAAGAAAGGGATTCGTGGGATTTTCATTGTGTTGTGTTAATACTAATTGTTTTGTTAAATGTAAAACAATTACATTCTATGACCTTTTTAAAACTCATTAGTTAGGTATTACCTATAATTCATGGGTATAAGGACACAAGTACCTTAAATAATGTTAATTCTAGAGAAGAAATATGGAAATAAATTATCCTAAGGACTTTCACCCTAATGTTTTTTTTTAGACTAGGAAAACTTTTAGTACATGTAATGCTCTATAAGACTACCATACCTCACAATAAATACCATATTTGTGACAACCCATGTATCATTAAGAGTGGTTTGAATAAATTACCAATATTAAAACAATGCAATGAAAATCTCATGAATTCCTTTTTCATAATAAATATCCTTGCATATCAAATGACATGATCTCAACCGATTTAATACATTGAATTTAAAGAAGAAGATCCAAGTATGGACCATTATATGAATTGATCTATACTTCTTATACATTTCATGCCATGTTTCCTTTCATAACAAGGGATATTATATCTTCATTCATATATTGCTTTTCTATTGTTAATATCTTTTTGGTGCATGTAATTTCCTATCAAGGGGCACTATGATCACTTTTGCTTTTCCCAAATTTGAGTCTAATATTGCATTTTTTATTTCTATTCTAGATGAATATTTTTCATTATAAGATTATATGATAATGGATCTTCATGCTCTATCATTAATATTTATTGTTTATCTATTGATTTTTTGCTTGTGTTAATAATATTCCTGTTAAGAGTTTTCAAACTCATACAATCTACCATATGGTATATTAGTAAGGACACCCAAGCAATATTCCAAAGAGATTATACGATCTTAATTCTTAATTATGCAATAATAACTCAATACTATATCTTAAATTTACATACATGTGAAGATGAGCATGTTGAAAGGTTCAAACCTCACTCAGTATGAGGGGACCATGACCCCTCATAAAAACATGTGTAAACTCATTGAAAAACGATGAGCATGTTGATAATTAATTTTTTCTTAAAGTGTTAAAGAAATTCTCTTTTAATTATTCATTTATGGGTTGAAGGTTTTTCACATTATGTATTATTTTTTATAAGACATTATGACTTGTTATCATATCAAAATCATTATGTTCCTAGAAGATAAATCATGTTGTTTGACCATATTGTTATGTGTATTTCTGATGCCTTCTACTAGATAAAATGGTTTTGATTTCTTGCCAATATATTTTATAGAATAAATTTAGTGCATTTTGTATTTTAGATTAAATTTCACATAAGCCTTTTGGTATTCTACTCAATCACATCAAATCCTTTCAATGTGTTTTATGGGTCACTTTTATAAATTGTGGACAAAAGAGTAACAAAACATATTTTTATAAAATTTATGAATGTCAATTTATTTTTCCTATGGTGGAATGGTAGGAAATAGAATATTTAATATTTAAAGAATCATGAATTATGCAATTGATTAGTTATAAAATATCTTAAAATTGTACTCTATCTTTTTTGTGTCAAAAGTATGATTTCATGCTTTCCTCCTATGAGGCATTATGGTTTATTATTAGAACTTTAATATTATATCTTTTGAATAATATTGAATCTAAAATTTAAAACTTTGTATCTTGTTGTGTTAATTTTAAAAGCATGTCATGTTTTCCTTTAATGAATCATTGTGTTGTACAATTTTTACTTCAATCCTATATTTTTAGATAAGTGAAAAATTTTTATATTATTTTTTGCCTAGACAACTAGTTTATGTATCTCCTCATTGAATCAAATCATGTTCTCCTCTACAACTATGATTGTGTAGGTACTAAAAAGAATAATTATTATTTTCAATAATACCATAACTACAAGTGTCAAATTGAATCAAAATTATTTAAAAAATGTACCATCATTTTAGTGTCAAATGTATTTTAACATTTTGATAAAGAATGTCATAGAAGTTTATATTTAATTGTAATAAAAAATAAAAATAATATGACACAAGAATATAAGGGTGAGTCAAATAAAAGTTAAGAAACCATATATAATGTGTTATATATTAATATACAAAGGTGCATGAGCTCCAAATGCTTAGATATCTAATCTACCATCAACTGAGTACATGTTTCCATGGTCCCAAACATCTAAAATACATTATGAAGGTGCCATGGTGGCTACCAAAGATGTATATGCATGTATAAAAATGATAAGACTCTCAAATCATGATTAACATACCTCTAACTAGGTATTATGCATGTTGCTCCTTGGAGTCCTAGTTGTTGCTGTGGGAACATTAAGAGGTTGATCATTGTAAGCTTACAAGTTTCTCATGTACAATAACCTAGTCAATATATGCCTATGTTAAGGAAATATTTAGCTCCATATATTATACATGGACCATGTGCTTAAGCACTCAATATATATCATCCACCTCCCCCCATAGCCAAAGTTCCAAATCTATCTCTCTTGAATGATCCTTAGCTTGGCAATAAGGGTCATTCCCTTATGGTAGTTTTTACAAATATGTTGCTTGATGTTATGCTAAATTAAAAAGATCCATGGGTTTATCTATCATATTTTTAAGTAGTGGGTACAACATCCAAAGTGAAAAAATCAATCAACAGGGTCAAGGATAGTTTAAAAGGCTCAATGATCAAGTCTCTCCATCCTTAAGATGTCTTTGTAGTCATATGAAAATATATGTTTCAAATATATATATAAGTATTGAGTGAATTACATATGAAATCTATCTACAAAAAAAGTAAAATTCTATAAAGTAAAGATGAATGATCCAAAATAAATGCTAAGGTCTATAGTACATACCTGGGTCTTCATTCCATCATATTTGATTATGGTTGATAATATACATGGAATTATTTATCTCATAATGAAGTGGAACCATTATTGGTGAGTTGAATAAGTATTCATATTTTGCTACAATCTAGTCCATCTACTTTTATTATGTTGGGCTTGCAATTGATGTGGCAATAATCCTCCTACTTTGTGACTGATCATAAAAAGAATGGATTTCCTTATTTTTGCTACCATATTCTTGCATTATTTAGCACTAGTTAAGGAAATAAAGGTAAGAGGATATACCTTTGGTAGATTCTAACAATAACCCTCAATAGTGGCGATGACACTTTGTGTTCTAGACTCATAAACACCATGTTTGTTCCTTATACATGGTTGGACCAAAATAACATCACAAGCATCTAAGGGTACACCATTATACAAAAATTCATTTTCAAAGGGTTTGATGGCATATAAAAGGATATATTTTTGAGTGAAACAAAATTTTCTTCCCTATCGTAACCATACAATATTATATGGTTGTCAATGTGGTGTGATAGGTAGATTCAAATCTTTCATTATCTGAGTATAAATTAGATTCTTTTAACTTCCACTATCAACAATGAAATGTAATGGCTTACCCTTAATACACATTTTTGAGTGAAATAGGTGTTCCTTCTCTTGTTACTCCTATGGTGCAACATGTGTAGTAGTAATGATCACATTTGGTTTAACTTCCATGATTTTCATTCCTGTATCCTCAACCTATGGATGTGGAGGCAATGACGTAGTGAATGTAAAGTGTTGTGACTTAACAAAAAATGACTAAATTTCTTTATACTCCTTCCTCAAATGTTGGTTGCTCTTGTGATAATCACATCATTTTTCACGCTTGGACTTTGAGGGATTCTTTTGAGAGTATTTTTCTACTTCCAATTTTTAATTTTGGGGCTAACCCCCTTTATCTTGATTCTTTAGAGAGTCACTCTTGCTTTTATTTGGTTGTTAGTTAATGTTTTTGCAACAACCCATAAAAACCAACCAAGAGAGAGATATATTATATATATATTTTACAAGTAAGGTTCACAAAAGGGTCCCAATATTTTTTTAGTATTCTCAAGGCATAACCATATTTTGAGTTCAATGTTACTGTAGATGATACTCAAGTGGATAGGAGTGGCCAAAATCTTGTATTTTTGGGGTTCACCTTACTAAATCTCACCGTTTAGAAGGACAACAAAAGTGGTCCCCCCTTATTTTCCATACCCTCATGTGTATAGGACAATTTGACCATGATGTAGAGGTTATCCTTTAAGGTCCATAACACTTAAAGGGAGACATCTATTCCCTAACCCTTCATAAGTTTATCTATGTAGGATTAGTCTGGTGTAATACCTTAGTATTTAATTACCACACCTCCATAGGTTAATTAAGGCTATTACCACTCACCTAGTAATGAGCATGGTCATATGATCCTTACTATCCAAGGTACCACCATTGTACTATCTTGTCAAGGACCTTATTGCACTAGAACACCCAAGCCTCATTATTCAAGGTGTACTATTCATAATTATCTAGTTATTGCATCATCGTAACTCCTCCCAGATTGGAAAATTATTGGCTATTGCATTACCACAATTCCTTATAGGATTCACATCTTCCTAGATATTGCATCACCCCAACTCATAGGATTGGGTTATCTTCTTGAATCAAGGGTCCTAATATGGATTTAAATCTCACCCAAGCCCTCCCAAAAATCCAAGAATCAAATAATAATTAAACCATAACATCTCTCCCACAAAGCAATAAAGTGATATGCTTAACATGCTTAATTATAACATATTGCTAAAACTAGAACTTAAACTCTTCCATTTAATACTAGCATTTAGCATTTCAAATGAAAAGAATGAGCATCATCTAAAGGAATTATAATTCCAAAAACATAAATTAAAATATAACACATTCTTTCATAAGAATTCCAAATACTGTTCATAAATAATCACAAAATTTAATTTTCCATTTACAAATAAATTCTATTCCAAGATCTTAATGAAAGGACATATACTCTTTCTTCTTTGATCAAATATTGAAATATTAAACAAGAGTATCTACAAAATATTTCCTCTATCTCAAAATTTCAATACAACATTTTCCAAATATGAATTCTTCCTCAATAACATTGTTATGAATAAAAAACCAATGGTCCAAAGTTCCATCTTTCTCTTTCAAGGTACTCCTCTTGAAGATCTTTCCCATGTACTTGTGTAAAAGTCTAGGGATCAAGATAACTCATGATAATGCATTATGCAACTTAACATGCAAAATGCAACCACATACATCCATGCAAGATACAATGCATGCAAACAAAGAGAATCCCATACTTCTCTCAATAATAAAATTTCTTATCTACTCAAGCCTCAAAAATTCATTATTTAAAGATAAAAACAACTTCATAATGCTATTCATAAAGATTTTATATCTTAAAATACAATCTACCAAAATGCATAAATCAATAAATAGAAATCTAAACATCTATTATTCCATACATATAAAATTTTCCGATCCATTTTCCAAACTAAAATAAATAACCAACTTTTCCATTTAGGCAAAAATTCTAAAAGAAAATAAATTCTTCGAGACTAAGTTTCAAATACTCATTCTTTACTTTTATTAATACAATCTTGGATTTATTAAATACAAAACCATACACAAAACATACACACAACCTTGGATAATTCAAGGGTTTATTTTTAAGCATTCATTGCCCTACAAATCTAAGATTAAACTTTAAGAAATATGCCATAAAGTTCTATGCTAGAAATCTACTTAAGACACACATATCCAAAGGAGATTATCAACAAATTAAAGCAATAAGGTTAAGCGACGAAGATGCACACATACCAACAAACTCCCAAAAGAAAAGACCAATAATACAACCATAATGTTGTTGAAAATAAAGTAATAAGCTCAAATATGGAACATAAACCCAAGAAAGAACACAAAAATCACTCCAAGAAACACAAAAACCAAATTTCCAGATCCAATAGAGAGCACTCAAAGAGATATTCCATCATTACATAAAGCATCAACAACAAGAGGATAACATCCCAAGTCTGCACTCTACTATTAAAGAAGACAATGGAGATAAGGTAGAGAATAAATCCTAACCAAAACCTTCATATTTTAGTCTCCAGGTTTGCAGCAACGTTGGACTATACGAAGGAACAAAACAAACACTTTATAGTGACAAAAGGTATCCACAAGCTGACCAGATTTAACTAAACCTCACCCCCATAATATGATGATTGGAAAATAAATTCCTAGGCTTATAAAAGTAAGAACAACATTAAACTAAAGCAAGCTTCACAAGATCACCATTCAACATTTTATAAAACAACATATAGCTAGGGAAATACGAGAGCAAGGATCAACAAATCATTAATTCCACTACAACAAACCAATATTTTGGTATAAGAAAGCAATCAAAATGAAGGAAGAATTCCTTATTACGCACTCCTTTGTCAGTTTTCATCCATCCAACCCTTATTCCCACTTTGATCTCTAATTTCCTTCTTGCTAACCTAAAACAAGGTAATCTATCCTCTCACATAATTTCCAAGAAAGCCCCCAAATAAGGAGATTCGATCCCATAATCCTTCTTGCATGCCATACACGAGTAACACCTTACTTCAATATTATAAAGAAAGAATACCACGTTGCTAACATTGTTATTAAAAAAATTACCATATTTTTCCTAAAATTAAGGAATAGCTTCTGGTTTAAAAATAGCATAAGCCTATTACTTATAAGGGAAAACATTAGAAGCCTATTCACTTAACTCATTTAAATGAAAATATTATTTCTTAATGTTAGTATTATCTACTTAACAATAGGATAATTAAAGGTCCGAGGTGTAGACCAATTGGTTCATCCAAACCCCATAAGGGGGCAGAGGTCCAAGGTTCAAATATTGGGCCTCACCGGACTGAACACTTATCCCTTTCCTAGTGCTTTCAGTGGCATAAAAGATTAAAAATGATTGTGGCATGGCAGTTATAGGGGTGTACTGCGCGAAGATCTGTGTGGCGGCTTTCGGGGCGAACATCACAAAATATTATGGCGGCCATAAAAGCTAGACAACCTGCCCAAATTCATGGCAGATATCGATTCCACCATTTAAAAAAAAAAGGATAATTAAATTAATTATTATTAATTAATTTAATTAATATCAAAATAGCATTGATATTGAATAATACTTGTATTAATAATACCATATTAATATTATTAATACTATCTAAACAATTTCCATCAAACCAAACACAAGCAACAACAATGGTATTTTGCAAACAAGATATGCATCAATAGCTTCCTTAAGTAGGAGGATTTATGATAGCTATAATGCTATCCCCTTGCCTATTGAGGTGGCTATTTTGCTTATAGTAACCTCCTTGCCAATGATGCATCTTAAAACAACATAAAAATATATGCAATGCATCTATATGAGGTTATTATTTTACCCTTGAGCTATGACGAAAATGTCATCTATCATTTCCATTTTCTCTCAACTCTGGTGGTTGTCCCATACAAATCCATCCGTGAGAGTAACTGATCCTACAATCATAAATTCCATAAATAGTACCATATTCTAAAATAGTATAATCAAGCACAATGTACAACTACCAACATATTTTGGTAACATAAAATGAAATTATGCATTAGATATCCACACAACAATACCTAACTCAAATGTTAAGAACGAGTCTTACCAAGGAGGACTATTATAATTTTGTTTTTTGTTATTTGCTCCTCTTCTATTTTTATTTTTGTGATTTTGCCCCAATTTGACAAGTTTGTATGCCTCCCCTAATGTATTGAATTCAAATAAGTCCATATCCTCTTAGATGTATCATTATATTCCACTATAGTACTTGAGGATTTGATGCCTCTTAGCATCTTTAAAACCTAGTTTTGCTACCATGGAATGAAAAGCATCAATATAATCTTGAAAAAACTAATATTTACCTAGGCATAATTGTTTTCATCACATGCATTGGTCTTCATAGGAACCCATGGGATAATATTCTTCCTTGTTGAAATCCATGAAATAATCCCATGAAAACAATACTTCATCTTTATTTTCTTCCATAACCATATTTTTTTTCAATAGGTTATATGGGATTGAAATAATTCCCATCCATATTAAATCATCACCACATAGTGGTATTACAACAAATATTGGATATTATCCATGTATTGTTTGTCAAGATTTGAACCTAGGTCTCCTCGAAATATTGAGGAATCTAACCGATTGAGCTAATGTCACTTGATAGTTATTTTTTTTAATGATTTTACACATGTTTTTATGAGGGGTCTTGGTCCCCTCATACTGAGTGGGGTTTGAACCTTAGACCTTTCAAAGAGAGGCCAAAGCCCTTACCACTATAGTAAGCTTGCAAATTTCTTCCATAACCATGTTATAATATGCTTCCCACCAAATTTTAATAGGTAATGAAGCTTTCAAGAGTGCACAATGATTTTATCATTGTCGATGAATTTATTTACAGAGATAAATGAAGATAACTCATCCAACTAATATTCTAGGAAATCAACAGTAATTTTTTCTTCAAAAGTAGGAATATCAAAATTCATCTATACCATAAAAGGAGAGGGGGTATTGAATGATGCTAGGGCAGTGAGAGGTTGCGTAGAGGAGGTTGTAGAATTTATAACAAGAAGGCATTGAAGAATTTGAGAAAATTAATTTGTCATATCATTCCTTTATTTCATAAGGGCTTTGTTCAACATGTCATTGATAGGATTTACTGTCTCAATGTTGTCCATTTTGATTCTCACCTGAGATCACTTGGAATGACAAGAAAGGTAATTAGAAGGATATCACATTTGGTATCTAAAATTTTGATATCCCGATCTTATATTTATGGACATACAATCAAAATACAAACCACTCTGATACCATTGATCCAAAACTCATAATTTTGAGTTGAGGAAGATCATGAAAGAGTGCAATTTAGAAATAATAGTGTAACAAATTAGAACATAGATACATAAGTAAAACAATAAAATAAATTTATTTCTCTAAGAAGAGATGTGAGGCTATAATATTGTATCCATTACTCATGTTTTTTTACTATCAAAGGTGCATCTATATTTATATAAGAATTAGTGTATTGGAAATCCACCGTATTGAGTATGGAAGGTCACCCATATTGAAATGTGGTGGCTCACTTTCCATGAGTTAGAAGGTCACCCATATGGAAATATGGTGATTCACCTTCCATGAGTTACAAACTACATATTAAATAAATATTACATATATATGACTTATATTTTTGTGTTTTATATTTTTTTGATGTGTCACATAGCTAGAGATGTATTTTGGCTATGAAAATATAAAAATAGAAAATTACTACTTTTAGTAAGTATTTGGTTTTGCATTTTTGAGGGTCTCTAGAGCATTTTTCCATGAAGTTATTGGCAATAGAGTTGCCTATTTTAATTCTATCTCTACTCTTTCTAATGCTTCTTGAATGGGTAAAAATGATGTCCAAGACACAAAGTTATGGCTCTAATAGTGTAATTAGGATCAATTTTTTTGAATATTTTCAAGAAGAAATCCATACCTCAAAAATATGACATGCCTATATCAGGTTCCACTCCATTTGATATAAATTTGATATCTTTTGTGGTGACTATGACTTACCTAAGTGGTACAAGCATTGGCTATCTTGACCTAGTCCCAACCAACTAGTCTTATAGATTATGGTATGATGTTAGTGATCTCTCATAATGATGACAATGGTGTGATAGTCAACTATAATATCCATCATTGATTCTTCCATATCCTAAAGTAGGTTTCACTTATATTACTCTCAAATATTAAGGGATCTATAAATTAAGAAATGCTCATAAATCCATCCCTCTAGTAAGAAGATCAAGCCAATAATATAAGCAATGCCTAATACTATATAAATTATGGTAGAGTATCATCAATAAGCATATGCCCCATGCAAAACCATATGTTGGTCCATGGTGGTCTCCCTTTATTTTCTGGTAGATAGGATACAATAGATAAAATAAGATCTTACTCCCTCCTTTGTGATACTACATAAAGAAGAATAAAATGATGAAGGCCACTTGATAGACAAAGAGAATAGACTTTATCCGTGATATACCATAATAGTACCATATGATCTTGATCCAAGTGTTACTACCTAGTGAACCACTATGTTAGCATCAAGCAAGTGCCCTATGTATTATAAAATATCACTAATATTTACATTGTAACTGATTGTCTTGATCTCCTTGTATGTACCAAATATGGACTAACCTACTTAGTCATTGTGTAGCATGATATCAAAACAACTAGTTAGAATGTATAATTGTAATCTAATTCATGGTCAAGATCAACATTGTATGATGTATTAGATATTCCTAAGGGCATTTCATTATACAATGTATTAATTGATTATAATATTTTATTATTTAGTCCCTGTGGGATACAATTAACTTTGTTCCAGTAAAACCCTCCTTTATATAACTTGTAATTAACCTAAATACCTCTTGTTATGTTGGATTAGATTAAACTTTATTATGTAATTGAGGTTTTGGTATTGGTATAAATACCCCTTCTCACTCTTCATTGGATTATTAGAGTGTTGTGTAATATTATCTATAGATATAATAATTTTTTATGGTTCCTATGGATCCCCATCATATCTTTCTATTTTACCCTTTCTTTTGATTTCTATATAAGATTTGAGTGGATGACTTAATTCTATTCATTTTTGGAAAGTATTGTGAATTTCAACATGGTATCAAGGTGGGTATGAAGCAACTTCACTTGGTCAAGCAGGAACTTAACTTGGTGCCTCTAATTTTTATTCCAAGTTTTGATATGAATTATCCCTTAGATCTTCATAAGCATTTTTTATAGAATTCAAAGGGAAACCCCACTCCACATATCTATTTTTCTTCTTCATATATCTTAGAAAATTTGTGCCTTCTCTTTATGCCTATAAAGTTAAGTTCAAATAAGTTATCATCATGTCTCTATGGCCATGGATTAGAAAGAAGTTTTGACAAGAAAAATTTAAAATTAAATTGACCCCTTCTCTTGCACATGCTTTCTATAGTACTGCATCAACAAAGCAAGACATTCTTTCTTAAGGGAAAGATACCCCCTCCTATGCATTCATTGAGTAGCGAGGTAGCCAGATGAGGGAATTTTTGGGCTTTTTCATTATGCAACACAATTTTGAATCTTGGATACACTTTGGTTGCTCGGATGTATCTGGTTTGGCCACTTGGATCAAGTGTGTAGAAGATGGATGGTATATGACCATATTTTGTAGTAAATTATACTAGTAGTGGACTGGCTAGGGAAAGTGACATTAAGATGTTGCATGTGCTTAGGACTATGTTTAGATCCTATTTAAATTCTTTTAATATATTTTCTTGGGATATGGTCTTTTGCCTATGGAATTGACCATAATGTCTCAAGCAAAAGACTTGGTCAATTGGATATGGCAAGGAAGTTGAATTCTTAGCTAGGTAAATAATGTGCATTCAAATCCCTCTACTATATGATTTTGCATCCCATTCAATGTTTGAGGTGGTAAAATTTGACTGAAAAGCACTCCAATGGCCCAATGGATGTTGTATTGTCTTGGATAGTGTATTGTTATTAGGCTAATAAAGACCTGAGATTGAATCTTTCTAGCATCATTTATTTAAGAAAAATCTCTATGGCCAACATGGTAGTTGATGTGGGATTTTCATGCACCATAAAAAACCAATATTTAAATATTTAAATATCCTGAACCAATCAAATGTTTGCAAGTGTTTATAATTAAGTAAACTATAGGAGCTAAAATAGTAAAGTGTAATTGGACCACAATAGCAAATCATGATCTTCCAAGTGATAAGTTGATATTGATTCTTGCAACCTTAAGGTTTGAAAATTTATTTTTTAATTTTTTTGGGGTCCATTAGGGTAAAAATTTTAGAAGTCATATCTTTTGCATATGGAACCATTTTGAGCCCTTTTTTAAATCATACAATATTTTGAGTCCTATGCACCGGTGGCATTAGTTAATGGACTTTTTGTGGTGTTAGGGACTAGATTGTGTAATATGGACCAAAAATCCCTAGTTACTAGTCTTAATGGATATAATTATAGTATTTGGTCAAGTCAAAATCTTTTGGAAGATATAGATGAATTTATGACAATTTTAATATATTTTATCTTTTAAAGACTTGTAGAAAATGGATTCAATATATGCCTTAGTCAATCCCTCTTCCTACTTTGGGAAATTGATTTAGCTTATTCATAAATATCATATTTCATGATCTCTTTCTTCTATTTCTTGTCCAGATACTCTTGGAAGTTTGTTATATCTCTTCTTTTAAGTAGGTTCATGCAAATCCTCTTTTGTTGACAAAAAACAAATATCCCAAGGACAAGAGAAGGTTTTAAAAAAGGGTGTTGTATATTGTAAGAGGAAAAGTTGTGCCTTCAAGATATACCTTATGTGACAATGAACATTGAAGGAGATTGTATGTAAAGGAGGTGGTGATATTGATTTCTCTTCTTCATTTGAAATATCTAACAATCACAATGTTGACTATGGTCCAACCTAAGTGGACTCTTGTGCATGAAATATTTTTGTAACAATAGATTTCAAATGATGAGGGGATCCAAATGAGTCTACCTAAAAATATGAAGGCCCACTTGAGCATCCATTATAAGGAGGTGATATTATTAGTACTAATATCTCTTGTCCTTGGCATCTTAGTTTAGATTATGGGGGTGCTAAAATTGTAATCTGATTCATGGCAAGGTCAACGTTATATTATGTATTGGATAGGCCTAAGGGTATTTTATTATATAATGTATTAACTAATTATAATATTTTATTATGTAATCCCTATAGGCCATGGTTAACCTTGTTATGGTTAAACCCTTTATAAATTGTAAGTAACCTAAAGCCCTCTTGTTTATTCAATGAGTTTACATAGGTTTTTATGAGGGATCCTTGTCCCCTCATACTAAGTAGGGTTTGAACCTTGGACCTCTCAAAGAGAGGCAAAAGCCCTTACCAATATAGTAAGCTTGTAGCTCTAAAACCCTCTTGTTATGTTGACTTAGGTTAATATTTATTATGTGATTGGACTTTTGGTATTCATATAAATACCCCTCTCCCACTCCTCATTTGATTATTAAAGTGTTAAATTAATATTTTCTATGGATTGGTATTCATATAAATGCCCCCCCTCCCACTCCTCATTTGATTATTGAAATGTTAAATAATATTATCTATGGACATAGTGATCATTTATGGTGCCAATGAGTGCCCATAACATCTTTCTCTTTTGTCTTTTAAAAAAAAAAAAAATGTATAATATTTGAGTGGATGATTTTCTTTTGTTCATTTTTGGAAAGTATTGTGAATTCCAACCTTTTGTCATGTCATATGCCATTGTCACTTTAAGTGGTGATGGATCATATGTAATGTTATTTACAATTTTTTTTTATGTATTAACAAAACCTAACATGCTTAGGCATAACATGTGGAGTGGATGCATTTTCTCAATCAATTGTCATGTAAATTATCCCAAAAGGGTTATTTTTTCACTATTGATTTATGGGTAGGATTTTCATTCGTGTTTCACTTTTAAAGTAAATATAGCCTCATTTTACATAAACAACATCCATGGATTAATTCTTTTATCTCTTAGTATACTTATTGTGCTAAATTTTTGTATCACTCTACTTTTTTAAAGTACCTCCACTTGATCTCTTTTTTGGTAGAGGATCAAAATCCTACTCTTAAGGTGGTGGTATGCTTCCATTGGTCAACCACTCTCCTAGCATAAAGAATGTGGTCTATGTATTATAAAGGATCACTAAAATTTACATTAAAAATAATTAAGAGCCTCAATATCCTTATGTGGGATAGTTGTGGACTAACCTACTTAGTCCTTGTGTAGTATGGCATTAAAAAAACTAGTTAGAATGTATCCATGTACTATTCGAGTCTTCTTCTCCTTTCTCATGTAATTCATGTATCAATCTAAAAAATCAATAATTCATGCCATAATCACTTTAAGTGGTTATGGATCACCATTGATCTTGTTTAGGATTTTTGATGATGTATAGACAAAACCTAATATGTTTAGGCATGACATGTGGACTAGATGCACTTTGTCAATTAACAGTCATGGAAATGATCCCAGGAGGGTTATATCTCCATTGTCTATTTAAGGGTAGGGTTTTATTCATGTTTCATTTTTATAATGAGTCTAGACTCATTTCACATAAGCAACAATATATGGATCAACTCTAGCATCTATCTTAGCATACTTTTTATGCTAAAGTTTCATATCAATCTACTTTTTTAAAGGACCATCTCTCTCACTATAATTTGTGATAAAGTATCAAAATCTTATTCTTTGGGTGTTGGTTTGTTTTCACTAGATGCTATCCATTAGAGGAATTCAAGGTTTTCTACTTAAACCATGCAAATCATCCAATAATCAAAAAATGGGCCATACCTTATTGTTTTGCTTTCCTTGATAGTGTCTAGGTAGAATCCTTTATTTTATGTATTTCTTGTTAGAAAGCTTGATTTTGTTAGTGAAATTGTAGTTCTATGACCACTTTAAAAGATATCTAAGGAATAGAGGTTGTGTGATCTGTAGTGTATTCATTTTAAACTAAAAGAGGTATTCTATATTCTACTCAAAATTTATCTACATAATTTTGAGTAGCAAACCTTTCCATAGGTTATTACAATTTTTTTATTATTGTTATATATTTATTTCATGCAATAATTAAATTAGTATTTGATTCTAATATGGTTAAAGAAAATATATTAGATCAAAGATTATATTTACTATTTGTTTCAACATTCTTATTACATTGTTCTTTGAAAATTGAACTTAAAACTTCCTTCGTAGCTTTAAACTCTTTTGATTTTATTTCTCATATTGTAACTTTATGGTTCCTCCTAAAGTTTTCTTTGAATAAATTGTAATTACTATAAGTATCTAATGAGATAGAGAGAGTGGAGAATCATGAGTTTGATTTTTTTTTTTTTCAATTGGTTTTATAGGATTGAAAAAGACACCACTCATATTACATCATGTCCATATAGTGGTATTACAATAGCTTGGAAATTATGAATGTATCACATGGCAAGATTCAAACTTAGGAATTCTCTTTAAAAGAAGAGAAATTTAATCAGTTGGAATCATGCTATTTTATTTGAGACACATTTTGTTGCTATATAATACCCTTAATTTTAACTCTAAACTTGTCTAAAGACCATTCTCATTTATTTTTATTTTACAACATCTTAAAGTGCAACATCAAAATGTAATAATTTATTATTGACCACATTTTCTTGATTAAAAGTCAATAATTATAGATTTTAGAAGATATTTTGAAATATTGATGGCAAGACACTTGTGTATACATAGTTATATTCAAATATATAGAAGTTAGTTCCACCTAGATGAAATTTCCTAGGGTATTAAAAATATTTTTCAAAACCTTCTTGTTGATAAGTACATATCAAAATCCAAATAGTATGATCTATGATGAAACCCTTTTAATTAGTTTTTGTCTCTACATCATTTTTTTACTCTATAGTTTTAAATACAAGCTATCCTTTCCCACAAACCATATACCATCACCCAATACTTCATCCATGAATTTCAAATAGACAAGATTACAAGAAAAAAATCCTTTAGAAAAAATATTTATAGAATATTATGCATTCAATATCAAAATTTCAATCCACTTTCAAAAATATAGAAAACTTAGTAACTTTTAAATTTACAAATTAACCTTCTACTTTTAAGAATTGTTGTATCATGTTTTATCATGCCGTCCTTGATAATCACTTTAGGTGAATAATATTCCACATTAATAGGGTTTTCCATAAAGTCATTCTTACCTTTTTTCTTGTGGAACACATAATTAATTTCTTTAACTAAGTCTTCCTTAAGTAATTTTTAAATAGCTAGCTTGTCCACATGAGAACCCTAAATTCTTAACTATCTATCTACATACACACACACACACACACACACACACACAAAATTGGTTATGTGTATTAAAAGGAGCCCCACCCATATTACATCATGACCACATGGTGGTCTCACAACAACTTGGATATTATACATATATAGTTTGACAAGATTCCAACCTAGGTATTCTCATTGAAAATTGAGGAATTTAACTAGTTAAGCTAATACCATTTGATAGCTCCAAAGGCTACTTGCACTCACTTACCCCTTTATCATTTGATTCTATATTATATTTTACAATATACATGTTTATATTTAAAATAATATATCTTATTTTAATAAGTTATGTGTGGCTTCTATTGGGGGTATCCTCTTTAAAATAATGAAACATTATGTTATTCTCATTATATTGCTATCATGTCATGTAAGTCATATCCAACTCGCCTTTTTATCAAAGCTATTCTTAATTTTCATTTCTATCAAAGATATTCATCATCTTTCTCAAATTGCTATGTTTCTACAATCAACTCCTTGATATCATTTCTATTAAGAGATAAAATTTCACTTGTCCAATTTCGTTCTAAAATTTGAATATTTTCAAGATGAAAATCAACATTGTGAATGGCTAAAATATTTTTTACTTGGTTTACATATCTATAAATATATTATCTATAAAAACCTATCAATTCTCTAACACCTCTTTTTAAAGGATCTTATTCATGTCCCTAAAATTCCAAGATATCATTTTCATCATCACTCTTTATTTTTGGGCTTAGTACCACTTCTTGTCAACACTTTGCATATTTGCTTTTGTTTTTCATATCAATATCCCTCTGAGTTTATTTTTCTATTTGTTTTTTCTTCTTGGGTCTTTCTCTCTTTCTTTTATTTCCACCAAAACTTTTATCTTCATCAATCTCTTGGATTTTTTTACAATGCTCATAGTGAGATTTATCATCTATAGTTTATCTTTCTCTGAATAATTCAAATTGCAAGGAATAACCTGAGAAACACTTTCTTTTTTATGTTTCCCTAGAAATTCTAAAGTGCAAGGACACTCCACCATAGCAATTAACTTCTTATGCTTCCCTAAAAATCCTAAATCACCATGGAATTTTTCCATCCTAATTTTTTTAGGTTGATTTTGAAATCCTAAAATACAAGAGATAACTTCTACACTACTTTCATTTCTATTTTTAGAAGAGCATTCTATACTACTTGAAAAAATGAATTTAACCTCTTCTATCACCTTTAATTAAAAAATTTCCTCCATAAATTTTCTTTGCACCTTTAATTCCTTTTTAATTTGAACTTGCACATTGTACCTTCTCATGCCTTGTATCCTTCTTTGCTCTTGTAACAATTGATCCAAGTGAACTATGGTGGCCTTTGCCATATGATATTTTAGAGAGGCTTTTTTACCTCTTCATTTGGAGTGGAATATCCTTGATCTAATCCAACTTCTATTACAATATGATTTTCTTGTTTCATCTTGAATTTTATCTTATGACCAAAATTTTATCCATCTCTTCATTGTTTTCACTTTGCAATATTTTACCATGTGTATAGACTCATAATAATTACGACACCGAAATGCAATATTTTTATAGTCCACTTGTTGATCCCATTCCCTTGATTTAGATTTAATCTTAATGGATTGTGACAAAAGGTTTAAAATATCCTTAGCAACACATATACAAGGATATGTATCATGTTTTTGCTCCTTGATGAACTCCCCTAGGGTATTTCCAATATTGTTCAAAAAATCCTTATTGATAAGCTAATATGGAAGTCCAAAAATTCTAACCTATATCTAAAATTTTTTGAGGTCACCACCCATTATTTTATCCGTAATTTCCAAAACAAAAAGATGACAAGGAAAAAATCTTTAGGAATAAAACTCATAGAGTAATTTGAATTCAATCCCACTTCCACTTGATCCAATTTTGAATATCTATAAACTCTGACTAGTATCCATGAAACTTAAATATTACTCCTCTACTTTTAAAAACCATTATATCATGGTCGATCATCTCATCCTTCATAATCACTTTTGGTGTGACATCTATTCCCTAGATCAAACTTGCCATATGTCTGCTCTTCCTTTTATCTCCAAGATCTTGACTTACCAATAGGTATTTCATATATGATTTTCCTTCCATGCTACCTAGTGGGACTTGATCTTGGCTCACACCTCTCCCAAGCACTCACTCTTGGCTTGCACTCAATTGTATCCATCCAAACTCATGCAATTTATTTTTAAATAATATATCTTAATTCATACCTTAGATTATAATATAATCAAGTTTTTACTATAGGTATTTGACAACTTATGTTATCCAAATAATATGAGCACTTATGTGGCATCATTTATACACGTAATTGGTAATAGTTTATCATATAAATTCATTATTATTGGAGATGCATGAATCTTGATATCATGGTGCACTTTGGGTATGATTACTAGCAAAATTTGCAAATATTTTTAATATTAATATCTAAATTTTAGTTAATGTTTATAGACTATTAAATTCATATATCATTTAATTAATAAAATTTGTAAATACTTTGTTTTCTTTGTAATAAAGATATTTAAAACTTTATCATGCATAATAGTATATCCTTTGTTTTCTTATCTATCTTTACATTAAAAAATATTACTTTTTTTTTTGGTAAATAAAAGTCTTCATTAATTATCGGGTTTTGCAGGTTAACCCAAAACCTATTACAATATCCAGCCTTTTGCTGAGATTGTAGATCCTAGTCATCCTTGAAAATTTCTTAACAAAAATTGTGTTGGATCCCCTACAACACCTTACTAACAAAGCACACCCATACCTAAAAATAATTGTAAACATTACTTACATTGATAGGAATTGAAGTTTGGAACTTTGCACTTGTGAACCCGTGGCCCATTCCTTCATTCAAGGCTTACACCCCGTACCTTATTTCCATTTGGTATGATTTAGAGGGAAACCCCATAGTTACTACCCATGGGGAGAACACCCGGCAAATGTCACCACAACACAACACACCCGTGGAAGCCCTCAGGACGTGATGAGCCCTCTTGTTATATCGTCGAAAAGGATCCTCACTTCTGGATGACCCTCGATTCTCCATGGAGGTTTTTCATTGGTTAAGTTGATGATGTTCATAGAATCACCTTCAATCATCAAGGTACCTTGAGTTGCTTGGGCTATTGAAACCCTCAAAGGGCTCTACCATTCGTTATGATCCAATGGTAAGCCACCAGATAACTTTCTTCGCGGTTGCACCATCAAAATTAGTTTAAACCACCCGGGGTGGCTCCCAAGAAATCTCATTTTTGGGATTGGGCATAGGAATGGAAGGATTGTCTCAATCCTAAGGCCCGAGCTAATTGTTTTTCTTGGGGAAGAATTGAGTGGTTCTCCTCCACTAAGGTGCTAAGGTTTTTTCCAAAGACAATAATCCGTTGAGGAGGTTGGGTTGTGAATGGTATCTTAAAGGATCTATGGTTCTAGCAAACAAAGAAAAACCAAAAGATTCCTTAAGTACTTAAGTTTTAGGCTAACAACGTTAGCCATTATGAAACCAAAAACAACCACAACAAAGTTTGAAAAACATCTAGATAACCCCAAAAAAAGGGGGCCCACAAACAACCAAAAACAAGTAGGATTTTTCTTAATCAAAAAAAAAAAAATTAACCTATCCAAACCAAACGGTAAATGTGACCCCACATTGAGAAGCAAATTACAGGCAGACTTAACTATGAAGTCACCACTTTCCCAACCCAAACAAGTACCAAAAAAAAATTAAAAGAACAACAAAAACCCCCAACAACCTAACCAGCAAAAGAAACCCCACCAAAAACAACAAACAAAACAAAAACACAGAAAACAAAACCCAATCCTAACCCAACCAACAAAAAACAAAAAAAAACAAAACAAAAAACAAAACAAAAAAAAAAATTAACAAAAAAAAAAACCAAAAAAACAAAAAAAGTACCAAAAAAAAAAAAAAAAAAAAAAAAAATAAAAAAAAAAAAAAAAAAAAAACAGAGAAGCAAAAAAAAAAAAAAAAAAACAGAAAAAAAAAAAAAAAAAAAGAAAAAAAAATAAATAAGCAAATTTAATAAAACCCCCTAGATTCTAATTTATCTTAGTCATAAAGCATGTGTAATTAAAAAAAAAAAAAAAAAATATAACAAAACTTTCTTGCAATACTTGCTACAAAATTGGCCAAATTATAGATACTATTATATAATGGTAAAGAACGATAGTCTATGGGTGGGGCCTCTTAGAGATGAAAGCAATGAAAGTTGAATTGAACTCATTGGAATAGTCATTTGAAATTACCTGATGCAAAACCCCACAATATCCCAACAAACTTGGAAAACCGTAATGAAAACCCATCCCAGCCTGGGAATCCATGTTAACAAAGCCTACCTCAAAACAAAACTCATTAATTGTTTCATCAATAGTTGTGGAATAATTGAAAAGTCCTTTGCTTGGGCAACAGCCCGTTCTTCACCCAATAAGAACAAAAATAACCCCCTTGATCTCCTAAATGTTTTGAGTTGAGAATCCATCCACCTTAGTTAAATTTCTAATATTATTGTTGCTTCTATTGCTCAATGTGGTAACATAAATTTTTAAGAGTCCCCTTCCTTTAGCCATAATGGCCTTGATTTCTGCCTCCAATCATCTCTTCCAGCTAAAATATTATAAAACTCACAAAGGATTTCCTTCTCTTCATCCTTGTCCCTCATCATAGGTTCCATTTTGGATTTTTCTTTCTATTATTCTCTTTTTCCCCCCTCTCTTATTCTCAAAAATATTTCCAAAGACTTCTTTATTCCATATTCTAAGGTTGTTTTTCACCATCTTAAGTTTTTGAGATAGTTTGAAGGAAGCACTTCCCTGGATAGGCTGCTGCCACCATCCCTCTATTCGTCTCTTGAAGATCAAATGACATTAGCTTAACTTATTAGGTTCCTCCACTTTCAAAGAAACCTACCTAGATTCTAATCTTGCTGAGTCATACATGTGTTATTACCAAATTGTTGCAATACTTCACAGAATTACCAAATTATAATACCATTATATAATAATGATATAATATGGGTGGGGCCTCTTATAATGAAAAGAAAAATGATTGCTCATTGTATAGTCATTTTATAATATAAATGTTAAGAATAATACACATAGATCAAAATCAATTTTCGCCTTACATACGAGGCAATTAAGTCTCAACAAGTTAATTTCAAATTATATTGCCTATGAAAACCAATCATAAAAATTAATGTAAAACTATTAATTTTCTTCATCTAAAAGCAAAATAAACGTAACATGGGTTATATGAAAATTTTATTTACTATTTTTATATAAGTATTTAAATTTAAGTTGCTTATCAATTGATTTTTTTTAATCTTTCGAAACAGCTAGATTACTCTCTATCGAGGAAGATTTTTTAAAAAGAGTGCAAATATTTTTATATCAATTCTAGCTAAAACCTAAAGGTAAGCTTTTAGAGTAAAATGTTCCTTCTCAATCTTCTAATTTACTCTATACAAATATAACATTACACTATCAGATCAATTTGTACATGCTTACAAGATCTAGTTAACATCTGAAACTTAAAGATTAGAAAACTAAAATTTATATATAAAAAAAGAGATTCTTATACTATAATAAGTTTGTAATTCACCCATCTTAAATTTATTTTCACTATCATAAGAAAAATTAGCTGGTTTTCTAATCTTCTTGCTTATTTATTTTCTTTGTTTTGCAATGGATTTACAAATTCTTTGTTTTCTTCTACGCTGACTTATCTTTCAATATTTGGTTTTGAATATAGAGCAAATGTCATTCGATCTAGCACTACTTTTACCCTTCCTTAACTAACCAAAGGGAATCAATGGCATATATTGTAAGTTCTCTATTTGAATATTTAAATGCAGAATTAAAAGTATACAACTTTATTTTTTCAATCTTTTATAGGACATTATATAATTTTTATCGACCTTTTAACATGGTTACAGGTCTGCTTTGATATATTTTAAATAAATTTTGTGGAATTTAAATAGCTTTATATTTATATTGCAATAATTTAACAAAACTAAATATGATATAATCATTAGATAAAATTGTTCCACTCTAAGGATCCGTTGTCATGTGCTGCCAGGCAGCAAGAGTATTTGTGAAGACTTACTATGATGTTCTTCAGCAATCACCCCAGAAGGCCTTTCAATTTTATCTCGATTGAAATACGGTAAGTCGACCAGCACTAAATGGTGAACTTGTCACGGTAACCGGCATAAAGGTATTCTAATACATATGGTATTTGTATAGAGTTAAATGCAGCATGCATGTGTTAAAAGGATTAATCATTCATGAAAAAAATAAATTGTTATACATAAACATATGTTCTAAGGAACATGTAGTATGGTTATGTATAACTATTAAGCATAACCATATTAGAATTGGAGGAACATGTACGAAGCATATGAATAGATTTATATTCTACAATTTAGAATTGGAGGAACATGTAAGAAACATATGAATAGATTTATATTGTACAATTGATTTTGATTTTTTATTGTAGAATTGGTAGCTAGGCCCTAAAATTTAAACTTTGGATCTACTTTCTCATAGGAAATTTGGGAAATCAATTAATCTACACCTCGAACTTTATATTAGACCATGTTGATATTAACTTTTTCTTTCAGGCTATACAGAATGTGATGTGATGATGTCGCTGCAATACAACAGGTGTAACTTTGTGATAGATACAGTGGATTCACAATTGTCTTATGGGGAAGGAGTACTGGTACATGTTACTGGATCGATTACTATTAGAAACAGTGGATCCTGGAAGTTCGTTGAATGTTTTTTCTTGGCTCCACAGCCCAAGGGATATTTCGTCATGAATGATATTTTCAAGTATGTCACTGATGGGGGAGACAAACCAAAAAAATGTTGTTTTACAGAAAGGAGTCAAAGAACAGTCCTCCACAAATACTCATTTCAATCAAGGTAAAATAAAAATATACTTAATACTCAACAAAATTGTACAATAATGCAACCAAGGTTTTAATGCAACTATAAATAAGATGTATCAAGGTAAAATAAAAATATACTTAAATACTCAACAAAATTGTACAATAATGCAACCGAGGTTTTAATGCAACTATAAATAAGATGTTGAGAAGAAGGTTTAATAAAAATACTCAACAAAATTGTACAATAATGCAACCGAGGTTTTAATGCAACTATAAATAAGATGTTGAGAAGAAGGTTTAATAATAATGCAACCGAGGTTTTAATGCAACTATAAATAAGATGTTGTGAAGAAGGTTTAATTTTTTTTTAAATTAGACAATACGTATTGTTTTTTTTTTTTTTTTTTTTTTTTTGTTAATGTTAGACATCCATGTGGAGATCTGAGACCACAGACTAACAGTGTCTTTTTATAATAATGTTATGGTGAGGCTGAACAACAAAGAGTAGAAGTGCAGGAGCCTGTGGCCTCAGCAAACACTTCAGAAAAAGCAACAGTGGTTGAAACCCATACTATGGCTGCTAACAATAAATTAGCAGATGCACTCAAAGACCCATTTGTTGTCCAGGATCCAGAGAAAATATCGTATGCTTCAATGGTAAATTTTGGTCAAAATCTAACATAAACTTTGTTTCTTACTCGCTTATTAAATTTTTTGAAGTGTAGGCTTCTATTTTTGGTTGCCTGCAGGCCAAGAGAATGAGAGAAAATCCAGCACCTCTTTCTGCACTTAAACCATCTCCATTGAGGGCTGTGCCAGCAAGTGTTTCCACTTTAACTCCCTTAATGATGACTTCACGTGTGCCGGCTACAAGTACTACACCATGCAATGGGACAAACAACAGTAGTGATTCTCAAACAAAAGGTTGTGTTTGAATTTTATTATTAGTTTTTCATAAACAGTCTCGTTTATATTATATTAGATTATGTTTATGGATATTATAACAATTTGTTAATTATACATGTCTTATTTGCCAAGATTTAAACTTAAGCTTCTTTTTTGAAAATTGAAGAATTCAACATTCATAATATTTGATTATGAACTTGTATTATTATTTTTTTCATGGAACTGAAACAAAACCTATCTTTATTAAACTATAGTCATACAATATGATATTATAACAATTTAACAATAATTTATATTTAACTGAACAAAATTCAAACCTAGACTTAACCAATTAAAGTTATACCATGATTTAATTTTGTGCTTGCATTATTATTGTACCTGTTGATACTTACAATTTGAAATAATTGTGAAATTTTGGGACTCCATGTTTGTTCTCTTCTGTTTTCGTTGCTTGGGAGTGTGAGTTTTATGTTTTGCTGCATGCAGGAAAGAAGTTAGGTATCCATCTGGATAACTTGCCCTATGAGGCTGCTGCTTCTCAACTAGAGGAAGTATTCAAAAGGTTTGGAGACATCAAGCCATCTGGCATTCAGCTTAAAAGAAAGGTTTGCCAATGGAACTTGTGTTTCTTGAATACTGACATTCATACTCATGGAAGCCATTAATATGTAAAATGTTTATATTCTTTATTTTTCAGCAAGGGAAGATCTGTTTTGGTTTCATCCAGTATGAAACTGAAGGGTCGGTAGAAAGAGCAGTCCAGGTCTGTTTCCAACGGAACTCTTCCCTTGCTTATATTGGTTTGCTCTATGTTTTCCTTGGAATGCTTTTTTGCTGCTTGATTTTTGGGTTACCCTGGCCTTGGTTTAGGCTTTTGATTAAGGACTAATATCCATAAGTTCAAGGTTCTCTGTTCAATCCCTTCTATTCTTGGTCCATGCTATGTCTATTAGCAAGTTGGAAGTTGTTTCCTAACTTAGAAATTAGGTACCTTACCATGCCCATTGAAAGGTTATTACCAAGCTGTTTTATAGCTTGGAAAAAGGTATCTTATCATAAACAAAATTGAACTGACCCATATCTATAAGTTAAGGTTTTGTGATCATTTTATCTTAATTTTAATGTTACTATATGTTTCAGGCATCTCCTCTTTTGGTTGGAGGAAGGCAAGTTTATATAAAGAGGAAGTTGTAAACTTCCTTCGCCAGAGTTTCAGGTACCTATACATTTTCAAACCTTTGTTTAAGTGTTACATTCACTTCATTCAAGTTTATAATTGTTGATGTATACTATGTTTTTTTTTTTTTTCTCTGTTGCAGCTTTGAAAGGAACACCTTTTGGTTTTAATGCAACACGAGAAAGAGGCAGATGGAATGAAAAAATTTATTTTAAAAGCAAAATAGGTTTTAGAGAAGAAAGAGGGCATATCACGGATCATTGTGGAAGTTCATGTGAAGATGGTCTTCGAGATTATCTAGAGGGATTTCAAATAGTTGAAAGACGAAAGAAAGGAAGAGGTGGTAGACAATCTATACCTATATGATATGGGACAGGTTTAAACCTTTGTTTAACAGAAAACAACTTATATGATAGGTTGATACATTAAATTTAATGTATTTAAAATTGAAATTTAAATACAATTATTATTTGCTAAGAATTAAATTTTTGAGGTTATTTTATAATTAATTTATTTTTAAATTCAATTTACTTATAATAGGTATTAAGAGGAATTATATCAAATCTCTATGGAAATAATTTTATTACTATTTTTTGTTTTATATGTGATAAGTCTTAATCCTTTAATGCATATTTGTAAGTTTTTTTTTTTAATTTATATGTTGCTTCTATTGGACCATTTCCCACAAAATACCAAAATATTATATTTGCTATATCATACATTTTTATCATAGCTTTTTCATTTATTTTTTCTCTTAAATATATTCAACTTCCTTAAAGTGCTATGTTTTCACATTCAGTTCTTTGACATCATTTTGATTAAGACATAAAACCTCACTTGACTAGTTACCTTTTAAAATTTGAATTTCACTAAGATGAAGATCAACACCATAATTCACTAATTTATCTACTACCCAATTTGCTTCTCTAATAATTTATGTGCTACCCAATTTCCTTCTCTATAAATATGTTCACTTTTCTATCCAATTTTCTTCTCTAATAATTTATGTGCTACTCAATTTTCTTCTCTATAAATATGCTCACATGCTAGGAGATTGCCTCTAGTAATAGATGATAAACATCAACAATAATACTATTTTTCATCCACTCTCCACATCCATTTTTATTAATAGAATTGATGATAATTTGTGAGTTCCCCTCAATTGAAATATATATTCATCTTATTCATCTTTTTTCTGCTATAATTTTAATCCATGTAAGAAGTGCCCTAGTATTTTCATAGTTGTTATTTGAAGTTTCATATGATTATGAATAAGGGAGGAGAATTTTGCCTTCACTATTTCTAAAAACACCACCTCCACCAACTTTTCCTAGATTTCCTTTAGAAGCACCATCAAAATTAATTTTGATAAACCCAATTTTTGGACATTTCTATTTCACCAATTTTGATAAACCTAATTTTTGGACATTTCTATTTCACCATAGATTGAACTAGATCATTTGTTTTAATTCCATTGTCATAGATGACTCTTCCATGGATGTTTAAATTCTATATCCAAGTTATTAGCAACTCTTTTGCTGTAATTGAACTTCCCATGATGAACACCATATTTGTAGACATTTTGCAAGAGAGGCAATAATAAGGTTTTAAACCTAGGCATAATTTTGAGATTTATTTTAAAAAATTCTATTATTCCTTTCAAGCCATAAATTCCAATAAATAATGGTAGGGATAATCCTCCAAAGAATACATAATGATTTAGCTTTGAAATAATTTACCCAATATTTTATCAACTCTTTCAATGTTGATGGAGCTACCCAATATAATTTCATATATATTTTTAAAAGAACCCGATGGTGTGAACAAACAGACAATGAAGAAGTAAATGGTTTGATGTTTCTAAATCCTTCTCACACAAGGCACATCTAAAGGGTCCATAATATCATCTTCTTTGTAGACTCTCTCTTGTAAGAATATTACTTTGAACTACTAACCAAAGGAATGTTGAGGCCTTAATGATCAAACATTCTTCCAAGGAAAATCTTTGAGAGAAGAAAATTTTGATTGTTCTAAATCCTTATATCCCAAATTGACCAAGTATCCACCATCCTTTGATAAATTCCAAACCAACTCATCCTTTCATATAAAAATCGACAAAGAAAATTCTCGAAGCATCTTTTGAAGTTCATCTCCTTCAACTAGGTTACTAAAAGAAATCCATGATTTAGATTTTTTACTCATAATCATATAATATTTGACCTTTGGACCTTTACATGCTAGGCACACTTGAGCCAATGGTTTCTATTTTGAGTTAGAGATAAGAGGATAAGGCTTCAACCAAGCATCAGATCAAAAATTTGCATAACTCCCCTCATTGACTGACCATATAATATATTTCTTTATCAATTGCAAACTCTATGATATTAAGTTCCATGTTGATGATCCTTTGGGTAGAGTTCTTTTCCTAAATAATTTCATTGCATCAAGAGAACCTATATATTTTTGAAGTAATATTTTTCCCAATTCTTTTCTTGATATTCCCACCCAAGGTTTGCTCCTAATGCCAAATTCATAAGTTTATAGTTTCACAAGTCTGCTCCTCCAATATTCTTTCCGTTGCAAACCCTATCCCACTTACAAAGAGGAAACCTAATTTTCTCCTCACAACCTTTCCATAGAAAGTCTCTTTGAATTTTATCAAATTTTGATGCAATACATGTTGGTAGTCTTAAAAGTGACATCTTATAAATAAGAATGGATTGCAATGTAGTATTTATGAGTTGTAGCCTTCCTACTATGGTTAAGAACTTACCTTTTCAACTTTCCAAACAAGCTTTCATTCTATCCAAAAAAAATATCCAAAGCTTTTTTATTTCCTTTATCAGAGAAAGGAATACCCAAGTAGGTTGATGAAAAATTTTCAATTTTAAACCCTAAAATATTCATAATAATTTGTTGTAAATCTAGGGCAGTATTAATGAAAAAATCCTAGATTTTGTAGTATTTACCAATTGTCCATTAGCCTTCTCATAGCATGATAATATTGATTTAAACTCTCATAGCATGATAATATTGATTTAAACTCCATGGCCTCATTGACTGAGGGATGGTCCAAAAGAAAAGTATCATCAACAAATTGGAGATGAGATTCAAAGGGATCATTTTTTGCAACTTGAATACCTTTGATTTTTCCTTCTATTTTTGCCTTTGAAAAATATCTCCCTAATGCTTCCGCTAGAATAATGAATAAATAAGGAGAAAGTGGATCACCTTGACAAAGTCCACAAGATGACTTGAAGTACCCAACAAGAGAACCATTGATCAAAATATTTTTTTTTGCAATGCTATAACAAAATTTAATCCACTTACACCAACTAAAATAAAAGCTAAACTTTATGATAATAACATGTATAAAATTCCATGAAACCCTATCATGATATGCTTTGTTCATATATAATTTAAAAAACATACCTATTTTTTCATGGAATAAAGAGAATGTATGACCTCTTGTGCCATAATTATACCATCAAGAATTTGTTTACCATGAACAAATCCACCTTGTTCCTTTGAGATAAGACATCCTAGAATGCCCTTCAACCTATTTTCCATAATTTTTGAAATGATCTTATAAATCATATTACAAAGGCTTATTGGATGAAAATTATCAAAATATTTTGTGTTATCTTTCTTGGGAACCAAGGTAATAAAAGCAGCATTGATATCATTATTTATAGCCTTCCTTTTTCAGGCCTCTTCAACTACAACTAACATATCACTCTTCAATAAATCCCAATTATTTTAAGAGAAAATTGCACGAAATCCATCGAGACTAGGTACCTTGTTAGGATGAAAAGATAAAACTACTTCGTGGAGCTCCTCCATATATATTTTATTCATCATGATTTCATTTTGTCCCTAAGTGATATTTGATGGAATATTTTGCTGAAGTTTTTCTTGTGCCTCATTTATCTTTTCTAGAATCAAATATTTTTTCTTAAAAAATAATTAATTGCTTCCTTCCTTATATATTATTCATCCTCAATATTTCTTCCATCTAGATTTATAATATTTTTGATATGACAAACAAAAAAATTGTTTTTGCTATAGCATGATTTTTTTTTGTATTTCTATCTCCTTAAGCCATTTCTCTCTAGATTTTTGGAACCAATATGAATCCTCCTTTTTCAATGCATTATGATTATCAAAAAGTGTTTTTTTCTTTCACATAAGAATCCTAATCCATTGCATTAATTTCTACTATATCTTGTAAATTTATGAGCTTGGATTTAATTGCTTTATTTTCTTTAAAAATATTACCAAAATATTTGGCATTCCATAACTTCATTTGTTCCTTTAAATATTTTAACTTTTGAACAAAATTGTACATACATGATCCTTAAAATTTTGATTCATCCCATCATAACATAACCATTTGAAAAAAATCAAGGTCTTGGAGACACATAGACTAGACACAAAATGGCTTTGGATGACCATTATTAGGTAACTCACAAGTCAAAAGAATGAGTTTGTGACCTAATATTTCTCGTAATAAAATATCTAAAGAGATTACATACTTTATTTGCAACCATTTATTGGATAAAAAAAATCTATCCAAAGAATCTATCTAGTCTTTCTCCTATATGATTTTCTTAATGCATCTATTATCCCATGTATATTAAAATCTTGAGGAACTAACATCCCAAAGATCATTTGATTTGACAAATGAAGCAAAATATTGCATTTATTTAGACCATCCTAGAATGCCACCCTTCTTTTCCAAAGGAGATGGAAAAATATTAAAATCACCCCCAAGAATCCATAGATCATAATGAATCATCATTGTCTTTGACAAAAATATGCTAAGGTCCTTCCAACATATTTCATGAGAGTAACTATAGTTGAAGCATATACATTTATAATCCCAACTTTGATTTTTTTCTCTTTCTTGCAAAATAATCTAGCAACCCAATTACTTTTTGCTTCTAATAGTTGTCCATCCCATTTGTATATGTAACTGTAATACCGCTTGAAGCTCCTACTAAAAAATCACCTGTCTTCCAAATATTATTAAAAGCAACCTTACATTCCTCATGTTTAATTTTTTTTGTAGTAAAATAAACTTGGCTATAACAACCTATTAATTACACCTAAAGGCGTTCCTAAAATGGCAGACAGGGGCATGGGAGGCAAAGAGGTCATACATGTCATTCCGTAAACAATGTTTTTCTTAAAAAAAATGACATTAACAAAAACTATAATATTATTAATATATATGACATTAAGGCGCATCGATATTGATAACTCTCGGCGTTTTTAGATATATACCATTTATATCTAAGCTAGTTACTTAACAACTTTGTTTTAGGGGTTTTATTCATACCCCTAATATTCCATAATATCATTTTAATCATCAATATTTTTTATTTTTATTAGTGGGCCAAGTCCCTTAAGTTTTTCATCTTTATACTACTTCAAATTTCTTTTTAACTTTTCTAAATTTTTTATTTTTATTATTTAAAATTTTCATTTGAATAATAATTATAACTTTTTTTAATCCTAGTTATTATTGGTCGGTTATACACTTCTTAAAATTATTGACTAGATTTTTCCTTTTATTTTTTAAATTATCATTTCTCCTTCCATTACTAAAATTATAAACCTAGTTATAATTTTTAATTCTTTACTCATTTCCCCCTTGAAAATAAAAACCTTAAAGACTCAACATTTAAGGGTCATGTCATCCTTAATTTTTATTTAAATATGTTTTTTTTAAATTGTTTATATGAGATTGAAATGGACCCCACCCATATTACATCATGACCACATAATAGAATTACAAATTTTTTACTATTATGCATGTATTACTTGCCAATATTTGAACTTGAGTCTCCTCCTTAAAAGCAAATGATTTTTTTTTGCTAGAGAACAAGGGGTTGTACTTGGGTCCCCCACCCTTGACAAGTCACAACTCTCTCCTTTAGACCTTAATATTTTACAAACAAATTCAATTCTCATATCAATTGAGATGTTATAGTTAAACACCTACATCATTTTTCATGAAATGTATGAATTCTTGACTTTCATTTTTTAGATCTTCATTTTTTTGTGCAAATATAAATATCCCATAATTTAGCATCCTTCTTAAAATTTTCCTATAACAACCTTCACAATACCAAAACTCCACCTGTACTAATCTATGCATTGCATCTTAGTGAGTATCATACTATGCTTTACCAAATATGTATTGCTAGTTTTCTTCCTAAAGCATAAGTGCAACCACAAAAATTGTAATAAATAGTTTATATAAACACACATTAATGCTATAAAATAAAGCAAATATTGTCAATGAAAAATATTATAAATCTTAATCATTATTTGATTCAGGTAATCAACATTTGCTTGTTAGCTTCAGCTAAACTTGCTACTTCCTCTAACCATGGAAAAGAGAATTTAACTTCATGATCCTCAATTAAAAACCCTCTATTGGATAGTCTATCTACACATTTATTTCCTTCCCTTAACATATGTATAAACCTAATTTCTTCAAACTCTATAGCAATATCTTGAATTTCCATAATTATCTCATGTCTGTTCCATGGAGCCTTTGCTTTCCTAAATTTTTTATTTATTACTATGAGTGAATCACCTTCCATCCGTACTCTCTTCCATTTTATTTGTTTGCATATTTTTAACCCTTCCAAAGCTACCCAAGCTTCAACTTCATTATTTGTCCTAAATTCACTATTAAAAGCATAATGATACAAAATATCTCTATTATTTCTAATTATACCTCCTATTGTTGGTCCTGTATTTCCTTTAGCTACTCCATAAAAAATCAATTTGATCAAATCCACATCTGGTGGCTTCCACTTTATATTTTTTCCTTCTTTTTATTTCTCCTGTACCCAATGTCATAATTTCATTTGATGACTTGAATCCACCTATCAATGCTCTCTACTTCTAGATTAGGAATTAGGTGAATTGATAGGGTTGGTTTAGACTCCTCTATGGCTAAACAAATCTTCCTTTTCATTACCTCTAAATTGATTTCCTTTCCTTTAAATATTCTTCTATTTATTTCTAGCCAAATAGTCCAAAGAATTGTATCTTTTGATATATCCCAGATTGTCTATAAAGCCTTACTTTTAAAAGTTCTCTGCTATCACTTTAATTATTATTCATCTTCTATTCATCACCATGCATTTACTAAACATATTAAGAATTCATTGCAATAGATTACATACTATTGAGTAGTTTCCCAAGAGATGATCTATAATCTCCCCTCTCTTTCATAAAGAACATATTGTGAGGGGCCATGAAAACCCCTTTTCATAAGGGTATTCTAGGATAAAATTCTTCTATGACCTACTAGCCAAATAAACATTTTGACTTCAAAAATGCTTGGGCTATCCCAAATATCTCTCCATATTCTTGTGATATTTTTATTTTGTTGGTGCTTTACATTCTATGCACTTCTTGTTGTGTTTTATCTTGAGCTATTCAACTCCTAAATTAGCTTATCCTTGGTTCCCCTCGAAATAATCACCGTTGTTATATTTTTGCTCAACTACCTCCTAGCATCATTATCTTGTACACTTGTAAAAAAATCTTTTTTCCATTTGTATCCTCCTTTTCGATCCTTGTACATATTTTTTGAAACTCTATCACCATATTTGTCTTGAAGTAGTCTCATCCATGGTTTCAAAATTGGATATAGATTGAGTGGTTTTTTATCACACTAAGTATCCATCCAAATAGGAATCTTTTCTCTAGCACACCATCCATCTTAGACCTTCAATAACTAGATCAATATATATTTTAAACCATTCCATAAAGTAGAACCATTTGTAAGTGAGAACTTAGTAAATATTAAGCTTAGGTTATTGGGCTCAACATACTTAGAATAATTCTTTCCCATTGTATTTGATTCTCTTTGTACAATATCCAAATTACTTTCCCCTAAGAGCTAAGTTTGTATTCATAAGAACTCTTAAAATGAGATCTCCCCTAGTTTTATAATCACACAACTTGCTCCATTTCACCAAAAGAAATTTCCTTTTATCATGCAAACTAGGTCACAAAAAGTACTACATAATATAGATTAAAAAATTTTCTATCAATTTTGGCATAGTATACAAGGACATATAATAATTCGGAATGATCTGTAAGACTGATTTAATTAGTTGCACTCTTCCTGATAATGATAACCATATACGTTTACTTTCCAATAGTTTATTCTAAACTTTAATTATAACTAATTTTCATAATTCTACCCTCATTCTCCCTTAAAATAAGGGAATCCCTAGATATGTTGGTAAATTTGCCTCCTCCATTTGAAGTAACCTACATATCCCTGCTTTGAATCTAGCTAGGGTGTTTATGAAGTAAATTTTGTATTTTATCCTATTAATTTTTTGCCTTGATGCTCTTTCATATTCCTTTAATAAGTTATTCAAAGATCTAGCCTTATTTATCCTTGCTCTCCCAAAGAGGCTTGTATTATCTACAAATTATTGATGGGTGATGTTGTCGATGTTATTACTAGCCTTAAGGTCACTTATCAGCCCATATTTATTAGCCTTCTTCAAGTTCCTACCCAAAACCTTGGTTATAATAATGAACAAATATGGTGATAGAGGATCTCCATGTTTAAGACCTCTCTTGGCTTTGAAAGATTCTGTTACTAATCTATTGGTTGACATTAATTATAAAATTTTAGAGACACAAGCTTTAATCCATCTAATCTATTTCTTATCAAATTCAAAGTTTTTTAATATTACATAAAGAAAATCCCAATTAACCCTATCATAGGCTTTACTCATATCAAGTTTTCCTGAAGCTACTGAATGCATAACTCCATGCGCTACTATGATCCTATCCAAAATTTCTTCTTTTCAAAAATCCTCCTCGCTCTTTTGAAATAATTCTCTCTAATAGGGGTCTTAATCGATTCACCATCACTTTGGAGTATTATATGTCATATTACATAGCCTTATGGGCCTAAATGAATCAAACAATTTTACATCCTTATTTTTTGAAATTAGGGTATGATATGTTGCATTTAATTTATAAGAAATATATTATTTTACCCCAGACTATTCCACTACTATCACAACCTGTCCCGTAGGACGCTTTATGAGGAAGACAAATTAATTGGACTTATTGTTTCAATACCTGACCCCGTTGGTGCTATAGCAATGCATAGATATGATACAACATTTGATTGTGATTTATGTCTATGAAACTACTATATATTTATTGTTTTGTAAGGCTAACCATGTTTGCAGGTGGACAATGTCAAGCTATCAATATGACAATAACATTGATGACACCTTTAACTGATCAATAAAGGAGCTGAATAATGGCAATGCTTGCAATGGTTTTTAATTAAATTGGATAACCATTTATGATGACATGCTATAATTTGATATATGCTTTAAGGATGTTTAATTGACTAGTAAATACAATGTTTAATATTGCCTTGTGAATTTAATGATTAAATTAAAATGATTAACCATTTCATTTTATTTAGCTAGTAATTTAATAATAGTTTTAAATATTGCTTTTAATTAATATAAGAAAAAAAGGGTTTGATTTATAATTGTGTTATTGCATGATGGTATTATTTAATGTGATAGGATCATGTAAGATTTAATATATTTCTACACATGTGTGAGCTCCTTTGACTTTCTATAAGAGGCAAGTGTGTAGTCCTACATTTAAAAAGGATGGTTATTTTGGTGGAAGAAATTCATGAGCTCAGGCCAGGTAGGATTGATCCAAGAGGCTATCATAATGAAGTTCTACCCCCTCCCTACCACCTTGAAAAAAGGAGGTACGTATTTATGGAAAAGGGAGAAGGGCTTTGGGAGGAAGCAATTATGCTAAAGGCATGTTCAAAAAAAACTTAGCCTTCTTAGAGAGGGTTTTGATCCTAAAAATAAGGTAGAGGATTATTTAATACTAGGGAGGCTAGGGGAAGAATGCTTAAAGAAAGGAAGGAAGGAGGGAATTTGAGGTTTGTAAAGGAATATTGGGCTCAAATTGGAAGGGAAGGCGATGAGCTTAGGTTTGTTTTCTCTCATTTTGATTTTTCACTTTGAAATCATAGAATAGTGAAAAGAGAAATAGTTAGGGCTACCGATGTTGCCCTATTTCAAATAATATTATTTTCATTGCAATATCCTAGACACCACCAATGCTTAGTTTGGAATGGGATTCAACCTTCAAAGAGACCCACAATTCTAGACTCACTGACCAAGCATTGGTCGTAATACTTTCTTTGTTTCTTTGAGTATTGATTTCATTTATATTTTGGAAAAAAATGTGTAAAACATGATTTGAATGCTCCTGTGAGCCTGTTTTGGCATTCCCATATTTAAAATTACCAATTTCTCATCATTTTTTTAAAGAGATATTTGCTTAAAATAGTTATTCATTTTAAATAATATCTTCTTGTTTTAAATAAATCAACCATTTATTTAAACAATGTCCTCTTGCTTTTTAAATAAATCAAACATTTATTTAAACAATATATATATATATATATATTTTAAATAAATCAAACATTTATTTGAATAAATATCTTTTTGTTTTTTTAATAAATCAAACATTTATTTAAACAATATCTTTTTTCTTTTTAAATAAATCAAACATTTATTTAAACAAGCACACACAAAGTTGTGAAGGTAAACTATTTACTCCATGCTCACTAATTATCAAGATTAATAATGCTGAAGTAAACGATAATCATGCAAGTGCATCAAATAAAGAGGAAGTCTTTCCGTCAATCTAATCACTTGTCTCAGCCTCTAGAACTTATGATAGCTACCAGGCCATCAATCCGGGACTCAAGGTGGTTATATATTGATAGTTATCCCTAACCGAATGCATACCTATATGAAGGTATCTATCCGTGTTACCTTCGATTTGCCTTATCATCATATTCCCTTCCTCATCTACTCTTGTCTCCGGTGGATGAATCAATTCCTTCCACCTGATCCTACACATTGGCAATTTATTAGCAATATTATATCCTTCAGTATCTATTTATTATTGTGAGGCTTCTTAACTGCACAAAATCGAGTATTAGTCACATTTGTTAATACATTATTTTTTTTCATGTTCAAAGGTCCATCTGGTAGGGTCATGACATCCTCCCCCACTAGGACTAACATCATCCCCGATGTTTCTTAGTTTCATATGGCATACAAAATTAAACAATTTGTTACAATACCCTTAAAGTTCATCAAACAAGAAAGGAAAGTATTTATGCATATCTGCCACTTTCTCCTAGGTGGTATTTATTTAAGAGAAATGGTCCCATTGGACCTTACATTGCTCAAGGATATAATTACTCATAGCTTTAGAGTGGAACTCGAGGATCCTTACTGGCATTATTTTGATTGCCTCCAAATTTTCCATCTGTAAGTTAGAGGTATCCCACACATGTTCAGGGTTAGCAATACATTTTCTAAGCAAATATTTATGGAAAGTGTCATGTATTTTTTAAAAATTAGGATGTAAGGTGAGTCGGTATGCAACCAGGCTAATATTTTTAGTGATATCAAAGGGTCATACAAATCGTGGATTCAATTTTGTGGACTTGATCACACTTTTTATTGGTTTGACCCTTAGGAACATTTTATATAACATTGGGTATTCTCTAGGAGTTCTTTTCAAATTGGTATAGCTCTTCTACCTATCATTAGTCTTCTTGAGCCTTTGCTTGATTACCCTAATTTTCTCTTCCATTTCCTTGACCATTTCTAGTCCAATTACCGCACTATCCTCCAGGTTATCCCATGACATAGGTGTCCTACACTTTCGTCCATACAATGCATCAAAAGGTTCCATCCCTAAAGAGGAATGATATCCATTATTATAGGCAAATTCCACCATTGGAAAATAGTCTTCCTATCGAGACTTATGGTCCATGCAATACATTCAGAGCATATCTTCCAGAACTTGGTTTACCCGCTCTGTCTGACCATCTATTTTAGGGTGGTATGCTGAACTCATATGCAACTTTATGCCTATTGCATGAAGTAGGGCTCTCTAAAATTTTAAAGTAAACATGGAATCCCTATATGATATAATTACCTCTAATATTCCATGCAGTCTGAACACTTCTTCAACAAACCTATTAGCCACCACTTGAGCATCATCCTTGGTGCTCCTAGGTATGAAGTGTGCAATCTTGGTCAATTTTTTGACCACCACAAAGATATGACCTAGATTTTTTGAGTAGATATACTATGGGGATACAAATATCCTATGGGATGCTTGCTTTCTACCTCGACCTTCTGGAATTTGAGGCATCGGGCCATAAAATCTATAATATCCTTCTTTATTTCTACCCAAAAAAAAGGTCCTTTTTAGATACTTGGTCTTAGGTATGATATTCTCACAATGACACTGAGAGGGGGGGGTGAATCAGTGTACCTATTTTAAAATTTAAATCTGCTACTCTTAAAACTTAATACTGCATGCTTAAAAATCAAATACAGTACACAACAAAGAATTTAACAAGGTTCACCAATGTGGCTACTCCTCAAAAATGACTGTTTGGACTACAATCCAAATCCAGTCTTTGCAAGGATTCAATTTTTACAAACGGTTTACCAGCACCCACTGGAAGGAGCACCAACCCCTGATTTATCTGCTGCAACAGATAGGAGCACCAACTCCTTTTACCAAGCACCCACTTGGATTTCAATTTTGCAAGATAAATGGACATAAAAATGCCCTCTCATTTACAAGACCCTCACTGGTCTACAAAACACGCAAAAATCTCACAGAAGCATAGAGAGAATTGTTAGAGACTCAATATCTTCTGATCTAATCTAAAACATTTCTCTTGAATATTCAATAGAATTGCAGGTTTTGATCTAAGGCTGTTTTCTTACAACACCCTTACTAACTAAGACCTTTTTAAAAATACACAATGAAAACACAGTCACAGTAACCTTCTCACTGTGCCAGTTCGATCCTTATATACTTGATTTCTTTGAATGGCTCAAATTCAAACGGTTTAACTTTCCCTCCAACTTTTCATGCATTCTTGGCTATAATTGACGTGTCAAATCCTTCTCTGACCTGATCCGCCTTTTAGCCGCTTTCTTTCTGACATTCTGACAACCTTTTTCTCTGCACAGTCTGACATTCTACTCTGCTGGAACTGACAACCCTTCTGCGTGTTTCGATGCTCTATTATCTCTACGAAACTGATCTTTAAAATTCTTTTGCACTTTATTCTAAATGGTGTCAATCCTTCTATTCTACCCATTACTTTCTTGTGAGTCAAGCACAACCATCGAGAATACTGTATCACGGCCCTGCAACAGCCGTTCTACATTCAATGCTTAGTTCCGTGGCAACTCTTTGTAACTGCCACCTTTGCCAGCCATGCTGCAACACGGCCCTGCAACAACCGTTCTTTTCTTAATTGCAATGCTTCGTAACTTTCCTTTTAACTTCAGTTAACTGCAGCATGAATTTCTCCTATGCATTCTCACCACCTGTCACTTGGAACTGCAGATCTGACTCCAGTTAGGTTTATCGTAACTGGCACCTTTTTGACACCTGTCACAATGCATGTATCTTTGACTTTTTCCCACCAAAACATTACCTGTCGTGATATCATGAAATTTTTAGACTTGCTGACGTCATCTTCAAAGATGTCGCGAAATCGTGACGTTTTCGGCTAGCAATGGCTCTTCGTTCACCCTGTCGCGAAATCGCGACACATTTTGGTTTTGCTGACGTCATGTTCATTGTCGTCGTGAAATCGCGACGCTTCTGGCCTCCGTACAATTTTTACTCCATGTAGCCGCGAAAAACCTTACATGTAGTGAAATCGCTACACCATTGTTGCCTTAGCATTTTTATTTGCTGCTTGCTAGTGAAACTCCGACGTGTAGCGATATCGCTACACCTTTCCAACATGTGTTTCTAACCTATAGCAAAATCGCTACACCTTCACATTATGCACTTTTAACCTGTAGCGAAATCGCTACACCTTTTTACCTTGCACTTTCAACCTGTAGCGATATCACTACACCTCTTGCACTTGTATTTTTGAACTGGTAGCGATATCGCTACAATTCTTTGCCTTGCATCTGGAACTTGTAGCAAAATCGCTACATTCTTACACTTTGTATTTTAAACTTGTAGCGCTATCGCTATGTCTTTCTGCCTTGCACTTTGACCATGTAGCGAAATCGCTACTACTTTTCACCTTGCAACTCGAAGCTGTATCAAAATCGCTGCACTTTTGTTCTTAGTGTCTCAAGCTTGTAGCGAAATCGCTACGCTTTTCTCACTTGGTGCTTTTTCTTTGCTTATGCTGGCGAAACTCAAACATGCAGCGAAATTGCTACAACTTCTTCATCAACTTTCTCTCTCCTCCGATGTGTCGCAAAATCGTGACATTTTTCATCCTTGGTGCCTTTGCTTCAAACTTGTCACGAAATCGTGATAGTTTCTCGATTTGGCTTCTTTCCTTCCAGCATGTCGCGAAATTGTGACATTTTTCCTTGAAAATTCTCTCTCCTCCGATATGTCATGAAATCGCGACATTTTTCAATGCACTTTCTCTCTCCTTCGATATGTCGCGAAATCGCGACAATTTTGCTTGTGCCTTCTCTCTCCTCGGCCATGTCGCGAAATCGTGACAATCTTACTTGCATCTTCTCTCTCCTCAGACATGTCACGAAATCATGACAATTTGGCGTGCTTTTTCTCTCTCCTCGGATATGTCGCGTAATCGCGACAGGAAACATGTCGCGATATCGCGACAGTTTTCTTCCTTGTATTTTTCTACAAATTTCTGGATCTGGGTCCCCTCTGTTTTTCTTGAGATTTTCTGCACTTGATCTGACTGACCTCTGTACTTCTTCAACTGCATCACTCTGTCTGTGTTGACAACAATTATAATCCTTTTGCACTGCTTTTGCTACACCTTGCTCAACAATCTCCCCCTTTGGAATTGTTGGCAACACACTGTAGCCTTGCTCAAATTCTTCTCCCCCTTTGCCAATAATGCCAAAGGGCTACTGCAGACTCCCCCTGAGTCCATGCACAACATTCTCAGGTATAAATAAGTTGAATGCTCCCTCTGAGAATGTATTTCCCATAGCTAGTCAGTGCTTGGGAAGTGTGACTACTCCCAACTTCTTCCGAAGGTATTCAAATACTTCCTTTGGTAAAGGTTTGGTGAATATGTTTGCTACTTGCTCTGTAGTGGGAACAAACTCCAATATGACCTCTCCTTCTGCAACCTTATCCTTCAAGAAGTGATACCGGATTGCAATATGTTTGGTGCGGGAATGCATTACCGGATTCTTTGAAATGTTGATTGCACTAGTGTTGTCACATTTGACTGAAATGGGCTCATTGAAGTGAATTCCTAGATCTTTCAATGTTTGTCTCATCCATAGTATTTGTGTACAACATGTAGTAGCTGCAATGTATTCGGCCTCAGCTGTGGATAAAGAGACCGATTCTTGCTTCTTCTTGTGCCATGCAACCAATTTGTTTCCAAGAAAGAATGCTCCTCCACTTGTACTTTTTCTGTCATCAATGCATCCTGCCCAATCAGCATCAGAGTATGCAAAGAGAGTGAAGTCTTTTCCTTTTGGATACCACAGCCCATACTCCATAGTACCTTTGAGATACCTAAAAATCCTTTTCACTGCTGTCACATGAGTCTCTTTTGGACTAGCCTGAAATCTTGCAACCATGCAGACAGCCTGCAAGATATCCGGTCTAGTGGCTGTCAAATACAGCAGGCTCCCTATCATTGATCTGTACATTGTTTGATCAACATCTGGAGAGTTATCATCCTTTCTCAACTTGCAAATTGTTGTCATGGGGGTGCTCACTGGTTTACTATCTTCCATAGTGAACTTTTTCAACATTTCTTTCACATATTTAATTTGAGAGATAAAAATTCCCTTTTCTGTTTGATTAACTTGTAATCCAAGGAAATATGAAAGTTCACCTATCATAGACATTTCAAACTCTTTCTGCATTTTGTTTGCTATGTCTTTGCATGATTCATCATTGCTACTCCCAAAAATTATATCATCTACATAAACAACTAGAATAATGAAATTGCCATTTTCAGTTTTCACATATAAATTGCTATCCACCATACCTTTCTTGAATCCTTGCTTAGTGAGATAGCTGTCCAGTCTTGCATACCAAGCTCTAGGTGCTTGTTTCAAGCCATACAATGCTTTATTCAGCTTGCAAACAAAGTTAGGATTATCACAAAGTTGAAAACCATCAGGCTGTTCAATATATACTTCTTCTTCAAGATTTCCATTCAGAAATGCTGATTTTACATCCATCTGATAAACCTTGAAGTTCTTATGAATAGCTAAAGCCAAAAATAGTCTTATTGCTTCAAGTCCGGCCACGGGTGCAAAAGTCTCTTCAAAATCAATCCCCTCAAATTGGGCATATCCCTTACGGACTAATCTTGCTTTATTCCTTACAACCTGTCCATCTTCATTCGAGTTTGTTTCTAAATATCCATTTAGTACCAATTATGTTTTTATTTTCAGGCCTTGGTACTAATTCCCAGGTTTTGTTTTTCTCAATTTGATCTAGTTCTTCATTTACTGCTTCCATCCAGCTTTCATCCATGCTTTCTTCAATAATATTCTTGGGCTCAATACTGGATAACAGAGAATAGTTATTTACTACTCTTCTTCTTGTCTGAATGCCAACTGTAGGGTCCCCAATAATCTGCTCTTTGGGATGATTTTTCTGCCAATTGCCTGTTCTATATTTTCTATTTTCATCTCTTTCTAAGTCCTCTGAATCTGATTTTTGTCTCTCTTCTTTTTCTTGATCTTCATCTTCTTCAATAAATTCTTCATAGGTTGGGTAGTTTTCATTATTGCTGATTTCTTGTTTCTCGCCTTAATCAACCTTCACATCCGCACTCTCCACTATTTTCTTAAGTCTTTTGTTGTAGCATGTATAGGCTTTGCTTTTAGTCGAGTACCCAAGGAATATTCCTTCATCAGCTCTGTCTTCAAACTTGCCAAGATTGCTTTCAGTTCTCTTAATGTAACACTTGCTGCCAAACACTTTGAAGTATTTTGCTGTAGCCTTTTTGCCAAACCACAGTTCATATGGTGTTTTTCTTTCATGCGGCCTCAACATACACCTATTCTGAATATAGACTGCAGTATGGACTGCCTCTTTCCAGAACCTATCAGCAATTTTGCTTTCTGTTAACATGGTCCTTGCAATTTCCTATACAGTTCTGTTCTTTCTTTCAACTACTCCATTCTACTGAGGTGTTCTTGCTGCTGAGAACTGTCTTCTTATTCCATGTTTTTCATAGAATTCAGAAAACTCATTTGAAATAAACTCTCCTCCTCTATCAGATCTAAAACATTTAATTCTTTTTCCAGATTGATTTTCAACAAGATTTTTGAAGGTTTTAAACATCTCAAAGGCTTCTGAATTCTGTTTTAGAAAGAGTACCCATGTCATTCTGGAAAAATCATCAATACACGGCATAAAATATTTGTATCCATTTATGCTTTCTGTCCTCATGGGACCACACAAATCAGTGTGAATCAGTTCTAGTGGCTTGCTTGTGAAGTACTCTTTTGCTTTGAAGGTAGATCTGGTTTGCTTCCCCTTTTGGCATGACTCACAAATGTTGTTTGATGGTTTTCCAATAGTGGGTATGTCTCTTACTGCTCTTTTCGAGCTGATTTTTACTAGATTATCAAAGCTTATGTGACCGAGTCTTTTGTGCCACAGCCAGTTTTCTTCTTCCTGTCCAACCAAGCAAGCTCCCTATGAAGTCTCCGAGAGAGTATACAAATTTCTAGAAGTTCTCAGTCCAGTGGCTATTAACTTTCCATTTGTTGTCTTTCTTACTTCACAGCCCTCCTTCTTGAAAATTACTTCATGACCTCTGTCACAAATCTGACTTACACTCAGTAGGTTATGTTTCAGTCCTACCACAAAAAGAACTTCCTTAGAGTTGATTTTACCGTCACTTAACTTAACTGATCCTTTACCCACTATATTTGCTCCATCATTGTTTCCGAATTTCATAGAACCACCTTCGTATGTCTACAGCTTATCAAACTTCTGTTTGTCTCCTGTCATGTGACTGGAGCATCCACTGTCCAGAATCCAAGGAGCAGATTTATTTTGTGCTTTGAGAGCAGTTTGAACAATCAGGGATTCTTTGTCTTTCTTCGGTTGTCCCTTTTATTTCCACTGAGTTTTGACAGCAGATCTGGTTACTTTCTTCACCTTCTCCCTTTCATTTGCTTGTGACAGTTTATTGGGAAATTTTCTATACTGTTTTGATCCAACTGAGTGATATTTTCTTTCCTGATATTTATTTCCTGCAAAAGAGCTACGACAATTTCTTGCAATATGGCCGAAGTTATGGCAGTTATAACATTCTATAGCATAATCTATCAAAGGTGAAAAATTATTTCTGCTAGTGAAATTTCTTTGTTCTAAATTATATCTACAACTAGAAATTTTATGACCATATGCATTGCACTTAAAACAATAACCAAAAAAGGAACGAGTGTACCTGGGAAATGAATGTTGCCATGTGGAGGTAGGAGCCATGGGTCTTCTTCTTCTTTGATGAGAGACTTTGGTGAATCCATCATTTGCAGCACTCCTTTCGAGCTTGGATTTGTTGTTTTTTTTGCATGATACGGTTTATCTTGATCAACTCTAATCTTGTATTTATTATTTACTGGATCTACTGTTACAGCCTTTGAGTCCTTTGAGGTTTCTCCTTCATCAAAGCCCAAGCCAAATTTGATACCTGTGGGCCTTTGATTATTCAACATTTTGTTCAGTTTCTCAGAACTGTCTTCAAATTTTTGATGACAACTTAGTTTCCGATTCATTTCTTCTAGCTGCAGCCTTAATCCGACTATATCTTCTTCTAGCTTGTTGCACTCATTTATTTTCATGATTAGCTGTGCTTCAAATTCTTTAGACTTTTTCTTATGCTCTTCAGTTTGTACTTTCAAACTGATTATTACATTGCTGGCCTCCTCAAATTTTCTTGTAATATTTTTATTTCTTTTCCTTTATGCACTTAACTCTTCAAGAGCAGCAACTAACTCACCTTCCAGATCTATCTCAGCCTCATCTTCTAATTTTTCTTCACACTCCTGTGTTTCCTCAGTTGTTTGTTCTTCAAAAGCCATGAATAGGGCTTCACCAGTTTCTTCTTTTGATTCCTCACTGGAACTGTCTTCAGAAGAATCGATATTCTGGGAAATGAAACTCTTCTTCTTGAAGTTTCTTTTTCTAAACTGCGGTTTCTTTTTCCAGACATTTCTTTCTGGATGTGTTCCTTCATCATTTTTATTTTTCTCCTTCATTGGGCATTTTGCTGCAAAGTGCCCGATGCCTCCACAGTTAAAACATTTGAACGACAACTTACCTCTGTACTTTCCTTTTCCCTTTACTAATTTCCTAACAAAGTTTGCTTCATTTTCATCTACAAATTCTTCTTCCTCTGACTCTTGTTTAGATTTTACATTTTTCTGTGCTTGGAAGGCTGCTTCTCTGTCAGAGGGCTTATTTTGTCCAATCCTCATTTCATAAGCTGTTAGAGAACCATGCATTTCATCCATACTGAAAAAATTTAAATCTTTTGCTTCTTCTATGGCAGAAACCTTTGCATCAAACCTTTTGTTGAGAGTTCTCAGTACCTTCTTCACAACAACTGCATCTTCCATTTCTTCCTCCAGTCCTCTTATTGCATTGATGATTCCATTTACTCTCAGCATGTAAGCTTCTATATTTTCATCATCGGTCATCTTTAATGCTTCGAACTGGGCACGATGTGTTTGCAGCTTAGCTTCCTTGATTTTCGCTGTCTCCTTCATGAATGCTTTGCAGTTTGTCCCATATGTCTTTAGCAGATTTGCAGTTCATGATGCGTATCAACTCACTGTCGACCAATCCACACATAATCGCATTCTTGGCTTTCGAGTTGTTCTCAAACTTTTTCTTTTTAGCAACATCTGTTGGAGGAACAGTGGGAGTGGTGTATCCATTTTCAACAGATTCCCAAATGTCATAACCCAATGCACAGAGATAGGTCTGAATTCTGAGCCTCCAAAAAGAATAGTTTGTTCCATCGAACAGAGGAGCTTTGTTAGAAGAGAAACCTTCACCACCGATAATTGTATATCTCCCAAGAACACCTTAGCTGATTAAGCTTGTGCAGGTGCCTGGCTCTAATACCAATTGATATTCTCACAATGACACTGAGAGGGGGGGGTGAATCAGTGTACCTATTTTAAAATTTAAATTTGCTACTCTTAAAACTTAATACTACATGCTTAAAAATCAAATACAGTAAACATAGCACAAGAGCATCACACAACAAAGGATTTAACGGGGTTCACCAATGTGGCTACTCTTCAAAAATGACTGTTTAGACTACAATCCAAATCCAGTCTTTGCAAGGATTCAATTTTTACAAACGGTTTACCAGCACCCACTGGAAGGAGCACCAACCCCTGATTTATCTGCTACAACAGATAGGAGCACCAACTCCTTTTACCAAGCACCCACTTGGATTTCAATTTCGCAAGATAAATGGACATTAAAATGCCCTCTCATTTACAAGACCCTCACTGGTCTACAGCACATGCAAAAATCTCACAGAAGCATAGAGAGAATTGTTAGAGACTCAATATCTTCTGATCTAATCTAAAACCTTTCTCTTGAATATTCAATAGAATTGCAAGTTTTGATCTAAGGCTATTTTCTTACAGCACCCTTACTAACTGAGACCTTTTTAAAAATACATAATGAAAACACAGTCACAGTAACCTTCTCACTATGCCAGTTCGATCCTTATATACTTGATTTCTTCGAATGGCTCAAATTCAAACGGTTTAACTTTCCCTCCAAATTTTCATGCATTCTCGGCTGTAATTGACGTGTCAAATCCTTCTCTAACCTGATCCACCTTTTAGCCGCTTTCTTTCTGACATTCTGACGTTCTGACAGCCTTTTTCTCTGCACAGTTTGACATTCTACTCTGTTGGAACTGACAACCCTTTTGCGCGTTTCGATGCTCTATTATCTCTACGAAACTGCTCTTTAAAATTCTTTTGCACTTTATTCTAAACGGTGTCAATCCTTCTATTCTACCCATTACTTTCTTGTGAGTCAAGCACAACCATCGAGAATACTGTATCACGGCCCTGCAACAGCCGTTCTACATTCAATGCTTAGTTTCGTGGCAACTCTTTGTAACTGCCACCTTTGCCAGCCATGCTGCAACATGGCCCTGCAACAGCCGTTCTTTTCTTAAATGCAATGCTTCGTAACTTTCATTTTAACTTCAGTTAACTGCAGCATGAATTTCTCCTATGCATTCTCACCACCTGTTACTTGGAACTACAGATTTGACTCCAGTTAGGTTTATCGTAACTGGCACCTTTTTGACACCTGTCACAATGCATGTATCTTTGAATTTTTCCCGCCAAAACATTACCTGTCGCGATATCGTGACATTTTTACACTTGCTGACGTCATCCTCAAAGATGTCGCAAAATCGTGACGTTTCTGGCTTCATGAGGCTACTCTGGAAACATGTCACGATATCGTGACATTTTTTGTCTTGCTGACGTCATCTTCAAAGATGTCGTGAAATCGTGACGTTTCTGGCTTCATGAGGCTTATCTAGAAACATGTCGCGATATCGTGACATTTTCTGTCTTGCTGACGTCATCCGCTAAGGTGTCGCGAAATCACGACGCTTCCGGCTTGCAACGGCTTTTTCGGCAACTTGTCGCGATATCGCGACATTTTTAGACTTGCTGACGTCATCTTCAAAGATGTCACGAAATCATGACGTTTTCGGCTTGCAATGGCTCTTCGTTCACCCTGTCACGAAATTGCGACACATTTTGGTTTTGCTGACGTCATCTTCATTGCCGTCGCGAAATCGCGATGCTTCTGGCCTCCATACAATTTTTACTCCATGCAGCCGCGAAAAACCTTACATGTAGCAAAATCGCTACACCATTGTTGCCTTAGCATTTTTCTTTGCTGCTTGCTAGTGAAACTCTGACGTGTAGCGATATCGCTACACCTTTCCAACATGTGTTTCTAACCTGTAGCGAAATCGCTACACCTTCGCATTATGCACTTTTAACTTGTAGCGAAATCGCTACACCTTTTTACCTTGCACTTTCAACCTGTAGCGATATCGCTACACCTCCTGCACTTGCATTTTTGAACTGGTAGCGATATCGCTACAATTCTTTGCCTTGCATCTGGAACTTGTAGCAAAATCGCTACATTCTTACACTTTGTATTTTAAACTTGTAGCGCTATCGCTACGTCTTTCTGCCTTGCACTTTGACCATGTAGCGAAATCGCTACTACTTTTCACCTTGCAACTCGAAGCTGTATCAAAATCGCTGCACTTTTGTTCTTAGTGTCTCAAGCTTGTAGCGAAATCGCTACGCTTTTCTCACTTGGTGCTTTTTCTTTGCTTATGCTGGCGAAACTCAGACATGTAGCGAAATTGCTACAACTTCTTCATCAACTTTCTCTCTCCTCCGATGTGTCGCGAAATCGCAACATTTTTCATCCTTGGTGCCTTTGCTTCAAACTTGTCGCGAAATCGCGACAGTTTCTCGATTTGGCTTCTTTCCTTCCAGCATGTCACGAAATCGTGACATTTTTCCTTGCACATTCTCTCTCCTCCGATATGTCGTGAAATCGCGACATTTTTCAATGCACTTTCTCTCTCCTCCGATATGTCGCGAAATCGCGACAATTTTGCTTGCGCCTTCTCTCTCCTCAGCCATGTCGCGAAATCGTGACAATCTTACTTGCATCTTCTCTCTCCTCAGACATGTCATGAAATCGTGACAATTTGGCGTGATTTTTCTCTCTCCTCGGATATGTCGCGAAATCGCGACAGGAAACATGTCGCGATATCGCGACAGTTTTCTTCCTTGTCTTTTTCTACAAATTTTTGGATCTGGGTCCCCTCTATTTTTCTTGAGATTTTCTGCACTTGATCCGACTGACCTCTGTATTGCTTCAACTGCATCACTTTGTCTGTGTTGACAACAATTACAATCCTTTTGCACTGCTTTTGCTGCACCTTGCTCAACAAGGTAAGTCTACAATAAAATCCATTGATATGACCTACCATTTCTAAGTAGGTATACTATGGGGATACAAATATCCTATGGGATTCTTGCATTCTGCTTTGACCTTCTGGCATTCGAGGCATCAGGCCATAAAATCTGTAATATCCTTCTTCATTCCTACCCAAAAAAGGTCCTTTTAGGTTTTATCTCATTTTTTCCTCTCTGATGTGAGCCATATAAGGATATCTATAGGATTCCTACATAAATATCTTCCTTAAATATTTAGATTTTTGTATGATGATTCTCCCTTTATAACATACGATGCCATCTATCACCCAAAATTCCTTATTGCCCTTTGGGTCTTCTCTTAACTTGGCTAGAATTTCTTGACAATATCCATCTTGAATTTGCCCTTATCTTGCTTGATCCATGAGATTTATGTGGCTCTTGGTTATGGCTGCTAGGTGTCTCCTTCTACTCGAGCCATCCGCAACCTTATTTTATTTTCCTTTAGTGTACTCAATTTTAAAATCGTGCTCAATGAGGAACTCGATCCACCTTCTTTACCTTGTATTGAGTATTGGTTGAGTAAATATGTACTTTATAATCTGATGGTTTGATCTTAACTCGAAGGGTATTCCTACTAAATAATGGCATCAAACCTTTAGAGCATGAAATCTAGCTAGATCTAAATCATGAGTGGCATAATTAACCTCATGCTTTTAAAGCTTCCTTGAAGTATATGCTATTACTGAATTTCCTTGCATGAGCACTCCCCATAGTCCTTCCAATTATGCATCCGTGCATACTGTAAACTCTCCTTGAGGATCCAAAATCTTTAGTATCGATGCAGTAGTAAGCCTTTGTTTCAACATGGTGAATATGGCTTCACACTTATCCATACATTTGAATTCCTTTCATTTCTTTTGGAGATTAGTTATTGTCAAGGGGATTTTTGAAAAAACCTTTATGTGCCACCAGTAATAGCTTGTTAGCCCCATGAAGCTTCTTACCTCAGTAACATAGGTAGGGGTGAACTAGTTTATCATGGCCTCTATTTTCTCTATATCCACTGAAATCCTTTTTTTCAATATAATATACCCTAAATAGCGTACCTTTGAAACATAGAAATCACTCTTGGCTAGATTCCCATAGAGTTGATTCTCTCTTAGCAGTTCCAAAATGACCTTGAGATGCTTATCGTGCTCTTCCTTGATCTATGAGTATATGAGGATGTCATCGAGAAATACAATGACAAACTGGTCCAAGTGTCTTCTGAACACATTTTTCATTAAATTCATGAAGGCAACGAGTGCATTGGTCAGTCTGAAGGGTAGGATGGTGAACTCATAATGCCCATGCCTTGTCTTAAAAGTCATTTTGTGAGTGTCTTCCTCATGAATCCTCATTTTGTGATACCTTGAACTTAGGTATATCTTGGTAAACACTGTGGCATCTCTTAGCTGGTTGAATAAATCTTTGATCCTAGGCAAAGGGTACCAATTTTTGACTGTGGCTTTATTCAACATCCTATAGTCAATGCACAATCTTAGAGATTTGTGCTTATTTTTCACAAATAGAATGGGTGCACCCCATAGTGACACACTTGGTTTTATCTACCCTTTTTCTAATAACCTTATATAGTTGTACCTTTAACTCATGCATATCAATAGTTGAAATCCTATATGATGATCGGTGGATGGGTTCCGCTTCGGGTATAAGATCGATAGTGAAATCAAATTTTCACATAGGAGGAAGTCTTGGTATATCCTTTGGGAATACATCCTAGAATTCCTGTAGAATTAGATGAGACTCAATCACCTCTTCCTTCTAATCACTTTAAATTTTTTTCATATTTACAACATAAAAAATCCCTCCTTTTGGAGGGATTTATTCAATTATATAGATTACAACATATGAGATTTAAATGTCCCCTTCTTGTTATAAATTTACAACCTCTCTTTATTTCCTTTAGAATATTCTATCCATCTATATTGGAAATTGATTACAGCTTGATGGGTCTATAGCCAATCCATTCCTAGGACCACATAAAGGCATGAAGTGGGGCCAAATACAAGCAAATTTTTGTGGTTCCACTATCTAAAGTATTTTCATAATTGGGAAACATTGTTTTAAGGAGTAGGTCTGTCTAGACCCATACTCAAACTTCCATCCATGAGCTAAATACCTTGGATTTTTTGGCATATCTTTGGCTAATTTACAAGAAATGAAACTATTAGGGGCTTCACTATCTAATAAGATATCTACTTGCTTACTTAAGATCTTACCTTTGATGATTAATGGGGTGGCTTGTCCCTCAAGTTTTTGATTCCTAGTTGCAATGTAGATATTATGCATTGGTTCCTTTCCTTTGTTGTTGGTCGTGCTTGTCCCTGATTGATATGGGTATTGATTAGCATAGTGCATCACTTTGTAATGGTAACATCCATCCTTGGGCCCTTATCTCTTTTTCATTTTCTACTCCTCATCCTTAATCATCGGTACTAGAGCTGATGGTTTCTATGGAGGAGGTTTAGCATTATTGGGTTTGTTACCTTTCTTGAAAAAGTTCTTGAATTTATTTTGGTTTCCATTGAATTTATTCTATAGATTTTGGGAGTTCTTAGACTTTCATTCTTGCTCTACCTCCCATTTTATAACCCCATTGCTATTCTTCTTCTTTAATTCCTGACGTTATTACTCGATCAAGTTTTCATACTTATAGCAAAAATGTGACTCTATTTTCTTTGCTAAATCATAAGACTTTTTAAGAATTTAGGCTCCTACATCTCTATGTCATGCTTTATCATAGATTGCAATCCATGAGTAAACTTATGAATCCACATCTCATTATGGGCAGGTACATACTTCAATATCTTTACCAGCTTTCGATAGTATACCTCCACTAAGTTACTCCCTCATCTTAGGCTAGCAAACTCTTCAAACTTCAATGCAGAGAAGTGCACTGTGAGGAATCTCTTCTTGAAGATGACTATAAATTCCTTCCATGGAATGTCTAATAGTTCAATCTTGGTTTCCTTGTAGTAAGTCTCCAACTAATCCAAGGTAGCTCCCTCAAGGTAAATAGTAGCCCAAATCATTCGAGTACCCAAAGAATATTCTTTTATTGTGAATAATACTTCCAACTCTCTTAACCAATCTTCAGCTGCATCTCCCTCCCATTCTCCATAAAACTTGGAGATACAAATATTATTTAGGTCTCTTACCATATCTTTATCTAAGATGGTTCTTGCTTGATTTTGTTCCATTGTCAGCCCCTCAACTTAGTTGACTTACGAATCTCTAGCCTACAAATTTTGATTTGCCATGGTTTCCAAAACTTGTCTTAACTGATCTTGCAACTCAGTAACTGTAGTATTAATTTCATCTATTCCTACATTGGGAACTCCTAAATACTCATTCTATATCTCTTCTTCGACATTACTTTGTCAAGTCTATCTAGGTGGAGGTCTTTCCATCTTGGCCTTGGGTGGCATCTTGATCTGGTTTCCACCAAAAAAAGAGTTAGGTTATATTTATACCTTTACTGAATCACTAACTTGACCACATTACAGAGTCATTTTGCTAATCATTAGAGGTATAACTAGGATGAGGTTCCTAGGTGAGGATATATCATCAATAACAACACCTATACTAAGGAATATTTAGTATTTTTCCTTCCTCATAATCAATTCCATTAGAACCTAATAGCAGAGACTCTAGGTTACTCCTACTTTCATCTTATTCCTGAGCGAGCCTCTTTGGATATTGTCAAATCTATTTTACAACACATAATAAGCTCTATACCCTCAAACCTAGAATTTTTATACTAAATGTAACACAACAAAAATACAAAACAAGAAAACACACAAAAAAAGAGAAAATTTTATCTATAATTTTTTTTGACTAAGGATATGGATTCATAAATCCTCACCCAAAATTAGACCAACATATTCTTTGACATCCCCTAATTTTCTTAAGAACTATACCACACAAGATTCCCTCCATGAAAGTCTGTCTGCGTAAGCCTATCTTATGTTGAGCATATAAGTCCATCCCTCTCATAAATATTGATGAGCTAGACTTACCACCTTCAATCATTAGAAGGTGTACATGCATCTCCATATCCACACAAGCCGTTATGTGTGGTATACTACGTGTACTATGAGCTAAGCTATCGATCTTGTTCATTGACAAGCTATCTTAACTCTAGTACAATCTTCCAAACCTAGTCACCAATATCCCTAAGGGGGTATCAAGACCTTAAGGTATCCTCTAAGTTCACCTAGAACTTACTAATGATTCATTATTTTAATCACACAAGAGCATTAAATATCTAGATACTAAATCTAACAAAATGAATAATTTATCAACAAGAATAATCAAAAGTAAAGAAACAATTACCAAATAGACATACATTAAGTATTTAAATGCAATAAACTGAATAAATAAGTACTAAAAATAATAGTTGCAATGTCTATTTAGATACATAAATAAGTATGGTACATCCCATACTTTCCACAATACTTTACAGACATTTCTTTAGGTAAATCTTCCCACAATCTAATCTATTGCATAAATGATAAGATGTAAGGTAGAGATCAAACTTGTGAATTGATCCAACTCATGATTCAGGCCTTTCCACTCTTCCATTGATCAAGGGAGGATATTAGGGGATTAGGACACTCATGGATACAGATAGAAATGCTTCTATATGCACTTAATTCAGTGCCAAATTGCAACTATATAAATAACCCAAGCAATTCAACTTACTAATGCATAGTATTGATCATGGAAACTACCCTTTCCATTTTCCTCTTAGTCAACTTGAGGGAGTCAGTCAACCATGCATCAGCTCATGCACTCTATTTGCAAATAAATGAACTAACCTTCTCAACAATTAAAGTCTCATACCCTTAATTTCTAAGAACTAGGTTCACACTCTCATTACTTAAAGCAACTACCTTAATTCCCAATAAACCTTTGTCTTTATTTCATAGCATAAGGTCCCATACCCTTAAATTACAAAATAACCATCATTCATTTTATTTCATAACATAAGGTCTCATACCCTTAAATTACAAAATAACCATCATTCATTTTATTTCATAACATAAGGTCCCATACCCTTAAATTACAAAATCACCATAATTCATTTTATTTCATAACATAAGGTCCCATACCCTTAAATTACAAAATAACCATCATTCATTTTATTTCATAACATAAGGTCTCATACCCTTAAATTAAAAAATAACCATAATTCATTTTATTTCATAACATAATGTCCCATACCCTTAAATTACAAAATAACCATCATTCATTTTATTTCATAACATAAGGTCCCAAACCCTTAAATTGTAAAATAATCATCATTCATTTTATTTCATAACATAAGGTCCCATACCCTTAAATTACAAAATAACCATCATTCATTCTATTTCATATCATAATGTCCCATAACCTTAAATTACAAAATAACCATCATTCATTTTATTTCATAAAATAAGGTCCCATACCCTTAAATTACAAAATAACCATCATTCATTTTATTTCATAACATAAGGCCTCATACCCTTAAATTATAAAATAACCATCATTCATTTTATTTCATAATATAAGCTCCAATACCCTTAAATTAAAAATACCCATCATTCATTTTATTTCATAACATAAGGTCCCATACCCTTAAATTACAATATAACCATCATTCATTTTATTTCATAACATAAGGTTCCATGCCCTTAAATTAAAAAATTACCATCACTCGTTTTTTTTCATTAAAATCTACCATTTAAGTTAATGAGCAGTAAGTAGAGCTTTCACACAATCATTATCACAAAATCTATTCTTTTAAATAATGAACAACACCTAAAGCTTCTACACCTCATTACTCTAAAACCTATCATTTAAATGATAAGCAACACTTAAAACATCCTACACATCCACAGATAGGAAGATGACCTGCCTTCAACGGATGGGTTAACGCATCCCAAAATGTGAGAGAAGATGCATGGTAGCCAAAGTTCAATAGAAGTGGCTTCTGCCTTGGAAACACCAGAGAAGATGGTGCTCACATACCCACGACATCGCTAGTCATCATGACAAATAGATCATTCTCAGTGTCAATGAAATTCGAGGGGAATTCCTATCCGACTGTGACTACAATGGAAGAGTTTGCCTACAATGCAACTTGACTATTTTTCTCCTAACACACCTAGCCAACTACCCACAGTAGTGGTAAGGTGTTGATGCCATTGCATCTATCCTACCTATAGAGGGATGAAGACCACATTACCAAGAAAGGATTACACATAACCTTCCAAAGAACATAGCCACACTACCATTGTAGGGGCTACAAACAATGCTCAAAGTAACATAGTCATACTACCATTGTAGTGGCTAACATAGCATTCAAAGGACATAGCCATATTGCCATCGTAGTGGCTAAACACAACACTTCAAAGGATGCAGCCAGACTACCATCATAGTGGCTAAACACAACCATCGTAGTAGCTAAAAACAACAATTCAAAGGATGTAGCCATACTTCCATCACAATGGCTAAACATAGCACTTCAAAGAATATAGCCATACAACCATCGTAGTGGCTGAACAAAACATTCCAAAGGACATAACCATACTACCATCATAGTGGCTAAACACAATAATTCAAAGGATGTAGCCATACTACCATTGTAATACCTAAACACAACACTCACATGAGCGTAGCCACACTACCATCGTATGGGCTAAAAACAATACTCACAGGAGTGTAGCCACACTACCATCATAGGGTCTATTTGGCTTACAAAGAACTGTATCCACACTGCCATCATAGGGACTACACACAAAATTCAAAGGAACATAGCCACACTGCCAACATAGGGGCTACACACAACACAAAAGGAGTGTAGCCATATTGCCAACGTAGGGACTACACAAAATATACAAAGAAATAAACAACTCTAGATGAACCAACCTGTATCACATGTACCACTCGCGTGGATGTTCGCTACTCTTTTCTCTCCTTCACTACTTTGCTTTGCCTCCCTGCTTAGCTTCTACCCCTCCTTACTGCTAATCTCCTTCATGCTTAACTCCATATGTGTCTTATTTTCTCCTCGATCCACATCTCTACCTACCTGTAATTACTCCTTGACCATCTTTGATAGGTGGTAGGGTGGGCATGCTTTCTCATCTTCCTAAGGTGATCACCATAGATAGATTTTCCTTCATGTTAGGGGAGCTTTGCACAACTTGACCCAATAAGGTCTTCAAAGGGAAACCCTATCCATTCGCTTGAGCTTCGTATTGTCACATTTACGCCTTAGGTTGATCATTGAGTGAGTGGTGACTTCTTAGACGTGCTATGGTAAAGTACTTACCTTGGGGCTTCAAAAGAATTTTATCGATTTTCTTATTTTTTATGTTTTAAGGAAAGTTCTCCACTAACAATCATTTGGTAAATTGATTACTTCTTGTTTGATAGTGCTATTGAATAAATAAATCCTTTTATTAAAAGTAACATCTACTAGCATCTTTTAAAAAGACCAATTGCTCATCATTTTTTAATGAGATATTTGCTTGAAATAATTATTCATTTTAAATTATATCTTACTATTTTTAAATAAATCAACCATTTATTTAAACAATATCTTTTTGCTTTTTTATTTATGAAAGTACAAGACTAGGCAGTACGAGAGAAGCAAAGAATGGACCCTAGAACTAACATGGGGTCCACAAGGAAAATAAACCAATGGAAACCACACATGGGGAGAAATCCACACTTACCACGATTGAGATATGCTCCTACAGGAGAGGATGGAGCATATAACATGGCCATGATTTGCTCGTTTGAGGGCCTGAGTCATGGTTGGCCTGATTCCACTAGGACATTTCACCTAAAAGTATGCTTTCTAATTTATGAAGCCCTATTTGGATGTTGTGCTTTATAAACCACCATGAGGGCCATCGTGGGATACATGTGGGATAATGGCTCAAGATTCTCATAGCATTGCTCAAGGTATTTTTAGAATTTTTTATTTATGAAAGTACGAGACTAGGTAGTATGAGAGGAGCAAAGAATGGACCCTAGAGCTAACATGGGGCCCACAAGGGAAATCAACTAATGGAAACAACACAGGGGTTTTTTAAACGCGCTCCCTTCCTCTTTGAAAATAGAGAGAGGGCTAGGCTCTGGTAAATGGAATATGGGAAGAAATCCATACTCACCACCATCGAGTGATGCTCTCACAAGAGAGGATGGAGCATATAGCATGGCCATGATTTGCTCGTTTGAGCAGCTGGGTCATGGTTGACCTGCTTCCACTAGGGAATTTAACCCAAAATCCTTCTTCCTAATTTGCAAAGGTCTATATGGATGTTGTGCTTTATAAAACACCATGAGGGCCATCGTGGGATACATGTGGGATAGTGGCTCAAGACTCTCACAACATAGCTCAAGGTATTTTTAGAAATTTTTATTTATGAAAGTACGAGACTAGGCAGTACGAGAGGAGCGAAGAATGGATCCTAGAGATAACATGAGGCCCACAAGGTAAATAAACAAATGGAAAACACACATGGGGAGAAATCCATACTCACCACCATTGAGTGATGCTCCCACACGAGAGGATGGAGCATATAGCATGGTCATGATTCACTCGTTTGAGGGGTTGCCTTCTTCCACCAGGGAATTTCACCCAAAAGTCTACTTTCTTATTTGCAAATCTCTATGTGGGTGTTGTGCTTTATAAACTACCATGAGAGCCATCATGGGATAAATGTGGGATAATGGATCAAGGTGGTTATATATTGATGATTATCCCTAACTAAATGCATGCCTATATGAATGTATCTATCCGTGTTACCTTTAATTTACCTTATCATCATATCCCATTTCTTAGGTACTCTTGTCTCTAATGGATGACTTAATTCCTTCCACTCTCAAGTGCACCTGATCCTACGCATTGGTAATTTATTAGCAATATCATATCCTTCACTATCTATTTATTATTGTGATGCTTCTTAATTGCACAAAATCGAGTATTAGTTACATTTGTTAATACATTATTTTTATCATGTTCAAAGGTCCATATGGGAGGGTCATAACATCCTCTCCCACTAGGACTAACATTATACCTAGTGTTTCTTAGTTTAATATGACATGCAACATTAATTTTTTTTGTTACAATACCCTTAAAGTTCATCAAACAAGAAAGGAAAGTATTTCCTCATAATTAGCACTTTCTTCCAAGTGGTATTTCTTTTAGAGAAATGGTCCCATTGGACCTTACACTACTCAAGGATCTAATTCCTTATAGCTTTAGAGCAAAAATCGAGGATCCTTACTGGAATTACTTCAACTACCTTTGAATTTTCCATCTACAAGTTAGAGGTATCCCACACATGTTTAGGATCAGTAATATATTTTTTAAGTAAATATATGTGGAAAGTGTCATGGATTTTTGACAAATTAGGAGGTAAGGTGAGTTGGTATGCAATCGGGCTAATATTTTTAGTGATATAAAAGGGTCCTACAAACCATGAATCTCATTTTCTAGACTTGATCACACTTTTAAATGGTTTGATCCTTAGGAACACTTTATCTCCCACTGAGTATTCTCTAGGAGTTCTTTTCAAATCAACATCGCTCTTCTACCTATCAACAACCTCCTTGAGCCTTTTCATGATTACCCTAATTTTCTCTTCCATTTCCTTGATCATTTTTGGTCCAATTATCACTTTATACTTTGGGTTGTTCCATGACAAATGTGTCCCACACTTTCACCTATATAATGCATCAAATGGTGCCATCTTTAAAGAGGAATGATATCCATTATTGTAGGTAAATTCAACCAATGGTAGATAGTCTTCCCACTGAGACTTGTGGTCTATGCAATACATTCAGAGCATATTTTCCAGAACTTGGTTTACCGACTCCATCTAACCATACTTTTTAGGGTGGTATGCTGAACTCATATGCAAATTTTTGCCTATTGCTAGATGTAGAGCTCTCCAAAATTTTGAAGTAAACTTGGAATCCCTATCTAATATAATTACCTTGAGGAATCCATCTAGTCTGAACACTTATTTAACAAACCTATTAGCCACAACTTGAGCGTCGTCCTTGGTACTCCCAGGTATGAAGTGTGTGACCTTGGTCAATTTTTCAACCACCACATATATTACATTGTGCTGGTACCTAGTCTTAGGTAAGCCCACAATAAAATCCATTGATATGACCTAGAATTTTTGAGTAGGTATACTATGGGGATACAAATATCCTATGGGATGCTTGCATTCTGCCTTGACCTTCTGGTATTCAAGGCATCGGGCCACAAAATATGTAATATCCTTCTTCATTTCTACCCAAAAAAAGGTCCTTTTTAGGTTTTCTCTCATTTTTTCCCCTCTAGGGTAAGCCATATAAGGAAATATATGGGCTTCCTCCATCAATATATTCCTTAAATCACCTGATTTTGGTATGATGTGATAGAAATATTGAGAAGCAATATTGAAACTAGGAAACTAGACATGCAAAGCATTACTAAAAAGCTTAAGAACTGATTGCTTTATTCCATGGATCAACTTTGTTTAAATATATAATTTGATCATTGAGAGCCATTGGATTACAACAACTTAACAAATCTGAACTAGTCTAAATCGAGATTTCACTTGACTCATGAAAGAGTGGTAACTCAAGTAAGTATTTCCTAGTAGAACTTAAGAGAATAAATATTTATTCTAACCCCCTCTTAAGTGATACTAGGAGTGAATGTAACAAATGAGTCCCGAAAAAAGGCCTGATGAGGTACTCATGTACAATGAATCTTATTGAAGAGATGGTAAAAAAACCACATGGGAAAAAACCATCTTTTGGAAAAGAAAAAGAAGAGGTATGTCTTTAGATGGCGAAGATTGTCCTCAATGAACAAAAAATAAATGAGTCTCGACAACTGGGCCTGATGAGGTACTCATGTACAATGTTATTTACATATAGGAGAGATGGTGAAAAAACACATGGGAAAAAACCATCTTGCAAAAAGAACAATAAGAAGAAAGTAGAGGTGAAAACCTCTGTGCACCCTTCTAATGCATCTGCCTTACTCCAAGCTTCTCTCGCAACTGAATGTAACACGAAGAAGGAAAGGATTAGGTGAATATGTCTACAATTTTATTTTGTGTAGGAATGTACTCCAAGTTTAGGTTCCCTTGCTGGATATGTTGCCGAATGAAGTGCATGTGAATCTCAATGTGATTGGTGCGCTGATATTTTACTGGATTGTAGGCAATATGAATTATGCTCTGATTGTCACACCAAAGGATAATAGGTTGGTTATGGAAAAAACCAAATTCCCTTAGTATTTGATGAAGCCAAAGAGCTTCTTTTCTGGCTAAAATTTCTGCCCTATATTTAACATCTATGGATGGTAAAGCTACTACCTGTTGTTTTTTGCATGACCAAGCAATAGGTGAAGAACCAAGACAAAAAAAATAGCCAGAGGTGGAACATCTATCTTCAATTGAACTTACCCAATCATAATTTGTGTAACCATTTATATCCATGGATCCACCCTCATATAAGAGCCCAAAGTGAGTAGTTCCTTGCAAGTAGCGGAGGATTCTCTTTGCTTTGCTTGCCAATGGCTGAAATGAGGTTGATGTGAGAATCTAGATATCAAGCCAACAACATATGAAATATCTGGGTGAGTATGAGTGAGGTATAATAGACTTCCTACAAGTTTTCTATAGAGAGTACCATCACATAGAGGGGATTTGTAGGAAGTACTTAGAGTCACTCCAGACTAAAAAGGTGTAGAAGAAGGTTTACAATCAGTCATCTTAAACCGTTGAAGAAGGTCCAAAGTGTATTTCTATTGACACAATGAAATTCTTGCACCTGTTTGATTTATTTGAATCCCAAGGAAGTAATGAGCTAAGCCCAGATCAATCGTATCAAATTTATCATAAAGGGAGTCTTTGATAGTCTGGAAGTGAGAAATGTCACTACCAGTGAGTAGTAGATCATCAACATAGAGAACAAGTATGGTGATTTTTTCATCATCTCTCCAAATGTATACTGTGACATCAGACTCACAATGAGAAAATCCTAAAAAAAGAAGGAAGGAGTCCATTTTTTCATACCAAGCTCTAGGAGCTTGTTTGAGACCATAGAGAGATTTTCTTAGTACTAAAAATAAGGGAGGAGTCTTGAGTGAATCCAGCAGGTTGTTCATGAATATTTTCTCTTTTAAGTCCCCATGTAAGAAAGCACTTTTTAAATTCATCTAAAAAATAGACCATTTTTGGGAAGCATCTAGTGCAAGTACCAACCTAACATAATCCATTTTGGCAACTGGTGCAAAGGTTTCAGAATAATGAATACCTTCAATTTGTGAGAAACCTTTAGCTACAAAGCGAGCTTTGTGTTTTTCAATTTCTCCATCAGGTCCATAGTTAGTTCTTTAAATCCATTTACAATGAACTACTTCCTTCCTTTAGGTAGAGGAACTAAATCCCAAGTTTTATTTTTGATTAAGAAAGAGAATTCATCCTCCATGGCATCATACCATTCTTTTATACCAGTTGCTTCTTTTAAGGATTGAGGATATGTGGAAATGGACTGATAGACAATACCAGATCCTATGGAGTTACCTAATCTGGATGATGGAATATTTTGTATGTAAGAAGTGGCTTCTTCAACTATGGTGTGGGCCCATTTTGGCATTGTAGGAGTAATTGATGTGGCAGGACTTTGAGTTGGAGTTTGGAGTATAGGATCCTCATTTTGGTCAGTTTGATCATTTATCTCTAAAATGGGATGGTCATTATATTGAGGCTCTAACATTGGATATGGCTCAAGAGAATTAATGTTGGAGTAGGATGGTTGAGGATCTCTATGAGGGAATATTTCATCAAATTGAATATTTTTGTGAAAAAGACCTCATGAGTTGTGGTATCAAGGAGCATGTATGCTTTCATTTCCTCACAATAACCAACAAATATGAGTTGCTTGATTTTCTTATCTAGAGCCTTCATTTTCTTCTTTGGACTATGCACCCAAGTAGTACACCCAAAAATATTGAAGAAAGAGACATCAGGTTTGAGCCAGTCCATGCTTCCTCAGGAGTCAAATGGCCAAGAGCTTTATGAGGTGTGTGGTTTTAAATATAGTTTGCACAGTTAGTTGCCTCAGCACAAAAAATTGTTGGAATATCTCTTGAGTGGAGCATACAGTTTGCCATTTCCTTTAAAGTTATGTTTTTCCTTTTTGCAATGCCATTTTTCTATGGATTATGGAAGACTGAATGTTGATGAATTATGCCATGACTTGATAGAAATTTTGAGAACTCATTACTGAAGTATTCCACCCATTATCTATATGAATTTTATTGATTTTGCAAGTAGCTTGATTTTCAACTAAGGCCTTGAAGATTTTGAAGTGGGATAGAACATCACTTTTGTATTTTAGAAAGTAGACCCAAGTTCTTCTAGAAAAATCATCAATGAAGGTTAAAGCATATTTTGCTCCTTTGAAAGAAGGCTCTAGGAAGACCATCAAGTCACTATGGATAAACTCTAGAGGGAATGAGACTCTTTGAGAACCACTTGTGTGGAAATGATCTTGATGTTTCTTTCCAAGAGTACATACAGGACATACTCCATCAATAGAAGAGACTTTTAGAAATCCTGTTACCATTTCATGGGTTTTCAATTCCTTTAGGTAGTTATAACTGAGATGTCCAAATATTTCATGCCAAATTTTTCTCTCAAGATGTCCATGTGCAACAGAATAGGAGGCCCCTTCTAAATTTTTGAATCCCTTTAAGTGAAATAGGTGAGTGTTGTGATCAATATCTCCTTTTGATATGAGATATTTTGGTTCTTGAAAGTCTCTTATCTCAACTCCTGTTGGTGAGAAGAGAACTATTTTGCATTTTCAAAAGTACAAATTTGGTAAACAGAGAGGATATTTGTAGCTATGTTTGGAACATAGAGAATATTATTGATATAACCACCATAAATGGATATGTCACCTTTTCCTTTGACTGGGATAAAGGATGAGTCACCAACTTCTATGCTTATTGTTGAACTTGAGGAGATTGAAATGAATGACTTATCTAAGGAAGTCATGTGATGAGTTGCTCCTAAATCTAGAACCCAATATTTTTATGAAGTTTTTATAGCTCTACCTTGAACATTTAAGGCTTTTCCTATCTGCTTCTTAGTGTCTATCTTGTGATCCTTCATTGCTGCCTCTAGTTGTTGTAGTCTTTTCCAACATTTGTTCATAGAATGACCATTCTTTTTGTAGTGTGTACAAGTTATGGGACTTCTTTCTTTATTTGTGAATTTTTATTTAGTAGAGGTGGATGCTACTAAGGCTTTTGAGGAAAGAGGGAGAGATCTCATACTTTGCAATTTTTGTTTCCTCTCTAGTTAGCCTATCACAAAATTCCTCTAAATAGGACATTTTAAAAATTGCACCAAGAGCATATTTTGTAGACAAAAAAGTGGTTGCAAAAATTTGAAATACACCATTTAATTTAGAAAGAATTAGATAGATGTATTCTTCTTTTGTTTTATTCTTGCCATTGCCTTTGAATTGAGTAAGGAATTCTTTAAATTTGGTGAGAAAGTCAACAAAATTGCTAAAGTCTTCAGGAGATAATGTTGTTAATTCTGCCTCTAGCTGCATTGAACTTATTTGATCTACTTTACCAAACAAGTTCTTTAGTTTTTTCCAACTCTCAAATGAATTTTTACATTTTGAAATATGAAACCATAAGATTTCATTTACATTTGTGCTTATAATACCCATTGTTTCATAAATCTTCCCTTTATGAACAAATATTTCATATTCTTTTTCAAATTCAAGCTACTTCTCTTCTAGCAAGTGTGTGAGCCCTTTTTGAGAAATGAGATTTAATATTTTTGGTTTCCATGTGTGATAGTTATGAGGGGTGAGTAGATCAATTGTATTTATTTTTCCAAAAAAACTACAGTGAACCAATATTCCCCCCTTAACTGCAAGTGTTTTGAAGTAATATGCAGTACAACCAGAAACATGTTTTATGAATGGTAGTAAAAAACCAGAACTTTATACCAAGCCTCTCAAAAACCTACCCTTACATGAGGGAAACTATAAGTTTTGAAGAGATTGATACGTGGAACCTAGGCTATTAAAACCAAAATTAACTTTCCAGACCTGTATACCAATTATCTCAAAAAACCCTGAGGGAAACTATAAGTTTTGTGAGGATATTGATACGTGGAACATAGGCAATTATTTATATTAATAATTGTGGGCTTTTGAAAAAGTTTGAGATAGTGCTCAATAGATTGTGAGTGCTTGCTTTGATTTTTTTTTGAGAAACTCCTTTATGTAATTGTTGGCTTAAAATGCAGAATAAGATCAAAGAATGAGAATGAAGAAACAAACATGAAGTGGCCAAGAAGGTGCTACACACACAAAAAAGATTCCACCAGTGACTACCAATATTATGGACACAAGAAGACAACTTCCTCCATTAAATAATCCAACAAAACAATAGGTGAAATAATCAGCACCATAACCCCCCCAGTTTTTTTTATTGATTTGTTACAATGAAGCTTGAGCCTGAAGGTGATAAAAAAAGGAAGAATACAAAACTATCATTCTATTACAAATTTTTAGTCCGTGGGATCTTTAGAGGAGAGAAAAAAACACAGAATCAATAAAAGTGATTCTTTACAATGATAGTATTAGAAAAGAAAGACAATCCTCATTTTTTGTAAAAGAACTTGTAACTTTTACGCATCATGCTTTTGCCTCAGATAGACTACTAGAACTAGGGATATAGGCTTGCGTAGCTACAATCTTGATTGGATATGCAATCTCCTCCATGCAACTAATTCTACTGAGGTTCGACTACATCAAAAACATGTGGCTTCGTGTTGTGCTTTCACTTCAGATGGATGAATAGAACTAGTCAAACACGGCCTGTATAGCCATAATCATGTGTGGCTTAGCAAACACCTCTGCATCAATTACTCTTGATGAGTTTCAATTCACAGTAATAGTATTCATCATTGCAAAGAGTTGCATCTTTAGGTCATAAAAAAAAAATAGTTATGGTCCTGTGCTCCACGTCTTCCATAGTAGGCATTACGCACTATTCTGATGGTAGAAAAAAAATTGTACTGGCACAACAACACTTCAGATCTACCTACAGAGAAGAGAGGTGAAGGATGGGTGTTGTATGTGCACTCTAAATAGCATGATCATGAGAAAAAATAGACTTCAGGAGCCGTTGGGGAATATTCAAATGTTTAGAAGTGGTGCTTGTACAACGGACAAATTGAAGGTTATCCCACTAATTTCGATCCTACATTGATAAGTGCCTTGTCTAAGGTCAGTTCTATATGTAAAATGTTAGACACAATTTGTTGGAACTTCAATTCCAATGATCATATCTCCGAACGTATCTCACCAATTATAATCACATATTTTTTTAAAATGCTTTGTCCATTTTAATGTCAAATATTGCATAGTAGTAAAAAAAATGCCACGTTGTAATATTTCTTCCATCTTCACTGCTCGTTATCGATGGAAGAACTTTCCATAAGGTAGCTTGCTACCAGGGCCTTTCCATGTCACTTATGTGTTGCAGTAGATAAAATAACTCCTTCCTAGGCACAACTCTTCTTTCGAATACCGGATAATACTTAAACACTCAACAACATCCATGAGCACAACTCCTGATTCTAGCTCCTAATACCAGTCAAATTTTGGGAAATATTTTTCCATGATATTGAAAGCATTCAGATACCATCAAAATGGAAATGATGCATAGAGCAAGGATTGTTTCAAACGTTCTGAGTGAATAGTTAGATTTCGCCAATAAGAACTTCAAAACATTCAAATAAAAGAAGTATGATGCTATAAAAAACAAGGCGGTATTATTTTTAATTTTTTTTTGAGAAAATCGTCTACTACCACCAATGGACGTTTCATAAACATTGCTCCAACCTAACATTTAGGTACCACCAATAAAATATTCGCAGCAGTCAAATAAAAGAAACATGATGCTATAAAAAAAATTGAGGCGGTATCCTTAAGAGGACTTTGAGAAAATTATCAAAGCACCTAGGTTTGCACTTGCACCAAAAAGAGTATGCAGTGGTAAAAAATAGTGAATTTTAATGAATAAAGAGCAGTGTCTTCAAGTCTAGAGGAGTACTTCATGGGCTCTAATACTCAAAAAGTTGTTGGTCATCTTCCATAAGCATGTAGAATGAGAGGCATAAAAAAAATTGTATGCTGCCTATTCCGAGCTCCCCTCAAAATAAGCCAAAAGAAAATATAACACCTTATAATAATGATCTATATGAAACACATGAATTTAGTGCATAGACATAGTATGAGACTATAGATCATAAAAAGTGTGACTACCCAAACAAATTCCAAATGAGCTGAAATATTCAGAAAGACTTATATAGAAATAGAGGACAAGCTGAACCAGATCTATGAAAAAGTTAAATGCTCGCAAAAAAAATCTAGCCTAGATCTGATACCATGATATAAATATTGAGAAGCAATATTGAAACAAGGAAACTAGACATGCAAAGCATTACTAAAAATCTCAAGAACTAATTGCTTTATTCCATGGATCAACTTTGTATAAATAGCAAAGTTGATCATTGAGAGTCGTTGGATTACAACAACTCAACAAATATGAACTAGTCTAAACTAAGAGTTCACTTGACTTATGAAAGAGTGGTAACTCAAGTAAGTCTATCCTAGTAGACCTTAAGAGAAATAAATATTTATTCTAACATGATGATTCTTCCTTTATAACATACGAGGTCATATATCATGCCAAATTCCTTATTTCCCTCTGGGTCTTCTCTTAACTTGGCTAGAATTTCTTGACAATATCTATCTTGAAATTTCTCTTTTCTTACTTGATCCATGAGATTTATCTAGCTCCTAGTTATGGCTGCTAGGTGTTTACTTCTACTCAGGGCATCTGCAACCTTATTTTCTTTTCCTTTAATATACTCAATTTCAAAATCATACTCAGTGAGGAACTCAACCCACCTTCTCTGTCTTGCATTGAGTATTGGTTGAGTGAATATGTACTTTAGACTCTGATGGTCTGATCTTATCTTGAAGGGTCTTCCTAATAAATATTGCACCAAGAATTTAGAGCATGAACTATAGTGTCTAGCTCTAAATCATGAGTGGCATAATTAACCTTATCCTTTTTAAGCTTCCTTGAAGTATAAGCCACTACTGACTCTCCTTGCATGAGCACTCCCCCTAGTACTTCCAATTATGCATTCGTGCATACTGCAAACTCTCCTTGAGGATCCAAAATATTTAGTATCGTTGTAGTATTAAGCCTTTATTTCAACATGGTGAACATGGATTCACACTTCTTAATCCATTTGAATTCCTTTCCTTTCTTCTGGATATTAGTTATTACCAAGGCAATTTTTGAAAAATCCTTTATGTGGCACCGATAATAGCTTGTTATCCCCATGAATATTCTTACCTCAGTAACATTGGTAGGGGCCAACCAGTTTATCATGGCCTCTATTTTCTCTGGATCCATTGTGATAATTTTTTTTGCTATAATATGCTCTAAATAAAAATTGCTCTTGGCTAGATTCCCATAGAGTTGATTCTCTCTTGGCAGTTCCAAAATGACCCTGAGATGCTTATTGTGCTCTTCCCTGCTCTGTAAGTATATGAGTATGTCATCGATAAATACAAGGACAAACTGGTCCAAGTGCCTTCTGAACACACTGTTCATTAAGTTCATGAAGGTAGCAGGAACATTGGTTAGTCTGAATGGTAGGACGGTGAATTTGTAATGCCCATACCTTGTCTTAAATGTTGTTTTGTAAGTATCTTCCTCAAAAATCTTCATCTGGTGATACCATGAACTTAGGTCTATCTTGGTAAACACTGTGGCATATCTTAGTTTGTTGAATAAATCTTTGATCCTAGGTAGAGGGTATTGGTTTTTTATTATGGCTTTATTCAGCATCCTATAGTCAATGCACAATATTATAGATCCATACTTATTTTTCACAAATAGAATGGATGCACCCCATGGAAACACACTTGGTTTTATCAACCCTTTTTTTAAGAACCCTTGTAGTTGTACCTTTAACTCATGCATCTCAATAGTCAAAATCATATATGGTGATTAGTGGTTGGGTTTTTCTCCAGGTATAAAACCGATAGTGAAATCAAATGCTTGCATAGGAGGGAGTCATAGTAGATCCTTTGGAAATACATCCTGGAATTCTTGTATAATCAGGTGAGCCTCAATCACCTCTTCCTTTTGACAACTTTCAACTTCGTTCAACTCTACAATATAAATAGTCCCTCATTTTCTGAGGGCTTTCTTCAATTGCATAGCTGATAAAATATTGAATTTGCATGTCTCCTACTTGCTATAAATTCATAGCCTCTCTTTATTTCCTTCAAAATATTCTATCCATCTATCTCAAAAATTTATTACAACTTGATGGGTCTATAGCCAATCCATTCCTAGGACCACATCAAAGGTGTGAAGTGGGGCCACATACAAGTAACCTTCGGTGGTACCATTGTCAAAATTAATTTCCATCATTGGGAAACATTGGTTTATGGAGTAGGTCTATCAAGACCCATACTCAACATTCCATAATGAGCCAAATACCCTAGAATTTCTAGCATATCTTTGGCTAATTTACAAGAAATGAAACTAGCAGTGGATCAACTATCTACTAAGATATCTACTTGTTTACTGAGGATATTACCTTTGATGTTTAAAAGGGTGGCTTGCCCCTCAAGTTTCTGATTCCCAATTGCAACATAGATATTATGCATTGGTTCATTTTCTTTAGTGTTGGACATGCTTGTCCCTGGTCGATACAAGCATTAATTATCATAGTGCATTCCTTTGCAATGGTAACATCCATCCTTGGGCCCTTGTCTCTTTTCCATTTTTTACCTTTCTTAAAAAAATTATTCTTGAATTTCTTTTGGTTTCCATTTAATTTCTTCTATGGATTTTGGAGCTTCTGAGCCTTTCATTCTTGCTCTGCCTCCCATTATGTAACCCCATTTTTATTCCTCTTCTCTAATTCCTGACGTTTCTGCTTGGTCAGGTTTTCATACTTATAGGAAAAATGTGACTATGCTTTCTTTGCTAAATCATAAGCCTTTTGCAAGGATTTAGGCTCCCGCATCTCTACGTCATGCTTTATCTTATATTGCAATCCATGAGTAAACTTATGAATCCACATCTTCTCATTATGGGTAGGTACATACTTTAATATCTTTACCAACTTTCCGTAGTATACCTCCACTAAGTTACTCCCTTGTCTTAGGTTGGCAAAATCTTCAAACTTCAATGCATAGAAGTTCTTCGTGAGGAATCTCTTCTTGAATATGACTATAAATTTCTTCCATGGAATGTCTATCGATTCAATATTGGTTTCCTTGTAGTAAGTCTCCCACCAATCTAGAGTAGCTCCCTCAAGGTAAATAGTAGCCCAAACCTTTCGAGTACCCAAAGAATATCCCTTTACGATGAAGAAGACTTTTGGCTCTCTTAACCAAGATTCAGATGCATCTTTCTCCCCTTATACATCAAACTTGGAGATACAAAAATTAATTAGGTCTCTTATCATATCTTTCTCTAAGAGGGTTCTTGCTTGCTTCTATTCCATTTTTAGCCCCTCAACTTGGTTGACTTTTGAATAACTAACCTACAAATTTTGATTTGCCATGGTTTCTAGAACTTATCTTAATTGATCTTAAAACTCAGCAATTGTAGTGGTAAGTTCCTCTATTCCTACATTGGGAAATCCTAAATTCTCATTCTAGATCTCTTATTAGATATTACTTTTTTGAGTTTGTCTAGGTGGAGATCTTTTCGTCCTAGTCTTGGGTGGCATCTTGATATGGTTCCACCAAAAAAAGAGTTAGGTTACAGTTATCCCTTTACTGAATCACTAACTTGACCACATTACAGAGTCATTTTGCTAATCATTAGAGGTCTAACTAGGATGAGGTTCCTAGGTGAGGATATATCATCAATAGAAACACCCATACTAAGGAATATTTAATATTTATCATTCCTCATAATCAATTCCATTAGAACCTAATAGCAGAGACTTTAGGTTACTCCTACTTTCAGCTTATTCTCAAGCGAGCCTACAAATTTTGATTTGCCATGGTTCCAAAACTTGTCTTAACTGATCTTGCAACTCAGTAATTGTAGTAGTAAGTTCCTCTATTCCTACATTATGAACTCCTAAATCCTCATTCTAGATCTCTTCTTTGACATTACTTTGTCGAGTCTATCTAGGTGGAGGTCTTTCCATCTTGGCCTTGGGTGGCATCTTGATCTGGTTTCCACTAAAAAATGAGATAGGTTACAATTATCCCTTCACCGAATCACTAAATCGACCACATTACAGAGTAATTTTTTTAATCATTAGAGGTCTAACTAGGATGAGGTTCCCAGGTGAGGATTAATCATCAATAACAATGCCCATACTAAGGTATCTTTAATATCCATACTTCCTCGAAAATAATTCCATTAGAACCTAATAGCAAATACTCTAGGTTACTCTAGCATTCAATTTATTTCCAAGTGAGCCTCTTTGGAGATCCCCAAATATGTTTTACAACATATAAGAAGCTCTATACCCTTGAACCTAGAGCACTGATACCAAATGTAAGACCTCAAAAATACGAAACAAGAGAACACACAAACAAAAGAGAAAAAAATTATCTATAATTTTCTTTTACTAAGGAGAAGGATTCATAAATCGTCACCCAACCTTAGACCAACTTACTATTTGACATCCCCTAAGTTTCTCAATAACTATACCACACAATATTCCCTTCACACAATTTCGGCTGTATAAGCCTATATTATGTTGAGCATATAAGTCCATCCCTCTCATCAATCTTGATGAGTTATAATTACCACCTCCAATCATTAGAAGGTGTACATGCATCTCCATATCCACACAAGTCATTATCTGTAGTATGCTACATGTACTGCAAGCTAAGCTATCGATCTTGTCCATTGACAAACTATCTTAACTCTGGTACAATATTCCAAACCTAGTCATCAGTATCCTTTAGGTCATCTCAAGCCCTTAGGGTATCCTCTAAGTTCACCTAGAACTTACTAATGATTCATTATTTTAATCACACAAGAGCATTAAAGATCTAGATACTAAATCTAACAAAATAAATTATCCATCAACAAGAATAATCAAAGCGTAAAGAAACAATCACCAAATAGGCATACATTAAAAATTTAAATGTAATAAATTAAATAAATAAGCACTAAAAATAGTAGTTGTAGTGTCTATCTAGATACATAAATAAGTAGTACACCCCATACTTTCCATAATACTTTACATCCATTTCTTTAGGGAAATATCCCCATAATCTAATCTATTGCATAAATGACAAGATGTAAGGTAGAGAGCAAACTTGTGAATTGGTCCATCTCATGATTCTGGACTTCCCGCTCTTCCATCTATCAAGTGAGGATATTAGGGGATCAAGACACTCATGGATCTGGATAGACATGCTTCTATATGCACTTACTTAATTTATTGCCAAATTGCAATATACAAATAACCCAAGCAATTCAACTTACTAATGCATAGAATTGATCATGGAAACTACCCTTTCCATTTCCCCCCTTAGTCAAATTGATGGATTTAGTCAACCATGTATCAGCTCATGCACTCTATTTGTAAATAAATGAACCAACCTTCTCAACAATTAAAGTCCCATACCCTTAATTTATAAGAACTAGGTTCACACTCTCATTAATTAAAGCAACTACTTTAATTCCCAATAAACCTTTTTCTTCACTTCATAGCCTAAGGTCCTACACCCTTAAATTACAAAATAACCATAATTCATTTTATTTCATAACATAAGGTCCCATACCCTTAAATTACAAAATAACCATCATTTATTTTATTTCATAACATAAGGTCCGGGTGAGCAGAAAATTCTTAGACACGCCATGGTAAAGTCCTTACCTTGGGGCTTCAAAATAATTGCATCAATTTTCTTATTTTTATATTTCAAGGAAAGTTCTCCACTAACAATTGTTTGGCAAATTGATTACTTCTTGCTTGCTAGTGCTATTGAATAAATCAATCCTTTTATTAAAAATAGCATCTACCAACATCTTTTAAAATGACCAATTGCTCATCTTTTTTTTAATGAGATATTTTCTTAGAATAATTATTCATTTTAAATAATATCTTCTTATTTTTAAATAAATAAACCATTTATTTAAAAAATATATTTTTGCTTTTTATATAAATCAAACATTTATTTAAACATTATCTTTTTGTTTTTGTTTTTTAAATAAATAAAACATTTATTCGAATAAATCTATTTTTGTTTTTTTAAATAAATCAAACATTTATTTAAACAATATATTTTTGCTTTTTAAATAAATAAAACATTTATTTGAACAATCACACACGAAGTTGTGAAGGCAAACTATTTACTCCATGCTCACTAATTATCAATATTAATAATGCTGAAGTAAAATACAATCATGCAAGAGGGAGTCTTTCTGTTAATATAATCACTTATCTTAGCCTCTAGAACTTATGATATCTACTAGGTCATCAGTCTAGGTCTCAATTTGGTTAGATATTAACAATTATTCCTAATCGAATGCATGCCTATATGAATGTATTGATCTGTGTTACCTTTGAGTTACCTTATCATCACATCCTCTTCCTCAAGGACTCTCATCTCCAATGGATGACTCAATTCCTTCCTCTATCGAGCGCACCTGATCCTACACATTGGTAATTTATTAGTAGTATCATATCCTTCACTATCTATTTATTATTGTGAGGCTACTTAATTGCACAAAATTGAGTATTAGTCACATTTGTTAATACATTGTTTTTTTCATGTTCAAAGGTCCATCTGGGAGGGTCATGAAATTCTCCCCCACTAGGGCTAACACAATCCCTGGTGTTTTTTAGTTTCATATGGCATACAACATTAAACAATTTGTTACAATACCCTTAAAGTTCATCAAACAAGAAAGGAAAGTGTTTCCACACATCTACCACTTTCTCCCAGGTGGCATTTCTTTCAGAGAAATAGTCTCATTGAATCTTACATGCTCAAGGGTCCGATTCCTCATATCTTTAGAGCGAAACTCGAGGATCCTTACTGGAATTACTTTGATTACCTTCATATTTTCCATCTGCAAGTTAGAGGTATCCCACACATATTTAGGGTTAGCAATATATTTTCTAAGCAAAGATATGTTGAGAGTGTAATGGATTTTTGACAAATCAGGAGGTAAGGCGAGTCAGTATGCAATTTGGCTAATATTTTCAGTGATCTCAAAGGGTACTAAAAATTGTGGATCTAGTTTTGAGGACTTGATCACACTTTTTATTGGTTTGACACTTAAGAGTATTTTTCCTCCCACCAAGTTTTATCTAGGAGTTCTTTTCAAATTTATATAGCTCTTCTACCTATCAGCAACCTCCTTGAGCCTTTTCCTGATTACCCTAATTTGCTCTTCCATTTTCTTGACCATTTTTGGTCCAATTACCGCTCTATCCTCTAGGTTGTCCCATGACAAAGGTATCCTACACTTTCATCCATACAATGCATCAAAAGGTGCCATCCCTAAAGAGGAATGATATCCAATATTGTAGGAAAACTCCACCAATGACAAATAGTCTTCCCACAGAGACTTGTGGTCCATGAAATACATTCAAAGAAAATATTCTAGAACTTGATTTAACCGCTCTGTTTGACCATCTATTTCAAGGTGGTATGCTAAAATCATATGCAAATTTGTGCCTATTTCCTAATGTAGGGCTCTCTAAAATTCTAATGTAAACTTGGAATCCCTATCTGATATAATTACCTCTAGGAATCCATGTAGTATGAACACTTCTTTAACAAACCTATTAGCCACCACTTGAGCATCGTCCTTGGTACTCCAACATATGAAGTGTGCGACCTTGGTTAAATTTTCAACCATCACAAATATTACATCATGTTGGTACCTAGTCTTAGGTAAGCCTACAATAAAATCCATTGATATGACCTACCATTTTTGAGTAGGTATACTATGGAGATAAAAATATCTTGCAGGATGTTGGTGTTCTACCTTGACCTTCTGGCATTCGAGGCATCAAGCCATAAAATTTATAATATCCTTCTTCATTCCTGAAGAACACAAGCTTATACTGAGAGGGGGAGGGGTGAACAGTATAAGACCTCTTTTTACTTTTTCCTTTATACTTCAAAATAGTAAAGCAATATACCCAAAGCAATATCAAAGCAATGCACAATATCATCCACAAAGTGACACCAATTTTAACGTGGTTCACCCAGAATGGTCAGGCTACGTCCACAAAACTTTTCTCTAAAAGTTATCTCAAAGTTCTTTGGGAATCCTTCCCAATTACAATGTTTATGAGCCTCGGCCCAAAGGAGATACCTTCCCCCAATCTAAATTTATGAGCCTCTGCTCAAAGGAGATACCTTCCCCTCTGCTCTGGAAATGATCCCTCGGAAGATCAATTGCCTCTACCTCTTGCCAACACGTGGAACTCCTTTCCACCGAAGACCTCCTATCCTCAATGCTTAGCCTAAGAGACCTCTGCCTTCTATGATCATGTCCACAGTAGCTCAAAAACCTGTACCAAACACAGTCAATCGGTCTAGTACAAGTCTTCCTCTATCTGTCAGATCTGTCCAACACTTGAACAAATCAATCCTCTGCACACAAGCCTTCTCAAAGACTTGCCAAATCTATCCTCAAGTTCTTCTCATAGAACCAATGCACCTCTATCCTCAAGTTCTCTGATAGAACTATCAAACTCAGCTCACAAGTCCTCTGCTAGGACCTGTCCAAATCTGCTCACAAGTCCCCATCGGAACCTGTCCAAAAACTGCTCACAAGTCCCCACCGAAACCTGTCCAAAATCAGCTCACAAGTTCATCAAGAAAAACTTGCTTAGCATGAACCCACAAAGAGAATTGTTAGAGACCCAATGTGATTCATCAACCTCATAGAAGCATAAAGAGAATTGTTAGAGACTCAATATGTTCTATACTTAACTCCCAATCTCAATCTCAAATCTCAATCTCAATAGAATAAGATAGATGTAGTATGCTTTTCTCAAGAACATGAAACACAACCCAACAATTGCCAACCATGCAATATCTCATATAACAATGATACTCATGTTCTTTCCACAACCAATATCTTTTCTCAACCAATTAGGGCTTTAACAACAATGCTTATAGACAAGGTTTAACCAACATCATTCAACTCAACATTAACCTTGAAGCATTCAACCAATCATCACAAGAAAAGGAAACAAGTAGAAATCCTTTTCCCTCCAAAGATATTTGAACAAAACAGCCACCAACACAATATCACCAAATGCAAAGAATAACTTGCTCAAATCAACTCAATGGAGTAAGCCCAATATCATGAATCAAGTAAAGCAATAACTTGATCAAACAACCTCTATGGAAGCAACTCAACCATCAAACTCAAAACAGCCAACCAAGGGTTCCACCAACTCAATGCAAGTAGCTAGACTCACAAATATAAACCCTAGTGCACAAAGCTTCCACTATCTCAAACCAAAAATTATGCATTCACCAAAAACTCTCCTTAAGGATAACAATGCATAAGTAGTCTTCAACAAACCAGAAAATAGGATTTACACCTAGCCAAAGGATACCTAGTAGAATACCTTTTCACTCCAACCTTATTTCAGAAAACATACACCAATCATACTCATAAGAAGAATGTGTCCATACCTTATTGGAGTAGAAGATAATTGAACCTTCAAGTTGTCACCACACACAACTCTCAAACTTCCAACCAAGTTAGGGTTAGAATAAAAAGAAATGAGCAATAATATAAACTTCCTTTATTACACCTTTTAGCTCCACTTCTTTAAACACAACCACCACAAGTATAATATACAAACAAAGTAAAACCTCTTTACACCTTATTACTCCACATAAGCATTAAACATCAATAAAATAATGTCAAAGCAAAATATGACAACTTAACCTTATACCTCCATCAATTATATTTGCCAAGTCAACTCAAAATACTCCAAGCAAATAATAAAAGATATACCTTGGCCAACCTTAGTTCTCCAACCTTTGGAGAAAATGAATAACACCACCACAAATGCTAAAGCGCTTTCATTGCTGCTATCCTCGTGCATCACGACCAAGACGAAATTGCCCACAACATGGGTCAAACTTGGCACCTCTGCCCAACGCTTCTTCACTCAACACACCACCACCATTGGAGCACAAGTGCCCAATGAAAAATATAATGTAATCCTATGTGTTGTCTTCCTTCAATCGCCAAGGATTTGAAAACGTAAACGTTTTCCTCAAGCCACCACCATCATCATGAGCGCTGTCCAAAAACGTAACTCCCAGAAAACATAGTTCGCAGTCTTATCAAATGTCAGAGAAACGCAATCTGCTGGACGTCAAGCGCAAGAAAAACTTGGGCAATTCAATATGGATGGACAATGAAATACAGCAAAAAACATCGCTTTTTTGGAGGACACAAAGCTACGAAATTGCATCGATCGATGGTACCATTACTTTAGAAAATCATCCCCACTTATATAGCCATTTCTCCTTAATTGTTTGACGTCGGTGCTCCTCCAACGATGGCAACACGTCGGCGAATGAATTCTTTATGTGCATCGCTTAAGGGTTAAAAGACCCTTTAATAATAATTAAAATAATAATTATTATTATTTTATTAATAATAAATTAAACTTAGACCTTTGTCAAAGGTTTGAGTTAATTTAATTATTAATAATAAACATGGACCTTCAAGGTTTTTCAAGAAGTAAAAACCTTTGCATTAAGTTAAGCTTGGTTTTAATAAAAACCCTTAATGAGTCCAAATGGTTTTAAGAAAAACCTTTAACCTTGTCACCATGGTTTTAATAAAAACCCTTTAACATTATGAAGCTTCTCAAGATATTTTTGACATCACACTCTTTTTGATATCAACACAAAAATGCCTTTTGACATCAATGACAACTTATACACTTGAGCAAAGGCAATGTACCCAAAGTACCCAAAATTGCCAACAATCTCCCCCTTTGTCATTGATGGCAAACCTTTACCGAAAACACTTCTCAAGAGCCAAAACCGAAACCAACTGTGCTAACAACCGACCAACTGTGCCCACAACTCAGAATCTTCCTTTGAAGTTTTGCTCCCCCGAACTTGAAGCTTTCCTCTTCACTTTGAAGCTCTCCCCCTTACTCATATCTCTCCCCCTTTGTCATCAATGGCAAAGGGCCACCTTTGGGGCTCGGGACTAAGAATGAGCCTCTTAGCTTAGTCCCTCCCCCACCTCCTGATGAGGTGATTAATTCTGGGGTGGGAGTAAAACTCCCATTAGGCACTGATCATCATCAGCATCTATAACTTCCTTGTCGGGCCTTCTCTTGAACTCTTTGTCCATATTCCTGTTCTTGTCACTGTTCTTGTTCTTGTTCTCATCCCTGTTCTTGTCCATGCCTTGATCCTTGGACCTGATCATGCCACTGTTCCTATTCTTGTATTCTAGAATTTTAGCTCTACACCTGTCCGATTATGTGACCTTCATTGTTGCACTTGAAACACTTGACGATGTTGTTTCTCCGAGGTAAACCTGATCTTTGAATCCACCTGTTCGACCAAACCTATTCACCAAACCTATTCCCCTCCACCTTTCCAACTTTCTCTTTGACCAAACCTGTTCTTGTTATTTGCCTTGCAATAAACTGCCTTGTGCCCAAACTGTTGACAAGAGTAGCAATACCCTTGAAAGTAACTAGCACTTCTAAAATTTTCATTTACCTTCTTCACTTGAGCCATGCAATGTGAAGCCATGTGACCAAACTTGTGACAAGCAAAACATCTGCCTTGAAACTTTCCTTTATTTGACCTCTTAGGTTCTGAAAACTTCTTCTTCTCATTCTGAATTCTGTTTTCTGTTTCTGTGCATCTATCATTCAAAAACTCCTTTTCTGAAATACTTTCCTCATCAGAACTCTCTTCCTTTTGGAGTCTCTTACTAGACTCTCCAACTTGTTCCTTGTGTGGCTTAACAAAACCAAGGCCTGTTTTATCTGTTGTCTTTCTTTGACCTTTGATGAGTGACTTAACCTTTTTGGAGCTATCTTGAAACCTGTAAAGCTTATCCTTGTACTCTTTAGTTTCCTCTTTCAAAGAAGCCATTTTCTGTTCTAACTCACTATACTCAAGAACCTTAGACTCTAACTCATCCTTGAGTTCCTGTGTCTTAGCTATAGAGAAGTCAAGACTTTCTATAAGATCATCTCTCTCCATACAACATTCATCTAACTTATCCTTGAGTCTAGCATTCTTCTTTCTTTCCTTTTTCAAAGCACTAAGAGCACTAATAAGTTCACCTTTAAGATCTACCTCACCTTCCTCTATTTGTTTGCTTTTTGAATCATCAAAGCCTTTTTCAGATTTCTTATCACTAGAGGTGCTACCCTTTTCAAAAACCATACATGCATCTTCCTTATAGTTTTTTGAAGCATCCTCATACATACTAGAAACCAAATCATTATTTGTGCAATCATCCTCAAGGTGACCAAAATTTCCACATCTAAGACATTTCATGATAATGAATCTATGTTTCGGTTCTTCCTCTTTTTCTGATATGAACAACATCTCATTTTCATCATCACTTGAAGAACTTTCACTATCACTACTAGAACACTTACTTGCTTTGTCTAGGTAGAAACTCTTCTTGTGCTTGTGAGAATACCTCTTTCCTTGATTGCTATGCTCATCTTTGTTCTTCCTGTGATGCTTGTGCTTTTCAGAATCCTTGCTCTTAGAATCCTGTTTATCTTCATCACTTTCATTCTTGAGAATAGTACAATCAGTAGCATAATGACCAAACTTTCCACAATTGAAACATCTTATATTTTTCATACTTTTGTGCTTTCTAGAGAACTTGCCTTTCTTGTTGTAATATGCCTCTTCATCACTAGAAGACTCATCACTATCTTGAAGCTATTTACCCTTGGAATTCTTGGTAGCCTTGAAAGCTGCCTCTTTCTTGACATCAACCTTCACTTGAGTTCTCAACTCAAATGCTTGCAAGTATACTATGGAGCTCATCCTTTTTCAACTTATCCAAATCTTTAGCTTCCTCAATAGCAGAAATATTTTCACTAAATCTATTAGGAAGAGATCTTAAAATCTTATCACAAACATCATTTTCAGCAAGCTCAAGACCTAAGTCTTTCATGGAGTTAACAACCTCATCCATACGAAGCATGTAGTCACTAATATTTTCATCATCATTCATCTTGAGTTGTTCAAACATACCTTTGAAGTGTCTCAACTTGGCCTTTTTGACATTTGTATCACCTGTATGAACCACCTTCAACTGTTTCCACATTTCACTAGTTGTCTTGCAGTGAATCACTTTGGTGAGATCTGCTTTATGTAAGCCTTTCAGGATTGCATTCATTGCTTTTGAATTGTTGTGATGTAGGAGCCTTTCTTCTTTAGTATTAGGACCATGTTCAGGAATAGTGTACTCATCTTCAATCACTTCCCATACCTCATTCCCAAGTGCCATTAGATGAACCTTCATCCTTGCACTCCAAAGACCAAAATCTGACCCATCAAGAATAGGTGTTGCATTGCCACTTGAATGATCCATTGTGTTCTTTACTAGCTTTTCCTTCAAGCTGTTAAACTTTTTGAAGGCACCGACTCTGATACCAATTGAAGAACACAAGCTTATACTCGAGAGGGGGGGTGAACAGTATAAGACCTCTTTTTACTTTTTCCTTTATACTTCAAAATAGTAAAGCAATATACCCAAAGCAATATCAAAGCAATGCACAATATCATCCACAAAGTGACACCAATTTTAACGTGGTTCACCCAGAATGGTCGGGCTACGTCCACAAAAATTTTCTCTAAAAGTTATCTCAAAGTTCTTTGGGAATCCTTCCCAATTACAATGTTTATGAGCCTCGGCCCAAAGGAGATACCTTCCCCCAATCTGAATTTATGAGCCTCTGCTCAAAGGAGATACCTTCCCCTTTGCTCTGGAAATGATCCCTCAGAAGATCAACTGCCTCTACCTCTTGCAAGCACGTGGAACTCCTTTCCACCGAAGACCTCCTATCCTTAATGCTTAGCCTAAGAGACCTCTGCCTTCTATGATCACGTCCACAACAGCTCAGCAACCTGTACCAAACACAGTCAGTCGGTCTAGTACAAGTCTTCCTCTGTCTGTCAGATCTGTCCAACACTTGAACAAATCAATCCTCTGCACACAAGCCTTCTCAAAGACTTGCCAAATCTGTCCTCAGGTTCTTCTCATAGAACCAATGCACCTCTGTCCTCAAGTTCTCTGATAGAACTATCAAACTCAGCTCACAAGTCCTCTGCTAGGACCTGTCCAAATCTGCTCACAAGTCCCCACCGGAACCTGTCCAAAAACTGCTCACAAGTCCCCACCGGAACCTGTCCAAAACAGCTCACAAGTTCATCAAGAAAAACTTGCTTAGCATGAACCCACAAAGAGAATTGTTAGAGACCCAATGTGATTCATCAACCTCATAGAAGCATAAAGAGAATTGTTAGAGACTCAATATGTTCTATACTTAACTCCCAATCTCAATCTCAAATCTCAATCTCAACAGAATAAGATAGATGTAGTATGCTTTTCTCAAGAACATGAAACACAACCCAACAATTGCCAACCATGCAATATCTCATATAACAATGATACTCATGTTCTTTCCACAACCAATATCTTTTCTCAACCAATTAGGGCTTTAACAACAATGCTTATAGACAAGGTTTAACCAACATCATTCAACTCAACATTAACCTTGAAGCATTCAACCAATCATCACAAGAAAAGGAAACAAGTAGAAATCCTTTTCCCTCCAAAGATATTTGAACAAAACAACCACCAACACAATATCACCAAATGCAAAGAATAACTTGCTCAAATCAACTCAATGGAGTAAGCCCAATATCATGAATCAAGTAAAGCAATAACTTGATCAAACAACCTCTATGGAAGCAACTCAACCATCAAACTCAAAACAGCCAACCAAGGGTTCCACCAACTCAATGCAAGTAGCTAGACTCACAAATATAAACCCTAGTGCACAAAGCTTCCACTATCTCAAACCAGAAATTATGCATTCACCAAAAACTCTCCTTAAGGATAACAATGCATAAGTAGTCTTCAACAAACCAGAAAATAGGATTTACACCTAGCCAAAGGATACCTAGTAGAATACCTTTTCACTCCAACCTTATTTCAGAAAACATACACCAATCATACTCATAAGAAGAATGTGTCCATACCTTATTGGAGTAGAAGATAATTGAACCTTCAATCTGTCACCACACACAACTCTCAAACTTCCAACCAAGTTAGGGTTAGAATAAAAAGAAATGAGCAATAATATAAACTTCCTTTATTACACCTTTTAGCTCCACTTCTTTAAACACAACCACCACAAGTATAATATACAAACAAAGTAAAACCTCTTTACACCTTATTACTCCACATAAGCATTAAACATCAATAAAATAATGTCAAAGCAAAATATGACAACTTAACCTTATACCTCCATCAATTATATTTGCCAAGTCAACTCAAAATACTCCAAGCAAATAATAAAAGATATACCTTGGCCAACCTTAGTTCTCCAACCTTTGGAGAAAATGAATAACACCACCACAAATGCTAAAGCGCTTTCATTGTTGCTATCCTCGTGCATCACGACCAAGACGAAATTGCCCACAACATGGGTCAAACTTGGCACCTCCGCCCAACGCTTCTTCACTCAACACACCACCACCATTGGAGCACAAGTGCCCAATGAAAAATATAATGTAATCCTATGTGTTGTCTTCCTTCAATCGCCAAGGATTTGAAAACGTAAACGTTTTCCTCAAGCCACCACCATCATCATGAGCGCTGTCCAAAAACGTAACTCCCAGAAAACATAGTTCGCAGTCTTATCAAATGTCAGAGAAACGCAATCTGCCGGACGTCAAGCGCAAGAAAAACTTGGGCAATTCAATATGGATGGACAACGAAATATAGCAAAAAACATCGCTTTTTTGGAGGACACAAAGCTACGAAATTGCATCGATCGATGGTACCATTACTTTAGAAAATCATCCCCACTTATATAGCCATTTCTCCTTAATTGTTTGACGTCGGTGCTCCTCCAACGATGGCAACACATCGGCGAATGAATTCTTTATGTGCGTCGCTTAAGGGTTAAAAGACCCTTTAATAATAATTAAAATAATAATAATTATTATTTTATTAATAATAAATTAAACTTAGACCTTTGTCAAAGGTTTGAGTTAATTTAATTATTAATAATAAACATGGACCTTCAAGGTTTTTCAAGAAGTAAAAACCTTTGCATTAAGTTAAGCTTGGTTTTAATAAAAACCCTTAATGAGTCCAAATGGTTTTAAGAAAAACCTTTAACCTTGTCACCATGGTTTTAATAAAAACCCTTTAACATTATGAAGCTTCTCAAGATATTTTTGACATCACACTCTTTTTGATATCAACACAAAAATGCCTTTTGACATCAATGACAACTTATACACTTGAGCAAAGGCAATGTACCCAAAGTACCCAAAATTGCCAACTATTCCTACCCAAAAAAATTCCTTTTTAGGTTTTCTCTCATTTTTACCCCTCCAGGGTGAGCCATATAAGGAGATCTATGGGCAACCTGCATCAATATCTTCCTTAAATCTCTTAATTTTGGTATGATGATTCTCCCTTTATAAGATACGAGGTTATCTATCACCCCAAATTCCTTATTCCCCTCCAGGTCTTCTCTTAACTTGGATATAATTTATTGATAATATCCATATTGAAATTGCTTGTCTTACTTGATCCATGACCTTTATGTGTCTCTTGGTTATGGCTGCTAGGTGTCTCCTTCTACTCAGGGCATCTAAAATCTTATTTTATTTTCCTTTAATGTACTCAATTTCAAAATTATACTCAATGAGAAACTTGACCCACCTTCATTACCTTACATTGAGCATTGGTTGAGTAAATATGTACTTCAGACTCTGATGGTATGATCTTAACTCGAAGGTTCTTCCTACTAAATAATGGCACCATGCATTTAGAGCATGAAATACAATGGCTAGCTCTAAATCATCAATGGTATATTTAACCTCATGCTTTTTAAGCTACCTTGAAGTATAAGCCTCAATCACCAGTGGCATATTTAACCTCAATCACCTCTTCCTTTTGATCACTTTCAACTTATTTCATCTTTACAACATAAAAAATACCTCCTTTTCTGAGGGCTTTCTTCAACTGCATAGCTAACAACATCTAGGGTATAAATGTCCCTTGCTTTCTATAAATTCATAGATTCTCTTTATTTCCTTTAGGATATTCTATCCATCTATCTCAAAAATTGATTATAGCTTAATGCGTCTGTAGCCAATTCATTCCTAGAACCACATCAAAGGTGTGAAGTGGGGCCACATACATGCAACCTTCTATTGTTCCACTATTTAAATTAATTTCCATCATTGGGAAATATTGGTTTACAGAGTAGGTATGTCCAGACCCATACTCAACCTTCCATCCATGAGCCAAATACCCTAGCATTTTCGACATATATTTGGCTAATTTACAAGAAATAAAACTATAATTGGCTCCACTATCTACAAAAATATATGCTTGCTTACTAATATCTTACCTTTGATTATTAAAGAGGTGGCTTGCCCCTCAAGTTTTTGATTCCCAGTTGCAGCGTAGATCTTATGCATTGGTTCCTTTCCTTTGTTATTGGACATGCTTGTCCCTGGTCGATACAGGCATTGATTAGCATAGTGCGTCCCTTTGCAAAGGTAACATCCATCCTTGGACCCTTGTATCTTTTTTATTTTTTGCTCCTTGTCCTTAATCATCACTACTGGAGTTGATGGTTTCTATAAAGGAGATTTAGCATTATTAGGTTTATTACCTTTCTTGAAAAATTTCTTCTTGAATTTATTTAGTCTTCCATTGAATTTCTTCTTTGGATTTTGGGGATTCTTAGCCTTTCTTTATTTCTCTACTTTCCATTTTATAACCCTATTGCTATTCCTCTTCTTTAATTCTTGATATTCCTGCTCGATCAAGTTTTCATACTTATAGCATAAATGTGACTCTACTTTCTTTGCTAAATCATAAGCCTTTTGAAAGGATTTAGGCTCCTACATCTCTACGTCATGCTTTATCCTAGATTGTAATCCATGAGTAAACTTATAAATTTGCATCCTCTCATTATAGGCATGTAAAAACTTCAATAGATTTACCAACTTTCGATAGTATACCTCCACTAAGTTATTTCTTTATCTTAAGCTGGCAAACTCTTTATATTTCAGTGCATAGAAGTGCTCTATGAGGAATCTCTTTTTGAAGATGACTATAAATTCCTTCCATGGAATATCTATCGATTTAATCTTGGTTTCCTTGTAGTAAGTCTTCTACCAATCTAGGTAGATCCCTTAAGGTAAATAGTAGGCCAAACCATCTGAGTATCCAAAGAATATCCATTTACTGTGAATAAGATTGCCAGCTCTCTTAACCAAGCTTCAGCTACATCTCCCTCCTCTTCTCCATAAAACTTGGAGATATAGATATTCTTTAGGTTTCTTACCATATATTTATCTAAGAGGGGTCTTGCTTGCTTCTATTCCTTTGTCAGCCCCTCAAATTGGTTGAATTTTGAATCTCTAGCCTACGAATTTTGATTCAATATGGTTTACAACACTTATCTTAACTGATCTTGCAACTCAGCAACTGTAGTAGTAACTTCCTCTATTATTGCATTGGGAAATCCTAAATAATCATTCTATCTTATTTGACATTAATTTATCAAGTCTATCTAGGTGGATGCCTTTACATCCTGGCCTTGAGTGGCATCTTGATCTGGTTTCCACCAAAAAATAAGTTAGGTTACAGATATCCCTTTACTGAATCACTAACTTGACCACATTATAGAGTCCTTTTGCTTATCGTTAAAGGTCTAACTAGGACGAGGTTCCTAGGTTTGGATATATCAACAATACCAACACCGATACTAAGGTATATTTAATATCTATCCTTCCTCAAAATCAATTTTATTAGTACCTAATAGTAGAGACTCTAGGTTACTCTAGCTTTCAGCTTATTCCCAGGTGAGCCTTTTTAATATCCTCGAATCTTTTTTATATCACATAAGAAGCTTTATACCCTCGAACCTAAAGAACACAATATTATACTAAGAGGCGGGTGAACAATATAAGATCACTTTTTAATTTTCTTTCTCAAAAAATATTATCCAACATAATCAATTGCAATATCAACAACAATAATCAAAGCAATGCACAAATCATCACACACAATAGAGACACCAATTTTACGTGGTTCACCCAATGTGGGCTACTCCACGCAAAAAATATTTCACTAAAATTTTCTCAACAAATCTCTTGGGAATCCTTCCCTATTACAATTGTTTATGGACCTATGTCCAAAGAAGACACCAATACCCTCATCAAGTTTGTAAATATCTATCCATAGGAGAAGTCTTTCCCCTCTACTAGATTGTGGATCTCTATCCACTAGAGAACTCCTTATCCTCTACTCTGGTTGGTGATCTTCTAGAAGAATATTGCATCCACTACATTGGCTTGTGGATATCTCTCCACTGAAGACCTATGTCCTCACTCAGAAGATATCTATCCTATTTGCCCTAGCTAATGGATCTCTATCCATTGGAGACTATTATCCTCTACTTTGTTACCTCCAAATATTGCTCCGAGCTCTGCTCAATATATTTCTCAAATCTACACTAAACACTATCCTTTGGTATAACACAAATATGCTCACAAGTCTGTCTCTAGTCTAGCACAATTTTACCCTTAAATTTGCATCAAACTTTCTCCTCTAATCTATCCTCAAATCTATCCTCAAGACTTAACACAAAGCTTGATCCAATCACAAATCAACTCTGCTAGATCTAACCCAAGCCTTAACTCAAAGCTTGAACAAATCAATCAATCAAATCTACTCTCAAGTCTTCTCAAAGACTTACCTCAAATCTATCCATAAGTTCTCTCAAGAACTTGCTCAATCTACTCTCAATTCTTCATCAAGACTTACCTCAAATCTGCTCAACAAGTCCTCTCTAGAACTTTTCCAATATACTCAATAAGTCTTCACCAAGACTTACCTTAAATATGCTCAACAAGTCATCTCAATAACTTTCTCTAACTACTCAACAAGTCTTCAAAAAGACTTACCTCAAATATTCTTGTAAGCTTCTACAAAAGCTTACACAAATTAGTCCTTAAGCTTTCACAAAATATTACTCAACTCTGTCCTTAAGTCCACTCTAGGACTTACTCAAATCTTCCCACAAGATTTTACAAAAGGTTGCTAAAATCTATCCTTAATTCCACTCTAGGACTTACTCAAATCTACCCACAAGATTTCACAAAAGCTTGCTAAAATTTATCCTTAAGTCCACTCTAGGACTTACTCAAATCTTCCCACAATCTTTCACAAAATCTTGCTCAACTTTGTCCTTAAGTCCCCTCTAGGAATTACTCAAAACAGTCCACTAGCTTTCACAAAAGCAGATTCAAATCAATTGCAAAACTTGCATACAAAACTCAACTTAATCTCTTTAAGAAAATTTTTTCAATCACATAAACAAATTTCACTTAAAATGTTTTTTAACCACATAAATATATAGAGAATGATTAGAGACTCAATATGTTTCACACTCACAAAATACTCAATCACTTCCAAACTCTCTTTCAAATCAATTTAGAATAAAGAACAATTTGTTTCACATAACTATCACTCCAATAATTTCAATTAATAATGCTCAACCAACTTCACTCAACCATTCACTCAATGAAACACAACTTGCTTACAAATCCTAATCAAGTGTTTCACTATAATTCCAATCAACTCACACTATGGAACTCAAATCTTGACTCAAGATGATTTCAAATTCACATAACAATGATACTCATGATCTTTCACAAACCCTAGTTCAATATAGTTCTCAACTTCACATAACAATGATACTCATGATATTTCACAAACCCTAGTTCAAGATAGTTCTCAATTTCACATAACAATGATACTCATGATATTTCAACATCCACAAATCATGCACATTAAAACTCACTCAACATTTCCAACAATGCTAATCCTTTTCACTCCAACTTTGCATTTCACAACATTCAATCCAACAATATTTCACTCACAAGGAAGATGTACCCATACCTTTTGTTTTTATGGAGATATACCTTCAAAACCCGTTTTAATCACAATCAAATCCTCTTTTCCAATTTCAAGGTTAGATAGAAACAACCTATTTCAAAATCTCCACAAATATCCTCCTCAACAATTAATTCACCATTACAAAAATTAACAAGACTCAAGTACACCTTATTATCTCCAAACTTCTCAAAATATCACTCAACACTTAAAAAACAATTTCCTTTATAAACTTCAAACTATTCAATGCATAGAAGACCAAGTTCCTTTATAACCCCTTATAAACTTCCCATAAAATAATATTCAATCCTATAAAATTAAATCCTTTTTCAACCCTTATTACTCCAACCTTTATTTATTTTTCAAAGCACAAAATAATATAAAATATCCAAAAACCCTTATGACTCCCTAAATTTTACCAAGGTGCTATGTAAAAGTCACGTGGCCTTAATGCATATGCACTTGCCAACCTTAGCACAAATTAAAAGTCAAATGAAAAATATAATGCTTACCTTATACACCTTTGCCCACATGTAAAATTATAGCACATGCCTTCGCTATGCTTTGAACCTGTGACCTTGCTACCACTGCTGCACTCTAGCCGAAGCTAGGCAGCCATTGGGCTGCATGCCCACACAAACACTAACACTAGCGCACTCATCCTTATTACCTCTACAATTTTTGGTGATTGAAAATAAAATGACTTCTCTCTCAAAAATGACTGCACGGGGATTTGAAACCCTAACCTTTGCCCTGTGAACATCTTAACCCTGCCTTGACCACCAACTATGCTAATGAGTGTTATGGATATTCTCTAGTCACACCACATATATTTAATCATTCGTCTACCCTCCAAAGTGTTTAGAAACGCACAATATCTTCTTCCTCACAGCAAAAGTGCCCAATATAACTTAGACTTTGGTATTCAAAAATGCATGGATGGGGTTAATTAAAAATTTAACTCCCCTTTATATATGCATTGCTTTTTGCGCTCGAAGTTGGATTTAATTTGAATTAATAAATTAATTTATAACCTTTAACTTTGGTGCCCCAATTTATTTAAATTAAAATTATAACCTTTAGGTTAAAATATTTTAATTTAAATAAATTAAATTAAATATTTTTCAAACTGCTCAATGGGTCTTTTGAGGAATAAATTATTTTTAATAACTACTTGGACCAGCTCTCTTCATCTCAACCTGTAACCTAGAATATTATAATATTAAATATTATAATATTATTATTGCCTTTTAAACCTGCTTCACCTTCCTTAGTACTTGCTTTTAAATCTGCTTCTCCTTCCTTGGGTCTTCAACCTTTTAGGCCTCCTTAGACATATAATATTAAAAATAAATATTATATCCTATTCCTTTAAACATCTTCCTTGATTTTTGGAAAAACCACCTAATGACATTAATGATGACAAAATTGAAACAACAACCTCTTAACAACTTCTTGACATCAATGACAACAAAACTTGCTGAAATTTCCAACAAAACCTAGAGCTCGGATACCAAATGTAACACCCCAAAAACATGAAATAAGAAAACACACAAACAAAAGAGAAACAAATTATCTATAATTTTTTTTGGACTAAGGATATGGATTCATAAATCCTCACCCAACCTTAGACTAACTTACTGTTTTACGTCCCGTAAGTTTTTTAAAAACTATACCACACAAGATTCCCTTCATGCAAGTCCATGTGCATAAGCCTATATTATGTTAAGCATATAAGTCCATCCCTCTCATCAGTCTTGATGAGCTAGACTTACCAACTTAAATCATTAGAAGGTGTACACACATCTCCATATCCACACAAGTCGTTATGTGTGGTATGCTATGTGTACTGTGAGCAAAACTATCGATCTTGTCCACTAACAAGCTCTCTTAACTTCGGTACAATCTTCCAAACATAGTCACCAATATCCCTAAGAAGGCCTCAAGCCCTTAGGGTATCCTCTAATTTCACCTAGAAACTTTTTAATGATTCATTATTTTAATCACACAAGAGTATTAAATATCTAGATACTAAATCTAACAAAATGAATTATCCACTAGCAAGAATAATCAAAGCGTAAAGAAACAATCACCAAATAGGCATACATTAAATATTTAAATGCAATAAAATAAATAAAGAAGTACTAAACATAGTAGTTGCAATGTCCATTTAGATACATAAATAAGTATGGTACACCCCATACTTTCCACAATACTTTACATCCATTTCTTTAGGGAAATATCCCCACAATATAATCTATTGCATAAATGACAAGATGTAAGGTAGAGAGCAAACTGGTGAATTGGTCCATCTCATGATTCTAGCCTTCCATATTTTCCATAGATCAAGTAAGGATATTAGGGGATCAGGAAACTCATAGATCCATATAGACATGCTTCTATATGCATTTACTTAATTCATTATCAAATTGCAAATATACAAATAACCATTGCAATTCAATTTACTAATGCATAGCATTGATCATGGAAACTACCCTTTCCATTTTCTCCCTTCGTCAACTTGAGGTATTCCGTCAACCATGCATCAAATCATGCACTCTATTTGCAAATAAATGAACTAACCTTCTCAACAATTAAAGTCCCATACCCTTAATTGCTAAGAATTAGGTTCACACATCTCATTACTTAAAGCAACTACCTTAATTCCCAATAAACCTTTTTCTTCATTTCATAGCATAAGGTCCCATACCCTTAAATTACAAAATAACCATCATTCATTTTATTTCATAACATAAGGTCCCATACCCTTAAATTACAAAATAACCATCATTCATCCTATTTCATAACTTAAGGTCCCATACCCTTAAATTACAAAACCACCATCATTCATTTTATTTCAAAACATAAGGTCCAATACCCTTAAATTACAAAATAATCATCATTCATTTTATTTCATAATATAATGTCCCATACCCTTAAATTATAAAATAACCATCATTCATTTTATTTCATAACATAATTACAAAATAACCATCATTCGTTTTATTTCATAACATAAGCTCCCATACCATTAAATTACAAAATAACCATCATTCATTTTATTTCATAACATAAGGTCCCATAACCTTAAATTACAAAATTACCATCATTCATTTTATTTCATAACATAAGGTCCCATACCCTTAAATTACAAAATAACCATCATTCATTTTATTTCATAACATAACATAAGGTTCCATACCCTTAATTTTCAAAATAACCATAATTTATGTTATTTCATAACATAAGGTCCCATACCCTTAAATTAAAAAATAACCATCACTCATTTTATTTCACTAAAATCTACCATTTAAGTTAATGAGCAGTAAGTAGAGCTTTCACACAATCATTATCACAAAATCTATTCTTTTAAATAATGAACAACACCTAAAGCTTCTACACCTCATTACTCTAACACCTGTAATTTAAAATATAAGCAACACTTAAAGTGTCCTACACATACACGAACAAGAAGATAACCAACCTTCAATGGATGGGTTGACGTATCCTAAAACATGAGAGGAGATGTAGGGTAGCCAAGGTTTAGAAGAAGTGGCTTCCACATTGGCAACACCAGAGAAGATGGTACTCATGCACCTACGATATCACTAGTCACCGTGGCAAAAAGATCATTCTCAGGTGTCGATAGCATTCAAGGCTACTTCCCATCCAACTATGACTACAATGGGAGGGTTTACCTATGGAGCTACTTTATTGGATTTCTCCTAAAAAACCTAGTCAATTTCCAATGATAGCGGCAAGGTGTTGATGCCATTGTGTCTATCCTACCTATAGAGGGACAAAGACCATGCTTCCAAGCAGGGATTACACATAGTCTTCCAAGGAATGCAGCCACATGACCATCGTAGGGTCTACACATAATTCTCAAAGGAATGTAGCCATACTTCCATCATCATGTCTAACATAATATTCAAAGGATGTAGCCATACTACCATCGTAGTGGCTAAACATAGCACTTCAAAGGACATAACCATACTGGCATTGTAGTGGCTAAACACAATACTTCAAAGGACGTAGCCATAATACCATCGCAATGGCTAAACACAACACTTCAAAGGATGTACCCATACTGCCATCATAGTGGCTAAACATAACACTTCAAAGGATGTAGCCATACTACCATCATAGTGGCTAAACACAACACTTCAAAGGACATAGCCATACTGCCATCCTAGTGGCTAAACATAACACTTCAAAGGACATAGCCATACTACCATTGTAGTGGCTAAAAATAACACTCCAAAGGATGTAGCCATATTGCCATCGTAGTGGCTAAACATAACACTTCAAAGGATGTAGCTATACTGCCATCACAGTGGCTAAACACAACACTCACAGGAGCATAGCCACACTGCCATCACAGGGGCTAAACATAGTATTCACATGAGCATAGCCACACTATCATCACAAGGGCTACTTGGATTATAAAGGACCATAGCCACACTACCATTGTAGGGACTACACACAATATTCAAAGGAACATAGCCACACTAGCAACGTAGGGGCTACACACAACATACAAAGGAGCTAGTCACACTGCCAACATAGGAGCTACATATAGCATACAAAGAAATAAATGACAACTCTATATGAACTAACTTGGATCACCTATACCACTCACGTAGATGTCTGTTGCTCTTTGATCTCCTTCACTGTTTTAATCTCCTTCATTGCTTTGCTCTAGCTTCCCTAGTTTTCTACTCCTCCTCCTTTATGCTAACCTCCTTCATGCTTAACTCCATATGTGTCTTCTTTTATTCCCGGTCCACATCCCTACCTACCCACCATTACTCCTCGACCACCTCTGATAGGTGGTAGGGTGGGCATGCTTCCCCCTCTTCCCAATGCGATCACCATAAAGATATTTTCCTTCACGTTAGTGGAGCTTCATGCAACTTGACCCAATCGTATTTTCAAAGGGCAACCCGAACCATTCGACCGAGCACCATCTTGTCACATTTACACCTTAGGTTGATCGTTGGGTGAGCGGCGACTTCTTAGACATGCCATGGTAAAGTCCTTACCTTGGGGCTTCAAAATAATTGCATCGATTTTCTTATTTTTATATTTCAAGGAGAGTTCTCCACTAACAATCATTTTGTAAAAGGTCCGAGGTGTAGACCAATTGGTTCATCCAAACCCCATAAGGGGGGCAGAGGTCCAAGGTTCAAATCTCGAGCCTCGTCGGATTGAACGCTTGTCCCTTTCCTGGTGCTTTTAGCAACGTAAAAGGTTTAAAATTATTGTGGCATGGCGATTATAGGGGCGGACTATGCGAAGATCTATGTGGCGATTTTCGGGGTGGACAACGCAAAATACTATGGCAGCCATAAAAGCTGGACAACCTGCCCAGATTTGTGGTGGCTATCGATTCCACCATGTTAAAAAAAAACAATCATTTGGTAAATTGATTACTTCTTGCTTGCTAGTGCTATTGAATAAATCAATCCTTTTATTAAAAATAACATCTACCAACATCTTTTAAAATGACCAATTGCTCATCATTTTTTTAATGAGATCTTTGCTTAAAATAATTATTCATTTTAAATAATATCTTCTTGTTTTTAAATAAATCAACCATTTATTTAAACAATATATTTTTGCTTTTTAAATAAATAAAACATTTATTTAAACAATATCTTTTTGTTTTTTAAATAAATCAAACATTTATTTGAATAAATATCTTTTTGTTTTTTTAAATAAATCAAACATTTATTTAAAAATATCTTTTTGCTTTTTAAATAAATCAAACATTTATTTAAAAATATCTTTTTGCTTTTTAAATAAATCAAACATTTATTTAAACAAGCACACACAAAGTTGTGAAGGCAAACTATTTACTCCATGCTCACTAATTATCAAGATTAATAATATTGAAGTAAAAGACAATCATGCAAGTGTGTCAAACAAAGAGGGAGTCTTTCCATTAATATAATCACCTATCTCAGCCTCTAGAACTTACGATAGCTACTACGCCATCAGTCCGAGGCTCAAGGTGGCTAGATATTGACGATTATCCCTAATTGAATGCATGTCTATATGAAGTTATCTATCCGTGTTACCTTTGAGTTGCCTTATCATCATATCCCCTTCCTCAAGTACTCTCATATTTGGTGGATGACTCAATTTCTTCCTCTCTCGAGTGCACCTGATCCTACACATTGGCAATTTATTAGCAGTATCATATCCTTCACTGTCTATTTATTATTGTGAGGCTGCTTAATTGCACAAAATCGACTATTAGTCACATTTGTTAATACATTATTTTTTTTTCATGTTCAAAGGTCCATCTAGGAGGGTCTTGATACAAGCTCAATAAAATATTTAAAATGTTGTTAGTGTCCCTGTATCTAGCATGGTTGAAATTTTTGGCATCACAAATTGTCATATTTTTTTAGGTTGACTTACAAGTGCAATTATTTTATTGTGGGATCTTTGATTAAGACCCTAAACACTCCCCCCTATGTTTCCTTAGTTGTAGATGCTCTGCTTGAGGAATAATGGTGAATAATGGTACTCTATGATGCTGCCACCCTAGTTTGAAATCAATGACCAAATATTACCCCCTTTTTTGGTGATTTAAAGCAATGCCCTCCTGCTACCATAATTTCTAACCCTTTTGCCATAATTTTTTTTCATCACCCTCTTATATTTTACTTTCCTAAGGTTTACTTTGGGTAAACCAAGTTGTTAGAGATCACATTGTGATCGCACCACCGATGCACCACCGTTGCATGGTACCCTCACACTCAGGAGTGCAATAAAGGGAGGGGGACCCTCTCAAGCCCCACCTTCCTTTATCCCATATGGGAAGGGAAGGACACCATATAAGGTTCTAGGAACCATACTAAATCGACCATCAAGTAGTGGTTGGGGACTCGACCACTTGGTGGTCACTTGGCACCAAGAGAGTGTACACCTAGACCCTTGATCATATTCTTGTTTGCTCTTGGTGAAACATGGCTTGAGCAGTTGGGGGACTATCAAAACCATTTTTATTTTTGTATGTCAATTGTTGTTTAGCCAAATTGATGCTTTGAGAATGTTTATGGTTAACTAACCTTGGGTGGCTTCCATGTGGGGGGCACTTGTGGCTCCTACGTGGAGCCATGTGTGGGTGGTAGGACCTGCCTATGCGGGTCTCCCTGGTTTCACCGAAGGTAGAGGCTCTAGAGGGTCATCTACATAGAGGGCCAAGGGACCTAGAGGGTGCATGTATCATGGAATTTTTAAAATAATTATTTTAAAATATATATATACACTACACCAAAAAAGGGCTTTAATAACGATTAAAATAAGGTGGTTTTTACGATGGTAAAAATCTGCCCTAATAGATCCTAAGAGGGTGGTTTAAATTGGACCTCTTAGGATAACCATACTCTTAGGTCTAAGAGGGTTGTTTAAAACTGCCCTCTCAGGGTCTTAGTATGAAAAAATATAAAGACCATGAGAAAAGAAAATGTAAATATGATTGAATCTAGAGCATTTTTATCGCGAACCATTGACACTAATTTAGATAAATGCATAGACAATAGTACCGTAGGAAAAGGAGATCTCTCATTTTTATTTCAAAGCTCGAGCTAGGGCTTGATAGTGAACCATAAATACTTGTTTATAGTAGCACATAACATAACATACGAAGGGACCACGTGAAAAGCAGAGCTCTCATTTTTCTTATTTCAAAGCTTGAGCTAGGGATTTAAATTAAAAGGGCAAAGATTTTTCACTAGGTGGAGAAGTGTGCACCACAACAGATAGAGGAAGGAAAGTGTGAGCTGATTCTTTCTCTGCCTTACCTGATGAAAGGAGATTTTAAGTGGCAAGCACTACTCATGATTTGGAGTCTGGTTATCTTTCATTACAATTTTTTATTCGAGTTTCCAAGGATTCCTAAAACTTTTATTCACATAAGCTTTTGCCAATTTGGGGCTTCCCACAAAATTTCATTTGTTTTAGGGTTTGACTAGCCATACCAGTTGGAAAAGGGTTTCATTAATTGTAATTCGAATTAATTTTATTTGGGGTTGACTGGCCATGTTATTTATTCCTCCTCTTGTCTCATTGATCGTCACAATGATTACTTCTAGCTCATTTTATTCCAATCCTGGTACTGAAAGCTCTCTTCCTTGAATAGACATGGTTGCAGATTGGAAGGCTCTCCTAAAGTTGTATGAAACATTTTAGTTGGCCACCTAGCATTGAATTAAAACCTAATTTATTATGGAAGAAATTTATATATGGGAGAGGAATTCGAATTAATTTTATTATGGAAGATAAATTGTAATGTGGTTGGACAAGGGTTTTTTAATTGTAATTCGAATTAATTTTATTTGGGGTTTGACTAGCCATGTTGGTTGGACAAGGGTTTTAGCATAACTTCTAATACCTTTCAAGGCTTTTTATTTTGGGATTTGTATGGCCATGTCGATTTGACAAGGATTATTTATTTTAGGAGTTGACTGACCATAATTTCTTCTTCCCTGTCCACCTTCTACTCTGAAACTTCTCATGAGCTCTTCCTGTTGCAACTTTGAGGCCAATGCTGCATTCAATTATTCTTGATTATCATTTATTATTCCTCCTCTTGTCTCATTGCTTCTCACAATGATTACTTTTGGCTCATTTTCTTCCAATCTTGGTACTGAAAGCTCTCTTCCTTGAATAGACATGGCTACAGATTGGAAGGCTCTCTTGAAGTTGTATGAAACATTTTAGTTGACCACCTAGCATTGAATTAAAACCTAATTTATTATGGAAGAAATTTATATATGGGAGAGGAATTCAAATTAATTTTATTATGGAAGAGAAATTGTAATGTGGTTGGACAAGGGTTTTTTTAATTTTAATTTGAATTAATTTTATTTGGGGTTTGACTAGCCATGTCGGTTGGACAAGGGTTTTAGCATCACTTCCAAAATATTTTAGGGTTTTTTATTTCAAGGTTTGATTGGCCATGTCGTTTGGACAAGGGTTTTTTATTTCAGGGGTTGACTGGCAATTATTTCTTCTTCCTCCTCCACATCCTACTTTGAAACTTCTCATGAGTTCTTCTTGTTGTGGCCTTGAAACCAGCACTGCATCCAGTTCCTCTTGATTTTCATATCTTCTTCCTCATCTCATTGATTCTCAAAATGATTACTTCTAGCATATTTTCTTTCAAGACTTAGCATTGTCCATGGGAATTTCTTATTTTTTATCATATTATCATATCTATAATTTGGGATATTATTTTCTTGAAATACATATGTTCTTTTTATATCTTCATATTTTGTATACCTATTATTATTATCACTTGTGAAACTCCATGAATAGATCTTTAACTCATACAACATGTGTAATACAACTTGTCTTCTCCATAGTTATGTTAGGTTATGATCAATACATAAAAATACTTGATGACGAGGTTTTAAAATAAGCCAGTATGTACCTTGAATAGCTTATATGTCATGATTGTTATCCAATATCTCTAGTTTTATAGTTTTGATGATGCCACACTCTTTATAAAAAGGATTTAAGATCATACAAATTCATTATACTAATAGAACTTATTGTTCATTTACTTAAAGTGAATTGAATATATTTCATCCCTATTGTATTTATAATATACTCATGTTAAGTTACCTTTAAAATTTATCTCTATTTAAATAGATCATATTAACATTTGGATATAAAATTCTTTGTATACATGCTTGAATCATAAATATTATTTTGATATTTATTCATGTGGATGGAGATCCCAAGAACACTAGATATTATGACCTTATCATCTACAATGAATATGATAAAATAAAATTGTCGAGTGTATTTACTATTTATTTAATTCACATATTTACATATCTATTTATTCTTGACTCCATTGGAGCTTGCATTAGACTAGTATTCAATATGGTTTGTATTTCCTCCTCCTCTTGAAGGCTTGTGTCTTCTTGGAGATATAAATATAGTTTTATTCTATTTCTTGAGCATTATTTTGTGCAATTATAACTTCTTCACTTTATACCAAACATATTTAATTTTTATTAAAATTTATGTTCTATCAACTAACAAAAACCTATAATTTTAGGCCTTGAGATCACTTTAATATGAAATAAGAATAATTAATCAATTAAACAATTTGAGAGTTTCTTATTTTTTATCATATTAATGATTATCTTGATTTGTGATAATATTTTCTTGATAAACACACGTTCTTATTATATCTTCTCCATATCTTGATAAACTTCATGAAAATAAAGATCATTTATTTTTCTTACTTCAAGAATAGATCTTTTGCTCATACAATAAGTTTAACACAACTTGACTCCATAGATATTCTAAGGTATCCTCATACACAAAAATGCTTGATCACGAGGTTTTAAAATAAGCTAGTATATACCTTAAATAGTTTATATGTCATGATTGTTATCCAATATCTCTATTTTTATAGTTTTTAACTATGCCACATACTCTTTATAAAAAGGATTTAAGATGACACAAAATAATTATACTAATAGAAATTATTGTTCATATACTTAAAGTGAATTAACTATACTAATATTAAGTTATTTCAGGGTTTGAATGGCCATGTTGATTGGATAAGGGTTTTTTTATTTGGGGGGTTAAATGACCATTATTTCTTCTTCTCCCTCCACCTCATGTTCTAAAACTTCTCATGAGCTCTTTCTATTGCAACTTTGAGGCCAATGCTGCATCTAGTTCCTCTTGATTGTAATTTCTTCTTCCCCATTTTATCTCATTGCTTCTTATAGTGGTTACTTTTGGCTCATTTTATTTCAATCCTAGTACCGAAATCTCTCTTCCTTGAATATACATAGCTACAGATTGAAAGGCTCTCCTAAAGTTGTATGAAACATTTCAGTTGACCACCTAACATTGAATTAAAACCTAATTTACTATGGAAGAAATTTATATATGGGAGAGGAATTCAAATTAATTTTATTATGGAAGAGAAATTGTAATGTGGTTTCCATTAATATAGATTTCCCAAGACAATTCTGATTCATTGTATTCTTCCACTCTGTTCTTTTTGGTATTGCATATCATGACTATGGTCTAGTTTCTTTAGGACTTTTCCTTGGCAGTGCATCTTGACTTTCTGGTAGCTTCTGATAGTGGTTATATTAGAGTTGTCCTATCTTCAAAAGGTATGTTCAGTATTGTATTTTATACACAATGGGTTTACATTGTTTATTTTATATGAATTTAAATTGTTATTAGTACTAAATTGTTACTTTATTTCAATTTTCTTATTTTGCTTTGTAATTTTGCTTCATTGTTATAAAAATGATTATATAGCGGAAGCTATTGGAAAATTATGCATTTGTTTATCAAAATGCTTGTGGAATGTGAGTGCATTAAACTATTTTGGAAAAAAAGGTTGGTAGCAAATTCCTTTTCTGAAGCAAGGCTTGGAGCTAGTTGCTACCATGTAATTTTGCATTCGTATTTATGTACCCTTTCTAACAAGATATAATGAATCTAATTTGTGCATTTCAAAATTTGTTTAATTTTAACACCAACATTTAAAATTTGATTAGAAATGTTGGTTTATTGGTCAGATTTATTAAAGGTGGAAAGCTTTGGGAACGAGTATTAGGTAACTGAGATGGAAATAAACTAAATATTTTTTCAACTACATTACAACTTTTTTTAAAATTTTAAAATTGGTTAAATGGGATTGAAACAGACCCCACTTGTATTACATCATCACCACATTTGATACATACATTTCAAGTTTTTTTTTCAATGAGTTTACAGAGGTTTTTATGAGGGATCCCAATCCCCTCATACTAAGTGGGGTTTGAACCTTGGACCTTTCAAAGAGAGGTGAAGGCCCTTACACTGCAATAAGCTTGCAATTTATACGTACAATTCAAGTTACATTATAGCAAGTTTTAGTTTTTTATATTTTTACATTTTTTTATTTTAAAAATTAATTATTATTAGTTATAAAAATATTTGCAAATTTTTAACATCTCGAACTTCATTCTCATATTTATCAAAAAATTATGTCAAATTTCTTCCCAGCTTCAATATTTTTGAACTTGAACCTTGTGACTAATCTTGTACTTAGTGTGGGTGCGGGCCAAAAATGGTTGGATATGCACACCCAGACAACACAACTGTTAACATTAATAATGGTTCTACTTTAAACCCACTATGATGATAATGCTTTCCTCGAGAAGTTTACAATGCGTCAGCCTCATGGGTACTTGTTTAGCTCTCAAGTAACTACTACTGCTTTCAAATAATTTCTCTATATTCAACTAAAAAAAAATGGTGATAATCATAGTATAGAAACTAGGACTCGTTATGGACTTGGTAAGGCCAATTTTTTGACTTGGACTCAGACTTTGCAAAAAAACTCTGCAAAAAAATAACCTGAATAAAATGCAATTTTTTATTGGAAAGAAGTTATTTTTCATGCATATCAGAATTAATTAATATTATACAAATATAAAATTAATATTGTAAGCAATACAACCTTAAAATACACATGAAAGTGATAAAACACACTTTGATGTAACTACTAGGTGGCTATTAGATTCAGTCTTGGAGCAAGTGCTTTTATTGTCATTTAACATGCTCTTTATTTGTAATTATTTTCTCCTAATGAATATGCAGTGTTTTCTAATATTTCATATTGAGTCAGAGTCTAGAGGAAGTACATAAGGTTGGTACGTATCCCTTCTAATTTCCATGGTTCTCATATTATAGTTGTACTATGGTGTGTCCACCATAGATAAATGGTTATATATGGGCTAGTGACTATTGTTAGAAAATCCTTCAATTCATATGGTTTTGTGGCCATACACAAGTGCAATGCTCAAACCAACACTGAATATGGTTGATGCTATTCTCTAGTAGAGTATATTATATTATTCTTCAAAGGGTATAACTACATATCACATTCATTAGTCAACTTGTCTCCCTTAGAAAGAAATCTCAAGGACATTTTGTGCTTTTTCAAATAGCCTCTTGCTATTTTATGTGCATATTGTAAATATCACTAGGGTTGTAAGAGGGCCTAAAACTGTATTGTTCCAATATTTTATATCTAATTATTGATGCCTTTGAGTCACCTAAAACATGGTGAATGTATCTTGTTGGTTATGATTGAAGAACACAAGCTTATACTGAGAGGGGAGGTGAACAGTATAAGACCACTTTTTAATTTTCTTTCTAAATAAATATTATGCAATGTATAGATAGCAATATCAATAGAAATAATTAAAGCAATGAAGAAATCACCACACACAATAGAGCATAATTTACGTGGTTCACCCAATGTGGGATACTCCATGGAAAAATATTTCACTAAAATTTTCTCAATCAATCTCTTGGGAATCATTTCCTTATTACAATGCTTATGGAGCTCTATCCAAAGGAGACACCAATCCCCTAAATCAAGTTTGTGGATCTCTATGCAAGGAGAACTCCTTCTCCTCTACTTTGGTTGGTGATATTATAGAAGACTATTGCCTCCACTGCTCTGTATTATGGATCTCTCTCCACTGAAGACTCTTATCCCCACTCAGAAGACCTATCCTCACTACCCTAGATAATGGATCTCTATCCACTGGAGACTACTATCCTCTCTGCTCTATCACCTCCAAATATCTATCTCAAATATACACTAAACAAAATCCTTCGGTCTAGCACAAATATGATCAATTATCTATCTCTGCTATGGCACAAACCTGTCCTCAAATTTGCACCAAACTCTATCCTCAAATCTACACTAAACACAGTCCTTCAGTCTAGCACAAATCTGCTCAATTTCTATCTCTGGTCTAGCATAAACATGTCCTCAAATCTGCACCAAACTTTGTTCTCAAATCTGCACTAAACATAGTCCTTCGATCTAGCACAAATCTATCATCAATATCTATCCTCATGCCTTAAATCAAGGCTTGACTCAGCTCTACTAGATCTTCCCTAAACCTTAACTTAAGGTTTGAACAAATCAATCAACTTTTCTCTCAAGTCTTCTCAAAGAATTATCTTAAACATGCCTTGTAAGCTTCCACAAAATCTCACACTAATCTCTCCACAGGTCCTCTCTAGAACTTGTCCAAATATGCTCCACAAGTCCTCTCTAGAACTTGCTTAAATCTGCTCAACAAGTCCTCTCTATAACTTGCTCAAATTTGCTCTACAAGTTCTCTCTATAACTTGCTCAATAAGTCCTCTCAAGAACTTATCCAAATCTGTATTGTAAACTTCCACAAAATCTCACACAAAATTAGTCCATAAGTCTCCTCAAAGACTTACGTCAAATCTGTTCAACAAGTCCACATAGAACTTGTCCAATATCATAGAAACATAAAGAGAATTTTTAGAGACTCAATATGCTCTATACTCATCATAATGCTCAATTAATTTCAATCACTCTCTTAGAAACATATGGAGAATTTTTAGAGACTCAATATGCTTCAAATTCAACTCAATGATCAATCACTTTCTCAACTCAAGTCAGAATAAAGAATATTTTATTTTATGGAACTTGAACAATCACTTCACACTTCCACTTGAATAGGCTCAACCAACTCTACTCAACCAATCACTCAATGAAACACCCCTTTATCACAAATCCTATTCCAAGCATATGAACACCAACTCAAAATATTTCCAACAATGTTTAACAAAAAATCTCACATAACAATGATACTCATGATCTTTGCAAATCCTAGTTCAAGTTCTTTGCTCAACAACTCACTTCAACAACAATGCTTATAAAACAATCCTCACATAGAAATTATACGTATGTTATTTTCAAACCCTAATTCAAGTTCTTCACACAACCAATGGCTTCAACAACAATGCTTAACAAACGAGGTTTTAACAACAATTCTTTATTCCAGAAAACCTTGAAGCATTAACTCAACATACTCAATAGGAAACCCTAATCAAGTCCTTTTCACTCCAAACTTATTTTCAGAAAAACCAATCACACAACTTAAATTTAGAATAATATGCCCATACCTTTTTCTTGATGATAAGGAACTTCAAGAAACTGCCACAACAATAAAACACTTCTTTGTCAAGCTCAAGAAGGTTATTTAACAATACAAGGCATATAATAATACATGAATACACCTTATTACTTCGATCTTACAATAATATCCAACACCACAATAATTTAAATATTCACTTCTCAAAACCCTATGACATCACAAATTGATCTCAATCAAACATATTTTTCATAAGCCACTTCATAATTTTATTCTTAAAAAATCAATCTACTTTTCTACTTATGACTCCCTATTTTATTATTGCACTTTAAAGATAAAACCTTTAATAAATAATGCAATAACTAATCTTTCTTTTTCTAAGGTAAAAGAGCATTTATCCACCAATTAAAATTTCACCTAACACTTTTATAAAATCCACAAAACTCCTTTTTAACTTAGGCACTAATCAAACCATTTACCTCATTATTTCTCCTAAGTCTAATCTTAGCCTAAGTTAAAAAATCAAATATTAAATAAAAGAATGTTACCACTTTGGCTATGCACGAAGTGCTTCACTCCTTAAGCGCTTTCACCTTGGCTCCCAATGATGTGGAGGCATGTGCTCCCTTGGAGCCTCCACTCCCTTGCACCCTTTGATTTCCACAAGCCACGTCTTGGCTTCTTCTCTCACGCTGCCCTAAGTCTTCACATGAACTATTGTTTCACGAGGAGAAATTTCACAAAGCTCAGAGATTAATTATTTTGGCAGATGAGGGTATTTATAACCTTTGATAAGGCTATGGTATTTATATACCATGTGACTTTGTTTCTTCATATCGGTGGTGATAATGCGGTGATGTCGACGGAAGAGGGGTAAACCTTTCCCGCGAATAACCCGGTGCTCAAGCTTCATAGTATGCACCCAAAATTTATTAAAGCACCCAAACTTTAGCTTATTTAATTTATTAAATATAATAAATTAAATTATTTTGAAGAATTTAATTATTATAATTTAATAATTAAATGGGCTTTGGTCTTTTAAACCAAACTTTAGGGCATCCTCGGTTTTTATAAAAACCTTGCAACTTGCCCACATGGTCTTAATGAAAACCATTAAAATTACCACCATTGGTTTTCATAAAAACCATTAAAATTACCACCATTGGTTTTAATAAAAACCATAAAAATTGCCACCATTGGTTTTAATAAAAACCATTCAAATCTGCCATTCATAATATTGTCAGGTGTGCTATAATGTCTTTTCACTTGCACCCTTCAACCATTCGGTGTCAGTGGTGATTCGCTTCTTGGAATCAATGATAAATTCATATTTTGACATAAATCAACAATGCCATATTTCTATCTTGACATCAATGACAACTCTTATGGACTCAAAATGTCTAACAAGGATTTTGAAAGTATTTGTTTATTCCTAGACCCAGTGTTTAGATGAATGTTCTATAGAATGTATGCTACAAAGAAGTGTAAAGAAATTTTATGTTACACTTTGCATGGGGTGGGACATATTGCCATGGAAATCCATACAATACTGGTTTAGATTCCTCTAAATTTTGTCTATCCTTTTTGTCTCAACTTGCTTTATTGATCTTTTTTGACCTTTTCCTTGTACTCTGCTGACTAATTATTCTTTTCCTTTTATCTATTATTCTTTGTAATCAGGTGGAGCTTGTGGAATTAGCATTATTTTGGTTCTTGCTTTTTCTTCCTCAAATGTAATTGTTGGGTGGCTGTTAGATTCTTGAAAACTTGGAAAAAATTAGGTTATGCAAATGAATTTCTTTTTGGGTATGATTACACCTTCTCTCTGCTCTCTCTGTAAGTGGAAATAAAAGAAAGGGGTCCATATGAGCACTTTGCTCATTATCAAATATCATTTTAAGCAACTATTTTTTAGTACCAACAATCAAAACATAATTTTTTAAATTTCAACTTCTTGAAAAACAATAAAGAACTAAACTTTGAAACTCAACAAAACTTAATCTAGTAGAATGATCTAGTGCTCTGTAGATTTAATCTACAAGGTAAAGAAGTTGAAACAAGGTAACCAATGAAGATCAAGAGGTTAGTTGCTAAACTATGTTTTAAGTCCAGTGTCTTCAAAAGGAAGGTTCAAACTTTACTGAATATCATATTCAAAATGAAGATCATATTCATTCAGATTTTTAATTGGTCTGTCTCTAAATTTACTGAATATCTCATGGCCCATTTGCAAACTAACATGTTTTTGTGCTAGTTTTCTCTTGCATTTTGCTTCTTCAAACCTCTCATCAGTGAGTGTATGGAAGTTGGTTGAGATTGAGATGATCTTGATTTTTTGTTTTATACATGGATTCTAATTTGGTCTTTTTGGAAATTAAAATTTTACTTTTTATTTTATGTGTCTATTTTGGTTTTACGGTGCATTTATACAATATTCAAAGTGTTAATATGTGTAAAAAAATACCAAGATACCATAGGTAGTTGAGGCTATAAATCAGGAGTCAGTGATAGATGCATCACACACTAGTAAGTACTTGAAAATTGATAGTGTAGAGCTAAAACACAACACCAAGCAATACTAAATAAAACAAAATTCAAATAACTAGCTATTGCACAACAAATAAGATTTATATTAAACAGAGGGGAGCCTAAAAACTCCATTGTTACAATAGTGGATTTAGGAATCCTTTTTTATACAATTATTATAAATATTGCTAGGGTTCTCCGAAACCCTAACTGCAACAAATGGTGGTGTCTCCAATTGTGTCTCACTCCCAATAGGTGTGAGTAGGCTTCTTGATATTTGATACTGAGCCACTCTAGCTTAAACAATCATCCAATGCTGATGAATCTCCAAATATGCACATAAAATATGAAAGAAGAGAGTTAGTAATAACTGAGAGGGCTCCACTGCGTGAGACCCTCAGACATTAATAAAACCCTAACTATCATGTAACACTACAGTAATAAAATAAGGAAATAATGAAATTAATAAAATAAAGAATGATTTACCTTGCTCCTTGTTGGTTGTATTTTAATAACTAGATTTATTGCAGATCGATGGTGAAGGTGTGTCCTAGCATCGATCGTAGGCTAGGGGTGCTCAGAAGGCTTACGTAAAATGCCCGCAGGTGCCTAGCGACTGCAGTAAATGCCTGTGGTTAGTAGGGAATGGTAGGGAGGAACCCAAAGGTGCTCGATGATAGCAAAAATATCTCGAAGGTTCTTGGAAGATGAGAGAGGATTTTGCAGAAGTAGATATGGTGAGGGCGAGGGATGCGACAATAGTGATGCTGAGAAAAGAAATAGGGGATATGATGGATGGAGTGGGGTTAGGGCATAAAGGTTGGGCTAGAAACTTAGGGAATCCAACAACTTAGGGACTTAAGAACTCAGGAACTCAAGGAATTTGAAAACTTAGGGAACTCGGGAACTTCGGGGTTGAGCCATCAAAATGGCTCCTATTTATAATCCAACCTAGGGTGTGCTAGGGTTTCAACAACACTAATCATGTGGCTAAGATTAAAGCACATCTAAGGGTAGATATTAAATTTAGGGTGTGGCATGGATTGATGTGGATGGATGAATAGGATTAAATGAAATCAAATGGTTGGGATTGATTTATTTATATAAATATATATTTATTAAATATATATATAATATAATATAATATACAAAATATTATTATTTAAATATATATAAATAATATGTGAAAATGACAAGAAAGCTAGGATGGAGGGTAAATTACTATGTTTTGGTGGTGTAAATGGAGAGAAAGCATGGGTGGAGGACAAGTGGCTAGAATTTAGTGTCTACAGATGCCTCTTTTTGTACCATGTTGCGTAAAAACACAATATGGTGCAAAAATACAAGACACCTGATTGGTCTAGGCACAAAAGCAACTTCTCTCTCTTGTTGGAATGTGAAGATGAAATCAAAGGAAAAGGAATAAAGAATTTGGATTTTATTGTGTAGCTTACCCCCTCAATTGGCGAATGAGGTTGCGAATGACTCTCATGAGCCAATTGAAAAATCTATGCAAATGTAAAGTGGATGACATGAATGATGTAAAATGTGATACCATTTTTTCCCCAACGGTGGGAAGGGGATTGTTGAAAAATGTATTTGTTTTTGTCCCAAAATATGAAGGGTTTTGTGAAAATGTGTGATGGAAATGTGTCTATTTTTGCCCCAACAGATGAAGGGATTTTTACCAAGTGTAGATGCCATGATCATGTAAGATGTATTCCATTGTGGGAAAGTCAAAATCAAATGTGGTTGCCCTAAATTTGGGGTGATTCAATGTTGTTAAAACACTTTGTCTTCTGGTGTCATTGATATGCAGATATGAATATGCAAAGAAAATTAAAAGTAGTCACCCTTGGAGGGCCAGCTAGTGTCTGTCAGATAATTCCTAGGATCAAAACCAATCACCCTAGATAAATATAGTTTCTATGATGACTTTCAAGGAAATGTGTAATGATGAAAGTTGATTTTATCCATGTTTTAAGCCTCACGAACTAGGCCATCAATGTCAACGTTTGTGCAAATTATTCTTGGCAAGGTTTCATGTAAATATCAAGTAGCAAATATGATTGTGATCTCGAGCAAGGATATAAGTAATGATGATCATGGGCAAGTGTCCTTATGGTAGGCTATTCATATTACCAAATTGCATGGATGCAAATCATTGCAATCACCAAGTATATAGAAAAACCTACTATATATGAGATTCACTTGAATGTTGTTTGGCACTTGGTAAATGATGATGTTATGATGTATGAGTTATGATAATGATGAGGATCATTGTTTTGTGAAGATTTTGACTATTTTGGTGTGCTTTTGTAACTTGTGTTCTGAATTTGCAAAATGTGGTCACAAAAGACAATTATGGGTCCAAATCAGTTGTAATTTTCATAAAACATGATAAAATGATGAGATGAATGCATGGATGCAGTTTGGATTGATTTAGTGAAAGTAAGCCACTATTTTGTGCTAGTTTTATCCTTTGTTAATATTGTCACCAAATGCTCGTGGGTGTTTGTTGTCTATAGAAATACCTGTAGGTGCTTTAGCATACTAGGAAACACCCATGGGTGTCACAAGATGCCTAAAGTAGCTATAAATAGCTTGATAGGCAAGATTTAATCTCATTTGTGAATTTAGGAGTTCGAGAAGCTGCATTTGAGGAGTGAGGGGGAGTGAGGAGTGAAGCGAGGTATTTGAACTCTGGGCACGAAAGCTATGGTGGCAAAGGGAGCTGGTGCAGGTGCCGAGGCTATGAATGGGGCACGAGTTACTGAGGTAACATTATGCTTTTGTATTGTGCAATTTTTTTATTAACTAATAATTTGTGTTGTGTTTTAGCTTAGGATTTTGGAGGCTTGACACTAGTTTTTACCTTACATCCCCAAGATGAGGAAGGCGATTACATATGAGGAGTTGGGGCTATTGGAGGAGGTGGAGCTAGTGGAGGTAGCCCGATTGGATGTTGTGAGTGCTGATGAGGAGTACGTCTCTACCTTGGAAGAGAGGTGAGATGCAGATAGGGGGACCTTTCATCTCCCCATGGACAAGGTTATAGTTACCTTGGAGTATGTATATCGCATCCTCAAGATACCGATGGAGGGCATCCAAGTTGAGGTCGGGCTCAACCGAAAGATAGAGATGATGTAAATGTTTGGGGATGCATGGTAGGGGGTGAAGGTGGAGTGTGGGGGTATTCTCTATTTTATGTACGTGGACAAGGATTTGGACCCCCTTCATGCGTTGGTTATGTTTGTGTTGGCCAACATCGTGGCCTTGAACAACACTAGTAGTAGGTTCCCATGGAACTTGATAGGGGTGGTGAGTGACATGCTCACTAGGAGGTAGGTATATGCATGAGATCCCACCTTATTAGTGCAGGTATACCGAGAGCTATATGACGTGATGAGGTGAGGGAGGAAGGGGTTGGGTGTAGCCTATTACTGTAGTGTTGGGCATGGGAGCACTTTAGTGTGGGTCGATCAGAGGGTTTACCTATGGTAGGCTTGGGTAGGGAGCAACCCTATACTAGGTGATGGACATTGGCTAAGGAGGTGCAACCAAGTCATCCCGTGAGGATGAGCCAGTGGTACTAGGAGTTGTGGGTTGGACTAACATATACCCAAGTTATATAGAGTCCATGGCGAGGCTATAGATGGATCAAGGATGGAGAGCACCTATTGTGAGTATGGTAGGCTCGATGGTTGGTTGGGAGGCATAGGAGTGAGGTAGAGTACTTCTAGTTCTCACAAGTGCTCCACCAATTTGGGTTGAGGTAGGATGTCCCCAATGATTTGATGTGGTATAGGAGACATCAGGATGAGACCGGTCTACCTTATCCAGATTCATGGAGGGTGGTCTTGGAGGATGATGAGAATATGGATATCTCAAATGTAGAGGATGTGGGGATGACTACAGAGTATGATGCATGGTTTATAGCTTAGCCACCATGGGCATCACCTCAAGGAGTGGTTTATGGAGATGGAGGTGGAGAGGCTAGGGATGAGGGTATTCAAGAATTCCAGGATGAGGAGATCCAAGAGACCTGCAAGCAACAATGGTGCCTTTGATATGATATTAGAAGGTAGAGGGTTAAGGGTGCAGTGCAGCAGGATCTTGAGATTTGGAGAGATGGTGTGGATGGGGAGGATGTGGAGGAGGTCTTATATGTACCTCCAGGTCAGAGCAAGGACTAGACACAGTGGGAGAAATAGGTAGCAAAGTAGAATGCATGGATTACGAGGCTCTAGGAATAGCTAATAGAGAGAGAGAGAATCGATATAATGTCGATATAACATACCTTAATTATCGATACATATATATCGAGGCATTGGAGGATAGGTTTATAGAATATCATATTCCACTTCTTGATCCTCCAACCTCATCAGTGTCTGGGGGTACTAGGCGTAGCGAGTCTAGGCATAGTTCTAGGTCTAGGGCTTCTCCTAGATCATAGGGATCCTCTTGGAGGATATAGCTAGTGCTTAGATTCACTTGTGTATATGAGACTTGGTGCCCCATTGTATGTAGAATTTTGGCATTCATTGATACATATATATATACATGGCTTTTACCATTTTGTGTTATATTTTATGTGTATGTTTTTTGTGGAATGTTTGTTTTCTATTTATCATGAATACATATGTTATGTTATGGATGATTAATGTAAGATGAAATATATGGATAATTAATGCAAGGTGGCATGTATGGATGATTAATTCAATGTGGCATGTATGGATGATTAATGCAAGGTGGCATGCTAATGATAATTTATTGTTTAGATATTTGTTTTTGGCCATGTTTTAGCGTTGTTATTTAATCAAGGGCTTTGATCTTGGTGGCATGTGGTGGATAATGGCTTGTGAAATGACATGGATGTTGATATGGAAGAAGATATGGATGTTGATATGGAAACCTGCCTTTTTTGTAGAGACTCAAATATCCTAGCGGTATCAGTGGTGTGTGATGTATAATATTTAGAGTTTTTATTAGGGATTTCCCCCTACTATTTATTTTATTTTTGGAATTGTGATAGTGGTGAGAACCACTATTTTTATGGACTATGTTGCATGATGGTACTAGCAAGGATGACCCTTTTCACTTTGAGGTTCATACCAAGGATGGTGTTATCCCTTTTTGACACAAGATATTTTTAAGATGTGAAATTGTGTTTGGTTCAAGAATGTTTTGGATTCAATTTCTAGAACTCAATATTTTTTTGTTTGTATGTGCAATGGTCCTAAAAAACTCAACATGTATTTTAGAGTTTGATTAAAAAACTAGGAGTAGCTAAGTGACCAAAATAGCTAGGACTTTTATGGAAATGTGGCTTTGCAAATGACAATTTGGCTTAGTGGAATTGTGTGGATGACATTGTGAAGGTGCCCCTAATTAAGGCAACATGACTGTTGTTGGACCAATTAAGACCTTGAACTTAATAAATGATCCCTATATGAAAGATGGAATATGGGCATGAATGCAATGTATGAAATGCAATTTCGTGCAATGCAATGTAAAATATGTGTGAATGCATTGTTTTCTAAATGTAGATGCAAATGAGATGCAATGTTATGAATGAAATGTATGCATATATTTTGTGTATTAGCCATGTATATATATAAATCAATCCATGCATAGAATGCTCTCAAGTGTATAACATTAAGTAGTTCAGGTTCTTCCTCTCCCTCTAGACTGGGAAGCCTATAAGTACTATTACCCACTCTTTGTGTAATGATGTATGGACCTAACCAATTAGATTTGAATTTATCATGAAGATATGGAAATGCATTGGTGTTTTTCTATTTCTCTTTGAGGATAAGATCTCCCACTTGGAATTCGTATAGATTAACTTTGGTGTTGTAAGCACATTTGAGGTGGTCTTGATAAACTTGTAAATGCTCTAAAGCATTGACCTGCCTCTCATCAAGAAGTGTGAGTTGGTCAAGATGTGTTTGTCTAGCAGTGTTGTCATCTATGAATTCCTACAAATAAATTCACAAGGAAGGCATATCGAGCTCAAGCGGTATGATTGCTTCGGCTCCATAGACCAATGAAAATGGTGTTACCCCTATAGGCATGCAAATGCTTTTTCGATAAGCCCATAATGCCAAGGGAATTTACATATGCCAATATCTATTATTTTCTTTGACCAGTTTCTTGAGAATAGCAATTAAGATCTTTTTAGAAGCTTCAGCTTGTCCATTTGCTTATGGGTAATAAAGAGTCAAGAAACTATGTTGAATGTTGTATTTCTCGTAATGTGCTCGAACATCCTTGTTCTTGAAAGGCTTGCTATTATCTGAAATGATTTTTTAGGGGATACCAAAATGACAAATGATGTGATGAAGTATAAACTCCACAATTCTAGGTCCTATCATACTAGTTAGAGGAATTGCCTCAACCCACTTTGTGAAGTATTCAGTGGATGTGATAATGAATGTATGTTTTCTTGAGGAAGGAGATGAGATTTTTCCAATTAGATCTAGGCCCCATTGTGAGAAGGACCAAAGGCTTTGAATAGGCTGCAAGGCTTGTAATGGTACATGAGTTAAATTACCATGTTCTTGACACTTTTTACAATGTTTAACATATGTGCAATAATCACGTTCCATTATGGGTCAATAATAACCCATGAATAGAATACGCTTTGTGATGGCCATTCCACTAAAATGACCACCACAAGTACCATCATGGGCTTCAACTATGTCTCTTTGTGCCTAACTATACTTAAGACAATGAAGGAGAACTCCATCATAACCAAATTTATATAACACGTCCTCCACAAGAACAAAAAAATTTACCTTTTGCTTGAAAGTGTGCTTCACAGTTCGAGACATGTTTGATGGGAGTGTTCCAAACTTGAGAAAGGCTACTATTTGGATTGACCAAGGCTCATATGAATATGAATGGATAAATCAAATATCCTTTTCATTTTTTGACTCAACACAATTAATTGTAGATTTAGAGACCATTGAAATTATGAGGGGTTGTACCTCTCCAAAGAAGTCTTTTGGAATCAATGATCCAAGTGAGGCCATCACATCTATAAATATATTAGTCCAACATGGCAAGCTATTTATTTCATACTAATAAAACATAGAGAGCAACTTCATTGCTACCTTGTGATAAAGCTTAATGGTAGGTTCTTTGAATTGGTATTCTCCATTGATTTGCTTAATGAAAAGTTGAGAATCACCAAATATTTGAATACGCTTAATGATCATAGCTATAGATTATTGAAGACATAATATTAAGGCTTCATACTCTATAGTATTTTTTGTGCATTAGAAGTCGAGTTTGAATGATAAGAGGATAGATACCCCCTATATTGTGTGAAATACAACTCCAAAACCTTGACCTTTCACACACTTAGAGCCATCAAATAATAGTATGTCGACGTCTTCCTATGAAATGACATCTTATTATTGTTCAGTGATAGCAAATACCAAATCATTTGGGAGCTCAATAATCAAATGATGACCCTTAGGTAGTGGAGCTTCCATAAGTTGATATATTATTACCTAATCTTTAATGGATTTTTGACTAGTCAATTCTAGGTTGAATTCAATAAGGAGCATTATCCATTTAGTGGTGCAGGTATTATTGTAAGTGCAGGACATCATGTAATGTAGAGGATTTTCTCTAGTTATGATGTAAGTTGTGTGGCTAAGCATGTATTTTCAAATTTTCTTAGTGGTAAAAACCACTGCTAAGCATAGTTTTTCTACATAAGCATATTTAGTTTCATATCTTATCAATGTTCGACTAATGTAGTAGATATCTTGCTCTCAATTTTGTTCATTCTTTTGTGAAAGAATTTTCCCTAAGGAAAAGTTCATTTCTAAGATATAAAGATAAAATGGGACCCCCGAATGAGGAGGAGCTAAGACTAGCAGAGAATCTAAGTATCACTTAATGTCATCAGAGGCTTTTTAAAATTCATCTATCCAATAGAATGACATCCCCTTTTGTAGTAGGTGATTGAATGGCCTACATTTGTCATAAATTTGAGAAGTGAAATGATGGATTGATTGGATATTTCCTTGTAAACTATGCAATTCCTTCAAGTTAGTTGGGGGAGGCATCTCCATAATGGCCTTGACCTTGTTAGGGTCTACCTCAATACCTCTTTTGGAGATAATGAATCCTTAAATTTTACCTGAGGTAACACCAAACACACATTTATTGGGATTCAACCTTACATTATGCTCTAGGAGTCAGTAAAATACTTTCTCCAGTACACTAATATGTCATTATCAAGTTTTGGATTTAGCCAAGAGATCATCCATATAGTATTTGATAATCTTATGCATGTAGTCATGGAAAATGTATGTCATGGCACATTGATAAGTTGCACCCAGGGTTATGCATAGTGGTGAATATTCACAAATTGGGCAAATATTAGAATTTTCAAAATTGGAAATTAGAAAATATGAAGACCCTTGCCATCAGCCTATTCGCCTAAAATTTTTGAGACCAATTTGTTTCATAGGGTCAATTCACCATAATATATATCAAAATATAGGTATATTTGTACTCGTTGGAAAGATATTTTTGAGCCTAATATAATGGCAATGTTTTTATGAATTTATAAGATGATTTAATAGGTCAAAATTTATCCTAAATATGACATTAATTTTTAGGGCTTCAAATACACCAAATTTTGGTCTGAAGATGATTAACTTGATTTTCTTAGAATTCACCTTGATTTTGATTAGGATTCACCATTTTTTTACAAGTATATTTTGAGTCCAACCCCTTATGCATAACCCTGGTTGCACCTACATTTTTGAGGCCAAAGGGCATAACCTTGTAACAAAAAGTTCCCCAAGGTGTAGTGAATGCTTTTTTGTGTTGGTCATCATGACTTATTTGAATTTGGTTGTATCCTAAAAAACCATCCATGAGTGAAAGCATTTCATGGCCAATGTAGGTATTGACAAGAGTATCAATGTTTAGGAGAGAGAAATCCTCCTTAAGACACGCTTTGTTGAGATCTCAAAAATTAGTACACACGCATATCGCCCCATTAGGCTTACGAACGGGTATCATGTTTGACAACCACTCAGGATAGTCGATAGGAACTATGAAGTTCACATATAAGATTTTTTGAAGCTTTGTTTTTACCAAGAGGGCCATGGTAGCATGCATGTTTTTGTTTGACCAGCTTAGCATCAGGCTATAAGATGATATTTTGGAAAACCAAAATAGGATCAAGACTAGGCATGTCCTTGTAGGGCCATGCAAATATGCCCTTCTTCCACTTGAGGAGAGCAATAAATTGCTCTTGTTAATTGGGTGATAAACATTTACCAAGCTTGACAATTTGGGGATTGTCCTTTTCTGAACTAAGATCCACATCAATGGTATCTTCAATAGACATGTGGGAACCTTCCTCAAGTTGATGGGGTATAGGGATCGGATGAATATCATCTAAGATGCCATAAAACTCTTTTGGATTATCCTAATCTATTTCTACCTAAAAAATATTGGGATCCGAAGGTGAAGGTGAAGGTGAAGGTAGAGGGAATGGAGGAATGTAGTTGGCAAAAGCCCTTAATAATTCCTTTAAAAATACAAATTCGACAAAGGATGGTGGCGAGGAAATTTGATCCATATCAATAAGGCTTATGTCAATTGGAATTGGCTTAGCTAGATCATATGGATTATGGAGCAGGGTAAATAAATCAATAGTATTTATGTTGAATTATGAGTAAGGTGGACAAGATTGGCTGAAATGGGTGGAACCTAAGAACCAGTGCTAGGATCTTGGTTAACATGAACAACAAAAATCAACATAAAATGCATTTTACTAAATGATATATACATGCAATGCTAAAAAAAAATATGTTTTTGTTAAGTTTAGATTGATTTTTTATTTTTTTTTGTAGTGGTGAGAACAACTATTTTTGTATTATGTACATATGTTACAATTTGGCTTATGGAATGGATTAATGTAATGGAGGTGGTGGTTCACTAGTAGGGGCGACTTGCTCTTGCAAAAGAAGCAAGCAAAAGATGGGCTCATGGATGGGAACATGTTGAGATAAAACTCATATTATTTTGAATGGGGAATGATGAGCTCTAATTCTTCTTTAGATTCATTTGAAATTATCAAAATAAGCTCAAATTATTCATATATTTCATCATCAAAATTATTGGGATAGAAGGCCTCTTATCCTAAATTGAGGTTAAGCCCTTGGAATGCTTGTTCAAGAGAAGAGGTGGTGGGTGGTAGCCTAGACATGAATGGTCATGCACTTCTTGATATGGAACATCAATAGGTTGATGCATTCCTAGGCCATAGCCTTGCCAATTGACTATGTGAAAATATTGAGATGGAAATCTCATCATGTTTGGAATGTTGGCAAGTTTTGGTTCTTTGGGTTCCTCTATGGGAGACGGACTTGATGAAGATTCAATCCCCCATATACAAAATTTATGCTATTTGGAGCTGAAACCATGTTATATACTACTCCTATTACTAAAGGTGCATCACGTGGGTGACCAAAATCTTAGTACTAGGGATGGTGAGAGGCGTAATGGTAATGTATTGGACCACAAATTCACTAATACTAGGATTAGTGAGGTGGAACTAGACTTGGGATGACATGGAATGATTATGGTCAGGTGATGGCTCGAGGAATGGTGAAGATGGAAGTATCTAATAATCCATAAACTCGACTTGTGAAATATTAGCCAATGGTAATGGATTTTCTTGGGAAGGCTTTTGAATGGATGAATATGATGAAGTGGATGGCAATGATATTGCTGATGTGGACTCAGTGTGACCACATGTGCATGTAGTAACTAATAAAGGTGATGGGGATGTGGAAGCTTGATGAGGATCTATGATAGGGAACTCTTCAAGGATAGGATCCTTGGATGAAGATATTGGTGGAGTGGTGGATGTATTGGATGATGGTGAAAGAAAAGGGTGAGTGGAAGGGAGCATGGAATCATAAGTATTCAAAATAAAATTGCAATACTTAAATGGTTTGACGTCCATAGGTATGCAATGTACCTTTCCCTCATGAACATATTTCAAAAAATTGGTGTTGTATTGAAGGGACACATCTCATTTCCCTCATCCAAGGTATTCCAAGGAGTACATTGTACACCATGGATCCATCCAATATTTTGACCCCTACTTTGATGGGCAAAAAAATAGTGCCAATTGTGGAACACAAAGCATTGTTAAATGCTTTGAGGATAAATGATGACTTGGTGATATGAGATGGAGGAAGGTTCAAATTATGAAGAGCGGATGTGGTGATGATGTTGATAGAAGAACCGGTATCAATTAGGACTCTTTTAAAAGGCTTATTGTCAATTAAGGCCATGATATGGAATGGAGGATATATGAATTCTGACGAGATTGGTTTAATCTCAAAGTCAGAATGTTATGGAAGGCTCCATGCATGTTTGGATGCTCCCAAAAAAAAAATTGAAGGCATTAGGATCTTGTGACCATAGTTTTATGGATTTTAGAAAGTCCATTAATGCCCTTCGATGTGGAGGAGATTTTTGGATTAGCTCATAAATTGACAATTGGGTGGAAGCCATTTTTAGACTTGTAGTGAACCAGTTACTCAATGAAATTAGTGGTCGAGGTGGACGATTGATGGATGGATTTGGTGGATTAAATTGACTAGGGATATGGATGGGTGATGAAGGATTGGGGGAAACATGGATAGGTGGCAATATAGAAGGTTGTGACATACTTTCCTGAGGTGGTTGCCTTTGTTGGTTATTCCTTTGATCTCTAGTGACCACATGAATGGCCCCTATAAACCCTTGGTATTGTTGAATGTGATTGAATTTTTTAGGAGGATTTTTATTGTTAGTTCCCCCTACATTTGGTTGCACCTCCTCGTGATGAGAAAGTGGTGTTTGAAATATACCAAGGTTTTGGTTTTGTTGAGCAAGGGGATTATCAAGCTTGATCACCCCCAAGTCAGTAAGGTCTTGGACTATGTTTTTAAATACATGGTAGTTGTTGATGTCATACCCATTTTACCTATGATAAGGATAAAATAGGTGTTCCCAATAATTTTTACCACATTTTGAGGGATCATATGATATAATTTTGAGAAAAACAAGTTTATTTGTCTCATACAAAATTCTCAAAAGGGAGGCATATGACTCATCTAATGGAGTATATTAGTGATTTTATTAGATAGAATATCATTAGGGATGGTTTTTCGTAGCTGGAACTATGTTCTGAACTATTAGATCTTGTGTTTTCGAAGGGACTGCATGATGTGAAATTTTTGCGGTGTTTGTTGCATAAGTTGTTGTTGAGCCCTTACTGAATGGCTCGTGACCACTTGATTGACTTAATTGGATTAGGTGGCTGGGGTAGCCTGTGTTGATATTTATTGGCCTAAATAATTACTTTTGTATTGGCCCTTGTTTTGCCATTCTTTCTTTTTAGGCTTTAATATGCTTTCTTGTATTTTGATATCCTCAATGATACTAGCTTGAGCTAAAGCTTCTTAAAATGATTGATAAGTTCAAATTTGGAGAATCCAAGAGATAGGTTTTAGGCAACTCTTGGTGAATAGATTAATTAGCTCATCCATTGGTAGGATAAATGGAAATTTAGTGATAAAAAACCTCCAACCATTTCCAAAATCATAGATAGATTCATCATCATGTTGCCTTAAAGCATAGACATCAGACAATGAGATATTTTTAATATTTAGGATGAAACAATCAAAGAATTGATCAATCAATTGTCTAATAGTAGACTCTTCCTACCCATCTATTATGGGGTTCTCATAATATCCACCTTGTAACATTTGTGTCATTTTACCTATGCAAAAGAGATATGTTAATTATTTAGTTTAGTTTTATAAGATTATAAAATACAATATTAAAAATCCTACAACTTAAGGATCTTATAACCTAGTGCTATGATACCACATGTAATAACCCAAGTCTGACTCACCTGGTTGTACAACCCTAATCTAGCTTACTGGTTCCACAAAGTAAATTTTTTTTTCAGGATTTACTATCTTGTCTCAATTTGAAGGAAATTTTTTTGAGTAAATTATTTTGATGATCACCCAATATTTAATTTAGTATAAGGTATATTCAGCCTTATTTGGTTTTTAATCATCGTAGATGATTCCCAAGTGGATGAGATTGGTCAAATATTGTAAAAGGTGCCATTTTGTGGATTTATCTTCTCATCCTCATATTTTGGTATGAGAGCATAGATTCATGGCTTAGGTTATCCTCTAGGGACCATAACATGTAAAGGTTGGATGCATACTCTCCCCATCCTTTAACATATCGAACCTTAGTCCAAACTAGCCAACTTGTTCTTGACTTAGCATGTAAATGGGTTAGCATATATATGCCTAGTACCTAACTAATTATCCACTCATATGGAGTCATCTAGGGCCATATCATTACCTTGACTCTGGGCTTGGTATCACTTGTCCACTTATGACTATGATAGATTGTTCATTTCTAATAATCATTGACTAGACTAGTTCCCTAGTCATACTAGCCTTCTCTTAGCTATAAATAGTGCAAGGACCCATCACCATATCAATCACTTAATAACCTAGAGGAGGTATCCCATACCACCCCTCATCACCTTCTCATCCTGACCTATCTCATCAGAAAATAGTCATTTTTGAGTCATTGTGATTACCCACTTATAACCAATAGTATTAGGTGTTTAAAATTTATCATCCTCCTTGATGAAAGTGGTTTAAGGTTTTCTAAGAAGGGATTCACAACTTACTCAAGCTCAAGCCTCAAACCAAATTTTCCTCACATATTTCAATTCTATAAAATTAACTACATCTTATCTTTATTAACTATTACAAGAAGGGTTAATTTTAAGAACGAATGCATAAGTTAATAAATTATTTAATTTTAATTAGGAGGTAGCTACCTCTACACATAAATTCTATTCCTTTAGAAATGTTACTATGAAATATAATTAAGCAATATAATATCATTCAAATGAGACACTCTTTCAAGTAACCAAAGAATAATAGACTTTATTTAAATCTTTGGTTTAATTTCTAAAATAAATTTTACTAAAAGTCTTTCTTTTCCTTGATGCTAAAATTATCAGTAATTACCAATTAAAGCTTATGCATGTTAATAATAAAGTGCAATGTAAACCTATATGTTTCTATAAGTAAACTCTTAAAGATAAATTTATATAAGAGATTTATAATAATCAAGAAATCTTCGATAACATACAACGGAAATAAGACCTTTCTTTCTAGAAATCAACCCACATGGTTTAAAATAAGATATCTTTATATAAATTTAGGGAACAAATTCTAATATACGGATGTCAAAATATTTACTATCACAAGCCAAAGAGAACATATGAAATCAATAATTGTATTTCTCATTTAATCCAATTATAAACTAACACCACAAAGAGAAGGTAACATAGGTCCACCTACATGTACTATTGCGTGCTCCAAGGGAGAGTAATGAGACTAAAACGACTCATGATCTTACTATAGACTGGGGTGGTTTTATCTGGAGTTTGGTTTAAGCATGAACAAACTTACACATATCTATACTCTCTAGTTCTAAAATTATTAATTATTAAATCACCATGCTTTGACTGTAGAAATGGCAAGAGGTGTTTTCCAATAAAACTCATCATTATATTTAACCAAATAACCACATTAGTGCATGGTGGAACACATTATACTCACTGAATTCCAACAATTATTACAAATGATATGTGATTTTATAATTCACAATGGCCTTATGGTTTAATACACATATATCACATATTCTAAAGGTGGTATAATCCATGCAATTGTAATAGGAAGTAATTATTTAATTTAAGTCCTTTCAGTCTACCATAACATGCTTACTGAATAGATACATACACCATATTATGCAATTTTGGAAGCTAATTTAAAGGAGACTTCTATTTAATTTTTTTGGCAACGAAAACAACCAACAATTCTCTTCAGAAGAATATATGTTTAAGATAAATTAACACCAACTACATTTTGACGATAACATTAGAAACATAATTACTTTAATTTAAAATTATCAAGCCGCTCTTAACAATTAAACTGAAGATATTTTTATCTCATCATATCTAAGTTTTACCATAGAAATAATAGAATATTTTTATCTTGATTCTTTGAAAATAGAGAGGTAACACAAGGCTATCAATTAAACTTATAAATCAAGCTATTTATAAAAGCTTACACCTTAAATCTGGAAAAGTTATTATATATTTTGTCAACACCCAAGATAGTGTTATTCAGAAGTTTTTAGATTAAAATATTTTTAATGGTTTAAATATGAGAGGTGTTTTAAAAGCTTTTGGTACTCTAACAAAATAAATATTACATACTCATAAATAGATGCATGAATACAAATACATCAACTTTAGCCATGGTCAGTGCAAAATTGGAACAAGAAAAATCCCAACACGGCTCACAACAATGAATGAAGGAGTTTTTTGTCTACCTGCTCTACGTTGTCTAGGCCATCATCTAAAGACATCTGAATTATGAGATTAGAATGACTCTTATAATGCATGTTATCAATGCAAATACATGCTTCTTTTTCTAATATGATACACAAGCAACCCTTGAATAGTATAGTTTATTTCAGTTCAAAATTACAAAAAATTTACATAGTCCATCAACATTTGTTATTGATAAACAAAATAATTAAATTTTATAGCTGAAGGTGATAAGCATCTTTTCCAATTTTGGTCTGCTTTGAGTGACTTAGCTCTACTAAAAAAGAAAATATTATGCACACCCATAATAGTTTCTATTATCAACTATCATTCCCATCATAGATAAGACAGATAAGAAATAAGGAACTGAATCAAACATATTTCCATTCAATATTTGTCTAGGAGAACACAATTTGAAATATCTTAGTAAACAACACAACAATTTATAACTATTTGGTAATTATAATTTTAACCATTATAGATTAATAGAAAGTTATTCAATTCATCAATATGCAATTTAATTACCCATGTGTTGTAGGTGAGTTGGAGAGGAGAGGGAAATCCTCCAAGAGAGGTCCTAGGTTCAAATATCCACCCTACCAAAAAGCTGAATTGGGTATCCAAAATCCAATTGATAATGTTGGTGCGAGCAGGGTCGAGTGCGACTCCCGGGTGACTTTGACAGTGTAGAACCCCCTGTTCGTGGTCTCTCAGACCAAGGCGGCCTCGTAAGGAATTTTTTGCTTAAAAAAAATATGCAATTTAATTAACATAGATAATATAAAGTTGACTTGTGTCTCTGGTCAAAATACACCACCATATTTCTCTACTTTTCTTCTAGCCTTCCACCAACATGCATATCCAAAAAAATAATAGATCATTTGTGGTTTCTCCTCTATTTTTTTTATCTTGAAATATTATAGAGAGTGCTTAGACATGCATGCAATTATCCACCTCTATAGTTCACCAGTGGTGACTCCACTCCAAAATGTTAGAAAAAGCAATTATATGAAGATAATGTGCATACCCAAAAAATAAAGGATTAAATTTTCATTTATTTTAATATTAATTATATTCCTTATTTAATAATTAAATTTTATGACTTAATAAATAATTATAAAGTCCAAAAATAAGCATTTAAATAATTATTTAAATCATCCAATTAACTTTATACCTCCAATTCTTCTTTCGTTACTAGTAACTTGATGTCTCCATCTACCAGAAGAGAATAGCTCCCATGCCTTGGCACTTTCCTTGTCATTTAAGGCTTAGATTTTTATTTATTTAGAGGCTTAGAATACATAACACGTAAACCAATAAGCAAAAATATACACTCAATACATGTCAAACATTCAAAATGCATCTATATGAATGCAATTGTGTGAGATTCCATGTACTCATGAGCCATGGTGATATTTCACACTACCATAATATTCCACTTTACCTCTCATAATTGATCTTTATCTGTTCATCGAAGGAGAATATGTGGTCTTGCAATCATAAAAGCCATCAATAGTACCACATTATAAGAATAAAAAGTAAGTATAGCTCATCAATTCATCTATAAATAAGAGTTGTGCTAGGAGGATTGTTACACAAGAACATGGAAGAACAATAATATCTTCTTTGAATCCACAAACTCAGGATCCATGGATGCATCCAAAGTATTCCCAAGGCCATTTCTACCCTGACCATGATTTATAGACAAGAGAACTAGAAATAAAAATCTCAATATTACATAAAGGGGGGAAGATCCACCTCAATCCTTATGGGTTCTAAACCCACTAGCACACAAAAGACAAAAATAGGTCCAAAGCACCATTTTAGGGGATGATATCTCCCATCAGAGAAAAAAATCCTTCTACTGCAACTCAACCTTCCATTGCATCTCAACATTTCACTTCTTTTCAACATTTTGCATCTAAAAAACCTTATAATAGGCTTGAAACATAATTTAATGAGTGTTGAACAACATTTAAAGAAAAACTACAAAGTGATATTTAAGAATGAGTGTATTAGCTATGATAAAGAAACTAGTAACCAAGCAATGGTTGGTGTGTCTATGACAAAGAATAGAATATTTTATTTAAATCTAAAATAAGAAAGAAATAACTTTTGTCATATAGCCATTGAGTATACAATTAGTTATGGCATAAAAGGTATGAACATATAAGTTTCTAAATCTTATGTTTATTGAATTCTAAAGAAGTCATCAATGTACTATCTTTTGTAGAAGCAAGAAGCAAAGTGTGTGAATGTTGCATAAAGGAAAAACATCATAGAGATAAATTTACAAAAGAAAGATAATGGATATTTGCATATCAATTATATATTAATTTGGATATTTGTGATCTAATGTACACATCAAGTGTTGGTAAATACTTTTATTTTATCTCTTTTATTGATGATCATACTAGGAAAACTTTGGGTATATTTTTTCAATAATAAGCACTAATTTAGTAATTAATAACTTCAAATCTATAGTAGCCAATGAAAGCAAATATACAATAAAAAATTCAATGGATAATCAAGTTAGTGAATATTATTCCAATAAATGTAATAAATTTTACAATGAGCGTGGGATAAAAAGACAATAAATACTAACTTGTACACCTTAGCAAAATAGAGTAATAAAGAAGAAGAATAAAACAATCATGGAGATGGCAACAAGAATTGTACTAGCAATAGGCTAAGATAATCTTTTATAAATTACAATAGTGTACATCTTCAATACAAGTTCACAATTGCAATAAATAATATAACTTCCTATATGTATTGTATGAAAAAATACTTTGATAAGACACTTGAGAGTGTTTGGTTGTTTAGATTACGTTAATGTTGAATATAATAAAAGGAAGAAGTTATATACAAAGAGTCAAATTTATATTATTTATTGGTTATTTTAAATAATGTAAGGCATATAGATGGTGTGATTCCAAATACATACAATGCATTATATCTAGAGACGTGATTTTTGATGAAGAAGAAATACATGGAGAGTAAGAAAAAAAGACAAAAAAAATAATAATAATTTGCGTGTCACAAACATCAAGTGGATACATAAGTATTTCACTAAATAAAAGCATAAAAGTAAAGAGAATATTACAATCACATCAAAGTTGCCAAATGTTGGATAAAGAGTTTCATAAAAGATTCATAAGAATCAAATCATAATTCTAAGAACAAAGAAGAAAGGAACAAGAAGATACCATGGTGAACTATATGCTATTATCCAATATCAAATTGGATCCCTCGCATATTGAGGGAAACAACCCAAGGAAAGGTATGAACTAAATCCATAAAGAAGAGTTGAATGCAACTAAAAATAATAATATTGAATATCCATGCAAACTTCAAAATAACACAGGGGTAATTAGATCAAAGTGAATGTTCAAGACAAAAATTATGGATCAATTAAAAGTCACAAAGTAGGGATAGTGAGAAATGAATATGCATGATAATTTGACATAGATGATGATGAGACATGTGCACTTTTTATAAAAAAATACATATTAAAAATGGTCTTAGCCTTGGCATCACAAAAATAAACAATGTTTTCATGAATGGAAAGATTGAAGAAAAATATATGTAGAAAAACCATAAGGATTTGAAGTTGAAGGTAAATAAGGACAATCCTACAGGTTAGAAAAGTCATTATATGGACTGAAACAAGCACCAAGAGCATGGTATTGAAGAATCGATGAACACTTCTTGAAGCATGGCTTTATGAGAAATATAAATGAGCCCACATTGTAAGGTAATGATACTTTGATTGTTTACTTGTATGTCGATGAAAATAAGTGCATTAAGAATGAAAAGATATTTCAACCAAGCCATGATGTAAGAAGTTGAAATAAGTAATTTAGACTTGATGTAATATTTTCTTGTCATGGATGTACATCAAAAAATGATCATATATTTATTTTCTAATATAAATATGCATATGATATATTGAAAATATTTGGCATGAGAAGCTATAAAATTATTACTACCCCATTTGTACAAGGTGAAAAATATGCAATGATGATGGAAATAGAAGAATAGATGAGAGCAAGTACAAAAGTTTGATTGATAACCTTATGCACTAGGCAATAGTAAGACTAGATATTTTATATATAACCTCCTTAATTTTAAGATTCATTAATGTCTCATTAATTTTATGAGAGTGATCCCCAATAAAACCTAAACATAACTTATTAAAATGAATTTAATAATAATAAAATTAAATATAAATGTTAAAATTTTCAAAAACACAATAAAAAAATTATATTTCTAAATTAATAAATTAATTTAAAAATTTTATTTAAAATCTATTTTTATAGGCCATTTTATACTACTATGGATTCACTTTGCATTAGAAAAAGTACTCATCTTATGCTATAAGATGTACATACTCTCTTTCCTTTTAATTTAAACCTTATTTCTCTTATTTTAAATTCTTAAACTTTAAATATTAATATAAAACTTTATTAAAATATAAAATCTTCTATATATAAAATAACTCACAATTTTAAAAATTATTTATATATACAAACCTTTTTTCTTGGATACATACATTAGTATTATTACGGTGTTCCATTAACATTGCATAATTTATTACGATTATATTATCAAAAGAAATAACATAATTTAATATAAATGAAATATTTTAATTTTGAACACCTTAAAATAATGCATAATTCCAATTCCTTTCAATTGAACAAACATATTGATATTTATCATGATTCCTAATCTTTATAGGCTTTTATCTAATAAGCCAAGTTCATATCATAAAAAATATAAAATATAACGGTGTTGTTTTCTTAATTAAAAAATGTTACCAACCCTAAGAATTTAATACTTTTTAGTTTCTTATGCTTCCATGCTATTATTATTAGGATTGCAAAAAGTTCTACATGGAAGCGGGTCTCGTGTCCTTGGAATCCATGTACGCTCTCATGTCCTCCTCCTCTCTTAACCTTTTTGTCCTCTCATTGATTAGGCGATAAATGATGACCGCAAACATCGAGACCACGATAGAGATGCCGGATACAAGTACTGAAATATTGAGAATTAGTTAAATTCCTTCACAAAACTTCTCAAAATACATAGCAAACTTCTAAAATCTTTCTCACCGGTATAAGTTGTAACATATTTTTACATAAATACCTTTTCTAATACTTCTTTTCAATGTACTAGCAAGGGAAGGGAGATAGATTTGAATAATACTTCTTTTCATTTTATTATTTAAGATTTCAATGACAGAAGCATATAGCTATTTAACTAGGGAGATAGATTTGAATAATACTTCTTTTCATTTTATTATTTAAGATTTCAATGTACTAGTAAGGGAGGGGAGACATATTTGAAGAGGTGAAGCATTGACATATTAGACCTAAACGTAACCTTACTTTTTAAGCATCTTAATGAACAGTAATTTAAATAAATATATAAATTAATTATAAATAAGATTTTTTTTTAGCTGTGCACATTATGAGTTAAATTTGAAAATCCTACCTGTGATAATAAACTGTAAGAACAACTGTTCACACAACTAGTTACTTACTCGCTACAGTCTTCAAAACTGTTGTCCACATCGGTTCTCCTTCACGCAAGGAAGAAAGAAAAAAAGAAAAAACAAAACAGAAAAAAACTAGTTAAATGAGGTTTAAATTGGTAAAGCAATTGAAGAGCCAGTGGGGGACGATTTGGATGGTTCGAGTATTGTAAGATAATTGTGTGATACCTCCTAATACCTTATAACATCCATGAGGGCTGGATGTGGAAGAACCGCAGAATAGAGTTGTGTCATTGTTGTGGCAGAAAACGACTGCAATCTCCCTATCACGTTGGTAGCACTGATGGGATACACTGATTTGGAAAGGGAATTTGATAGTGGAGTTGCCACAAGTTACAGGAGAACAATCTTGATAGGATGGATATGGATGAGAATTCGTTACGAAGAATGAAGAAATGAGAAGGATACAGATATGGATGAGATGAAGGGAGTTCATGCTCTCCAACTGGAACCGCACTTGAATTCCGGTATCACATTTGTTGGAACTCTGTCTTCAGGTTTCTATGGCAACAGACCTCCAAAGTCTTCTCATGAATGTTAGATTACAAATGGTATTTAATTAAAAGCTTCCGCTGAATTTACAGGCAATAATTGGGTAGCATTTTCCCACTTTGACTAATGTAGAGCAGTTGATAAGACTCTTTGGCCCCTCAATGAACTGTATACGCTATGTCTTGTGACAACTTTTAATCAACAGATTTGACAGCACAGATTTGTCCATGGCTACGCAACCTTGACTGAACTTCTAATACATCTAGAGCCTGTCTTTTGTGAATAAAGACATGTAGATGGGTAAACTCTAGATTCCACAAGAGTGGAGGTGGTGCGAACATTTAGGAGATTTGACAACTCCGTGAATGGCCTTTCACACACTAACAATGACTCTTACGGGATCTCCAAATCATTTAGTAATGCAATATATTCGATGATGGAATTTTGTTTTACATTAAAAGCTCTTTTGAAACGAGGACTTGACTTCAAAATCCATTGGTCACTTTAACGGAATTCTTTACGTTCACAAGACTTGAATTATAGAAAAAGAAAGCAGGGTTCTAGACCTACCTCCAATATACTAAGAGTCACTCAATGATCTGATGAATATTAAGTTGTATAGGTTTAGTTTAGCTTTGATTTTTTAAAGGTTTATTATATTAAGAGTCACTCAATGATCTGATGAATATTAAGTTGTATAGGATTAGTTTAGCTTTGATTTTTTAAAGGTTTATTTATATAAGTGAATTCCCACCTAACATTAAGAGTATCATCAATTTAACTCTCATGTATTTAAATATTGGTTATAACTATTCTTTTCGAAAGAATACTTTTAAGATTAATTTTAAAAAACTTATCTAAGATATTTGATTTTTAGGGTTTAAGGGTTAAGCATTTTATATAATAGAAAACTTAATATAATTTCTTCTTATGCACTTGACTCACTTGACTCATCATGCAAAAGGCTATGCACTTGACTCATCATGCAAAAGGCTTTGTCATAGCAGTGTTTCGAAACTCGCAACTCGCTGTAAACTCTTACTTTTAGAAATAAATAGCAGCGGCGTCGATAGAAAATAGCATTTACGCATAATTTCAACCCCTACCATAAATAATATAAAAAATAAAAATTAAACCCCTCTTTCGATTCAAACATTCATCCTCCGAATACGTATCGTATCTTGTATTAAAGACTAGACAATCCTGCACGAGTATGTTATACGCAAGCAATGAATGTGTAAATTTGAAGTTTGAAGTCAAAGTCCTTCATGTCTTCATCGAACCTACACCCCTTTGCCTGAGGTCGTAAATTTGGACTCTATCTTTGTGAATTTAATTCATTATTAACTTTTTTTTTTTAAAATTGTTTGGGTAAATGTTTGTTTCGTTAAGTATTTATTTAAAAAAGTTTGGTCAAAAAAAGATTTGAATTCAAATCTTGGGATAACAATTTACAAAAGTAGGTTTGATCTAAATCCTTTGAATATGAGAATGTCAAATCAACCATAATAAAATAAATAAACTTGTTAAAAATAACTTTTAACCTTACCTTTAGTTGTAATAAAAAAAAATTATTAAAAATTAAAATGTATGCACACTCCAATTTGTAGTTGTAACCAAAAAATTTATTAAAAATTAAAATGTATGCAAACACTTCAATTTTATTTTATTTTTTATTGAACAACTTGAATGGCTATTACGTAACCTTCCAACCATGTTTAAACTCAATTTCTCGTTATACCACCCGATGATTTCAATGCCCTGTCTATATTTTGCCGTGCTGTATATTGAATGGTAGTCCGTGTACACAGGTTGTCATATAGTTGGTGTTTCTCGTCTCATCCGCTCTACTTTGTGGAAGAAAAGGTCTCACATACATTCTCGTCCACATATCTATGGTATCAAGATGGCACTTCTGTGGCTTTTGGTAACTCTATCATCAAAATCCTTTTCCAACCTACTACACAAAAGACAAATCCATTACAATGGTGACTCTGAGTATTGCGTACGCTTCATGTGACGACAACGAGACTTTCGTATTAAGTGGGTACGAATGATAGAGGCCCTACAAAAGTTCAGAAGTGGTATGTGGAAAAATGCAAGATAATATTATATTATAAATTTTAATTTAACGAATGATCACAAGGAAAAAGCGTATATAGGCGCTGAAATCAAGTGGAAGGAAAAAATACTCATTGCTCAGATAAGGACTAGTTCTTATAGGCTTAGATGTGAAACAGAGAGATGGACAATGCCCAAAGAATAATAGGAAGAAAGGATATGTACTCTATACAGCACAGGGGCAGTAGAGACAGAGGAACACTTCATCTATAAATGCCCGAGTTTTTCAGATATCCGTGACAAATACAAAGAAACACTTGGGAACGAGTTTATGGCAGATTTATTTGAAGACAGTAAAATAAAAAAAGTTGGGGAATTGCTAACACAAATCAACAGGAGAAAGAACAACCTTCTCAAAGATATTAAAGATCATATGATATGATTTGAGTAATTGTACTTCCATATTTGAGGTCCCATAAACCATATTTGAGTCTAGCGGACATAATTAAAATCAATCATTCATTCAAAATATTGGGAGTCACTAGTTGTTACAAAAATATATGCAAATTGCGTATGGATTCCATAGACCTTTCGTTGGAAATGTAAATAATCTAAAATTAGTTTAGAAGATGTTGATATGTCATAGTTAAATTTGATTGTTGTACACCTTGACTCTAACATAGTGCATACTCATACCTTGCCTCTCACATAGTGTTATATATATACATATGGTTACATAAAAAAATTGGTTACAATCATATTATTTTTTAGTAGTCGATAAGGGTTTAAATTACAGTGGGTTGCTGCCACCAAACCTATTCCACTTTATTATTGTTAATCTGAGAAAAATATTAAATATATATTTCAAGCTTTATTTCTTAGTGTTTATATACTAAAGAACCTAGTATTTTTGTCCTTTTTCATTGTTAGGTGTTTTTAAGCTATGTGTCTCTAATTTATTTCTCCTTTCTTCATAGTGTTGTTGAATTCTAGTAAACAGGGCATTTTGCATTTTCTCCAATTTTATTGGCTAACTTTACCAAGATATTATGTCTTCTATATTCATTAATATTTGTTATAATATTTTTTCTTCTAAAGATATTATCAAAAAGTTTTCTTGGCTCAAATCTTCAAATTTCTTTTGATCTCTTGTAACTTTTTTTTTTTTGTTTTTTTCAATTCATACATATTAAATATTTTTAATAGATAATGTTACTATTCATTTATTTTATTATAGATGTCATTTACTAACCACATCTTTTCAAATTTAAAGTTTATTCTTGTTGATTTTGTTTCCTCCAATTATTTCAAATAGTAGGGCTTATGGTCAAAACAAATTCGAGGGAGGGATTTTAACTGAAAATTAATCTCCTCTTGATACCATTCATTGGAAACTAACACTTTATCTAACTTAACTTGAATATCATGTTCTCTAACTCTCCTATTTTTCCAATTGAAATTTGATCCCTAAAGCTCAATGTTGAGGATACCCACCTCTACTACCAAGTCTCCTAAATTTTCCATTCCTTTTTAAAAGTCTAAGTTTTCTCTTTTTCTTAACTGGACATAGGCTACTATCAAAATATCCTACAATCATTCATTTCTTATATTTTTGAATATTACCTATATCAATTAATTCTTTCCATAAGAGTTTTTTTGAGGGCATAGACATTTACTAAAAAATGGTCTAGTTGCTTGCTTTAAAGGTGATCATGATAGTCATCTAAAAATAGATTTTTGCAATGACTTGGGCATCCAAAATATCCTTGTCCTAAAGATAGATAACCCTCTTGAGGCCCCTCTACAATTTGCATTTGTAAATTCTTCTTGCTTTAGAAAATATCTCTTTATTTTCTACTTTTCACCTCATCTAGATTTATTTCTTGTGATGGTAGAATTTGTGATTAGTAATACATTCTCATGGATTTAATTAAACTTTTCTTAGAAGAATTAATACCCCTAGAATTCCAAGTATGAATTACATTTCTTAACCTACTATAGATGGATACACCCATCCCCAATAGGGTTATTTGCTTACCCTCTTCTACTTTTTCTTTGTCTTTTTGCTTCTTAATTTTCAATCTTCTTTTTTTTTATATGGTAAAAACCATGGACCTTTGATTTTGGGTCTTTTATCCCTGATATTTCTTACTCCAAATTTCATCCATCATTCACACTTGGGGATGAGTATCCAACCAATATTACTTTCCTTTTCCAAACATTCTTCTCCATAGGTTCCTTAGTTATTTGTTTCCTAAAGTAGCTCTTGGATAAATAACCCATTTTCCTACACACCCTATAGAAAAAGGGTATGTTCTCATACTCAATTTGCTAAACATATTATACTCCTTTAGCCATGAGGATAACCTTCTTCTTGCATGATTCGTCTATCTTTTGTTGATATAAATTTTGGTAAAATAAATTATGTTTTTCATGGTAGCATCCATTACTAGAACACCTCCTACCAAGTTCTATATTGTTGTATTTGTTTTTTCTTCCAAGAACACTAAGGTAAGAATTTGCAGATGGACTAAAATCGAGGTTCTATATGGACTCTAGTTGTAGCTTAAATTTATGTATCCATCATCTCAAGTATAATTTTTCTTGACCCCAAAACTAGGGGCCCTATTAATAATTCCATATAAATCATTCTCACAAGTGAAATAAAATAGTAGCAAACTTCTAGGAAGGGAAGATATAGTTACATCTACCTAGAAAATTATACATGAATGATTACCATGGCCACTCAATAACCTATGAATTTTTCTATTAGGACCTTTTAAAGGCAATGACACATGATCTCCAAAATACCTTTTAGAATATTCATATTTCTATCCACTAAACTAATTGGTATTGAGCAATGGATATGATTCACTAAATCAGTCAGAACATCTATTAATAATTTGGGTCCTTTTGTATACCTCTTACTCCCTTTCACATAGGGTTTTTATTCGTTTGATTCTACTCCACACTTAGTAGAGGTTTTTGACCCTATAGGTCTTTATCCCTAGAAATTACCAAATCCTCCCTTGATTGGGTAGAAACCCTAATTGGCTTCTACATATCACTTGTGAATATTTCTTTTGGAACTCTCTCTAGTTATGTTTCTACCTAGTTTTATCCTAAAAAAGTCAGTTGTCCTCTCCTCCTAAAGGAGTACTATCGACTTTCAATACCAAGACCTTCATTCCATGAATATCTAATTTTTAATCATTCTACTAGTCATCTAATACTTTTCTTGTTTTGTACCAACTTCCTTCATCCTATTTTTGATGCTTTACCACTTTTTTAAAAATTGTTAGCTATTTATTAATGTTTAACATTATAAATAATAAATATTAAATATATCATAACATTAATATTTATTATTTAATATTTTATTTTTTGTTTATCATTTTGCATATTGTCATTCAAATAATCATGTCTTATTATCCTTTTTAGTGTTATATGTGGTCCTTAGAAGGAACACTACTTATATTATAAATATTATGGGTGAACAGTTTCGAAATCTAGGTGAATAGTGTCCAAAAACATGTAGAAGTTTCACTATTATTAGGGGCAATGCCATAAATTTAAACTTAAAATTGTCAAATTATTATAAAATTGGGGCAAATCGATCCAAACAAAATTGCACCCAAATTGTTTTGGCTAATGGGCCCTGGTCAAGGGTCCCAAATATTAGTCATTTCCAAATTTTTAAAATCCTAATTTTAGCCAATTTGGCGATAAATAACCGTTATGCATAACCTTGGTTGAAATTCTTCTCTATCCGTTGTAAGAATCTTCTCAACATTTGAGAACTAATTTTTTGCAACAAAAACTTAGATATTAGCAAGTAAATACATGCAAATTTCCAGATCAATAAACTTTATTAGTTATCCTTTAATCTAGTGGAGTAAAATCTAAGTTGAGTCCTAGTCTTCATGAGTTTTACTACAACCCTATGGAAAGACTCTAGCTAAAAAAATAACTTTAATTTTTTTGAAATGCAATCTTCTTATCTCCTATCAATCTCTCTTAATATCCCTAATCTCTCTTGTGGCTCTCCCTATCTCCTATCAATATCTCTTAATATCCCTAATCTCTCTTGTGGCTCTCCCTATCTCCTATCAATCTCCCTTGTGCTCTGATACCACTGTTAACTTTTGATGCTAGATACTTAATGAGAAATCAACCACAAGATATAAAATAAGCATGCAATATTAAATATATTATAATGGCAATATACTAAGCATGTAAAACTCATAAAAAACTTCTAAAACTACTTATAAAACTATTATTAATAAATTCTTATGAAAATAGTACAATAATATAAGATGGAGGTCTCAAACTCTCTATATTCCTTACATGCTCTACATTGTATCTAGCATATCATCTACTATACTATATACTTCCTCTCTCTCTATTTCACATCTATCAAAGGCCTACATATAATAAGATATGACTCTTGGCCTTCCATCTACCTATAACTCTTCATCTTCCTCTTCTATGGACTCATGTACGCATGGACAACACCCACTTTTACCACCACAAGCATTTCCCCCCTTCCAAACATTCCTGCGCCCTTTTTTTTTTCAAAAAAAAAAAACCCCCAACCCCAAAACCCCCCCCCCCCCCCCCCAAAGAGCCCCCCCGGGGGATTAATAAACACCCACAAAAAAAAAAAAAACCCCCACCCCCCCCCCCCCCAAAAAAAATTTATTTATTATGAAAGAAAAAAAAATATTTTTTTTTTTTCTTGGATTTAGTCAACCTATTAATATTTTTTTTTTTTTTTTTTTTTATTTGATCCTAACCCCACCAACAAAAAAAAAAAAAAAAAAAAAAAAAAAAAAAAAAAAAAAAAAAAAAAAAAACTTAAAAGCAATGGGGATTTACAAATGAAAAATAAAGGTATGTAGTGACTTGGACCCATCTTAGAATAAAATATTTGATATTAAAATAGTGATTATAATTTTCATAACTAACACTACAATAACATTGGACAAACATAATTTATTATATTCAACCAACTTTTATTATTATTTCTTAAGCTTGACATTTCAAAAAGTATCTTGTTGAATAGAGAGGAAAATATTAAACATATATTTGACACATACATTTAATATTATAATATTAAAATTATAACGTGCACATCCATGTGATAGGAAGATTATAACTTGGATTGCATTAACAAGATTGCAATCCCTATATTTAATAGAAATACAATAAAAAAATATTTTTTAATTGATATGTTAAATTTATTTGTAGGTATCACTTTTATAACAAATTAGTAGTATATAATGAAGATCAATTAAACTAAATTATAGTAAATTAAGAAGAAGCTTAAAAATTGTATAACTAAAATAAAGGAAATTAGAGTTGATAATTTTCTTAAAAGACTAAATTTTTTGTAATAATTATTTTTTTATAAAATTATCGAGTATAAATATATATCAAATTTCACTTTTAAACCTTATAATAGCAATGGGATGAAAAATAATTTAATTAATATGTATATAAACAAATAAATTTATAAATTTTATGAGATCTAGCTCAAGGTAGTGATATCCTTTGGCCATACATATATTAAATTTCACTTTTAGACCTTATCATAGCAATGAGATGAAAAATCATTTAATTAATATGTATATAAAAAAATAAAATTATGAATTTTATGATATCTAGATCAAGATAGTGATATCCTTTGGCCATGCATCAAACCATATAGCAAAGGGGAGAGATATGATTACAGGAGTAGGCTTGCAAAAAAGACGAATATTACGAAGCTTATAGTGGAAGGTGGTTCTATAAATATAATTAACAGTTTAAATGCCAAGCAAATTGCTAGCTAGAGCATTGAAAGTTTTATTTAGGATGTAGTAAATATACTATCAAGCATGGAGTCATTCATGATCCAACACATCTACAAGCAAGGTAATGTTGTGGTTAATATTATAGCAAACATGATAGTTTAGATGGATGAAATGTATGGAATGATGTTTTTAGGAGCATTTTATGATTATAACTCTAAAGAGGAAAATGCTTCTATTGTTGCAGAGTTAGAAGTTTCAAAGTCTTAGGGGAATTGATCAATGTAAAATATCTATTGGCATGGGGTCAGTTTCAAGAAAACTACTCCAGATTTTGTAATATGTAGATACTAAAAATGATTTTCTCCTCTATAAATGTAAAATATTTGGGACCCTTCTAAAACCCTTTCATTTACTATAATAAAAATTTATTATTATAAATTTTTTAATTTTTTTCATAACATGCTTTTTAATTGCACTTGATCTGATGATGAAAAATTTGGTACTCTAAGGTTTAAATATCAAAGGGATGTATATTATGCTCCATATCCAATTTTATTGAAGCATGATTTATCAAACAAGTACTCTATGAGGATCATCCCACATGGCCTCTAGCCCCATGGTCATTAAAACAACTTTCTAATTTTTATACTATTACGTTGACATAATGGTTTATTTACTAAATGGCATGATTCCAAAACTCCTTTCTAACTCTTGTTTACTTTGACATAATAATTTATTTATTTTAAGTCAATTTGAAGTAAAATTTTAAATTACTTATTAAATAATATAATTGCAAGTGGTTAAGAATATACTCTTCAGATATGAGAACTAAGTTTAACTCTTAATGAATAAAATGAGATAATAAAATTTTTTATGGTATTATTATATAATTGGTTGAAGTGCCATCTCAACATGAGTTTGTTATTTATCTAGTATTATTAGATTAATTTTTATTTCCTTAATTGAATTTATAAACCAAAAATTCTAACTTAAAACTACATTATTAAAAATGTAAAATATGATTAATTTAAGATGAATATATTTATCCTAAATTTAACATTGCATGTTATAATTATTTATATAGTAATATATTTATAATACAACTTAACCATGTCGCTATATCAATCAAGAGATACAATTTGCAATTAATTATTTAGACATTCACGTACTACTTTGCAGTGTTATTATCTTTATCTACACTATTTTATAAATGTTTAAAAAATATCCTCTAATATTATAGGTCTTATTAACATATTTTTAAATAAAATTTAAATTATAATATATATATATATATATAAATAATATATATATATATATATATATGGTTAGTGTGAGAAACTTTAAAAACTTTAATATTATAGGTCTTATTAAGATATTTTTAAATTAAATTTTCCCACTTGCTACTAACGTACAAGGCTGAGCAGTCTTCTCCCAACCACAACCCCTCGTAAAGTCGAGATCTATGCTTGTCAATAGGTAATTTAACACATAGCCACCACACACCCACCCTCTCACACACTCGCCCACGCTGAGGTTTAGGCCTTGGACCTCTCGAAAAAGAGCCAAAGCTAGAACAGTTGTGTTGTCCTCCCTCGGATCAAACCAAACCTTATGTTAAGGAAAACCGTTCCCCATATCCCCTAAGGCCAGTATTTTTCATTCCACGGGCCTGTCCCATCCAAATATACCCCTTAAACTAGCCAGGATTTTTTTTTTCAAGCACAGGCCGCCAAGCTTAAACCTCCTTTCGAGGATTGAAGGAACTTGCCAGCTGATAATAAATAGTATATTTTATATCTAAGCTTAATCATTACCTATAGATATTCAATGTATTTAAAGCTTAATTGCCTCAAATTACATCATTACATCATTTTTCTTAGTGAATTTTCAAATAAAAATATTTTTTACAATGGTTAATTTTTTTATTATGAATTAATTGTTGAAAATAGCATATGTTAAGCATTTTTAGAAATATGAATGATCATCAACATAATTGTCATGAAATTATTTCCTTACAAAAAATATTGTTTTAAATTTTAAATTATTATAATAAAAATATAATAAATTTTCATATTTATAATCACATAAAATAATTTTTATAAAAAAATTATTGTTTATTTATATTATCCAGCCAAATTTTTATTTAAAAATCTTTAAAATTTAAATCTTAAATCTTTTATTAAAAATTTTCAAAAAAAATAGTCTTATCGTAGTTGTCATATTACTTACATTTCCAATGACCGGTCTATGGAATCCATACGCAATTTGCAGGTAATTTCGTAACAACTTGTAAGTCCCGATATTTTGTGGGGCTTCTACCACTCGTAGCCACTTAATACGACTGTCTTATTGCCGTCACCTAAGCATGCTTAACGTCACAATTACAATGAGTGGATTTGTCTTTTGTATGGTAAATTAAAAAAGTGTTTTGATAATGGAGTTCCCAAAAGCTGACAAGTACCATCTTCATAGACATATGGACCACAGGTCCAGTGTATATGAGACATTTTCTTCCACAAAGTACAATTACTCAAATATGAGACCCAAATATGGTTTATGAGACCTCAAATACAATTACCTCATAAACCCTCCCTCCTCTATTTTAAAACACTTAGACTAAATGACAGCCGGTGTACATGTACTATCATTCAATATATGACCATAGGAAAAAAAACATAGAATGGTATAAGGAGAAATTGAGTTTACACATGGTTAGTGGCTACGGAGTTTGTCGTCCAAGTTGTTCAATAAACTAAATAAAATAAAATTGTAGTGTTTGCATACCCCTAGCAGAGAATGACAGTTTTAATTATTAAATATTTTTAATTCTTAGTTAAATCTTTTTAAAGGAAAGTTTATACTACTAACTTTGTTGGTGATATTATGGAGGATTTTTTTTTTTTATTTTAAAAAAATAAGTGTTAAATTTTTTTTTTTTTTTAAAAGGAGTTGTATTTGAATTTTTTTGTTTTTTATAAAAATGGGATTCTTAATATATTAATTATTTTGGATATTTATTTATATATATTTTTGGCAAGATTTAAAAATGGATCTCTCCTTAAATATTTAAGAATTTAATCAATTTAAGATAAAGAGTTAATTATTTTCATGGATGTGAACTAAAACTTATTTATCTTAAAATTTAAATTTGAAAAAGTAATAGTTTTTAGATGTTAAAATCTAAATATACTAAAAAAAACTAATTATAATTAAAATTAAACTTTAATCCCATGCATCTACATAATATCAACATAATACAAGTAAATCTACTCTCGGGTGATTTTGACCGTGTAGAACTTCCGAGTGATTTTGACCGTGTAAAACCCGGGGCATGGTTTCTTAGACCAAAGGAGCCTAGCAAACTGTTTTTTGCTAATTTCAAAATTAAAACATAATATAAGTAAATAAGACAATATAAAAATATTTTAATTAATTAATTTAAAAAATTTAAATTAAATAAATTTAAAAATCATTTATATTTCATACCTTTCAAACATATTAGATATTTATCACAATAATAACCATACAATTAACATTTATTAGAAAAATATAACATTATTAATTTTTAACTATGCAACAATTAATTTTATAATAAATTTATATTTATAATTTTTTTTATATTTTTAAAAATATGACATAAATATTTATAAGTGCTTGATTTTTTAAAAGTTATTTTATTTTGAGTTTTTAAAATACATTTAATAAGTTATTTATTTTGTAAGATATAAATATTTATAAGTATTTGATTTTTAATTTTTTTTTTTTATTTTGAGTTTTAAAATACATTTAAAGTTATTTTATTTTGTAAGATATAAATATTTATAAGTGTTTGATTTTTTAAAAATTATTTTATTTTGAGTTTTTAAAATATATTTAATAAGTTATTTTATTGTGAGTTTTTAACATGCATTGCACACAAGCTACTTAAATTATATATTTTTAAAATAAAATTTATATTATAATACCTTTCACTAATCTATCTATAATGTAGAGCAGTTTAAATTTTACTAAGATTTTTTATTCTCCATTTAAAAGATATAAATATCATCTTAAAACACTAAAAAAAATACCTTTCACTAATCTATCTATAATGTAAAGCAGTTTAAATTTTACTAAGAGTTTTTATTCTCCATTTAAAAGATATAAATATCATTAAAAAATAATTATATTTACTATAAATTAAATTTACTTTTAAAAAAAATTTACAAACCAAACCACGCATATTTTAATTATTATGTAATAATTCTAAATATAAAATCTATAAACTAATAAATCATATCCATCTCAATCTTCATTCATATTAGGTTAAAAATATTTTTTATTTAAAAAACAATCGGAAAAAATGAAACCCTAGATAATAGATACTTGTGAATATTAATTATAATTTATTATTTTTTAAATAATATTTTATATATATTCTTCAATTTTAAATTTTATTAAATTATAAATATATCAATCTATAATAATTATATAATAAAAATAAAACCATTGTCAATTTTATATAAATAACTTAAAAAATTGTAATGCATTGTATTAATCTCAAATACCAAAATACTCATTTAAAAGACATCTAGGCGCTTAGTAGCAAACATATACATGCCATATTAAACGTATGCGTGCATAAGAGTCCATATTTTAATTGGACTCTCGGTTGGAGAATGTAGACTGTAAGCCACCACGACCTTATCTACTTAGCACTGTCAGCAGCATGTCATCTCATTCTCTTTATAGGTGCGATCCTCTCATTCTTCAACATGGTATGCTTCTCATCTCCTGTGCTCAAATTACATAGATAGACCCACATTAACATAATTTTAAAGTACCCATACGAACGAACTATACATTGTTAGGAGTCAATATACGTCTTGATAATCGTATGTATCACCATATGTTTAAATAGTTTTGTTTATCTTACACCGGTCGCTAGATCTTTATATAATCATATTCAAGCCATTAATTAACAACAGAATAGAACAGAGCGGATTACCTACATGCTTGAAGAGGATGCGATGGAACATGGTTGCGTTACGGTAGTGTTGATTGGAAAGGGAAATGGAGGAACACTGATCTCAATATGTCCTTCTAGTATTTGAACGATTCTGCTCATTGAAGGCCTGTCAGAGGGGTCATATTGAATGCACCACAGCCCCACCATGCTTAGCATTTTGGCTATATTTTCATCTTCTTCATCCATTACATTTCCTTCTCTCAGCGTTCCAAATGCCCCCATTTCCAGTTGCTTGTATGCCCACTCTGGATAGTAAAATTTGCTTGATCTACTCGCTCGCTCGTCATAGTTTTTCCTTCCCCCGACCATTTCCATGACCAACATGCCATAACTGTACACATCTGACCTGTCACTTACAGATCCAACATTTTGAAACCATACTTCCGGAGCCACATAACCAGGAGTTCCTCTTGCACCGGTCAGGGACACGTGGCTCTGTTCTCTGTCTGCTAGCTTTGCCAGACCAAAATCTGCAACTTTTGGGGAGAAATTGGCATCCAAGAGAACATTATGGGGCTTTATGTCCAAGTGTATGATCCGGCTTCTGCATTCGTCATGTAGGTATGCAATCCCGCGGGCTGTACCCAACGCAATGGAATGCAATTTTTTCCAGTCCAATGCATCCTTATCACCACTGAAACCTCCGTCTCCATCTGCATCTCCGTAAATATATTTCTCCAGAGACCCATTCTCCATGTACTCGTAGAGCAAAGCTTTTTTGGAGCCTTGGAAACAGTAACCCAAGAGCCGAACCAGATGGACATGGTGGATCCTCCCAAGTGTGGCCACTTCGTTCATGAATTGATTTTGACTCTGATTCGAGTTGTCAAGAATTTTGACGGCCACTAAACATCTTTTGGGCAGTTTACCTTTGTAAACTGTGCCGAAACCTCCTTTACCAAGTTTCTCTGCAAAATTATTGGTGTATCTTACAACCTGAGCATAAGAATATCTGGTGGGCATTGCTTCTTGTAAAACATTCTCCACGGATGGACGCCTCAAGTCCAGGGGATCCATATATGCTCTCATGTCCTCCTCCTCGCTCGACTTCCTTCTCCCCTTCTTAACTTGGCAGCAAATTATTGCAACATAGATCGCTACCACGGTGAAACATATGAGCAGAAAAACACAGTCCCCTGAAACGTTGAGATTAGGTTAAATTCTCAAAAATTCATGTGCTATGAACAACAAAATGCTGTGACTGCATTATGTAATCTAAAAATATCAAATTAGACATTAAAAAAAACGTGCGCACAACATGTTATATACCTGCTATATACCAAATATTGAAAATTTCGAAAATTGCGAATGGCTTGTTCTTGATCTTGATTGGTGATCCTTCACGACAAAGAAGAAACCACTCGATAAAAATGAGACCTACATGTATATGAAAATGGAACGAAAACAAAAAGGTGTTTTAAGAGTAAATACCATCAGAGCAGTTGTGGCGGTGAACATTGTCTGGACATATGCAAGCATCCATTGGGTTATCACCGTGGCATCTCCCTCCGGATGCCTCACATGACAGGCAATCATCGGTAATCTTCCAGTTAATTTCAAATCCCTTCTGAAGAAATTGGCGGAGATTCTTTTCAGCACTGATGTTGTAATTTTTGTCGGCGGGAACGACGATGATGTTCCCGACACAATTTCCATTATCTTGACTAGACAAGCGACCGTCAGCGAAGAAGCAAGTCTTGTTAGAGTTCTCGCAATCTAAGCACTGGACTTGGAGGAATCCGGAAGTGTATGAGGTTTGTTTTGTACAGCTAAGAATGGTTCCGAATGTGTACTTATCAGAAAGCTTATACATAGAAGATTGAACATTGGAGTAAGGGCATTCGTCGGTGGTTGTGAGATCATGGGAACAATGAAAAAGCCATTGAGGGGCGATTCGAATGGTTCGGTTGGTGTAAGATGATTCTGTCATATCTCCTAATACCCTGCTCCCACAAACTTCCAAATTTTTCAATAAGGGGAACGAAAAAGCGGATAATGAGACTGCAAATGGATAACCAAAAATTGCGGTTGTGTTATCGGCGTGGCAGGAAACGTAGGAAAGATAGTTGAACTCATCACCGCCACAAGGACGAGACCCCTCTCTATAGAAAGGGAATTTGATAATGGAGTTACCACAAGTTGAAGGTGAACAATCTTGATACGATGGGTACCAAGGAGGACTGTCGATAAGGAATGAAGAATTGCAACGCTTGATGAAGAAACAGGAAATGAGAAGAAGGTGGATACGGATGAGATAACAGGAACTCATGATTTCAAACTGGAACTTTATTCTTGTTCTGCTATTCTGCAACCAATTCCTCTGCATATCACTGGTTAAACCCTCTACCTATATAATACACTTTTACTTAGAAGCTTGAGGTGGATCCACGGGCGTAACATGGGAAATTTGGAAGCACTTTCGTTTCTTTGACTAAGCCAAATGATAAGACTTTGACTGCTATATTCCTTGACTCTAACACCACGGACATTAGTGATATGGTACGTGGGCCAAACCCCCGCCGCGGGGAATGCGTCTGGTCCTGAAAATTTTATCATTTTTTTTAGATTTTGGTATGGGCGATTCTTCCTTCCATCCTTTAATAATGTTAAAAGGGAAAACTAATATAAGGGTTAGGTAAGGTTAGGTTAGATTATTGCGGCTATATTATATAGAAGGAAATTGTCATTTGATTTATTTTAATTTATTTTTTATATATTAAATATTTATAAATTTTAAATTTTTTTATTCAAACAAAATTTTATTTTTCAAATTATATTGTACTTTTTTATTTTAATCCAAAATAATTTAAGAGTACAAAGAAACCTGGTGTACACCAATTTCGAGAATATTATCCATGCTCAACGACAGGCCTACGGCTACCATAGTCTGTCTGAACCTTCGGTTAGACATTCCAAGTTAAACGGATCGGATGGTTCGAATTAATTTGACAACACAAAGACCTACTCTAGATTTACCACGTGACGAGATCTCCACTTGAGTGTATCTAATTCACATGAGTAGAGTCCAACTTTACGACCTCCGCCGTCGAGTTTAGTAGACGCGAAGCATTTTGACTTTAATATTTAATTGTTATATTTTTATAATTGTGATTTTTTAAATTTAAATCTAAATAATTTTGATAATAATTTATTCAAAGGGTTAGGTGGATTAGTAAGTGTTGAAATTTACCAAGTTGACATTTAGGTTCAAATCTTGGGAGCAGTTTGTTTGCAAAGGTAGTACTCTGATCTGAATTCTTGGAGTGCGCATCAGATCTACAATGACGATATGAATCTCGAGCGATTGGTAATCCCCTTATGAATCTCGAGTGATTGATGATCACGTTGGGTCAACAATAACGAAGCGGAATAGGTTTGGTGAAAGCAGCCCATGTGGTTTGAACCCTACACTTGTCAATTACTAAAAATAGTGTGGTTGTGACCAACTCTTCTATGTAATGGAAAAAAAACACAATCTAACAATATATTACTAAAATATTCTAATATAAATTTAACTCTAAATTTATTCTTTCTTAGTGTAGGGAAGAAGGAATTATATACTTTAATAAAAGGAATATACCATATGTACACAAAGGATGAAGACTTGAATCCAAAGAGTGACGATTCTAAGTGTAAAGGTCATTCTCCATAGTACTTACTTTCTTATGCATGTCTAAAAGCTCTAAACATAATGAATATCCCTCGTACTACTTTCTTCATTATGTTACCTTTGAAACCCTAAAGTGTAAAGGATGAATTCTATTCTACTTCCATTTTTATTACAGGAATATGATTTTATTATAATTGAGAAAAAAATGGATGATTTACCTGTATTACACATGACCTCTTTCATCTTCTTCATTTTAAGGTTTTTGTGTGCACATATTCCTTTGCACCTTTGATTTCTTATAAATTTTAACTTGCATATTGCAATTTTTCATCCTTTGCATCTTGTTAGTTTCTTCTAATGTTTGATCCAAATCAACCATGAAGGTTTTGGCTTTCTAATGAGGCAAATGGGATTTTTTTATATTATATATTATTAAAATAGAAAATTCCTTAATCGAAGTTGATTTCTACTGCAATATGATTTCCTTACTTCATCTTGAGGTTTATCTCACGATTAAAACTTCCCATCTTATTTCAATCATTTTCACTCTACTATCTATTATCTTATGTCTAGTCTCATCATTTGTGACATTGAAATATTTTATTTTCATTGTCCACTTGGTGAACCCATTCTCTTGATTAGATTTAATCTTAATGTACTGATAAATGTTTTGAAATACTCATGGAAACATATGTTTGGGTGCAAACAACGTTCTCTCTCTTGGATAAACTCCATGGAGTATTCTTAATATTCTTCAAAACCTAATTTTTATAAGTTGATAGGGAAGTCCAAAAGTCTTTAACCTAAACTATATGTTTCTAAAAGTTTTGAGAAAAATCATCACTTTGTGTTCATAAATACATGTCTCCTTTCCTCCCAAATTATGGACCACTATCTATTATTTTATCCCCTACTTTAAAACATGAAAAGATGATAGAAAATAATCCTTTTAGAAGAAAAGTCATGCAATAGTTGGAACTAAATCCCAACTTAAATTTAATCTACTTTTAAGTCTCCAAATAAGTTAGACACTATAGATTGAATGCATGTATTAACCCTCTATTTTAAAGAATCATTATCTCAATTTAGAACATCTCATCAAAAATCACTTCTAATAAAATATGTATTATCTTCCTTTTATCCTAGACTAAGGCATCCTTACTTCTAGCAAATGTTTTTGTTCAAATATATGTGTAACATTTCCTTCATAATTGATAGTCAGTTAGAAAATGTATTTTACAATGTGTTTTAAAAAATGGGGGCAAAATTGGTTGTCAATAAATTGAAAATAAAAAATTTCTATCATAATTGAGAGGCAATTCAAATTTGGACAACTTATGTAACATCTCAACAAAAATCAAAAGTTTTAGTAGAACTGACAGTCAATACAAAGGAAATTTTGAAGTGTTTTCCCACGTTGACAATTGTAGAGTAGTTGATAACTTTGAGAGCACAAAATTACCCATGGGCAATGGGATTTACATAGAAAATATTCATATACTCATTTATGTTATTGATTCAAGATATTTTTGGACTACTTTGGGTCTAATTGGATGTTCATTATCATAGGATTCAAGTCTCTCACCACAAAGGGCAATACACATGGACTGACAAAATTGACCAGAATGGTGGAGTTTTAAAACACATCCCCATTTCATTGAATATAAAGTTCATGATGCTTTCTATTCTTTTTTTTTATTATTAGATGATAGAAGGGGTTTTGAAAGGGTCCCCAAACCTTTACAAAGGGGTTTTGGAAGGGACCCCAAACCATTACAGATCCAAAGAGTATTCAATGAGCTCAAAGGAAGTACATCAATTGGATTGGATCCATCTACCAATAAGAGAATCAAACATCAAATAAAAAGTGGATCCAGATATCTCGCCTTAAATCAAATTTAAAATTTAAACTTGAAAAAGAGCACCAAAAGAGAAAAACACCTTGATATTTGAGGCACTTGAGAAAGACTAGGTGAAAAACATCAAGATCCACAACCAAAAAATGAAGCTGAAAGAAATCCTGCCCAACGAGAGTCCGATCAACCATCCAATAACTGTTGCAGCCAAGGCACGAGGTGAAACTACCAAAAAATAGGGGAATGATATTGACATATATTAACAAGAGAAATTAAACACAAATATCCACTTTAAAATTGAAACCCTTGAATTACCTAGCAAGAAATAAAGCATAAGGATTTAAACAAAAAATTTCCTATTGCTTTGAAGCCCTTAGAGATCACCCACTAAACAAAATGTAAAAAAACTTGAGTGCTCAAAAATTGAAACTATAAACAAAGAGCGCTCATAAAAGGAAAACAATCTCGTCCAATAGGAGAATCTAGCCAAGGAAACCAACCTTCCTTTGACACTCTTCCCAAAAATCAGTTGGAACCCTGTTAAGGGGGGAACAACATAAACAAAAATAGCTAAAAAAAACATATGTGAAACTGATGATATCGACGATAGAAAAACCTTCTAGCCTAGGATCAAGCATCTGATAAAAACATACACCATAAAATCCATGTATCCCTCTCGAGTCCAATCAACCTCTAGGTCATATGAAGAGAATATTCAGGATAAATCGGCCCAAAACAACACCAAAAATAAAATAAAAATAAGATCCCTTCAAAAAATTGGATCTTTGGAACCCTAGGATCCAACACAACTACATAAGTTGGATCTATTAGCTGGTCCACCCCCTACAACCCACTAGAATTAGAAAACCTCACCAAACGAAGGGGTCATCAACAAATTCCTTCCTCAACGATCATTAAGCCCAAGGTCTCCCCTAGAGTTAGATCAGGGAAGGGGAAAACCAGAAAGAACCACAAGGAAAGAACCCCCAAAATGACATCCACATCCAACAACAGTCCCAAGCAACTATCAGGTAAAATACCATACACCCACTAGTCGAAGTGAACTAATAGCACAAGTGTGACTCCATAAACATTGAAGACACAAGGTCTCCCCCTATTTTTTAATCAAATAAGGGGTAAGACCAAAGAATTCTGCAGAGAGACACTAGACTTACCAGCACAAGCAACCATCAACAAGATCTCAAAGGGTAAAATCTATAAAGAAAGACAGGGAAACCTCCCACTCATAGAGAAAGAGTTTGAGAGCATAAGAGCAGAAGGCCCTCCACCACATCGTGTAGGCCCATGCAGACCCTCTCTAACATGGTGAGGCTCAGGCCCTCTCAAACCCTCTCTACCATGGTGAGGTGCAAGCCTTCTCAAACCCTGTCTACCATGGTGAGGCTCAGGCCCACGTAGACCCTCTTTGCCATGGTGAGGCTCAAGCCCTCGCAAACCCTATCTACCATGATGAGGCTTATGCCCATGCAAACCCTCTCTACCATGATGAGGCTCAAACCACCGCAAACCCTCTCTACCATGGTGAGGCTCAAACCCTCACAAACCCTTCTGCCATGGTGAGGTTCAGACCCTTGCAGACTCTCTCTACCATGGTGATACCTTCTATTCTTTAGTCTATGTACAAATTGTGAACATACAATCAATCCCTATAGAAGCTATGATTACTAATTTTGGACTGAGACTTAGATCTTTAAAATAATTTTTAATTTTCCATGCATCTTCTATCAACATTGTCATAAAAAAATTTACTTAATTTTTTATATAAAAATAAAAAATAATCTTTTTATTTTTATATGACAAACAAAATATAAAGTTTCTTTTAAGAACCTTTGTGCAAAAATTTGAAAATCTAGATATCTACCACTAACGAATAGTAACATGTTGGTCAATAACCTCTTAACTTCAAGTAGAGAAGATATGAACTTTAAAGTGTCATGACAACTACCTTTTACACTCATTATAATTGACAAGAATTGATCCTTGCTATATCAAAGAACCCCACTTTATTTACTTAAAAAAAATATAAGTTATATTTCCTTCAAAAAGCTTCACATTTAAGTTTTTTTTGGTCTTTTAAGAGACATTTGAACAAATGAAAATGAATTCTAAAAAAATTAAAATATATTTTTATTTTGAAATGTATAAAGTGGTTGTAGTTTTATATAAAGAATAATTTTGATTTTTTTAATCATATAAAAATAATACATGTATAAATATTTAAAAAATAAAATAAAAAGGTATTTTAAATTAAAAAAATATTTTATATTTCATTTAAAAGGAGAAAAAGTTTCCTAATAAAAATATATGTGTTAATAACATGTAAAATATATCATAAAAATATTATTATGAATAAATTTTATATCAAACATATTTTTATAGATAAATGTTTTTGATGGGTTGTTTAATATTATCTTTTATTAGATTTGGACAAGCACAATGCAATGGAAAATAGGTTAAAGTGATTTATTTTTTTTAATTTATTTAAAAAACAACTAATATGATTTTGTATCATAGTTTCATAGTCCTATAAACCTTCTTACTAATTACTCACCTTTTTTGTATTTATTTATATAATGAAAATAATAATTTATGTTTGTATATATATTTCGAAACCCTATGCTCATATATTATATTTTAAACTCTACAACATCATTTATTGTTTTTTGTTAGAGCTAGAAGCCTTCATAAACATCTCATAATGCATCACAAATCCAACAAAAATTGATAACATTATCACACTTTTAAACTATGTATCAAGAATTCTTTATCACATGCAACATCTCTCCCACTTTCAAATCATTTGTGCGATTTTGAATTTTGATTTTTGTATGCAATTTTGTTAAACTCTTTTCAAGTACATTGACCAACAAACCATATAAATAATATTTTTCACCTTGGATGTTAGGAAAATGAAAAAACACATGAATACATGCAAACATATCCTAGTCGTCAAGGATGTATAACATATATATTTTATAAGTTACTCACTATTACATGGATTAGGAAGTGTCCTTAATGTTGTAAAGAAAACCCATTATAAAGAATTTTGTTAGTGTTGAGGATGTTTGTTGTACAAAGAGATCCTCATTTCAGTACATAATGAAAGAATGCAAATGGATGGGACATGACATTTATTTACCCCTTTTGAAGTATTGCAACCATGACATAAATATCATAACTAGTTTTTTTTCCATATTTCATTTAGTAGAGCTTTCACCATCACTTCGATCAAAGATGACATAGCCAGGACACACCAATGATCTATTAAAATTATGTTCCTATATATTACTAATATTTATATTTTCTTTTAAAAATGATGACCTTCAATATGTTTATTATTGAAGATAATATTTAGGTAATTATGAGTTTGAAGAAATAAAAGCACCCAAAATAAGATTGAACAACATAATTTATTCTTAATTTATAGAATTTAGAATAATTTAAATAATTAAAGGTGTAAAGTACTTTAATGATATGGATCTAAACTTAAATCATACATTCTATGAATATTGACCTATTAACCTTTGCCTTATCTACTTGGCTTTTGCTCTAGTGACAAGGAAAACAAATCAACCTTTGTTAATAGTTTCATTGTAGGCTGATAAAACCTTTTGAACACTTAGTTTATGAAGGGTCTTAGATTTTCCTTGTGCTCATAGTGTCATTTTGAATAGTCTTTCTAGATCTCCTAAATCAAAATCTATGCTAAAGTTTACATCAACCACCTAGCTCACTTTTTTTGACATTTTTAGAATCCCTTTGGATCAAATTATTGTATTCAACACCCATTGTATTGGACATGCTTTGGATGCTCACAATATCTAATTTGGATGCTCACAATATCTAATAAATAATATTAAATTTATAAATGTTTGCCTTGGTTATGATGAGAATGATTATCATCCACTTAGGCACCAAGTAACCCTAACCCCCTCAAATAATTTAGAACATCATATGATCTCTATCTACAAATATAATAAAGTTAACATCACATGATCTCTATCTACGGATTATTGGAAAAGGGGTTAATTAGATCGAGTGTGTCACCCTGGGGTGCACCAATGCTATTTGTTAAAAATAAGGATGGTTCCTTATGACTATGCATAGATTACAAAATGTTGAATAAGACAACCATCAAGAATAGATATCTTCTACCCATAATTGAAGATCTCTTTGATCAACTCAAGGATGCCACTATTTTCTCAAATATCGATCTTAAATTGGGATACCACCAATTGAGGATCTGTGAAGAGGATACCCAAAATATATTGTATCAGAAAAATGGATCATGGTGGATCCTAATAAGATATAAGCCATACTAAATTGGTTGTTGCCCACAAATATGATGGAAGTCCAAATTTTCATGGCTCTGATAAGATATTAAGGTGTTATGAAAAGGATTACACTAAGATAACCACCCCAATAACTAATCTTCAAAGGAAGGGTAAAGAGTTCAAATAGATGGATTAATGTGAGGTAGCTTTTGATCTTCTCAAATAGAAACTCACCACATCCCCCATACTAAAAATACCAGACTCACAGGGTAATTTTTTGTATGTACAGATGCATCATTAGAAGGTTTGAGAGGAGTTCTCTCTCAGGAGGAAGCAACAATAGATTATGAATCAATGAAAGTGAAGTGACATGAGGTCATTTATGCAACCCATGATATAGAGTTGGAAGTAGTGGTATTTTCTCTCAAAATTTGGCAACACCATTTTTTAGGGAAACCCTTTGAGTTGAAGACAGACCATCAAATTCTAAAATACATATTTACTCAACCCTTTCTAAATGGTAGGCAGAGAAGGTGGATGGAATTTTTTGTTGAATATTATTTTGGCATAGAATACATCAAAGGGAAGGAAAATAAGGTTGTCAATGCATTCAATAGGAGAAGACACATAGCTATCCTTTCTCGCATGTATGTAGACTTCATGGAACATGTTAAGGGAATGCAACATCAGGATGTTTTTTACAATCAAATTCAAGAAAAGTTGGAAAGGAATCCCGAGGAAAGTAAGGAATTCAACTTGAAGGATGGTTTCTTATGCTTTAAGTATAGGGTAGTAATTTCTAAGGCTAGTGATATATGAAATATGATCATGAATGAAGCACAAAATTCCCCATATTATGCTCACCTAGGAGGGGCAAAAATGAGAGAGAATATGAAGACAACCTTCTACTGGCCAAGAATGAAGAGGGACATAATTGAATTTGTCATCCAATATCTTGAATGCTAGAAAGTAAAGGTAGAAAATAGAAATATTATAGGAATACTATACCCTCATGAGGTACCACCATAGAAATGGTAGATGATTTCGATGGATTTGATTATAGGGTTGTAAAAGACCAGATTCCAGCATGATGTAATCCTAGTTGTGGTCAATAGACTGATCGAGGTTGTGCATTTTATACCCAAAAATACCTAGTATGATGGCATGGTTATGGATTATATATTTGCCAAGGAAATATTTAGGCTTGGTGTTTTTTTGGAAGTGATCACTTCAGATAGAGACTCAAGAATTACATTCAAGTTTTGGCAAGATTTACATCATGCCATTGGTACTAGGTTAAACATCAATTCATCTTATCATCCAAAAAATGATGGGAAAACTAAAAGGGTAAACCAAGTGTTAGAGGGCATGCTTTGCATGTATTGTATGGATTAGAAAACTTGATGGGAATATTACCTACACTTGGTGGAATTTGCCTATAAAAATGATCACCAGTCGACCATAGGCAAGGCATCATTTGCAGCTCTATATGGTATGAGATGTAGGACACCATTATCTTGGGGTAATCTAGAGGATAGGATTGTACTTGGACCAGATATGATCAAAGAAATGGAAAAACAAGTGAGGACAATCAGAGAAAGTCTTAAGGAAGTTGTGGACCATAAAAAAAGTTATGCTAACCTTAAAAGTTCACCAAGAGAGTTTACTATGGGTGATAGAGTATTTTTGAGGGTGAGACAAAATAAGAGCGCTATCAAGTCAATTAAACTAGATCCTCATTTTGTTGGACCCTTTAAATTACAAAAAAGATCAATTTTTTGACATACCAACTTGCCTTACCACTCGGTCTATTAAATATTCATGACACTTTTCACATTTCATTGCTTAGAAAATATATAGCTAACCTTGATCATATCTAGGACTTTTCAAAATTATAGATGGTGGACCTGAAGGTATAGGTTCTACAAATAAATATCCTTGAGTTCCATTCCAAATTGATGAGGAAAGGAATCCTGGAGCAATGTAAGGTCTAGTGGGACCACTATTCTGAAATAAATACTACTTGGGAGAATGTAGCAGATATGCAAAGATATTTTCCTTACTTGTTTTAATGTTGTAACTATGATGAAACACATAGGACAGTGATAATCCTATAAGGGGAGGATGTCATGACCCTACCTTGGTAGACTTTTTATTTGATGGATTTATGCTTTGATACTTTATTTTATGGATGGAATGACTGGCTATTTATTGATTAGATACACAAGATATATACTTTATGAAGTAAAATGATGTATTTTGTTAATGAAACGATTAATATTGCATGTCTAGTTTCTGTAAAGGTATACTTTTTATGGAGAAATGTGATATTGCCAATGGATTTTATTTCATAATAGGAACAGGTTTTCTCATGGGTAGAAGGAGGACTAATCCACGAAGAGAAAAATACTTTAAGGGAGAAAATAAATTTGTTGTCCTATTCATCCAATAGCTTGGCATTGGAGATAAATGTTTCTTTTAGAGTAATTGTTTATTATGATTGGCATGGGAAAATAAATTTAATTAGGATAAAACTTAAGTACTATTTTAAATCCTTCTCTAAATTTGATGGCGTTATAGATAAGTGATTTAGTATGAAGAAAGGATAGATGCATAAATATTTTGGTTCTATATCACTTCAGTAAAATATGTTAAGAAATACATATTTTATTTAGTTTTATTATGTTGGGGTTAAAGAAAAATAATAAGGCATTGATTTAAGAAATTTTTTGAGATATTTTATTCGGCCATCATTAAAGAAGATGGGAATTACATAGAAAAGATCCATTGATAATGGATATGTTGTCTTAACTTGAGTAATTTGGATTAGCACTTTAGTTAAATGAAAGCTTATCGTTGAATTAGTAGAAAAAATAGATAGAATGATTTTAGAACTCCCAATTTGGTTTATGAAGGGAAGTTCTAGTAAGTATCCAAGGAAGGTGGTGATCGTGTGGTGAGTAATTGGTTGAGGGCAAGTTAGTTGGACAGAATGTGTTTAGCAGTGGAGAGGAAAAAGAGGAAGTGGGGAATTTTGAAAAGACTCAAAAGATGATGGACAAAAAAGGATAAGGATGGAAGACGAGTTGGGTAGAGGATGGGCAAAGTAGAGAAGGAATGGCAAAGGCAACAATTGGTTGGACTTACTAAAAAGCTTTGAAGCTCAGTACCAAATTGGCAAAGCTAGTCTCTTGAGATAACAATTTTAATGTTGCATATTTAATTTATGATTAAGATTAAAAGGATAGAGATTATTGAACATATTATAGTAGTTATGAGTACCATAGGCTGAGATTGGTCTTTGAAGAATAAGCTTTCATTTCCTTTTGAAAGGGTTTGTTGTGATGCTAATGTAAAATTTGGATCTTATTTTGCATGGATAATAGTTAATAATCACTCTAGCTAGTCATCTATTTTATCGTTATGCTTTAATGGTCCTTGGAGTATCATTAGTGAGTCATAGTTCTTTTGCAGAATAATGATAAAGGAAGTAGTCTCTATATCCATATCTTAACGAAGATATGATATTTTTGTAGACCTTAGAAGTGTTGGAGGATGTTGTTTGATGTGTTTGTATTAGTACCTATTACTATTGTCATTTATCCATTGTCAGATCATTACCAAGGAGCTAGATCCTACTGAGAGTTTGCCACTTTTATGCAGTAATGAGTAGGGTTGTTTATCACTTAAGAAGAGATATTATTGGTAATCTTGTTTTCAGTCCAACTAGTTGAGGACTTAAAAAATTAGGGTTGAACTACATTGGCTAAGCTAGGAATAGGAATTAAGAGGAGTGACGTAGTAGCAATATGTAACACGTTATATTTATAATATCTTTTATCATATTTTCAAATAAGTTTAGTGATGTAAGGTGATAGAGTATTAGAGCTTGATTAAGGGATGAGAGTGCTCAAAGAGTTTTTTACTTTCAATGCTTTAGAGAAATATGGAATTTTTGATGGGTAAGACTTACGTTGATCACCCAGGTTGGAAAATAGAGTAATATTTAACACCTCTCTTTAATGTCTTTAATTGTTGTGTATATTCCTAATTTAGATACATAGGCCTTAGTGCCAACATAAGGACCTTGTTGTGTTATACTTCCTATAGTCACTGCATACCAGAGTGTTAAGTAGATTCCCAACTATTTAAAAGGAATATAGGTTTAGCAAGTTCAGTCTAGAAATTGTAAAGAATAGTTAAATGTTTCTAAGATGACGTATAAGCTTGTTATTGTTTAGACTGGATCAAGTTGTGGGGGTACTTCGAGTATGATTCTAGAAAAACGATTTGAGAATGATGATAGAGAATGGAAGAGTTCAAAATAATATTTTTCACTCTTATTCACTGAAGAGTGATTTGGTGAAGAGTTTATAATATACTCTACTGACTCCTTAAAGATAAATTGAAGATATCGAATGATGTGTTTATTATTTGTTTTTAGGTTATAGCTATGTGATATGAGAGGAGATATTGTAATAACATTTGAATCTAAAACTTTTTTGTGAATAGAAAAGGTAATCTAAAATATATTACTCCAATTTTTTGGCGATAAAGTGTATCTATATACTAAATAAATGGTCATAATGTGAGATAAAGGAATACATATAATCCCTAGAAGAAGGATAAGATAAGGGGATCTATCTTCTATCTGATGTAAACTGTAAGTATTTTATGAAATGAAAAAGATAAAGGTTTCAAGGTTGGTTTTTTCCCACAAGGGAATTTTCTAGGATAAATAAGTCATGTGATTAATTGTGGAAATCTTTCTTATGTTGTAATTTGCTTAAAATGCTCATGGTTAGTATTATGATTCCTTTAGGATAAAATAACAAGTTATTTATGTAATGACATATGTTGGATCTTGTTATCATGGAGGAACTTAATATAGTTTGATGTTAGATAGAATAAAGTTTGTATATGTTAATGGATACAATTAATATTGTTCAAAAGTATATTCCATTGAGAAATCCTACTTGCTTTGGGGAATCTAGATAGATTTATTTTGCATGGTACTTGTAATTTTATAATTAAGTTAATGCACTTAAAGGATATGCATACACATAGTAAGGGGTCATGATGGTTTTAGCTAATGACTATCCTAATTGAACAAGATAAAAATGTTTACCACATCCTACGAAAAGACTAGCTTATAGAAGTTGTGAGAGAGATGGTCTAGAAAGTATGGTTCTTAATTATTCTACATTAAAGGACTTATGTAGATGAATGGATAAGCATACCTTTTCAATGGACATAAAAGAGATAGTGCTAGACCAATGGACTAGTAAATTGATATCTTTCACATTGATCACATAGTATACTTGCTTAGAAGGAATTATGCAAGGGGTAGAGATGAGTGAATCCTTTAATGAAAGAAAGACAATTTATTTAAGGGACAAGGATAGGCCAACTCTATGGAAGAGTTATTGTCAAGTAGTTTGTAGATAAACTATCATAGAAAAAAAGGTGATATTTTGGGTAGCGACATGTTCTTACCATATCTTGTTGAACATAAGTGTCATCTAAGTAGAAAATCATAAACTTTTTTATAAGTGGATATGCAATGCCATTTTCTAAGAACATGAGTGTAATTTGGACATTAGTAAAGCTAAATTATATAACCAACCACTCACTTAGTCATTCTTAGGTATAAAATATTTTCTTTCGTATTATTATAAGTCTAACAGGTTCTTGATGTTAGCCAGATGTGAGATAAATCTTGGTGAAGTATCATACCCCCTACAACTAGTCTAATAGGTCTTTAATGCACAAAAAAGGATACACGTTCTCTATAATAATATTATTGATACCCCAAGAGTCATTACAATGATTCCAAGTAACATATTTATTTGGTACTAGCATGATCAATCTATCACATAGTGGTGATCTAGGTTAGATCTTTTCCTAGCCAATCATCTCCTATATTTGATCATTCTTCTATATGGAGCACTGGTATAGGGGTTGTTGGAAAGAGTTGATCCTCAATTAAGTTTGACATAGTGCTTCACTAAACAATGTATTGGAAGTATTTGGGATCCTAAAATACATCAACATACAAAAGAGGAGGTCATCAATGTACTAATATATTGTAAGATTATTTTTTATTGGCATAATATCACTAAGCTTCTTGATGCCTTGGCTCTAGATTCCTACAATTATTAGTAAGAATTTATATATATACAAGATTAGGTTATTTTACTACTTAGCTAAAACTAATATCACCTTATTCTAAGAAAGGAACTTAAGAATCTTGTATTTCATCTCTCCTATGTGGCTTGACCATTGCTACAAATAGGTATGGTAGATTGTCTTGTTGTCAAAGATATAGAGACTTCCAAGCAAGACATGACAAATATCCAATGATGTGATATCATAGTTGATTATGCCATGTATTATATTTATGTTTTATCCAGGGGTGCATTAGCATCAAACATCAATATCTTTACATGATTATATATAACCTAAAGATCAATGCTACTAATGTTCCAAAATTTAGAGGTCTAGGTGCTTGTAAGTATCTTGCATAATTATGTTCTTTTGGTTATCAATATTAATGTTGGTATGGAGAGGGTTTCATTTCACTTAGCAATGGTTATGGGTGAGGTATATCCATTCATTAGATGGATAAAATATTGATGCATTATCTTCCTATTGATATAGTATGCTCAAGCATATGGTGTCTTTCTCCTATTCTTCATCAAATAAGGATGAATAGTCATCCTTCTCTAAATGGACTCAAGTGATATTTCCTTCTTAAATAACTTAAGTGATTTGGGTTTAGATGATGCAAGAGGTCCTTTGACCATGGATTCTTTAGGCGATTCAACATTTTATGGGTTTAATGTTGGCATTAAGGTCTATTGTGGGATGTTGAGTGGGCCTTTATACTTGAATTTTGACTTCTCTAGTTTTACAAACTCCATCTTCAATAAAATATGGTAGTGCAAGCCATTTTGATATTTTTTTATGTGAAGGTGATTGAGAATATTGTTGAACTCATTAGTTTACTATTATTTAGTTTTATATTTTTATTGACATCGTTACTAATAATATATGTAGTTATCTTTATAGTGATGTAAGAGATAAGATCACTCATGAACTAGCTTCACAAATCCTATCCAAGAAGATATGGGATTGCCTAGATCTTTTATCTTGTTTTTAGTGGCTTCCCACTAATATAGAGTTAATTTTGACATCTTCATAGCTATAAATATAATCTTGTTAATTTAAAAGAATTGATTTATGTTGTAGTATGCTTGTAGTTGTTCAAGTTAAGCATCCAACTTGTTATTATTAATTCAACCTAAGAAGACTATAATGTTGACTTTAGTCTAGAATTTCAAAGGTGCTCAAATTTGGAATAGTGTAAGAATTGTAATTAATAGCAAGGATCCCATGTTAAGCATGGGATATCAAAACTACACAAATAGAGTTGCTCTCTATTCCTCTAGAACATCTTGAATTGTATTCCTGATGCCATGGATTTTGGTATCAAATTGAGATGTTGCCTCTACCATTGATTGAATTTATTTGTAGGTGTGATGTTCTTTAGGGTACTTGAATGTGAATCTAGGATTGAACTTGATTATTGCATCATGAACATATATGAATGGGCATCCAACAATAGAGCATATTGGAAGGTATTGCACTATGCAAGGATGTCTAAAAAGGGGTGAGAAAGTGTGAGGATTCAAAGAAAAAGTTAAGAGTGATTTATTTTTCCCTCTCTTTAGTTTATCAAAAAAATTTCTAATGGTGTAGTCTAGGTGAGGACGTCTAATGGAAGACTACCTCTTCTAGTGGCTAAATATTTCAAAGCAAAACCACAAACTATAAAAGTGAGCAAAAATAACATGTTATTAAATTTCTTCTTGTTGGTGGTTTTCCCAAAAAAAATAGCAATACATCCTATTTATGCTTTGGCATCAACATAAATGAAGGTGGAATCTAGAAGACGAAAAGTAATGTTCCTTCATACTTTTCTCTCTCTATATATATTTTTATTTTTATTTTCTCATGACTACCACATCCTTGTATGACATATTTGTATGATGTACATGTATGAAAACACTTGTATGCCACACTTGTATAGTAGCATCACATGTATGATAGCAATAATAATTATATGATAACATCACTTTATCACAACAAAAATTGAATGGTAGTAGCATTTATGTAGTACTAGTATTAATTGAATTATAGTAGCAATTATGTAGCACTAGTAGTAATTGGATAATAGTAGTAATTGAATGGCAACAACAACAATTGAATGATAGCAGCAATTGTATGGAAACATCAATATTTGAATGGCATCAACAATTATATGATAGCAATAGCAATTGTATGATAACAACAACAATTATACGACAACATCACTTGTATGTCAACAATAATAATTGTACAACAATAGTAGTATGTGAATAACAACATTACCTGTATGACAATGGGAATAATCACTTTATTATTATTATTATTATATATATACATAAATTAAGAGATATTATGGGCTTTTTGAAATTCTATAATCAATAAAAGAATAAATAATATTATTAATGATATAATATATATGTAAACAATTTAATGAAAAAATAATAATTGTGTGTGTATCTCATAACATTTTTCGCGAAATCATCATTCACCTCCCGATGTAAATCATATATGTAATCAAAAAAATTATTTGCTATAGCTTATGGTCTCCTCAAATTAGTTTTACTTTGCAACTTATTAAATCATATTGGATGGATAATATACACAATTTGGAATGGCTCTTGATTGTACTTTTATTTACTAAAATAATATATGCAAATTATGATTTTGTTAATATGGTATCCCATATCTTTGACTTTTTACCAATTGAGCACCTTAAAAAATTCCCAAGGCTTCTATTCAAAAATTCAAATTGACCATTCGTTTGTGGATGATAAGCTAAAATAAAACCCAATTTTGTGTCCAAATTATTCCATAAAGCTTTCCAAAAATGATCTATGAACTGAGTGTCTCTATCCAACACAATAATTTTTGGCAAACCATGCAATATTACAACTTCTCTAAAGAACAAATTAGCAAATTAAATAAGATCATTCATTATCTAGTAAGGAAAAACGTGATCCATATTTGAAAATCTATCAACAAAAATAAAAAATGGAAACATTAGCTCTCTATATTCATGGCAATCTATGAAAAAAGTCCATACTTATATATTCACATGGCCATTATGGTATTGGTAATAGTTGATACAATCTAGTGTTTTGGCTCCTTCATTTTGCATGTTGGAAAACTAGACAACCCAACACAAATATTTTTACATCCATATTGATTCTTGGCCAATAATAATATTCATAAAGCTATCCTATGGTTTTATCTACTCTAAAATATCTTAAAATTCCTCCACTATGGTTTTCTCTTGTCAAGTTTTCTCTCATTACGCTTTGTGGTATGCATAAATACCACCCCTTGAATAATAATCCCTCTTGGATAAATTAATCAAGCCATTATGTTATTTCTCCTATGGTTGGTTTATTATATGTTTCCAAAGATTCATTCAAATCCAAATAATTGACATAAATCTCTTTCATAGCATAAAAACCAACAACCTCAATCCATATTGCATTCATAAAAAAACTTCTTCAACTCAAGGCATCGACCCACACAATTTTAAATACCACTTCTATGCTTCAAAGCAAATGAGTAACTTTGAATAAACTCTACCCATTTCATATGCCTTTGGTTCAATTTTCCTTGGCCATTAATAAATTACAAAGCATGATGATCTGTAAATAACACAAAATATTTTTGTAATAAATAATACCTCCATTTCTTATGTGCTTGCACAATAGCATACAAATATTGAACATAAACTAAGTACTTTTCAATAAAAATAGGAAATTGGCTTACCTTCTTAGCTCAAGACTCCTCCAATGGTTGTCCCACTTACATCACAATCTACTTGGAAAACCTTGTTAAAGTTTGACAAACCTAGAACTAGTTATTCCATTACCTTCTCCTTCAAGATTTGAAAATTCTTTTCTGTTGTAACTATCCATTTAAACTCATGCCTATCACCCTTCATTTAAATATTAGAGCACAAATCATGAAAAACTTACCAAACCATAGAAAATTCTTACCTCAAATATAGTTCTTGTTGATGGATAATCTGCAATAGATTTTACATTTTTAGGATCCATCCACAAACCATACTTAGAGATGACAAAACCAAAATATACCAATATCTTGTTTATAAAATTACATTTCTTCAAGTTAGTAAAAATTTGTTTCTCTTTCAACCTTTGTAGAGCTAACCTCAAGTGCACTAGAGGTTCTTTTGCTTTTCTAAACACCAAAATATCATCTAAATAAATCACCATGAACATACCAAGAAAAGGTTTGAAGACTTCATTCATCAATTGCATAAAAGTGTTGGGTGCATTTTTCAATACAAATGGTATGACTAGCCATTCAGACAATCCATCATTGGTTTTAAAAATAGTCTTCCACTCATCCTTTTATCTAATACAAATTTGATGATATCTGCTCTTCAAATCAATCTTTGTGAAATACTTTGCTCCACTTAAAAAATCCATCAAGTCATCCATACAGGGTAATGGAAACCTATATTTATTATGATATTATTAATAGCCTAGGAGTCCATGCACATACACATTTCTCCACCTTTCTTGGGTGGTAGTATGGTTGGTACTACACATGGGATCAATATCTTCCTAATCATTCCCTTGTCCAATATCTCTTGGACTTGTTTCTTCACCTCTTCATTTTACATGGGTATCATCCTATAGGCTACCTTGTTTGGTTAACATGCTCCTGGTATGAATTCTATGTGATGACTAATGCTTCTTATAGGTGATAATCCATTTGCAAACTCCTTAGGGAGAATACCTATAAATTAATTTAACATATCAACTATTTCCTAAGGAATTTTATTTCTTTCATCACTGTCCTAAGGTTTGTGGATTTGTTAATAAAGGTAAAGCACACTTCCTCCTTCAAGATCTATTTTTCTTGAGATTAGATAAAATTTAGAACTATAGTCCACCTCTTCTCCTTTGTCTCTCAATGGGTCCAATGTATATTTTTTACCATCCTTGACAATTGAATAAGTGTTCATTCTACCATCATGTACTCCTTTCCTATTAAATTGCCATACCTTACGCAAAAAATATGACATGCACCCATCAACATGATATCACATAGAATGGCATCCTTATAAGAACCAATTCAGAAATTCACTATCCATTGTTTTTTTACAAACTTTTTTGTTCATTTTGTAACCATGATACCTTGTCAGGATTTAGATGCTTCATTCTCTTCAAGATAAGTTTCTTCACCATATTTATTGACACTAAGTTATCCTTGCTCCCACTAGCCATAATTAGATTGCAACATTTACCTCTTGATTTATAAATTGTTTGAAAAGACTCCTTCTTTGTACCAGTTCATGCACTTCCATGGATGGTTTTAACCATAGTTATGAAAATCGGTGATTCTAGATTTTACGTGATTTTTCCAAAATTTTGAGTCAACTTGACACAAAATTGGGAATCATCAATTTTTGGTATTTTTTTAATTTTTTGAAAAAAATAGAATCGCTGATTTTTTTAAAACAAAGTGATGACTAAATCGGGAAAATTCAACCATAGTTACATGCATAGAGGCTACAACCAATGTGCTTAAAAGTAAAAAATTTCATTTTCTTTCATTTTACCTGGTACAAATTGCAAAAGGGATCAACCTACTTGCTACAAAACCAAAACAAACACACTAGGGCTTCCTAGTAGTGGATTTTTTATGGTTTGAAGGAATTTTACAATTGTTGATAGCCACTGAAGTAAAGTTAAAACCAATTATAATTATCATTTAAGTTAATTTATTAGTGTTTTATTTAGCCTATGAATTTTTGAAGTCCCATATTAGTATTTGTAGCACCCTTTTTGTAGACAATTTATATTTGATTTACATAATGTTAATTCATTATGATATGCATGAAAACAAAATTATTCAATAGAAAATTATATTTTCTTTGGCTTTTTTTTACCGATTTTTACTTGATTCTCAAGATTTTCCCATTCTTTTTCTATCTTGATTTCGAGCCAATTTGATTTTTGTAACTATTATTTTAAAAAATATGTTTTTCATCAAAAGTAAATATCCTTGTATTGTTTCCTCTGTGTGCTTTGATGAGGCAATACTTTCTTCATTCACTTGTGTAATATGGTTACAAACTTGCTTTCATGGTTGTTGGTCTGCTGCATGTTAGGACACTCATAAGCTCTATGTCCTTATTTTAAGCACCTATAACACTTGTCAAAAAAACTATGTCCCCTTCCTCTACTAAATCAACCTCATCCTCTTGATGGTTCACCATTTTCTTGGGTATCTTGGTTGAAACAATTCATTTGTGAGAAAGTATATCCTTCATCACAAGATTGCTACTCCCTCCCTTCGTTGGAGTGTCATCTTCCTCATAAAGACCACCCTCTCCCTCTTGAATTATTTTGTTGCTTGTAGATCAACTTCTGTTTTGTCTCGAGTGCATATTGATATACCTCTTCAATTGTTTTATACTAAACCATAACAATTTCATCTTGTATGGACATCCTTAGCGCATTGATATATCTTACCACTTTATCCTTATCATGTTCAATATGGTATACCCATATAGTCAATTTATAGAACTATTTCATATACTCTTCACCCCCAAATTATTTTTCTTGAGATTTTAAAGTTTTATAAACAACCTAATTTGATAATCAATAGGTAAACAGGTATATTTTAATTTAGAAAATAACCATCCCAAGTTTAAATTTTATCCTTTCTTTCCATTGCCTCTTTTTTTGGATATTATCCCATCGAATAAATGCATGTCCCTTCAGTCATGTGCATGCATATTGTACCCACTTCAAAAACATCATATATTCATTATCAAAGAATCTCTCCATGTCTATTATCCAATCTATCAAATATTTTAGATTTAAGAATTCATAATATTTGGAGTATCTAACTTTGGATTACTTATCATGCTAGAGACTATCCAAATAAATTGTTGCTTCATTTCTTCTCCTTGCTTTCCAACTCAAGATTTTGGGTGACTAATCTCATCGTCTTTAATGTCACTATCATATTCAATATGGACACCTCTCCTTTGGAAATTTTTAATTGCATCTAATTGTGATGTGACACCCCTTAATATATTGGTTATGCCTACTTGCTAGGGAATAATACCATGTGGTATTTCTCTTCTTTTGTATGCCTTCTATCCTCTACCACATATTGTAAAACTTTAGAAACCTTACTCTAATACCAAATGGTGTAGTCTAGGTGATGGGGTCTAATGAAAGACTACCTCTACTAGCAACTAAATAATTTAAAGCAAAACTACAAACCAAAAAACTAAGCAAGAATAATATGTTATTAAATTTCTTCTTATTGGTGCCCTTCCTATAAAATGCAACAATGCATCCTAATTATGCTTTGTCAACAATGGAAATGAAGGTGGAATTTGAAAGTCCAAAAGTCATTTCCCTTCATCTTTAAATCCTCTGATTTATTTTTATTTTTATTTTTGTATGATTACCATGTGTTTGTATGATATTACTTGTATGACACATTTGTTTAGTGTACTTGTATGGTAGCACTTATACAAAACACTTGTATACTAGCACTTGTATAACATGCTTGTATGATAGCACTAGTATGATATACTTATATTGTACACTTATATGATTGAAGAACACAAGCTTATACTGAGAGGGGGGGGTGAACAGTATAAGACCTCTTTTTACTTTTTCCTTTATACTTCAAAACAGTAAAGCAATATACCCAAAGCAATATCAAAACAATGCATAATAACATCCACAAAGTGACACCAATTTTAACGTGGTTCACCCAGAATGGCTGGGCTACGTCCACAAAAATTTTCTCTAAAAGTTATCTCAAAGTTCTTTGGGAATCCTTCCCAATTACAATGTTTATGAGCCTCGGCCCAAAGGAGATACCTTCCCCCAATCATAATTTATGAGCCTCTCGCTCAAAGGAGATACCTTCCCCCAATCAAAATTTATGAGCCTCTCGCTCAAAGGAGATACCTTCCCCTCTCGCTCCGGAAATTATCCCTCGGAAGATCAACTCGCCTCTACCTCTTGCCAACACATGGAACTCCTTTCCACCGAAGACCTCCTGTCCTCAATGCTTAGCCTAAGAGACCTCTCGCCTTCTATGATCACGTCCACATCAGCTCAACAACTCCGTACCAAACACGGTCAGTCGATCTAGTACAAGTCTTCCTCTGTCTGTCAGATCTGTCCAATTCTTGAACAAATCAATCCTCTACATACAAACCTTCTCAAAGACTTGCCAAATCTATCCTCAGGTTCTTCTCATAGAACCAATGCACCTTTGTCCTCAAGTTCTTTGATAGAACTATCAAACTCAGCTCACAAGTCCTCTGCTAGGACCTATCCAAATCTGCTCATAATCCCCACCGAAACCTATCCAAAACTGCTCACAAGTCCCCACAAAAACCTGTCCAAAACTGCTCACAAGTCCCAAATGGAACCTGTCCAAAAATTGCTCACAAGTCCCCATTGGAACCTTGTCTAAAAACTCAGCAAGTTCACCAAGAAAAACTTTCTTAGTAGGAAATCACAAAGTGAATTGTTAGAGACCCAATGTGATTTGTCAAACTCATAGAAGCATAAAGAGAATTGTTAGAGACTCAATATGTTCTATACTCAAATCCCAATCTCAAAACTCAACTCAAATCAGCTCAGCTCAATCTCAATCTCAAATATGAAAACTCAACTCAATATCTGAAATGGATAGGATAGAATGTTTTCTTTCAAGAACATGAAACCCCAACAATTGCCAACTATGCAAAGAATCACATAACAATGATACTCATGTTCTTTTCACCATCAATTAGGGTTTCAAAAACAATGCTCATCAAAAAATGTTTAGTCAACCAACACCATTCAACTCAACATCAACCTTGAAGCATTCAACCAATCATCACAAGAAAAGGAAACAAGTAGAAATCCTTTTCCCTCCAAATATATTTGAACAAAACAACCACCAACACAATATCACCAAATGCAAAGAATAACTTGCTCAAATCAACTCATTGGAGTAAGCCCAATATCATGAATCAATTAAAGCAATAACTTGATCAAACAACCTCTATGGAAGCAACTCAACCATCAAACTCAAAACAACCAACCAAGGGTTCCACCAACTCAATGCAAGTAGCTAGACTCACAAATATAAACTCTAGTGCACAAAGCTTCCACTATCTCAAACCGGAAATTATGCATTCACCAAAAACTCTCCTTAAGGATAACAATGCATAAGTAGTCTTCAACAAACCAGAAAATAGGATTTACACCCAACCAAAGGAAACCTAGTTGAAAACCTTTTCACTCCAACCTTATTTCAGAAAAACATACACCAATCATACTCATAAGAAAAATGTGCCCATACCTTTTTGGAGTAGAAGAAAATTGATCCTTAAAGCTGTCACCACACACAACCCTCAAACTTCCAACCAAGTTAGGGTTAGAACCAAGATAAATGAACATATATAAAAACTTTCCTTAATACACCTTTTAGATCCTCTTCTTTAAAAACAACCACCAAAGAAGCCAAAAACACAACAACCAAAACTTACACCTTATATCTCCATTTTTAAATTTAGCATAGCAAAAGACTAATCTCAAAAATACAACCAAAGAAATATCCCCTTATTTCTCCTATGTCTTTTAAACAATGCTAAACAATGCCAAAAATCATATCAAGAAAATAATCACACCTTATAATGGCTGCCCTTGAAGAATCCGAAATTCGCGGCACAAAACACGTTTTAATAAAAATGTGACTAATCCATGCACAACTCCCTTCACGGGGATCGAAATGCAGACCTCCGCCTATGCAAAGCCCAAATGCAGCCTTCGCTGCCACTAGCCCACAAGAGGCTTATCAAGTTCAAGACAGACTTCCTTCCACATGAATGGTCAAGCTTTCTGAAAGCTTTTCAAACCACGAGCTCTCCTCTTTCGCAGCGTAAACAGAACATTCAATCATAGCCAAACCAATTAATTGCCTTCGATTTTTCCAAGTAGGTTTAACCTTAGGAACCTTATCATATTTATAGTCCATACGTGGAGTTTAGAACACGTCGGCTGCAAAGAAAAGTAATTTTGAATTTAATCGAAATTTGCTTTCTAAAGGGTTTAAAAACCCTTAAGTATTTTTAATAAATTAAAAATAATTTCTCCCTTAATTAATTAAATAATTAATTAATTAAAACCTTGAAGGGTTTTAAATAATAATTAAATAAATAATAAAGAGAACCTCCATTGGTTTTAATAAAAACCATTTAACTTGGTTTTAATGAAAAACCCTTGCCAATGGAATCTCTCCGGATTCTCTTGGAATATTCCAGCTTTGAAGCCAACACATCCTCTTAAAATTAATGCCATTTCATTTTGACATCAATGACAACTCATAGACAAGAAGCTAGGATCTCAAACCCAAAATTGCCAACAATCTCCCCCTTTGTCATTGATGGCAAACCATGCTTCTCAACAACACAAAAACTCAACATAAACAGCTCCCCCTGTCTTGAGAATCTCCCCCTTACTCAAATCTCTCCCCATTTGTCATCAATGGAAAAGGGTCACCTTTTGGGTTTGGGACTAAGAATGAGCCTCTTAGCTTAGTCCCTCCCCCACCTCCTGATGAGGTGATTAATTCTTGGGTGGGAGTAAAACTCCCATTAGGAACTGATCATCATCAGCGTCTATAACTTCCTTGCTGGGCCTTCTCTTGAACTCTTTGTCCATATTCCTCGTTCTCATCCATTGTTCTTGTTCTTGTTCTCATCCTTGTTCTTGTCCATGCCTTGATCCTTGGACCTGATCATGCCACTGTTCCTGTTCTTGTATTCTGGAATTTCAGCTCTACACTGTCTGATTGTGTGACCTTCATTGTTGCACTTGAAACACTTGAGGATGTTGTTTCTTTGAGGTAAACATGATATTTGAATCCACCAGTTCTGACCAAACCTGTTCTGACCAAACCTTTTTTGGCCAAACCTGTTCTGACCAAACATGTTATGACCAAACTTGTTCTGGTTATTTGCCTTGCAATAAACTGCCTTGTGCCCAAACTATTGACAAGAGTAGCAATACCCTTGAAAGTAACTAGCACTTATGAAACTGTCATTTACCTCCTTCACTTGAGCCATGCAATGTGAAGCCATGTGACCAAACTCGTGACAAGCAAAACATCTGCCTTGAAACTTTCCTTTAATTGACCTCTTAGGTTCTGAAAACTTCTTCTTCTCATTCTGAATTCTGTTTTCTGTGCATCTATCATTCAAGGACTCCTTTTTTGAAATACTTTCCTCATCAAAACTCTCTTTCTTTTGGAGTCTCTTACTAGACTCTCCAACTTGTTCCTTGTGTGGCTTAACAAAACCAAGGCCTGTTTTATCTCGTTGTCTTTCTTTGACCTTTGATGAGTGACTTAACATTTTTGGAGCTATCTTGAAACCTGTAAAGCTTATCCTTGTACTCTTTAGTTTCCTCTTTCAAAGAAGCCATTTTTTGTTCTAACTCACTATACTCAAGAACCTTAGACTCTAACTCATCCTTGAGTTCTTATGTCTTAGCTATAGAGAAGTCAAGACTTTCTATAAGATCATCTCTCTCCATACAACATTCATCTAACTTATCCTTGAGTCTAGCATTCTTCTTTCTTTCCTTTTCCAAAACACTAAGAGCACTAATAAGTTCACTTTCAAGATCCTTTATTTGTTTGCTTTTTGAATCATCAAAGCCTTTTTCAGATTTCTTATCACTAGAGGTGCTACCCTTTTCAAAAACCATACATGCATCTTCATTATAGTTTTATGAAGTATCCTCATACATACTAGAAACCAAATCATTATTTGTGCAATCATCCTCAAGGTGACCAAAATTTCCACATCTAAGACATTTCATGATAATGAATCTATGTTTCAGTTCTTCCTCTTTTTTTGATATGAACAACATCTCATTTTCATTATCACTTAAAGAACTTTCACTATCACTACTGGAACACTTACTTGCTTTGTCTAGGTAGAAACTCTTCTTGTGCTTGTGAGAATACCTCTTTCCTTGATTGCTGTGCTCATCTTTGTTTTTCCTGTGATGCTTATGCTTTTCAGAATCCTTGCTCTTAGAATCCTATTTATCTTCATCACTTTCATTCTTGGGAACAGTACGGTCAGTAGCATAATGACCAAACTTTCCACAATTGAAACATCTTACATTTTTCATACTTTTGTGCTTTCTAGAGAACTTGCATTTCTTGCTATAATATGCCTCTTCATCACTAGAAGACTCATCACTATCTTGAAGTCGTTTACCCTTGGA